>JAZHYW010002578.1:0-622460 GCA_037355805.1 Ixodes ricinus
TTTGGCCATACATTGGTTTGAATAGGCGAGCATCTCGGGGCCAACCACAGGCCGCGGAACAGCCCCTAGCGGTGGTCGTGTGCTCTAAATATGTGACACGACTATACTTCGTTTCACCTTATGTGCGAGCGAAGGCAAAACTGGAAGCGCGAGCACGGAAGCTCCGTGCGTTCAGGCTTTGCTCGAGCGCGCGTGAGCTGGGGAGAATGCAAAAAGCGCTGGTCTCGCGCTTCTAGCTTTGGCTTCGCTCGCAGATAAAGTGAAACGAAGTATAATTTGAGCCGTGCCGAGCGGGACTCCGCGTCTCAAGACGCTCGCGCACCCCACCCTTTGCACTGTTTTCTTTCAGCCAGTCTCAGGACGCTGTTCTAGCAGTGCAGACAAAGGCGTGGGCATCGAGCGCGTGGCTTTGGAAAGTGCCTCCTATGCACGAGGTCTCGTACAAACAAAAGCGTTTCGCTGAGCTAGGCTCACGCGCCTGTGCCTTTGTCTTCACTGCAGACATTTGTGAGATGGAGTAGAGGTCTCCTGATTGGTCGACGCTGTGTCACAAATTTAGTTTACGCTCTAAGCGTGGGGGAATATTCGGCGCTGGCGGCGGCCTTTGCTCCGCCTATTGTCCAAACTCTCCCAATATACGGCTCTGAACACATATCATTGTCATTGTCGGTTAAGCCGGTATTCCGATTCATTAAACCACGTCAAATTGCATACCCTGTTTCACGGAATGGTACAGTTGAACCGCTCACAATTTCGGAACGCATGCTTTTAAAACGACTCACAATGACTGATTAATCTGGCGCTGCGCGGTACTCGTTGAAACCAGTATTTCATTTATTGCTTAGCCCTATGATAGCGCATGAGGGTCGCTGAACCATTCGCAAAAGACGAGCATAGGCGATCAAATTATAGTTTAAAAAGCATATATTCTATAAATATGACAAAAACATAATAAACAATATGAAATCACCGCAAAATAAGAATTGTTGTCGAAGTTTGTATCCGCAGCTTATTGTTGCCAAATAATGCTGTTACCCAAAGTAACGCAAAAGTAACGCTCGTTAGTTTTTAAATAACGGTGATTCGTTGCGTTTGCGGGGCAGTAACGAATCCCAGTAGAGCATTAATGTTTGACGATCTAAGGAGTAACGCTATTTCGTCACTTCTTTTGGGTAACGGGCACAACACTGACCAAGATCGGCCATCTCGACGCTCTCGCCAGGCGCCGCCATGTTGCCGTGGATTTCGCTTCTTATGCGACGATGGCGCGTTTTTTTTGTTTTTTTTTTACTTTTGATTTTCGTTGACTGCGTTTCAACGAAACTGTGGCTGCCTGCCGCAACTGAACGCATCGCGCTCAAACGCAAATGTGCGTATGAGCCACGGAAAAAGGCTCCTTTCCACAACTTACAAAAGAAAATTCGTCTATTAAATTGAGACCACTGAAAATTAAAAAAAAAAAGAGGCGTCGAAAGAACCACACTGCCTCGGCACTTCCTAATAGAATGGAAAAGAGGTCCTGGAATCAATATGAGCTTGAAGGCCAGGACGTATCATCGGAATGCCACAACGACGTCAACTCAAGAAGAAAATAATTATCTTCCATTTTCCCCACCTTTTTGCCTCTGTTAACGCGCTGCTGTCTCGAACCCCAAACTGCGTCGTGCTAGCGTCATCCATTAGAGTTGTAAAGGGCGCGCGGACTAACCTCGGGGGAAAAGAATGGACATGGCCGAACTTCTCCGTTTTCTTCTCAGGCCGTGCGCTGAAGTTACCCAGTCCGCACACGACAAAAGAACCGCTTCGCGAAAATTTGTATTCGACCCGGGCGAAAATGAACATTTTAGAATGGAGTCTCTCTTGCTCCCTCTCTGTTATACACACGCACACACATATGCCAGTGTCCAAATATTTCATAATAAAGTTTGCGATGTTCGCGAGACATCTTCGCGGAAAAGCGACAGCTGGAAGTCTCTAGGAAAAAACCATAATCGTCTCTCTCTAAATATATCTTTCTCTCTCTTTCTCTCTTTCTTTTTTTTTAATTTTAAAGGAGTCGTCCCAAACGACTGAAACTTTCTTCGAATCATTGCTCCTGAGACATTTAGAAAAGAAATAGTGACAAATGAGTTTTGGCTGAGACCAGCGGTTGCCCTTATTTTTATTTTTTTTGCGTTTTATTCCTCGTTTTTGGGTTGAGCCAGTGAGGCTCTTTGCAAAGAAATAATTTCGAGATATACTTCGGTATTTTTATCTCTGGGTCATGCTCGGTTTGACCGCGAGTCATACCGCAGCCGACGCTGCTAAGCCAAAAAGGCAACGCTACTTCGTCGTCTTCCTCTGCGTTTGTTTCGGCCGGCCAATCAAATCACGTGCGTCGTAACTTTGTGATTTTAACCTGCGTCCTGCGTGCACGTGTACAAACTGTCACAAAAAACAAAATTTTTTGTTTTGTTTTTTTATTGGAAAAAGAAATTAGGCTTTGACGAACGCTCATTTTCCGCCCAAAGGTAGCTCTGGAGGTCACAAACAGATGCCAAAGTTTCAGCCCGCGATCCGATACCTTATTTAAAAATTATTAGTGATTTTCTGATAATTTCAATGGGAAAATGGCGGCCGACGGAGTTTTAGAATACATGGGGCTCTATGGCACCAGAAACCGAAGACAAGCAAAAATGGGCTCCATTTTCCTATTAAAATTTTCAGAAAATCACTTATAACTTTTGATTAAGTTATCGGATCGGGCTGAAACTTTGACATCTGGTTGTGACTTCTAGCGCTACCTTTGGACGGAGAATGAGCGTTCGGCGATGCCTAGTTCATTTTTGCGGTAAAAAAAAAAAACTCTGTATGTATTTTTTTTTTGTGACACCCTGTATTTGCACTCTGCACACCGTCTGTTTAGTAGTTTCTTTCTTTACTGGATTAGATCTTCACGACATTATCATACATTTCCATGTTTGTGCCAACAATAAGTAGAAAGTATATGTAGGATGTCGCTGCATTTTTGGACGTTTTCCAATAACCTCTTGTTTTTTGCGTGTTTTTTTTTTTTGCATAAACTCGTTTTTGTAGTTCGTTTTTTAATGCTTTTTGATGTAGCCTTTCGTAGTCAAGATGGTTAAACCTGAGTTGAAAGGTGTAGTAATAGTGTTATATTACTTTTTTATTCTCGAGGAACAAAAGTATAGAAGTCTGGGTCTGTCCGCTGCAGAACATAATGCAGCTCGTCGCGGATAATTATTCCAAAAAAACATCCGTGTTGCGAGGAAACTCCAAACGAATGGCAATTCCTGATACAAGAATTACCCAATTGCAGTCGGCATGTTATAAGATGGTTCATCTGTCTTAGGCTTACACTTGAATGACTAGTATTAATACGAAACGTTGACCAAAAAGTACAACGTGCATTCGGACAGCTGTAAATAAAGCCCAGTTCATGATCCGTCAAAGGCTTACCATGCTTTCAAAACAAGAATTCGTTTTTTTTTTTTTAAATCTATTACGGACTTTTTCTTGCCTTCTCTGAATTTAGTGCCTCCTTATACCAGAAGTACCCGGGTAGCTAAGCAAATAAACATACTAGTTTACGATGGAAGAAATGTATCACTTAAAGTAAATGAAAAAAGACTTTCTCTTCACAACCTTTTGAGATAAGCCTGAAGTCTGCATATACGCACACTTTTAGACAGTTTCATATATTATCAACTGGACAGCTTCGCGTACTGTAGGTGGCTGTGTTTCTTTCTCGCCTAAAACCAGCGCTGTAGATTTATCAGGGCGATTTAAGGTACGCTCAAAAAAGCAGCTCAATCTATCACCACCGACTTTGATAAAACGAACGCTCGATTCCACCTGAGCATCGTCCTGCCGAATGAAAAATAACACAAAACACTAATCGAGCTTCAAATCTAGGGTCATAAAGTCAAATCCGCCAAGGATAAAGTAGAATGCCTTAAATTGATATTTGTTTTCTTTATTTTATTTTGTTGTTTGTCGTTTTTTTACTGCGTCTGCGTTCTGGCTTTAGGTTTCTGGTTTGGATAGCTGTGCGCGTATCGAAACTCGGAGCAATACATCATTCGACACTTTTTTGTTTAAAAAATTTACAAAGACATATAAACGCTAGATAACCTAATTCAAGAAAAAGCACTTATCAAGTGCGGTTTCTGCAAGTTAACCCGACAAGTTTTTCGCGGTGATTTTTTTTTTTTTCATTAAACGTTTCTAAACGGAGTTTAAATGAAAAGATGAAGCTAGGGAAGAATAAAAGATTGGAGTAGTAACCGACGTGGACTCTACTCTGAAACCGTCAGCTAGATTCTCTTTTCAACTTTGAACGTCATCGAAAATGAATTTTACCTCTACTTAGGGTACGTTTACTTTTTTCTTTTTTCACATCTGCAGTTACGTGTTTTTACAGGAAAAACGAGTAAAAAAATGAAAGACGTTTACAACACCCTGTAACGCCGAATTAAAGTGCAGCTCTTGAGGAGGAGGAGGAAAGCTGGCTTCCGACTTTTTACCTTCTTTCCTTTGGCCCACTAAACGATATGCGATTAGTAAAGTCCCAATGTAAAATCATTTATCTGAGCCCGACATTAGTTTTGTGGCCGCTTTAACCCTGTCGTCCGCACAGCTGGCGATCCATGCTTCCGGCGATCTTTCTTGATTCACATCAGCAGACCTGCCAACCCTACAATGCTGAAAATACTACAGGGGGTGCCAAAAAACACTACAATTGTATGAAGAAATACGAAAACTGTTTTATTCTTCAAAAACTTGGTTTAGGTAAAAAAAATGCGTCAACTAGGGCACAAACACATCATACGTTGCACGAAATGTCTTACTCTTTAGAAGTAGAAGGTTGGGTTAACACTGAGGAAGTTGCAGCTTTTGCTTTTCTTAGGATGTTCTTATCGAACACTTGTTCACGGCACTTTCCGGACTTGCGGCATCTCACAACTGTTCAAGTCTTTTTCGACATGGAGGAGCGGAACTGCGTGTGTGTGCCTTCTTCACTTTGCTGAAAACTCTTTCGCCTGTGCCTAGTTTAACGGAGTTTAAGGAGCAAAGTTCTTGCTCTTTAACGTCTCTACAACAACCGCCGTGAACGGCACGTTGTGTTCGATCAAAAATGCCGAAAAAGGCGTTCTGCTCGGGTAGTGTCGTAATCCGTTGATCGACTAAAGTACCCTCCAAGCTTCTCGTTGGTTCCAACTAATTTTGCAGAGTCCTTATGCTTTTTTGTATTCAGATGACACAGTATCTCCCGGCGACCAGCGTGCGAAATGTTGACATCGCAGCGACACAGACTACGAATGCGTACCTTTCGCCCTTGCGCGACGTCTTCGTAAATGGAAAGTCGGTTGAATAGCTGGGAATAAACACTTGGAAGTATTTTTTCCCAACGGTTTCAAGTGATCATGAGTAAAAGTTCCAGTTACAAAACGCACAACGTTCGCCAGATCCAACGTCGCCACAACAAAGGAGATTTCCTAAACAGTTTTGGATTAAGATGGATGAATGGATATTCTCAATGACAATTGCCTTACAACGAGGAGCGGTAGCTCGCGCCCCCTGGCATACAAGTCGATGTACCAGTGTTGCCAACCACAACTTGTAAACAGGCAAGATGCAGCTTAAACGAAATATTTTTTTTTTTACACGCGGTGCGGAAAATCGTAAAAATATGGTTGTCATTACGATACTCGTAAAACTGTGTTGAAAATCGGGCACTTTACGATAAAATCGTAAAACTTGGCAGATCTGCATCAGGAACCGAATAAAACTTTCCGGGAGTCACGTATTTACCTTTCTGTTTAATACGGTGCTGTGGCATTTGAGCACACAACAATACCTGGTGTCCTGCCCTTCTGCACTAGGTACATTACGAAGCGCGAGGCCGACACGACAAGCGCCTTCCGCGTCGTCTGCTCCTCCTCGGACTGCTAAAAAGTACGGGCGCGCCTCACTAGGAGGAGTTGCGCTGCGCGCATGCGCGGAGAAACTTCAGACGCACAGCCCTCCGTGCAATTGCAAGCTTGCCAAAGTCATGTTCACGCGCAAGCTGCACGTGCCTGTGCGCATGGGACGCCAGTCGGGACGTCATGCTTGCAAACTGACGCCCTACAAAAATAAAAGAAGAGAAACAAGAATCTCAAATTTCCCGGTGAGTCATGTCGGATTTTCCTGGCTCTGGAAGTCGATGTCGAAGCAAAAGTCGGAGGGGGCGTCTGTCGACAAACTCTACCAAAGACGAAATAGAAGGGAAAAAAAGGTCAAGTTTGGGATGCGTTTCGATAATCAATATCCTGTTGAGAAAGCAGCGTGTAGTCCGCGAGCGTTTTGCGCGCTCTGTGCGTGCTTTGAATGTTAGCTACGATTCCCTGCCAAGACAAACAGCTAGTCGCGTGTAACGACCTGGGATTATCGTGCGCTGGACTTCGAGTGATCGCAACCTTGGTTAGCTAATACCGGTCGGGGAAGAATATTGGCCACCGGTGTTTCCCGCCCGTGAGTCACACGTCGGCATCTGTCCTGCATGTAGCCGGGAAGTGTTTATGGGACTTGAGCCAATGCGGAGAGCATGTCGTCCGCTTCTTGCGCAGGAGTTGTGACGTCAGAACGACGCCGAGCTCTGATTGGCTTTGATTGAAAGGACAGTGGGTAGACCTCAATGCTAAATGACTTGAAGCCTACCCACTATTTTTTTTTTTCAATCAGCCAATAAGAGCTCGGTGTTCTGACATCATCACCACCCCTCTGCAAGAAGCAGACGAACTCGTCCTCCGCATAGAAGACAAGGCCTTTCCCACGTCATCAATAGTAGACAGCGTCACACTGAGTCAGCATCGCGTCCCGCGGCTTCTCACGACGAGCGCGACGTTCGATGTGCGACGCCCAGCCTTTCATCGTATATACTGCGGATCCCAGCCATCCCGACTCACCCCAGAAAAATATTTTTCTGGCTACGCTACTGTTACCACGTGAGCAACCTACAGGAACAGACAAGTCACTCCCTCAAAAGAGCAGGGGATCGCGTGTTGATTGCAGAAGTGCGTTGCAAGTGTCTGACTAACTGTATCGCAGTTACGAAGTGAAATACCGCCCAAGGTATTTCGGCGATCAGCATAATTTCTACTCGCGTATATGTGTAGGCCTTTCCAAAGGGCGCACGAGCCTATTTGTTGCCCGTATTGTGTTAGAACCAGCAGGTAGCCGTAAAACGCGCGGCTTGTGGCAGAAGCGGCTCTGGCAGCATTAGTACAAGCTGTGCTTCTGACAGCAACGGGCAACGCTGGGGATCTTCAGACAAAACTTGTTGTTCAAGATAACAAACAACCTGTATTGCTTCTTCGCCTGAACTAACGCCTAAAGACAATAATAAAGTTTCGGATTCGTGTACACCAGCACGCGGCCCTCGAGTGAGGCCGCTGCGGTGGAGCTGCTATAGGCAGGGCGCATTAGCAAGCGCCCCACTTGACGCGAATCTAGTTTCTGCAAACAGGGCGTTGGCCTATATATATACTACTTTATCATTTGCTTTTTGTTCTCAGTTACGTGCGACTGGAATAGCCAACCATTCCTCAGGTCAATTCACTTTGCAGCTTTCTGCCTAAATTAACCACCGCAGAAAGGATTTTTTTTTTCCTGTTTTCATATACATATATACTATCGGGTTCGAATGAAATGCGAACACTGGAGCGCGTGGCCGTCGACACATGCTGTGCCTCCTGGAGGCATCTAGAAGCTATAGTTGGTGAAAGGTTAAAGGGACATTGACACCCCCCCCCCCTTTAATTATTTATTGTTTTTTGCCAGGCGGTTTATTATGGTGTCAGAAGGCTATCCAATCACTATTTTGCTACAGCGTCACATATATTTTAATAAAGTTAAAAAACGCAACTGCTCGAAATTGAAACTGAAATAAAAAAACGTGACTGTGCAATTTTTTTTTTAGTTCACGTATTTTTGTTTTTATTATACTTGAGGGTTGTGTCTAAACTATAGAAACCATAGAACTACGCAGAAGAGAGTGAGCGCGACTCAAACCGGCCAGTCCTCGATCGGCGGTTTTCGGGCGGAAAGAAGACGAATTTCGAGCCTCAAATTGTTTTCTGTGTAGTTGGACTCTCATATGTCATGTACAAATAAAAACCTTAGCGAGCAAAAATAGCCTGTCAGTGTGGTCATTCGCTCATCCAGATGGTCATTCACTCTTTCCACCTTAACGTGAAGCTGAAGCCGATCCAGCTCTCCCTCCCCTCGCCCGAAATGCCGAGAGAGAAAACAGGTGGAGAGGAGGTGACTACCGAATAAGTCGCGTCTCGCGCCGTCAATATTCCACTAGCTTTTTTTTTTTTTTTGCTCGTAAAGTTAATTTTTTTGACACGCGTGTCTTAATTAGAATGTTGTTTTTTTCAGGGGCTTTTTAGTTGTTATTGACTAAACTAGAGGAAGTGGAGTTGCGATATTTCTTCGTCAAGAAATGATATGTAGGCAATCGTGCGACATGCCAACTTCGGAGTCTGCTGTGCAAAGCAATAGTGCAAGGTGTATCGTTTGTTGTTTGAGCATTTTATAGACCACCGAACTCCCCGCTAGGCGTAATGAAAGTTCTTGCTGAAAATCTGTCCAGTTATGTAACATACGCTGGAAAATTCATATTAGCAGGTGACCTTAATTTACCAGATATAAACTGGTCTGACTTGTCACTTGGCCATGTTGATCGTCTGCATGGTGAAGCTGTTTTGAACATTGTGTTCTCCAATAATTTAGTCCAGGTTGTTGTGGGTTTCAAACGATCCCAAGGTGGGTCTCAATCTTTAATCGACCTTTTAAATAATAAGCCCAGTGACCTTCCTTGTACTTGCAACATGCATGGAGGTATTTCTGATCATAAAATGGTTGAAGGGATTATTCATTTCAAGTTAAGAAATCTCTCCCATGTAAAAGTGACTATAGTTCCAGATTATAGAAAAGCAGACGATAGTGGCGTTTTAGACTAAACATTTCCCTTGAAGGGTTGACTATAGTCTTTCTGGTAATTGTGGGCAGATGTAGGTCAATTGTGGTCATATTTTCTGAACACTGTGAACACGTGTGTTAAGCGATTTGTGCCTTTAGAAAAAAAAAGAAAAAAAAAGAATCTATGTTAGAAATCTATGGTTCGATAGAGACATACTTCATTTGAAACTTAAAATTGTCCGAGGGAAGAGAAGGAATAAAAAAACGTGAATCAGGTGTTTCTAACCAGACAGTATCCAACGTGAATAGCAAATTAAAAAGCATGATAGTTGAGTCAAAACAATATTTCTTTAACGTGGCATTGCGCTCATTTTTATCCAGTGCTCCGCAGAGGTTTTGGAGGTACGTCTCGCTTACTAAAAGCAAAACCCTTACTAACAAGTATAACTTCGAATGAATTTAACAAGTTCTTTGAATCGGTATTTACGTCAGATAACGGATCTATGTCATATACTGGCATCGACCTTGCACCTGGTATTGAGGGCATAGTAATTTCAGAGCAGAAAATTGTTCACTTGTTAACTAATATAGACCCTAAGAAGTGTCCTGGTTTTGACGCCATGCATAGCGAGTTTTGGAAGCGTTATACAGAATGGACGTCCAAATATCTTTGCACGCTTTTTACCGCATCTATTCGCTATGGAGTATTGTACCTTATCATTGGAAAGCTGGAAAAATTATCCCCATTCACAAGTCTGGCGACAGAAACAACCCGGCTAACTATACACTGGTATCTCTAACAAGTACCTGTTGTAAAGTTTTAGAGCATATAATACTTTAATTCCCATATGAGTCAATATCTCGAAACTCACAACATTCTTATACCTACTCAGTACGGTTTTAGGAAATCATTATCAACAAGTACCCAACTTGTGGAATTAATATACGAGCTCGCAAACACAATTAGAAATAGGAGCCAGGCCGACATAATTTTCCTTGACCTATCGAAAGATTTTGATCGTGTATCACACCCAAAACTTCTTTCAAAACTTTCTACGATCTTAAAAAAAAAAAATAATAAAGATCAGTTAGTGAACTGGATAGCATCATACCTGTCCAACAGATCACAATATGTACATTTCTGTGATGAGCCTTCTGGCCTTTTTCCTGTAACGTCCGGGGTACCTCAAGGCTCGGTTCTTGGGCCGCTTTTATTCCTATTTTTTTTTATAGATGACATTATTAAAGATATTAAAGTACCAGTTAAATTATTTTCCGATGATTGTGTTATTTATTATAAGGTAAAATCAACTCAAGATCAGATGGCCCTTAATGAATCCTTGGTAAAAATTCAAGAATGGGCGGATAAATGGCAAATGCAGGTAAACTTCGCTAAAACAGTACAAATGACAGTAACCTGGAAACAAAATTCTTCGAGGTATAATTATTCAATTAATGGGAGTCCCATTAGTTATGTTGAGCAATACAAATACCTCGGAGTAACAATAACGGGCAAACTAAACTGGAATCAGCATATAGATGATGATGTTAAGAGGACGAGGGGACACTACACTGAGACGTAATTTAAAATTTGCTGACAGGAAAAAAAATCAGCAGAACCCATCCTTTGGGAATGATTATCTACGTTAATGCGAATAGCATCAAACGGTGCGGAGTTATGCGCGTTCGTCAGGTGGCCGGCACACTCTAGATACGCCAGCCCACTCTTGAGGCGATTCTAAATTTGTTGACACTTTCACAGCCCTGCGCACGATCTCCGCAGCCCAGCACGTGCGTTTGTGTCACTTAGGAAGGCGAGCAAAGCACGCGCCATACGCACAAACACTCAAAATGGTACCGACCAGACTTTCTGGCGTCTCAGCTAGTCTCAACCAACGGTACTCTAAACGGTTGTTTATATCTTTACCATAGGACGCGCTTTACAGCGCTGTCACAGCTACCGGTGCGCGCGCGTTCCATGCACGAGGGCTCATTCCGCTCTCGTGAGGCTGAGCACGGCCGCTACATCACCCTCTCCCGAGCGCGGGAGAGGGTGGCAGTGGAACTGCGCGCGCACGATGTAGCTGTGACAGCGCTGTAAAGCGCGTCCTATGGTAAAGATATAAACAACCGTTTAGAGTGCGTTGAATGACTGCCTTCATAGCTCTGGAGAAAGAAGAAGACGCCGTTTCGAACGGACGCGTTTTCATGCTCTCCGCTGCAAATCAACAATCGGCCTCAGGCCGAGGAAACCCTTCTCCTTCTGGTTCATATGCTAACAACGACTTTCAAAAGATGCAACCGGACAACGCTGCAGCCGCACCCGCGGCCCCAGGAAAAAGCCAAGCTCAGGCGACAAGCCAAGATGAGTATCGAATCTTACTTCCACGGTTTCCTCCCGGGAGCTTGTGCATCAATTCTGTTTTTCTTCATGCCGACATGTCGGGCAGGCCCTACCGTGCAATTGATTTTCGCGACGGACTCAAAGACGCCATCGATCTCCGTGAAGTGTTGTCCCTTGGACAGTTCCAAATGAGCCACGTTTGGATGGCTACGCTAGTGAGTTCTGAAGCCGCGGAGAAGCTGAAAGCAGCAAAAGAACTGACGGTGAAGGGCAAAAAGTGCATGGTCATCGACCCGAACTCAAAAGACGTTAAGCTCAAGCTGCTCTGGCTTCCGTCGTACCTAGAAGATAAAAAGATTGCCGAAGCATTGTCGCCATTTGGAACCGTGCGTAGCGTCTCGAGGGAAAAGTGGCGCGTGCCCGGGATGGAAAACATGGAAACGCTGAACAGAGAGGTCTGTCTGACTCTTCATGACATGGCGACATCGGAAGATATTCCCCATCTGCTCAGAGTTGCAGGTATACAGTCCCTTCTGGTCATGTCCGGGCGACCACCCTTGTGTCTGAGATGCAAGAAAGTTGGTCACATACGGAGGCAGTGTCGCACCCCAAAGTGTGCGCGTTGCAACAGATTCGGACACGAAAGTGACGAGTGCTACTCCAGCTATGCAGCCGTGCTACGGGGCTCTGGCACAGAACCAGATGCCAACCAAGAGTTCATGGATATCTCCGAGGTCGTGGACGCCACTGGAGAGGTTCTCCCAACTCAAGCCGGGTCTGCAGACTCCGGACCTCCTATTTCCGATAAGAACGAGAGTCCAGCTGTTAAGGAAGTCTCGGAAACACCACAAACCAGCTCGGAGACAGAGAATGAAGGAAAAGACTCACAGGAAAGCAAGGACAAAGAAACCCCGCGACCACGGAAGTCAACTCAGCAGCCTGCAGACCTTGCTGAGAAGCCGACGACATCAGAAGGCAACGACGACCTACCGGACTCAATGGATGTGACCAGAAGCAGTTCCAAGGACATTAACGACACCAAACGAAAACAAGATGCGCCACCTGACACCACCACCGCGAGTAAGCGGAAACCTACCTTGCACCCAAGCTGCTAGTGTTTAAACCCAAACCCATAGCCCCTCTTCTCTCCCTCCCCTCCTTCTCCATCTCCCCTCCCCCTTTCTCTCCTCCTTCCCTTCTAGTTGATGGCCCTCGTTTTGCAACACTAAATGTCAGAGGCTTTAATTCTAGGAAAAAACAATATCAGCTGAAACGCCTACTTGAAGGAAAGGAGGTTGACTTCCTGGCCGTACAGGAAACAAAGCTCTCAACAGATGATCAGGTAGAGCGTGCCCTGCAGCATTTTTTGCGTGACTATGAAGTATGTGTCAGCCATGCTGTTGGTCAATCTGGGGGCTGTTTACTGTTTATTAAGAAGTCTTTCCAACTGTCTAATTTAATGGTCACCACAGACCTCTGTGGCCGCTTCGTTATGTGCGACTTTCAAGTTTCTGACATAAGGTGGAGAGTTATATGTATTTACGCTCCGAATGAGGTTAATAGCAGAATTGTGTTCTTTAATCACCTGCGCCCATATTTAATTTCTGATAGAATGTTAGTTCTTCTAGGAGATTTTAATTGTGTTTGCGACACAGTAGATAGAACTCCATTTAAACCGCGAATTGACAAAAGCGCACGTCTACTGCTGGACATAGTTGACGAAGGAAATATTTTTGATGTTGCCCCTTTCCAGCTGGAAGAAAACCATCTGCAATTTACACACTTTCAAAACTCCTCTCACGCGAGGTTAGACAGAATCTACTGTTCTGTAGACCTAATTAACACTTTAAATGGTTATGCGGTAGAACCAGTATTTTTCACAGACCACTGCATGGTATTAGTAACTGTAGGGAAGAAACGAAGAAAAAAGAGTATAAATTGGAAGCTATGGAAACTAAATGTTCAATTATTAAAAGATAAAGTCTTTGTAGCCAGTACGAAGGATCTAATCAAGCAAATAGGAGAAACAACCGAACATATATTTGTTAAATGGGAGCTCCTTAAACAAGAACTAAAACAGCTAGCAATTGAGAGAAGTACTATTATTAAATTTCAGAAGGCTGAGACAGAAAAAGAATTGCTACGTAATTTGCGTGTTCTGGTAGAACTAGAATGCCAAAGTCTAGCTGGGCAAGGTTTGGAAGATATAACTCGAACGAAAGCCGAGTTGGACAAATTTCATCACGAGCGTTATCAAGGCGCGGTTGTGCGCTCCCGTGCTGAAAAATTTTGCTTAGGAGAACAGCCAACAAAAAGGGCAATGGAGGAGGAGAAACGGTATGCGATATCTAAAGAAATCCATGAAATAGAACAGAACAACCTTATCGTTACAGATAAAGAAACTATAGCACATGTCTTTTTTGAACACTACCAAAACATATTCGGCAATTGCCCTGCCTCGACAGATAACGAATATCTAGATAAACTAGTATCTTTGTTGCCTCAATTAGAAAAAGAATTAAAAAAAGAATTGGAGACACCCTTCACCCTAGATGAAGTGGAAAGAACAGTAGATGCCCTTCCAAGAAGAAAAACGCCAGGGCCAGACGGCATCCCTGCAGAATTTTATCAACTACAAAAAGGCACCTTATGTCCCATACTGCTTGAGATTTTTCAAGAGGCCTACCAAACCAAGAGTCTTCCCCCCTCATTTTTGCGAACGCATACTATACTTATTCCAAAAACCGAGGACAAACACAAACTATTACAAGTGACCGGCTATCGGCCCATAACGTTATGTAACGTGGATTATAAGATTTTCGCTAAACTCCTGACAAATAGATTACAACGTGTCATTTCCGATCTCGTTGGAGATCACCAGACTTGCGGGATTCGCGGACGGGCTATTCAAACAAATGTACACATTGCGAGAAGTGTGTTAGAGTGTGTGGCCAACAGTAGTGATCAGATTGCAATGGTCCAAGTTGATCTGGCGAAAGCTTTCGACCGTGTCAGTCATCATGTTCTTTTCAAAATTTTGTCTCGTATTGGTGTTGGGGATATTCTGCTTCAAGGTGTACAAATGTCTTACAGTAACTGTTCCACACGCCTAGTCATAAATAACGAAGTCACAGCAAGTATCCCAGTCCGTTCCTCAGTTCGACAGGGCTGTCCCTTATCGCCTTTACTTTTCACTTTATATCTTGAACCCTTATGCCAAAGTATACTGAGAAGTGAGAAACTTCAAGGCTTCATCCTGTGCAACACCGAAGTCAAAGTACTAGCTTATGCAGATGATGTCGCTTACTTCTGCAAAGACAAGAAAAGTGTGTCCCATGCTATAGAACTCACACACAGGTATTGCGAGGCCACTGGAGCCTCAGTGAACCTAGAAAAGTGCCGAGGTTTCTGGCATGGAGCTTGGGCAACGATGCCAGAACAATACGAAGGCATCCAGTGGAGTTGCACTCCGTGTGACTACCTGGGTGTGCCCTTGAGGCACTTCCAGAATAGCAAGTCCTACTGGTCCGGAATTGCGACTGGCTTGGAGAAACGAGCCAAGAACTGGTCCCACAAAAATTTGTCCATTTTTGCACGTTCGACAGTCTGCAACATTTTTTTAGCGGCGAAGTTGTGGTATGTCCTGCAAGTACTGCACTGTGCAAGGATAAATATACAGAAGTTGCACAGGGTGTTTGGTGTTCTTGTCTGGAAGTCCTCCTGGGAACCCATGCGTCGTGACAACTTGTTTCGACGTGTATCAGACGGTGGACTAGGCCTACCTCATTTGTTTATTCGCCAATTGGTTTCGCGATTTCTTTTCTTACGAGACCAGGAACATCCTTTTCTTCGAGATGTTATTCAGAACAAGCTGGGATGCTTTCTTGCGGACTTTATTGTATCCTCCACGGGATACCAAACATGTGCTTTGGTAGGATACCTAAAGGAAGTAGTTGATGCCTACCACTTTTTGTCAGTAAGATTTTCAAGAGACTATCTGACGTCTGTAACACGTAAGAAGTTGACAAGAGATCTTGTATGTGTCCTCTTTCCAATGCCAGTTTATCGCACTGTGTTCGGCGATGGTCCTGACCAAGATGTACTACGCCGGGTGAAAAAAATGTGCATCCCCCCAGCGGCAAAAACTTTCTTTTTTAAACTGCACTGTTCGGTATTACCTACTAAGGTATGGCTGCAGGAAAAGGGCCTATATGTTCCGTGGTCAGTAAATTGCACATTATGTAAAATGCCGGAAACAGTCGAACACGTATTTATTCACTGCTGGGATGCGGGTTTTTTTTGGGACGTTTTGCAGCGCACACTAAAGAAAGATATTGACATTACAACTTACACGATTCGTTTTCTTCCTGTGTCATCTAAAGATACCTTTCCTTTTGATCTTGTGATGCTTGTAGCGTTATACAGCATGTGGAAATCACGTCTTGACATTAGAAATGAGAATTTGTACCCAAAGACTGTACGCTTACATATTATTGACCTTGTAACCCGTATCAAAAGTGTGTATGACATTCAAGAAGTAGTTCCGGAATGGTTACCTTTGTTTAGTAGTCTCATAGATATCAAAGAATTTTGACTTAACAAATGACATTGAACTAAGCCCGTGAACTGTGAATAAGTGCTTTATGTATATTGTTTATCCTTCCATGCAATAAAGAAAAAAAAATGCCTTCATAGCTCTGTGGTTAGCGCGTCTGCCTGCTGATCAAAGGGTCAACGGTTCGAATCCCCGCCGGCGCCGGTCTTTTTTATTTATTTATCGACCTGCGGCGTAAGAGGTTAGATAGCCAGATAGATACATAGATAGACGGAAAAGTGCGTGAAGTATCCAAAGAATGCTATTCGCATTAAAAAATAACTGCACACTTATATGGCCCATGCTGGAATATGCCAATGTAGACTGGTATCCTCATACCGCGGAGGGAATCAGTAAACTTGAACATGTCCGAAACCTCGCTGGGCGATTGATAACTAACAATTTTAGATATACTATTTCTGCGTCAGGTTTAGCTCATCTCTGTGACGTCACGGCGCGGTGGTGGCGCGTCGGTCGCACTTCCGGTCTGGGGCTGTGGGCAGAAGTCCCCATGCCAGACGTGTATTCCTGCGTTGTTTTGAAAGGAACCAGACAAAAACCTGCCTTCTCGTCAAAACGCCGCGCCTGGGACCGTACCAAAAGGGTCAAGAAAGGTTTGAAGGTCAGTTTTCATGTGCTCGGTTCGTCCGAGAATCTGGATATGTGCCGTGAAAAGGGAAAAGCAGACGCCGTCGCACAACGATTGCTTGGGCGGGAACCACTTTGGGTTGAATTCACGGATACCTGTGGTCATCAGATTTATTTGTTTTGTTCCAACATGAACGCCGGAAAACCGTCAAGTTGTGCGGACCACCTGCGGACTGCGTTCAGTGCGTCTTCAAGTTCAAACGGCCGCCTGATTGTTCGAACTGTCGTCTGCTCTTTCAAACGTTTCTGCTTGTCGTCTGCTCTCTTAGACGACGCCGGTCCGTAGACCAAACGTTGGCCCGGTACTTGCGATAAGAAGTAAGTGCAGGCCTCAAAAGACTTAAATTTGAAGGTTGGTAAGCAGGCTCGATGAAAACAGTAGATACAAGGAGATGTTGATCATTGTTACCAGTGACCCTCACCGACTTGTTATGTCTAATTCAGTTGGTCTGATTCTGCTTGCGATTTTCAGTATCGACGTCGACCATCTCAGCTACGGTTCACGCTTTTGCAGCCCGAGCGGCGTCGCGACTGAAAATTCCGAGCGAAATCTCAAGGCTTTAGCGTACATTCTGCGGCGTCCACGCGGAATGAATCGCCACATGTCACATTATTCACGCGAAGTTTTGCGGTGTAACGAGCCTCGGTAATTTCGTTGACGTCGCTCAAGATAGTCAGACATCACCAGGAAGACGTAGAACCAACAATTCGAACGCGAAAAAGGGCAGGGGGACTCACACTGACGCCGACAACATCGCATTTTAATGGTGTGTTTATGGGCGACGGCGAGTTTCTTGCCCACACCCCCATCGCGCATGCGCGGCGCCGGTGGCGTCCGCTAGGGGCGCTCTGGGCGCTCCGGTTTGTTTGTAAACATGAGTTGGTTGGAGATCAGAGTTAGACTAAACAGATCACACTTCTTATACTCCCTTGTTAACAAGCTGTTCAACGTTGACAGTGAGAGACACATCACCTTTTCATCAACGGGTTCTCTAGACTCAATCATTCAAGAGCTATCAAGCAATACAGATATAAGCATGATGTATTCAAGTATTCCTTCTTCCCTCGGGCTATCCAAGAATGGAATTCGTTAACAAACGAAGTAGTAACCCTTCCGTCACTTGACGGTTTTGTTGATGCCATTAATACTGCCGCAATTTGTTCTTGAGTGCATTTTTTTTTCTTCTGTTAAAATTGTATGTAATATGTAAACCCACACCTGCTATGACTCGCGCATGCGTGCCACAGTATCCTTTAAATAATATTAATAATAAAAAGAAAACTGCCGAGTGGAGGGGGTGTGCGTCCTATTCCTATCTGTTTGACCCTCGCCCATCACAAGCCAAACTTCGACGCTGCGCGCCGGTGGTGCGCTGGAAGCTCCGTCACTTTCGCATTTCATTCGAACGCGATCATACGCATGCGCCGAGAAAATGAGCTCTGGTTGGAACGAATAGTCGGTCAGAGGCGGATCCAGAACTCCGTTTTGGGGGGAAGGGGGGGGGGCGGAAATTTTTTAAGGATACTATTCTCCCATTCTTTCTTGTGCAAGGGGGGTCCACCGATGTCAAATTGCCCTTGAGAAGGGGGAAGAGAGGGGGGTCGACTTTGTTTGGGGGAGGGGGGGAGGGGCGGCTGCCCTTGTCGCCCCCCCCCCCCCCCCCTTGGATCCGCCACTGTAGTCGGTAGACCGAAGACTTGTGCCTATCTTAAATACTTTACTCAAAATACTGTATTTCAAATACTTTTGGTATAGTATTTCGGCATCGTGCAAGTACATTTCGTCTAGAGTATATTTGATACCCTATCTTAATAACATTTCTCGCTATTTTGTACTCAGTATCTCAGATACATTTTCCAACTTGGAGGCAAGCGGCCAAACACAGGACAGGAAACAAGGCACAAGCAAAACGCAGTCTCCGAACGCCAACGAAAGACCAAATGGATAGCCCCAAGAACGCCCGCCATTGTTAGTCCATTTGTCTTTCTTTTTTTTTTAAACTTTGTTTTAAGAAAAATAAAATAACTTCGTTCTGAAAAAGAGAGGATTTACGGTACTGAGGGAAGCTCAATTCTTCGGCAATAATCTTTGTACGCACTATGAACCGTGTTGATCAAAACAGGGAATAAGTCAACGCCTGCGACTCTGACGTCACCATGCCTGATGTGACGTCACGACACGATCAGCCACGCATACTTGCGAAATTTGGGGTAAAGTGGCGTATTGACGTTCATCATTGATTTAAACGAATATTGGGGCGCCTTTTAATGAAGTAAATATCGCATGTGACTGTATTTAGGGCCCCTCTTGCGCAAAAACGTGGTAACTTCCGGATATCACCGGACAATCCTGACGATGGACTGCCCACATCATTTCGAGTGAACGGAAGACAGCTATCGCTCTAAACAATATATATAAAAGCCACAGGAACTGGTAAAACTTGTATAACACAAACAGTCTACGAAATAACGGTGAGAGCGCAGGCGAGCTAATGTAGTTTCACCGTTTCTTTAAATTACCCGAGCGAGACGCGCGTTTGTCCTCACCAGGTGTAGGCACTGCGCGTGCGCACAAGCCGCGTGAGATGAAGCGTCCGCGCATGCGCAGTGCAGGGGCGTGACGTCAGTTTCTGCCCCTGCGAGTGAGGCGGCGATTCCGTCAATGCTCGTCTTTGCCCTCGCAGCCAAATTAGGAGATGGACTTGGGCGGGATTAAGGGACCAGCGAATACGCGCGAGGATTAGAAGACGCTGAGCGAGCCTCCTCGGCTCGCCTCGGGCTCGGGATTACGCAGAAAGGAACAGCGACGGGCTCGTCCAGGCTCGTCGGCATCTCGAATGCACTTCCCTCGTCGTCGCTGCGCGTTCAGAAGGTCCGGAAGACAGCCTTCTCTCCTCCCTTCTGAGAGTAAAAGTGGTGAAAGATAGCCCCCTTGCCCTCTTACAGAACCGCAGCAGCAGGAAAACGTCGCGTTGTTCAAAACAAGAACAACTGCAAGGAGCAAGGTCGTTGTACGGTCGAGACAGCGACAACCAGTCTACGGACACCAGGACAGTGGCTTCTTGGACGGCTCCTTCACCGCAGAGAGAAAGAAAAAAAAAATGAAGGAAGGGGGTGCGGACAGAATGGAAAGAGAGGGAGGCGGTGGGGAGATGAAGATGTCAATCTTCTCATTTCCTACCGACCGCGGGACGATCAACTCCACACAAACAACAAAACAAAAAAGGTCTCCCGGTTTCCCCCACCGCCCCCTTCAAAATATCACGACAGTCCCAGCGATAACTCATCCGAGAGTTTTCTTCTTTTCTATAAAAAAATAAAATAACTGCTATAAAAAAATTTAAAAAAAATTAAAAATGAAGTTACCATTTACATTCTCAATAGCCGGACGTTTCTTTCCTCCAAGAGCTCATACAACGTAAAAGAAAGGGCTAAAAACCCCATAAAAGCCCCACTTTTGCTAGAAGAAGCAAAATCATAAATGAACAAAATGGCGGAGTTTTCGACGCTGCGAACGAGAGTGCGCCAGTGTGCCGCGCGCGGATGCGAGAGTGCGCCTGGTGAGGCTCGGATTCTTTTCCTCCCTCCGCTCCCATCCAAAAACTTCTAATCAGCTAATAATAGACGCCTAAACAGACCGGAAACGTCACAGCTCGGTTTCTAATTCTGTCCGACGTTGCCCTTATCCGTACCCGTAAACTTGAAACAAAACGGAGAGCCGTGAATTTAGCCGTAGTCGGAGCCAACACACAAGCCGTCCTGGAAGCCGTCTTTTTGGACACGATTGATTCGGACAGAGCCGTAGGCGAGCAACCGGATTGGACCGGTTTGTGCGAGTGGGATGGGATGGCGTCGGGGCGATCCCGGTAGACGGCGCAGCGCTCGGGATTGCTCTTCGGAGGATCGTCGCCGGACGCAGCTTTCCCCACGGCACATTGAAGCTGAGAGAAGACAAGCGCACCTCGAGGTAAGTGTTTGTTTTCATTTTTTCTCTAAACACCACCTCCATATTTAGTTTTGAAATCTCAATCAGTCCCATCTTAAAAGCTACATCATCTAAGCTACACACACGCACGAGGCCGTACTTATGAGTTGCTCCGGAGAGCTGTTACTTGAATGCTTCCCATCGATGGAGAAAGATACTTGGGATTCGGAATGGATAAAGCTCTTTTTTTCTGGTTTCCCAACGCTGCTTGCTCATTCCATCACTGCGTCTATTGCTCTCGCACGAAGGTTGTTTCGTTGAGAAAGAGGTTCGCGGTTTCTTTATTGCTAATTTGCTTATCCGAATTTATTTTTAATAATTTCGTTGGTATGGAGTGAAGTGCGTGTATCATCCCTATCAAATAGAACCATCGCGTTGTGCTGCAAAATTTGTTTTGTAGTCGTAAAATGGTTAAACGTCTCGGAGTACTGGCACCCGTAAATGATTCGTACGAAAATTAGCATCTATAAATAGTCCGTGTGAAGTTCACAAATAAGTTTTACACTCCAAAGCATTACAAGATTTTTTTTTCTCCAAATATCTACATTGTATTTTTTTTTTAATTTGTGTTATAAATTATTGGTCTTTTATTTTGATACTTTTGTAGAGACACAAATTATCGGGTGCTAATTTTTAATGCGGCAACAAAAAAAAAAATCTTTCTCATTAAGATGTTGCTGTGGCGCCAGACAAACAAATAACAGAACGGTAAAAAGCACCAGAAGAAACAGGTTCCTTATTAATGGCGGCGTCACGGACCTGTCAGCCATAATTTAAGACGCATCGTTGGGTTGTCCAAAGACCTAGTGTTTTGCTGATCCTTCATTGAATGTATAGTCGCTCGATCATATATTAGCTGGATGTACCAACAGGATGTACCCGAGTGTCTGCTTAGCTCGAACACAAGTAGAAAACAAAACTCGCACTATTTAGATTTGGTTTCGTTTTTGCCAATGTTGCCAATTAAATTTTGTTTAGCCTATGTCCTTTTTTTTTCTCTCCGAGTTAACAAATATTTGTGCTCGACCCCCCTCCCCTTCCCCCCCCCCCCCAAAAAAAAAAAAAGAGAGAGAGAGAGAGAAAGGAAACAAAGGAAGAAAAGTATTAATAAGATACACCGAGTGGATAGTATTGACAATTAAAGTTGCCCCCGAAATAACTGAAGAATATCACAAGTGAATAAAATATAATGACATTTTTTTTGTTAATGTGCCTCTATGTGCACGCGGTTATTACGAAACAAATAACATGGTGTTTAAGCTAGGAGTTTCAAGGAATATTTCAAAATCAAAAAGCGTTTTGATAATTACTTTTCAAAGGCAAATGACTAAAGGGTACAGATCAGGCTGTCACTGAAGAAAAAGGATCCCGCTAATTTAGTTTTAATTTATCATGATGCTGCCATCAGCTCAGACAAGTTGGTTAAGACTCTGCAATATTAGGAAAACTAACTCCAAGCTATTACGCGTAAAAAAAAAAAAAAAGTAAATTATATTAGCAGATGTTTTCAGCCTCGGCTTTCAGTAAAGCTAGGAAAAAGATTTCTCCCAGTGTTGGGGCACTCTGGCTAGCTAAATTTGTGCGATGACTCCTGTGCTAGATTGATGACGCAGGATCACTGCGCCACCAATTCAGTCGCATCAAAACACGTGACCGATCTTCATGTGCAACCCCACTTGTTGTGAAGTCTCTAATGGAGCCAATTTGACGTTTCCTCCCGCCATAATCCGGAGGGAGCCTTCGTGATAACAGCCTGCGAGGAAGCAATTAGTTCGGCTTGTCGGGGCTATCAGTATCGCACTTTGTTTTCACTTTTTGCGAGGTCAAGTTGCTGCAGCCCGAGATATCAAGTTGTCTTCTGTTGTGGTGTCCTTGAACTCCAGGGGGCCTTTGCGCAAGGCGTATATTTCACAATCTCTCATTATCACCCGCAAGCAGCCTCAGAAAATTGAGGTCCACTGACCGCTCCAGCTCAGACCTAAACTGACTCTGGCCTGCTACTCATTCATTTAATCCACTTTAGGCTGATGCGTCATTTCCGCGTGTGCGCATGTGTGGCAGCTGAGAATGTTTTTTTCTCATGAACAGCAAGGCCTGATTGGCTGACTAATCATGCGTGTTTTCAAGTGTTCGTTCAGACAGGACGATAACTGCCATATCCTATTTTTAAAAGCCGTCATGTACAATATGTGTCAAAAAAACAAATTTTTTTTTATTTGCAAAAATAATTTACGCATTGCTGAACGCTCATTTTGTGCTAGAACCAGATGCCAACGTTTCAGAACTATCCGTTATCTCATTAATGAGTTGTAAGTGATTTTCTGAAAATTTCAATGGGGAAATGGAGCAATTGTTTCCCATTGAAATGCATAGTTTATTTTTGCCGTAAAAAAACATGTAACTTCTTTTAGGACACCCTGTACTACCAGACCGGTGGCAGTCAGTTCATTGAACAACATTTCATTGGCACTTAATGTTTCACTGATAGATTGTTTCATGGGCAGATTGTTTAATTAACAGCTCAAATTAGATTTTTTGTTTTTTGTAAACAAATTATACCCTTTTTAGAAATAGGCTTTTTTTAATATCCCCCGAAAATCATGTGTGTTGGCTGTGAAGTGTTCTCCACACTCTTTGTAGCCGGGCCACAAAAGTAATTTTATGTTTGACATCTTCATGCAATCGGGGTGCTGAAACGTAATTGTAGAACAGTCATCATTCACGTTTTTCGTCAGAATTTCGGTGACATGATACCAAACATGCAACTTAACGACTATGTTCAAATCGCAATGCACGCTTTGCTGGCTGTTTAAAACCCGATTTTGGCAACGTTCTGGTCGCTTCCACATTTTTACCCTGGCACTGTTTCTTTCCCTCAGGCTTAAGCTAGTTTGGCAACTACTCTTGACAGCCATACTTGATTCAAGATTCTGATTTAGATGCACAGGACACACTGAACCTACCGCCAGACTGCACAGGCTACAACACGAAGGGATACCAGCAGGAATCCCTTCGTAAAATGAAAAGCGCAGAAAACATGTTTTGTGTGCTTTTTATCTCATCATGAAGGGATACCAACCCTTCTCGTTTGTTTAATGGAACCAAAGCTTTACAGATATAACTGCGCTTGACTCAGAGGTGCCACGACTGAGCTTTGATCTCTGCGTTTCTTCCCTAGGGCCATGCGTCGCGCACTACTCCTGGTGGCTCTGGCTGCCATTGCTGCCAGTGTCGCCAACGCCAACACAAGCCACGACGACCTCTTTGCCGAATCAGATCACGAGGTGGTCTACCGGGTTCCCGTGGAGCTAGGAGCAGTTCCAGGGGTCGAGGTAATTTTCCAAGGGCTTCACTTATCTTTCAGTCCAACGTTTCAACCTTGTTCAAAGCCTCCTTGAGAGTTGCTTTTCTTCCACTCTTAATGCCTTCTCTCTCACTCTCCTTACGAGTTGGGAAAGGATTATCTGCCTTGCAGGAAACCAAGGTTATGTGTCAGCATGCTGGGGCTACTTATAGTTTTAAAATGCGACATTCTGGGCAAGCGATAGGCTGGGCAGTGGGAGTGTCCTTCAGATTGAAACTTCCAACGCTTCTCGGAATTGAATTCAAAGGATGAGGACTTATCATCCAATGCTCTGTAAAGTACAGCAGACTCTCATTATTTCAAACTCCAGGAAGCCACACATTTTGTTTGAATTATCAGAAACTAATTTAATATGATGCAAGATAAAGTTATGCTTTGTGATATGCATGACTACACATACGAAGCAGGCATTTGATGATTTCCTCTATACATACTTACCGATCATAAGCAGGTATGCCACCATGAAACATTGGTGAAATGTATAAGTTTATTCATCCCTCAAAAAAGTTCATCGTGAACTGTTAGACAGCACGTGACACCTCAAAACAAAATCAGGTTTGTTCATCCAGCAAAAATGTTGCCTACCGTGAAATATTAGCCCCTTTGAGCTTGCTTCTTACTGAGCATTGGTACACTGCAGAGAAGCAACACTCGCGGAAGCGAGCTCTGCGGATTTTGTTTCTCTGCAGTGCAGCAGTGCTTGGTAAGAAGCACACTCAACGGGGCTGCGAGAACAAAAAGTATGAATTGCACGAAAATGCCGTTCGAATTAAGCAACTTATAAAAACATTGAAAACATAGCGGGACAACCAAAATCTCGAAATTTGTTTGAATTACCCCGAAGTACGAAATATCCAATTTTGAATTATTGCGAGCCTACTGTACCTGCGGTTTAAAGTCTGAGACCGCCAAAATGTTCATTGGAGGCAAGACCACAAAGATGAAATCCAATCGAAGAAAGACAAGTAACTTTTATTCTGAATATTTGAATTTTATGCTTTCTCAAACTGGACAGCTTGCAAGCACTGTACATGCTCCCATTAGATAATTTAAAAAAATAAAGCAATGTGCATCGACTTATTGACTCGACTCGTGAAAGGGTTAAATGCCATGCATTATTGTGTGAAATTGTTTTGGCAACTTGAAAGCAAGCATTGGTGTTAATTATAATAGAGCTATCTTGGGTTCTAAAAGATACAGAAGATAGGATGAATGGTTAAGTGAAGCGTGAACATAAGTGAGTATAGTAGTGGACACATATCTTAAGTGATGACCCAGCATCGTTATAACAAATCTGGCTGAAGGCAACAGCTCTACTGGGATAGATATTGAGCAAGCCTCCGAGATTGTCTACATTCTTTTTATATAACTTCTTTTATACTCAGTTGTAGAAGTTTCACTTAAATATTGAAATACTGCCTGGACTTTGTGAACAAAACAGATGTAGCAAAAAGCAGGCTATTTTTTCATCCAAAAAATTATTATTAAGCGCATAATTAAGCTTCAAGTGTAAGCACTACAGATGCTTTTGTGTCCCTGGCATAATCGAATCTATAAGGCAGTTGCTGGTTTACACATATCCTATTGTATGGGTTATTTTAATCTCTGTTACAGTCCTGCTCATTGTTGTGCTACTCCCTTTTAGGTTAGTACAAACTTTTTTTAGCTCATACATATAAATAAGATGGGAAAAAAATGTACTGCAGGGAAGCGACACAGCATGTGTGGGCATGAATGTGTCTGTGCATCTGTGCATGTGTGAGGGAGTTCGCACTGGCTGATAGCAGGAATTGTAAACACTTAGTTTAGAGTAATTTGGTCTAAAAGCTAGAGTGCCATGGGAGATGCAAGATAAGAGTGTTGCTGTCTCTGGAGTGTGTTTCTTATAGACAACTTTTGATTGCAAAATCGCTGCAGTGTTAGTACTGTTGTAAATGCTCTTTGACGAATATGCTGCCTTCGCACAAGGAAATTCGCTTCTACAACTGTCGTGGTCTGCTCAAAGTGTGCCTGTGCAGAAATTGCTCAGCTATGCTTTTCTCTTTTTTGTTGACAATTCTTGATCTGCTTCCTGCATTGCCCAACTGGGCTGTTTGCACTGGCTTTCTGCCAGTGCAACTTGCTCAGCACTAAAGACCCTTGTTTTATCTCTAACTGTTTGCAAATGAGCTGTTGCTTTTGGCACTGCGTCTTTGACTTCCTCGTGCCCTCCTTTGCTATATACAAAAGGTGCACTTCATAGATAAAACAAAATTGAAGTGAAACTGGTTAATAATTACCATGGTTCACCTCTTGTGAAATAGAACTGAGAAAAAAAGAATGGAAAAGCATAATGTGAAGGGAAAACCTTGGAGTCACATTGCAACATTGTTTGAGGGCTGTGCATGGTGAGCAGAATTTTACGTAAATCTATGGCAAGCATGCAAAGTTGACATGATCATAGTCACTAAAAGTTCTGAACCTACACAGTCCTGTATAAGCAAAGCATTCACATGAAAAGCAATTACATCCCATCCACAAAGAAAGCCTGCTACAAAGTTTATTTGCTGTTCAATCTACTGGGGTCCGATTGAGAAAATAAAACTGTTTTTCACCCTACATAAATAAACTATACATTGCAAAATGCTGAAGCTCCATGTGAATTCTACGACAAGGGTGGTAATAAAATGTGAAATTTTTGAAAACATGACGTGGCCTCGATCAAAGGGTAAAACAGACAAACAAAATATTTTTATAAGATGACGTCCACCTAGGCTTAATTTTTGTCACACCAAGAAATTACAGTTTGATGCCTGTGACAATTATTTCAGTGAAAATGCTCGTCGACAAGAAAGACAGTCTTGTTTTCTGACTTGTTGATAAGTTTGTTTCAACAAAGTAAATCACACAGGTACCTACAAATGGCACTTCATGGTTGTTCTATAAATGCATTCAGTCCTGCATTTTGACCCCTAAAGTTAAATGAAATTTTTATTAATTGTAAAGAAATAAAAAGATTCAACATAAGAAAAGGTGGGGCTTCAATCTACGTTGTGAAGGTGGTTGGACAGCTAAGCTGTGGTATCACAGCTTCCAACAGCGACGATTGCCCACTGCTCTATGGACCCTTTTAAGGCAAATGCCACCCGGTAGTGCTCCAGTCTTTGACGTCCCAGAGAACTTCCGGTTTATAAAAAGAATGAACAAGGGCCACCTTAACACCGCTGCTTTATGTGTAGATGAAACATTTAACCATCCATTCTCCAGGTGAACGCCCAAAAGAACGAAGGAATGCGAAATCTGTTACAATGTTCAGAGTATTCTTGTAAACCAACTTGCCTCCTCCAAAATGTAATTTTTTACAGCCGAAGGCCCTCGTTAAATATCCAACTTTGTTGTCCGTGTACCACTTATGCTTTCTAGCACTGGTGACATAAACAAGATCAACAGGCTTGCAAGGACAGTGCGACCGGAAGTCGCTTGGGATGCAAGCGACAGTTTATGTTTGTAAACAGCAAAAGGGTCTATACCAAAGGATTGATGGAAGAAAAGTAAATGCACTGTACCAAAACTTTTTTTATATTAAAGACTTTGTAGGCTACCGTTGCCATGGCAGCTTATGCAGCCCCAATCTTTACCGAAAAACGCATATGAGCGAGCATTACGCGCTTATCATTGTTCCCCCGCGCCTCATAATCTATCGCGTGGTTTTGACACTCGTTTTGCAGTTTTCTTATTGAAACAAGTGTCAAAACCACATGATAAATTATGAGGCGTGCGCTGAACGGTGATAAGGCGCGGGCGTAGGTTTTCTGTCTATAAACACAGAAAAATCTCACCCGCTGTAAAAAAAAAAAAAAAAAAAGATTGTTTAAGCAGGAATTTTTAGTTTCAATATTTTAATTCAGTTACCTAAACAAAATTGCCCTTTTGGAGACGCTTGAAGGTAGAGCTTCTCCCCTACGCTTTTGGCACATTGCGGGAAAGCGCAATACTGTGCATTTGTGCAAAGGGAAAAGCACACATCGAGTCAAATGCAACATTGATGAAATCAGTGTTAGAAAGTTGAGAGTATCGACACATGCCCACAACTTTCTTGAAGACTAGTGGCTAATCGGGGCAGTCAATTAATCCTGAAGTTTCAGCCCAAAACAAAAAGATATGGACAAACAGGCTGGATGATAAAAGGTGCCTCGTATTGTTCAGCATTTTCGTCCCCATCTTTTTCAATGCCTTTTACTAACTTTTTGTTCGTAACTGTGCTATATATTTTTAAGCATTGACACCTTTACAACTTCACAAAAAATGTAGGGAGGAATGAAAAAATGAATCAAGCTTCATGAAGAAGCCTCTTTAAATTCTGGCAAAACTGCCATCAGAAAATTTGTGCTCGAGCTATTCACTGAAGCCCTCCCGTCTATGCTTCGGTGTTCCTTACAATGAAGCTTTGCTTAGAAAACAACTGTTCAAATTCAAATTCTCTTCATATTCTTTATTTATTTCTCTCCATTTCAAGAAGGGAGACAGAGAAAAAAGCAAATCAGTTGCTGCTTGACGAGCCCCTGCCTTCCCGCAGCAGCAGAGAGGACAGCATATATACTTATACGCTATATTTTAGCATTAATACTTTTGACTCAAAAAATAAACAAGAGGTGTTAGGGAGGAGAATTGTAATCGATTGACCCAGATTTTTAAGATTTGCAAATTCCATGGACACTAACTCACAAACATTGAACAAACACTTTGCCAGGATTCACTCAACACCTACATTCAGTTCAGGAAAATGATTTACAAAACGTGGCACCGTGCAGTTCAACATCTGATTAGTACCATAGTTCATTCTAGAGTGCGGCACTATCCATATGTCTACACAGTGAGTCTCATAGGCAATTTCCTTCAACCTAAGATTGGAAATTGAAACGAATACATTTTCATTTCACCTAAGAGACCTTTTTAATGCAAGAAAAAGCTTATAATAATACTGATTTGGAATTTTTACAATATTCAATGTATTAAATAATGGACTGGTATGAGTATTTTATGCAGTGCTACATATATTGCGAACAGCTTTTTTTTATATAGAGTATGCATTAGTTTAATGTTTGTGGCGGTTGTATTCCCCCATACTAAGAAGAAATAATTATACTTTGAGTAAAAAAAGGAATTGTATATAAGAAGCATAACCTAAATTGGGATGATATGGCGATGTTTGTACACAATACCTACAGCTCTCGATGGCTTCTGGCATGTCTATTGCACAGTCCCATGACATGTATCAATTAAATATAATTCCCAGAACTTGTTTTTCTGAAGGCACCTCCTTATTTTGCAACTCCTTCATTCTCGAGGCCCCCCCCTCTAAAAATTTAGACCCCCTCCCCACAATTTCAATTCCTGGGGAAACCCCTGTTATCCACTTCACTGCCACTTTAATACCATGTTTCAGGAAGCGTAACATCAAGCAAAAGATAAAACCGTCTAAAAGTATGTTTAATTCATCAAACTTATTCCATATCGATTGTACATTTAGGTGAAACAAAGAAAAGGCCAACTTCGGTTGGTTTCCGAAAACTATCTTGATTTCACTTTGCAAGGAAGAAGTCGTGTCATTCATAGCAAAAACAGAAAAAAAAAAAAACATTTAAAAAAAATTATTAGCAGCAGAACTACCCAAGTGTCTGCAAGTCATTCACAGTTTTCACTACATGTGCTTGTGCCCCATGTTTCTCCCTTGCTAGTATACTTTTTCATGTTTGTACCAAACATATTGGTATCTTTGACGTTTGAGACGTTTTGTATTTGTCCCCTTCTTTGTTCGTAGTCTCCGTTTTTTTTAAATATGTGTATTGGTATTGTTTTGCCTTTACCCATTCCGTCATTTCCCAAAGAAGTGTGTAGTCCTGTTGTGTTAAGTTTTCTAAGAGAGAAGCTCTGCTTCGAGCTCGCTTCAGGTTCGCCTATTTCTCGAGCCACAAGTCCCGTGTTGCTTGCTTTCTTTCCTTATTGCCCCTGAGGTGCACCTCGTGATATTTCATCTGCTTATCATTTGCTATGCTTGGCAGGCATATGCTGCAGCAAGACCTTTCGATCTCTTTCTGGTGACAACAAATCAGTGCAAGTTTAAGTTGCGCAGTGCTCAACACTTAGGTAAAAATCATGGACCAATTCTTTATTCTTTGTGGGACATTTACCTAAATGTCCCACAAAGAATAAAGAATTGGTCCATAAAAAATTAACGCTTTCATTATCAGTATCTGTTCAGCAGACATCACGAGCGGATAAATTGATAGCTCTTGATTGCAAATGTTTCTTTCTATAATTTTTTTTAACAATTAAGTGTGCTTGTATGTACAGGATATATGGCGCTACATCTAACTGAGGTTACACGTTACCTTTAATGAAATCAGCTTATTACAATTACATGGCCATTTAATGTGACAAATTGATCGCTAACAAAATGGCACCAAGTTGTTTTCAGTTATATCAATTCATATGTGAACCTTGATTTCATACTATATTATAAATATTAGATGGAAATCTCTGGAGCTTCATACTACATATATCTCGACAGCTTTGGCATAACCAAGCGAGTTATATAGCTATTGCTTGTAAACAACAAAGACATAAAAATAAGACACATGAAATGAGCCAGAATCTGCTTTTAAACTCCTACAGTTTTCTGGCATGCATTCAGCTTTGCTTCACAACACTTCCAAACCGACAAAAAAAAAAAAAACAAGCACCTTAAAAAGGCTTTACACTATATAGGATACTGGCACAAAGATAGATTATAAGTAGGGCAAAATGAAACAACATACGATAAAATACTGAGCATGCACTTCGGGGGTTCCCAGGTACCAGGCGTCCCAGTCATGCCCCTCCCCCCCTTCCCTTTACTTGTTGGTTGCGATCTCGGGGGAGTGAATGGGGGGGGAGGGGGGGAGAGGGCTATGAAAGACATAAGGGCTATGCAACTGCTCCCCAGCACGCCGATGCAAAGCGGTGGAGCCCACCCTCTCGTGTGCCCCTTCTGCATTTTTGCATTCTGACATAAGTGCCCATCCCCCTATTTTCCAAGATTATCCCCAAATATTGAGCATGTGCTTGCTCGTTACCAGTAGTATTTTAATTTCTTTGATTCAGAAGTTTTAGTAGTGCATTACACTGCAAATATAGCTGCAGATTATTAAGTTTCAGGTGTTTTCGAGCCCCCATCAAGTAGCTAACATTTTATAAAATTTGCATCTACATCTCGAAGCTGCTCACGATGTGGGCCATCAGGCTCTTGCCACTTGATAGATGTTCAAAAGCAGATGGAAGCGGCTTAAATTTAATATGCTGCTCTTTAACATCAAGTGTTCAACATTTGACATCTGTGGGAATTGTAATCCGAGGTCTCAAATCCTTAAAAAGTGACCACCTAGCTGTCAGGAGGTGAACAGGGGCTTCAAACACATGCATCATGCACACTACAATAAACGGCATCGCTGCTTTCCGCCCAGCTTGAATGCTTCAAGATGCACGTCGCCTGACGCTTCGAATTTCCGGGACAGCTTTTACGGAAGCTTGAGGCGCAACCGAACAAAACCGCCGATTATAAAGCCAGCGTCTTTTTACCTTTTTAAAGGTTCCAGCTCTTCATCCTCATCACGCTCCTCCTCCTCCTCATCGTCCCGCTCATCCTCAAGCAGTTCGTCTGCCTCGGGGCCAAGTCAATCCAGCAGCCACAGTTCATCTGTTTGGAAGCCAAGCCAATCCAGCAGTTCATCTGTCTCGAAACCGAGCCAGTCCGGCGGCCACAGTTCATCTGTTTGGAAGCCAAGTCAACCTAGTATCTCCAAGCCAAGCAGTTCTGGGTTTGACTCGCCCTTTTTGCTGGCCACAAGCCGGCTCAGCAGCCAAGCGTTGCTCCTGGCTTCAGACCCATAATCCCCAGTGCTCCGCCAGCTGAACCTTCTCCAGTCAGGATCCCAGGTCACATGCCAAGTGCACCTGGCTTCAAGCCTGTCGCATTCCCAAATGCCCCGACATTTCCCCAAGGGGGCGGTATGCCATCAGCCCACTATCCAAGCCATAACCAAGGTCACGCACCCAACATTAAACCTGCAGCTGTCCCAAGTGCTCCCACAGCTCAAGAACTTGGCATAGCATCGAGCCACTATCCAAGCCAAAAGCCAGATCAGAGACCTAGTGCTCCTGGCTTTAAACCTGTGGCTATCCCCAGTGCTCCCGCTGCTCAAGGACCTGGCATCGCGAGTCATTATCCAAGTCACTACCCGACCCAAGCTCCAAGTCGTTATCCCAGTCACTACCCGACCCAAGCCCCAAGTCGTTATCCCAGTCACTACCCGACCCAAGCCCCAAGTCGTTATCCAATTCACTACCCTACACAAGCCCCCGGTCATTACCCGAGCAACTTTCCAGTAGTGGCGCCGGGCCATTACCCCAACCCTGTTCCAAGTCATTATCCAAGCCACTATCCAAGCCATAGCCCGGGCTCTTACCCAAGTGGTTTTCCCAACCTTTTCCCTAGTAATATCTCACCCCACCACCCAGGCTACATTCCAGGCAGGTCCCCAAGCCATGGCACAAGCATGCCTCCAGGAGGTATTCTAGGCATGATCCTAGGCAGCTCGCTTAAGCCAGGCAAACTGCCGAAGCCAGGCAAACTGCCAAAGCCAGGCAAGCTCCCGAAGCCAGGCAAGATCCCGAGACCGGGCAGGATCCCAAGGCCAGGCAGTAACCCAGGCATTGTTCACAGTCCACTTCCGGGTGGCCTCCTGGGCCCGATTCGCCCTTCACAAAAGTCCTTTTTCATTGACCTTGTTCTGGCTGCCATGCTGTCCAAAGGCAAGCTTGAACACCGAAGACGCTGGGCAGCCATGTTCGGTTCACCTCAGAGGATTCGTTTAGGACGGAGGGTGCACACGTCCTATCGCAATGAAACATGGAACGGAACGATGGCCGACACCCAGATGGGAAACCCCAGCGATGATGCCTACGTTGGTAAGCGGTGCCTTGTGCTTCCGTGTGGGTAAGCTGAAACTCCCGAGATTTGTGCTAGTAAAAAAGACCACTTTATTTAAAATAAGATCTACAAGGGGCTCAGTATTGCTGTCTGCCATTTGAGCACTTGTCACACAGTAATGAACACTGTGCACTCCAACATTTAAAGAATTAAAGTTGAAAAAAATGTTTGTTGTCACCAGGTCACGTGATTGAAACTTGCAGATGGCACCATTCCGAAAGAATATCATTGCAAGGTTGTGTAAATGTGGTAGCTTGAACGCAATAACAGCCTGCAAACAATTGGTTCTCAGCACTGTTTAAAGTAAACATTGCAATTGCTTATTGATGCCAAATGCTGCCCTGCATGCAAAGCCATGCCATTGAACAGAGACCAATAAAATTTCCTGGTTTAGAACATTTCTACATTGAACCTCAGCTGACTTTGGGCTGCCCATTTCTAAATTTGATTTTTCTAAAAGTTTCGCAACTCCACAAAATATTTTGTCAAGCAAAAGGTGCTCGAGATAGCATGCGATGGCAATGGGGAGTTTCAGAAGACTATGTTTTCGTAGAATATTAGTATAGAGATCTCGCATTGCCACTTCCAAGACTGGGATTGGGAGTCTTTTGTCAATGTTTGTGTCTCTTGCATGAGCCCCAATTGATGAACAGCACTATGCTTGCGAAGTCCTAACCAGACCACTTGTGCAGGCATGCTCGAGAGACCTCGCAGGAAAATATCCTGCTTCCACATGTACCTTTATCTCTGATCAGTCCTTGCATAAATTGAATGACAACTTTTCAATGTTTTCTCGATCACCACAATTCCTCGGCACTCGAAAAAACTCCCTGGCAAGTCCCCCGATTCCGAAGGTTTCCATAGTGCACAAACAGAAGTTTGATCGAATGCGTCGTTCCTACGTCCGCAGCACAAGGGCGGTGGGCTCTGCCAGTGAGCTAAAAACAATCCAGTTTGTGCCACTGTCCGTTTTGGGATGCATGTAGTACAGTCCACCCGCCGGTCTGTCTGTGTGCAGAGGAGTGCCGCTACAAAAAGGAGCCTTGGGAGGACTGTGACCGTGCCACCAACACCCAGAAGCGCAAGCTGGTGCTCAAACGAGGCAGTGGCAAGTGCGAACCTACCAAGGAGCTCACCCGCAACTGCAAAAAGGTGCGCATGGGGCTCGACCAAGAGCCCCTAGAAAGCAAAGCCTGCGGCAAATGTCACTAGTGGATCCACGCAGCGTCGCCTAGCTCGCGTTGCCGCCAGCACGTCTTGCAGCGTCTCACGAGCACTAGCATGCGGTGATGCCGTCTGCTTGGGGCGGATCCACTGATGACGACGTCTTGAGCAGGCCTCGTCTTCTACACGGGTTTGACGCAGACTCCTGCACAAGCACTAAGCAAAGCGCAAGCGGTGCTTCCCACATAGCACGAGAAAGTTCTGAGAACATTCCGCGAATGTTCAAAAGAACATAGGCAACATTCTTGGAATGTTGCAGATTTACGTAAGAACATTCTATCAACGTTGTCAGAATGTGGCGCAGGCACTTATCGCTACATTCGGGGAATGTCTTCAAAGGGATATTCTTAGAACGTTCTGAGAATGACATAGAACATTACCAGGTCATTCAATTAACATTGAAACATCCTATCAAGGTTCTAAGAACGTTCTCAGAACATCCAAAGAACTTCTGCAACATTCTCTGAGGAATATTTACAAAGGTTCCACAATTATGGCTTGCTTAGGCTACAGCCCCAATGAGCCATACCACATATATGGATGTTATAAAGCTCCTCACAGGGCGATCAATATTTTTTAATCGAAATATATTTTTTTGCAAGCCTAGCACAAGCTACCCGCTTTCCCAGCGCATTAGCCTGTACTATGACGGCAGATTACTCCTACCTATAACGTGCTGCATACAGAACCGATTGCTCACTCCGAGCATAAGAACAGATACCCATGGCATCCCACACTCAAGCGGGACATGCCTTTTTCGAGTGTACTGAACCCGAAATGCTAAAAATCGGGTCTATTCAAAACTGCCCCTCTACATGCGCAGTGAGTGCCAAGTTCATTATAAAGTTTTGAAAACCATTGCTTTTCTCCTACACCTTATCTCACATCCCTCAGTAGACTCGTATAAGATAAAACTGATCCCTTCAGGGGTGGAAGCGGGCTAGAGCCTGTTGTAGCAGGGCTGGGAGCAGCAAAAGTCCTATTTTGGAGCAGTTTTGGAGCAGTAAAAGGCTCGCTTTAGAGCAGCTCGGGAGCAGCAAAAGTAAGTTTTGTAGCCATAGAAGTAGGTTTTGGAGCAGGTCACGGAGGTCAAACAGGTGTCTAAAAGTGATTTGTTGTTGCTAAATGTGAAAATGTAGCAAAAAGATATGCATGCACAGCCCAGAATAATTTTCAAGCAACATACATACATACCTTTCTATTTCTATTGCATTGAAATATGGAATATTGGCAATTTATGCAAAGGAAAGGCTTTGAGAACCATTCCGGCAGCAGGCAGAGTCATGATAGTCTTTATATGGGACGCCCCGACAATAAAAGCACAACTTGAGCCACGCCAGTACAAAACCATCTATTCAATAGACCAATTGTAAACATGTATCCAGAAAAAGTAAACCACTGCAAGGTGTCAGATAAACTACCTTCGCTGACTACAGTTTTTGTTTAATAAAAAACACACATGTTCAATCACTGCTTAAAAAGCCCTATATCAAGTTTAGTAACAAAATACAAGGCTACTGACATTTGACAAAAATTCAGATGCAAAATAAAATGTGTATTTTATCTTTAGAATACCACAGTCACTCGTACATATGCAGCTTTAAGCATCGACAAGAAGAGCAACGCAACCTTATGTACTCCATAAAATCTTGTGCATTGCATGTCTCCATGAAAAAAAAAATTAAGGTACCACAACATGTTTCAAAATAAAGCAGTCCTTGCTGACCTGTTTTCATTAAATACAAATGTTCTTAATCCCTGTTCATAAAATACAGTAATTCCTACACCCAAGTTAACATACAAAGCTATATCTATATTACTTTAGATGGAAAAATATATTGTCTTAAAAATATCACAGCCACTAATAGAACGCATGTGCCTGTGCTCGCGATTCTTCACAGCTAAGCGTCCAAATTTGGTACGCTACCAAATAACAGGTAAAACTAGTAAAGACCATTTATTTTTACTCATGTTGACGCATGTGCATGCGCTCGCAAAGAAAAACAAACGAAACTAACATAGCGCGTGTTTCTTAACTGCGTTTGCAAAGAAAAACAAACGTAACTAACATAGTACGTGTTTCTTAACGGCTAAGCGTCAAAATATGGTACGCTACCAAATAACAGGTAAAGCTAGTACAGACCACTTACTTCTGCTCATGTTGATGGCCGAGGTAGCCCACCGGTGCCGAAACACCAACTCCCACGATCACGGCAAATCGGGACCACGGGCAACTGCATGCGCGCTCCAACCGCGCCAACCAACTATGCCCGAAACCAAACCGATGTGTTCGTATATCAAGCTCTTTGTAGTCAAAATCGACATCTCACTCTCGATGAACTAAAATCACCGCCTCGCCCTGCGGTTACACATGGTTCGGAGCCCCAGTCGAGTTGGAACGAGTCACCCGCACTGACGCCTAAACAAAAGTACACACCACAAAGTGGCCAATGGCCGACCACTATAAAAAAAAAAAAAAAAAAAGTTGAAATTGGCGTTTTGGAGCAGGCTGGCGCAGGGAAGTGAATTGGCGCAGGGTGGCGCAATTGGCGCAGCGCTTCCACCCCTGTCCCTTATGCTAAGTTTCCACAACCTCCACTTAATTTGCATATTTTCGGCACAAGGTGGCATATAGTGGATGGTGTTTCGAACCACAGGTTGCGTAAAGCTCCGTAAAGTTGGCTTCACCTGCGAAAATTCTAGGAATGTTCTGCAAGCAAACGTTCCAAGAATGTTGCACATATGAATGTTCGAAGGGGAACGTTCAGAGAACATTGTGCATACGAATGTTTGCCAACAAACGTTCCTAGAATGTTGAGCAGCTTACCTTGTAAGGAATGTTCGCATACTGAACGTTCCTAGAAAGTTCCGAATGGTGTTTTAACGTTCCTTCAACATTCAGAATACCCAGGGAACGTTCGCACGACATTTGATGCTACGTGGGTTGTGCGGAGTTAGCTACGCTGCTAAGGCTTCCGACGCGTTTATGCCGACCTCAAAGTCTGCATTTTACGCAGCGGTTGGAATGCCTTCCCGCCATCCAAAATGTCTTAAAATGGCATCTGGTGTTTCTGCTGTAGATGGGGCTTTTGTCCCTGCCGCATGACTGCTAACTGGGGTCGTTAATGTGAATCGCTACAGCCGACTTTAATACAACATAAGGTGGCAGCCACTAGTTTGCCATAAGTTATGAAAGATACCGACGCTTTCTTCAGGGAGGAGGAGACGCCGTTCAATCGTATTTTTGCCAGATTTCTCGTCTCAAGATAGTAGTTAAATTTTAAGCTGAGAGCACCTCCGTGTATTCCAGCCATCTAGCACGCGCAGAAGGGGCTGCAAGAATGCGCATCAACCCAAAGTGAAAACATAAGCAAGCCGAGAATTTATACAAGAATGAAAGAGAAAACGGACAAATTCCCTTTGGTTCCTTGCAGCATGCAGATACGAGAAAGGTGCGTGGAATCCGTGCAACACGACAGCCAACACAAGGACTCGGGTGGACAAGATCAAGCCCCGCAGCGACCCCACCTGCGAACCCAACCGCACCGTCACCAAGAAGTGCAAGTCCGGTATGTCACGTCCCTTGGCTCGGCCGTTTCATATAAAAAGGCCAAAGAAAATTTAATTTATACATTTTCCCTAACTTCTCAACTGCCTAGTTTACGCCGCACAACCCATTAAGTCCAAATGTGACAATGTGACCTCGTCATAAACTAATGCGTGAAATTTTAGCAACCAAGTTGTAGCCCTAATGGCCACCTCGGTTGCAATATTTTATTTTAGTTTGCCATAAGTTATGAAAGATACCGACACTTTCTTCAGGGAGGAGCAGACGCCGTTCAATCGTATTTTTGCCAGATTTCCCGTCTCAAGATAGTAGTTAAATTTTAAGCTGAGAGCACCTCTGTATATTCCAGCCATCTAGCACACGCAGAAGGGGCTGCAGTCAGTGTCGGTATCTTTCATAACTTATGGCAAACTAGTGGCTGCCACCTTATGTTGTATTAAAGTCAGCTGTAGCGATTCACATTAAAGACCCCATTTAATTTGCTTGCAAGTGAGCTCTTCGATCTCTTACGAGGAGCACATCCTGGCGCCATCTATGAGGTGACCCTGGAAGTGCAATTCACTAGAGCGGAGGTTTGGGGATATTAAATGTGTACATACTATCGACGAAACTAATGTTTTTAAGTTTCAAAGGTTTTTCGAGCCAAGAAAGAATGCTGTTGGAACACAATAGAAACGGAAGGCGTTCCCCGATAGATGGTGCCAGCGCGAGAGATTTTAAGGCACACAGGCATAAGCTGTACTTCTATCTTTTGCCACGTGATCACGCTCCCTCGCGGATACCCACGCACAGAGAATGGGGTCGGGTGATGGATTTAAGCTCGAAGGCGGCCGATTCGTCTGGCGAGCGCGTAGCTCTCACCACTCTGTCAGCCCAGGGGTGAACGGAGTATAGCGAGACCGGGTGTCGCACAACGTGCATTGGGTACCTTGGACGTGTCGCAGTGAAAAGGCGGGGAGCTTCGAAGGAAAGAAAGTAGAAATAGTCCGTTCTTTCCAATTTTCGTACCGAAAAGCAGGCTTTTGACTTTCTACCTCCTTTCTTTCGAACGTTATGCTATTAGTCCCAATCTAAATTCATTTATCCCAGCCCAAATTTCATTTCATGGCCCCTTTAACTACCCCTTACAATGGTTGTTGGAGCGATTCGTGAACGTGACGGTGCTCAGTAATCTGCTCCGGTGGTACCGCAGGACTGGGCTGCCGCTACAACCGCAGCGTCAAGTGGAGCGAGTGTGACCCCCAGACGCTGACCCGGACCAAGACCATGCCCCTGGTGAGCGGCAACGCCCCGGGCTGCGAGAGTCACAAGCTGGTGACCAAGCCCTGCCGCAACGCCGACCGAGCCGCCAAGCGCAGGAGCAAGCAGGGTATGGCCCGCACGCCCACGCTAGATTTGGGTTCTTCCTTCGGCCCCCTTCTAGATGCGTAGCCAATTGCCCCGACCTACAGAACGGGCCCGGCGACGACATCCTCGTGCGGCTTTGCAAATAGTTGTTCGAACTGAATAGTGTTGCACCATTGGCGACGTCGTCCTTGTGCGGCAACGTCGTAGTCGCCTGACGGATTGCACCTGCACATGCTTTGTCAAGGTGCACGAGACGTGCAAGCGTCATGAGAGGTGGGAAGCTCTACACCGAGGGTGGGACAACTCTTTCTCGCCCTTCTCACTTTGTCAGAGACTATAGCGAACCAATTGAATAGCTCCGCGTCATTCATGGCCTTTGCAGCACAACGTACCGATTCTCAATGCCATCGGCGGTGTGATACTGAATGTTTTAAGTTAAAAAAGCAGCACAGGCTTCCTCTTCCAGGAACGGACATTTTGTCTAACGTTGTTTGGCTTGTTCCGTCGACCACAACGAAGAACTGTCCGTGTGCTATGCTGGAACGTAGCTGCACAGGCCTCGCTCGACAACATTACGACTATTCTTAGACTAAACAGGGCTTGTCAGACGAACCTCGTACTGTGGCAAAAGATCTCGGTCAGTGGTGAATTAACATGTTTCTGCTCTCTCCCACAGATGAGGAAGAGGAAGAAGAGGAGGAATAAGATCAGCCTCTGCCTTTGTGTACTTTGAGGGGTAAAAGTACTCCACAAATCGGTCCCATTTACCTTCTCCCAGTTTTACAATTGCAGTGACTGGTCACAACATTGAAACATTCGTTTTGAGGGGAGGGCTTTGGGTTTGTTCGCAAACTTTTGTCACTGTGCCAGGGCTCCAAAGAGAACGGTCATAACATCCTCAAGGCACTACCATTCATTTTTCGTGCGCAAACTTGCTCGTTGCTGGTTAAGGGGTTCGAGGGTGGGTTCTCGCGAGTTTTCCGTCTTCACTCGACAGCTTGCAAAGAACTGTAACCTCATCGAAATCGCGGTGTCATAAAATGCATAAAAACTGCAAGTTTTCAAACTCAAACGCTCATAGGTGTAGGTCAATGTAGAATCATATACAAAGAAAAAGAAAAAAAAAAAGCAGTTTCAGATGTTTGCGTTTTTGCAAGTTTGCTTTTCGTGTTCCAGCGTTACGACCCAAGTCCCGGCACTTTCTAAGCCCGCGTTCGAATACCGGTGCCATTGACGAAACAATTCCCGGTTTGGGGACGGTGTAAATTTTTTACATTTTCATCGACATAAATCGCACCTTTCATACCTGTGGGTCACAGCACAAATTTACTCAACTGTTTGTGGTGTCAAAAACAAGAACAATTATAAGAGTTCAAACTTGTTTTGTTTAAGCCCTTTATTTTCAATTGAATGCCAGTGGCTCTGTGCTGCTAGGGTACAGCCAGCTTCCCTTCCTTCTCCCCGTGTGCTACGTGTTAGGTGTACCTGTGATGGGTGTTTTTCGGTGTCTGGACAACGAAAATATGTGCCAAGTTGCATTGCTTCCTCTCAAAATAAGATAATAAAAAAGCCTTCAACAAATGGTGTTCATTGTCACACTCCACGAAAACACGCTGCATCTTTAATAGAACTCGCAAACTTCCAACTGAAAATCGTTGAAAACGATGGTCAAACAACACTCTAGCGTTTTAAGTCACTGGTTCTCAAAGCAGGCGTCCACAGACCCATTGGGGTTTCCGAGGCCTTGCAGACGCAGCCGTCAGCCATCAGACAAACTGAGCAATACAACTTTTAAAAAAAATTGTATGATGCCTATTGTTTCACAAAGCTAAATAGACCAAACCATATATGCCAAGTGGGATTCATAATCCTTCGTTTCAGAGCTTCATAGCTGGTGTGCACCAGGGATGGGCAAAATACTTTCATAAATGTATCAAGTACAAAATACTTTGACAAAAATGTATTTTAACTACAAATCCAATTACCATATTTTCCAGACTATAAATGTTTAAAAGTTAGAAAACTTACCCATGCGGACTAAAGTTAGAAAATTTACCCGTGCGGACTATACAACAATGTGTTTTTTCTTCTAGATCCTTCACTGTGACAGTACGTGAAGAGTTTTATGAATAAGAGTATATTAATGCTGATTTATGCATAATACAAGCTTCTTTGTGAGCTAATATTGCAGGCATTTGTCAAAGTGTGCTTTGTATGATTATTTTTACGTTAGAATTGGGCATTAAGTCTGGACAATGCGTGGCATGCGGAGTATGAACTGTGTGCATACCTGAGCAAAATCTTATAATTGACCCCAAATTGATCCTTGCAGACAATACATTGGGTGTGGACTATAGATGTACGGTACACTTTTGAAAAAAGTAATTAGATGCAAATACAATTACCGTAAAGTTCCGAAAGAACGCCCACCCAAAATAAAGAGATAAATGGTGAAAAACATGGGGTGGGCTATCTTTAGGGACGTCACAGCAAAACTTTATCAAAAACAGACTACAAACTATGACGCGGAAACCGATACCGCAGATCGCGGACACCGTAAATTTGCGTTTCACGATGCGATAAACACGCGGAAATCCGCTACAAACTTGCCTGTCACAGGAGCCGATATCGCACGCGCAGATCGCGGACAAAAAGGCAGGAATTCGCTGCAAACTCGTATGTTACGGGAACAAATACCGCAGATCGCTGAACGCAGCAAAATTGTATTTCACAATGCAATATATAGTGCACGCGGGACCAACTCGCGTGGAATCGAGGTCGCACACGCAGATCGTGAATAAAACGCGGAAATCCGCTAGAAACTCACTTGTCTGACGTGCCGGTACAGCAAATTGCGCAATTGATGCGATTCCCGTCGGACATTGCGTGACGTCCGACGGAAATCGGGGGTGGGCGATGTTTCAGAATTTTTATGTTAGATATTTAGCCAGAGAAATGGGATGGGTGACCTCTCGGGGCGGGCGTTCTCTCGGAACTTTACGGTAGAGTATTTGAACTGAGTACACCTCCCTGAGGGACTCCATTTTCCTGTAAAAACTCCTTAGTTTTTCCCAGCCTCACGCGTAAAGTACGGTGCTCCAGATAACTCTATATAGCGCTCAACATTCGGCCACGGAAACCAAGATCAAATAAATCTTGCAGTCTGCCGTAGTGCCAGACCGTGTCGTATGCCTTCTCCAAATCAAGGATTGAAAGACACTGTTGCCTGTTGACAAACGCCCCGCCCCACAGTCTCAAAGCGGACGAGTTGATCGACAATGGATTGTGCTAAACGAAAGCCACATTGGAACTTATCAAGGTTGTTTCGTACTAGAAAAAACATGACTCTTTTGATAACCATCCTTTCTAATGTCTTGGAAAGACGGCTAGTTAGAGCTATAGGTCTGAAGCTAGATGCAGAGGAACGATCTTTGCCAGGCCTCAGCACTGGCACAACATCAGCGATCTTCCGGGAGGATGCAAAACCTTCGACAAATGGTGTTCACATTTGATTGCCAAGTGCTCAAAATTGCATTTAGGCAGTATTTCAACTACAAGAATTTCTAATACTAAATTTTTGGTATTTAAATAGGAAATACAAGGTACTCAAAGTGTTTTAAATACATATTTGAAATACTGCCCATTCCTGGTTGGCACATTTTTTTCAAGCCAAACTCTATTAAAAAGCTACAAAATTAGCTCCATAGTGGATAGGTGAAGATGTCTGAGCATTTTGTAATGAATACCAGCAGGTCCAGGGGCAGTCTGTAACACAGAAGTTCCATTTGAAGTTCTGTGCAATGTAAATTAGAGCATTATAGGGTTCGTGCATGCCACCTGGTGCGATACAAGATTTCACAGTGAAGCTGTTTATGGCTATACTCGGTTTCACCTTATGTTGTACCGCAGGCAAGGCTAGAAGCGCGAGCTCATAGCGTTGGCAGCTGCCCTTGGTGCACGAGAGCTTGTGCCGCCGAGGTGTGCCATAGAGCAAGGAGCTTGCGCTTGTAGCCTTTCCTGCGGTACAACACAAGCTAAAACAGAGTATAGGGTTCCGTAAAATTTTTCATGCGCATGACCAAAAACTTTGTGCTCACACCAATCCCTGCATTCTCCTTGATGCTTGGTTAATTTGGCAATAGATCTATTCAGCAGATTAGTTATCAATATGCACCATTTACAAGAGCAGTAAACTCTCAGGTAGGTAATAAAGGTTTCTCAAAGATTTGCCACCGTGCGACCCAACGTTGCTCGGTCAACTCAGTTGGCAAACTCCCATGGAGAGCGTGGTCCCTTCTCCTACCCCTCAGCCAGGCTAACGCTGTTCAAAGCGCAGACCTTCTTGCTCGCTGCGGCGCATCTTGCAACAGTTCAAAACGCGGCTGCAGCGAGCAAGAGGGACAACGCTTCAAACAGCATTTCCAATCTAGGGGTTATCAGCGGAAACTGACGTGTCAGTGCGTCTTGGAAGGGATCACGCTCTTCGTGGGAGTTTGCCAACCGAGTTGATCGAGTAACATTGGTGCAACCTGCATCGGCCATTTCTACGCTCGCACCGCCCTCTTTGTCGTCGTTCGAAGCCCCGCTTGCATGCCTAGTTTCCTTTCCTTCCGCTCTCCTGGGGCGGCAATCCCGTCGCGCGCGTCTAGTTTCTTCTGGTTTTTCGGGGCGGGTTGGTCATCCAACTTCACAGAGCGGAATGGCTCATGATTTTTTCTTCCATGTTTATTATGAGCAAAGTGCAGAAAGTTTCATACAATCTTTGCATTGCAAATTGCATATCACATTTAAATGCCAAGTGCTCAAAATTGTATTCTGGCAGTATTTCAACTACAAGAATTTTAAATACTACATTTTTGATATTTAAATATGAAATAAAAGATACTCAAAGTATTTGAAATGCATATTTGAAATACTGCCCATTCCTGGTTTGCACATTTTTTCCATTTATCCTTTTGTCACTGCAATCGTCCTCCCTGGTGGATCGAGTTTGCCGATCCAGAACGGGTCCCCGAAATATCGGCAGTGGAGACCCACCGGGTTAACCAGCGCAACTACCATCCCTACATGTTCCGAAGAAAATATCTGTGCTCCTCATTTTTACATGTTCCTGTACCTGTTCGGCGATTTGGCTTTTTTATTTGTACTACACTCGAAAAGGATCCACAAAATTACTTTTCATCGGAAAAGCGAGACCTTCGCGTTTAAATCCAACAAGTTACAACTCGAGAAATATGTGGGGCAAGTGAAATCACGCCAGTCAGTCTTTACCTCCGGTACACGAGCCTCGGAGGTAAAAAAAATCGCACGCACCCTATCGTATGTGTGTAGTCCTCCCAGGCAGGAAAACTATCAGTGCCAACCAGCCAGCACATCTAGAGGAATCTTGTGTCAGGCGGGACAGTAGTCTTTGCTCGCACACCAGGCAGGACGACGTTTAATTCGCCGCCTTGTAAGCAATAGACCCTTATCAAAAGTCCCTCAAGCAACATTGGCGGTCACCATTGCTTGCTCATGAAGCACGATTGGATCCAAGTTCATGCCGAACGCCGACGCTTGTGTCCAATAAATGCTCCTATAGTCCGTTGCAACCTAAGAACGAAGGGCGAGGGTAAGACAGGCCGGGGAGGAGGAAGCAGATGGAACGCTGAAGAAGAGGGGGAAACCTCCTTCTCTCTTTAGCGTGTCCGTCTGCCTCCTTCCCCGGCCCGTCTAACCCTCGCCCTTCGTTCTTAGGTTGCAACGGACTATAGTATGCGAGCACGCAATGGCGGACAGGTGTTGACATGGACTTTTGAAAAGGGTCTATTTCTTCAACATCAGACAGCCATCCCACATTGTTGGCAGCAGTGGCCATGCCAGTAGGCAGGAGCATGCTCGCCTGCCCAGTAGGCAGGAGCATACGCACACCCTCTCCACCGGCCTTGCTGTCTCCATGTTCGCGGGGCACCATCCCACACGACCAATATTGTTAGTGCCCATCTTTCCGCGTATTTAGTCTCTTTTTGGCGATTCTTTTCCTGGGTATCCGTAGCATAGGGCATTAAAAGCAATGAAGACCAATGCAGTGGCACAATGTCAATGTGTTATGATAAGCATAGTCCCGTTCGGCTGCCCTTCATTTGTAGTTTGTGGACAAACCACCGCACGGCGCTTGTTACTCAAAAACGTCCATTCAACAATGCGGAAAGCAAGTTGTCTGCTTTTTGCGCAGGAATTGCGGTGACATCAGGACGACTCCAAGCTCTTATTAACCAATTGAAAATAAAATGGTGGGCGTCGCCGCAACTCTTGTGCAAGCAGCAGACGACTTGCTCTCCGCATAGACCTACCTACTTCCTCTCGTGGCATAGAAGAAGCCAAGAGGTGACCGCGCTTTGACTAGTCTGCACTTGCTTGCCATTATTGGAAACTGAACTCGGAGATTACCAAAACCAATTTATACAAGGTCCCCTGAAGTGATAATGAGAGGAGGCTACGCACAAGCCAGACTGCCGATGAAACACCTTTATTGCTTCTCTGTACAAAAATCGTGCACGATTCCCAAGGCCACCCCTGCCCAGCACAGGGTGCAATGTGCAGTAGAAAACAACTGTCCATATGTGCAATATCACAGGATTCATTCTCTGCACCTTTGGCGAAGTGTCGCACAAAGATTCAATACCACCTCACGCGGCTCGTCAAGCATACCCACCTGTCTCGGGTAATAGGAAAATGGAGAACGGTCTTAACCTGCCTGGCATTTTAGGATGTTGTAGGCAACACAGCTGTCTCTGGAGAGGACTTGGCAATTTAAATAACATTCAATGAAATGGCAATTGTGCTAACCCATTCTGAAATCATCCAAAAATCTATGCATTTAAAAAAAAAAAAAGTGACAGAGTTATTGATGACCAAATCCAAAAGTACAGCCAGAAGCACATAAAATATATAAAAGTGTTTAGCATTTTTGCAAAATTCCTCTCTATCAGCCAGGTTGCCCCACATTTGATACAAAGTAATAAGATGTTTTGACTGACGGCATATTCGCATTGGTTTGCTTTTAGAACGTTGTCTGTGAAAGTACACTTGCAATACCAAATCTGCCCTTGCCACGCTAAAAATACATCAAAAGCATCCTTTTCACATTGCAGTTGGATCATTTTCAATGGGCAATAAGGCACACTGCAAATATGTCACACACACCTAGTCCAGCAAGCGTTGAAATGACAAATAAATGCATATCACTCTGAAAACAAGTTCAGGTCTGCATTTGTTACAGCATTTGTAGCTGTAACCTTTTGCTGGTGCGATTGTGAATTCCGTGTTAAAATTAAACCTACTGAAGTTCTTTTTTTCTTTTTTTTTAAACTCGAGACTAAGGCAATTAGGTACCAACATGATAAAAATTAGACAAAAAAAGACAGTAGCACTTTAGCATCTTCTATCAACTGCAAGTGCTAAAGTCAGCACAGTTTGTTAAGGTAAAAGTCAAATCTCTGCACTTTCCGTTTGTAAATTCCCTCGAAGACCATCAATAACGTACAGTTGTTGGCTCCCTTGTGCTTTTGTACGACCTCACTTCGAGTATATGGTTGGACTAAGATAATATTTGCACTCCGAACGCTCATCTATTCCTGTGTAATTCATGGCCAATCTACAGGTATAGTGAAGCATCATATCGAAAGGAAGTTGGTTCAGACGTGTGTGTCACTTTGAAACAATGCCTTCCTACATACTAAACATACGTGGAAAAAGAAAATGTTTCCCTCGGTTGGACCGTTAAAGGAATTTAAAAACAATTCAGTTTTTTCCTGTTTTCCTTTGAGTTGTGCCAATAAGTGTTGAGTTTGGCGATTTCATTTCTGTCTCAAAAGACTGGAATACACATTTTGCTCATTTACTAAACAAAAATAATGTCTCAAACATCATCAACTGTCAATTGATATATCTGAGGGATTGGGAATACTCTTCACTGTGCAACTTTTAAGTTCAGGCTTTACCGACTTGTCACCATAAAAGAAATCATGCAATCTGCTGGGATCACACGAAAAGCTACAACTGCATTTAAGGCCCACTACCAGAATACTGGGAAGTTGTGCTGCACCGCACGTCATGAAAGGGACATTGGACGTAGCTTTTAACCCTCTCTAACGAGCAACCCCTTATGCCATTGACAAGCGAAAGCACTTTTGGCAGGGATTTCTGGGTTCATATTTATTTCCACAAAAGCAACGCTTTCTGAAGCTGAAAAGGCATTTCCTTCTCTGGCTGCATGGTGGAAGACCCGGCAACTACATCTTTTCAGAAAGGCGGTCGCAACTGTCTAGCAGCACGAGCGATTAACTTTTTGTGCTGTGCAGAAATGTTCCTGCATGCAAGACAATTGAAGCAGCGTGCTCTTACATTCCGAGGCACCGATGTTTTGTTCGCAACTCATTGCGGCAACGTTCGCAAGACATTGCGGCGGTGTTCGCCGTCAATCTCGACCACAAAAGGATCAGTGAGCGAGCCACAGTCGCGCCGTGGCTAAGAATTTGGCGCCCTCGTGCATATTCTTATTCTCGAAGGTGATCTCAAAGAGTGCTTCCGTGTCCCCTTAACAAGAGCACAGTGAGGACACGCAGCCATGGAATAGAGCAGGTAAGGAGCTGCCCCAAAGCTGAGAAAATGCCTTCTTTCGCGGCCTTTGGCAGTGCCGCCGAGTCTGGTAGAACGAGCAAACTTTATGTATGAATCCCTGATGAGTAGCCACGAGCATATCGTGAAGAGACGTTCTAAAGCGCCTAAAAATGAGTGAGCACTGTACCAGAACGTATATTTCCTCGCTGATGAAACCAAAATGACTCAAGAAAACTCTGAAATCAAACTGCTTAAGATGACACCAAATCAATCACTATGAGGAAACTAAATAAAACAACGCGAGACTCTTTAAAATCAAACTGCTCAAGATGACATGAAACCAATCAATTTAAAGAACCTAAATAAAAGACAAATAAAAGCTTCAATTTGTAAATAAAAATCTGGATTACACGTGGTAAAGGACGAGCAAACAACCCAGTGTTTACACAACTCCGAGGCAACTCTTGTTTAATTATCTCAAGGATTTTTTTTTTTTTTTTTATGCCAGGAATTTTTTTTAGAAGCAGTTAAGAAGCAATAAATGAATTCTGATAAAGAGGGAAGGAACTACTAGTAGCTGCCCCAGCACCAAACAGGAGGATGGCAGGCACAGAGCAAACATAAAAAAGTGCCTAGGCAAACCTTGCCTAAACGTTCATTACACTATGCAATGAGGGCGAGGCTTCAATATTGTAGGGACTGAAGAGAGTATTCTATACAGGGAACATCGGAGCATCTGCTTCATTGTGCATGCTCAGCCACACCTTATGGCTGAACTGCAGGAAAGCCGATCTGCCGTGAGCACACACAATGGGTGCGTATTTGAAAGCGGCAGAAAATAATGCTTTTAATTATTTTTCTTTCTTAAACTGCTTGCGAGTGTTACTTGGTATAATGTTGTGTCCCTACAATAAGCTAAAATCGGGTAAATCTTTTACTTCTTTGTCTGCATTTTTTTGCAGTCTCTAAAAAGATTTTCTTGAAGAATATTTCTGTACACTGTAAAACCTATTTAATTTAGATAGAATAACCTAGGTGAATTTACAGTTCAGAGATGCGGAGGTCTGGCATTATGAAACGCACCATGCGGCCACAGCAACACACACAACTAGAGAAAAGAGATTAGAGACAGAAACAGATTGAAGTTGAAATGCCTTTTGGACACAACACTTCTAAATTTGCAACATAAAAAAAAAGAAAGAAATAAAGCAACAACACGAGGAGGGAAAGAGGAACCAGTCGCACGCAGCTAACCAGTTCAGCTGCACAACAGCACAAAAGTCTCCACACACAAAAAGCTCTGGGATGACGATGAACTCAAAAGCCAGTGGTGAGCCTCCGGCTAGGCAATGCTCCGAAAGATGGTGAATAGTCTGTATTGCACACTGTTAACCCCCCCTCATTCACAAGTGTCTCTCCAACTGCAAACGACCGGTCACCTTTGGAGATCGTCAATGAGGCCATCACAAATTCGGCCGACTGCTCGCAGAGAGAAGAAGTGGCATCTGTCTCTTGACTAGCATCATAACCTCGAAGGGCACCGAGGCTTCGGGGCCAGGCCGAACCTTGATCCGCATAACGGGAGACACCGATTCCTTCCCGCCACCTAACGTGCGGGAAGTGACATGTCAGAGAAAAACGAACGGGATAGCAATAAACTGGTTAAGCGGACAGGGTCTGGAGTTTGTTCCAGCAGAACACTGACCCGAACAGCCCATCGATCTAGGAATGCTGTCGAGGCGACCCATTCCAATTACCTAAAGCTTCAACCAAGTTATATAATAAAAAAATATGCTAATTGCAAAAAAAAAAAAAAAAGGTAGTTTTTAAGAAATTAATTTTAAGGTGCGAGCATACTCGCAGTTGACCCCTCAAAAGTCGATTGCATGGATTTTTTTTTTCCTCTTTCATATACATTTTGACTTTGCCTCACCCATCAGTCTTTACTAGAAAAGGTCCTAGCACGCATCAAATGTACTATTAGTTCGACATGTCTGGACGTTTTTGACGATTAAGAATCCAGTGCCCCGACTGAACCCTTCGAGGACGCAAGTTGAAAAAAATCCCGCGCACTTGTAAGAAAGGCGAACGCTACCCACCCCCGAAGTTGCTTGGGCCGCGAGAGGGGTCAGTCCTGGAAGTAGTGGTAGACGCGATCGATGTGTCGCCTGCAGATGGGGCAGCGCTTGTTTTGCTGGAGCAGCTTGCGGCTGCATCTGTAGCAGCCGAAGCGGTGGCTGGTCTTGCCGTGCCCCAAGATGGCACTCCTCGGGCGCACAAGGCACATGGAGCAGGGGTCCTCCACACTTCCCCCTTCCTGGGACGCCCCGCTCGGCCCCGCTTCGAGCAGGTCCCGCAACTCCTGACTAGAAGCTTCGCTGCAGACAGACGCCTGTGGAGACTCCTGTGGAGACTCCTGTGGAGACTCTTGTGAAGACTCCTGTGGAGACTCCTGTGTAGACGCCTGTGTAGACGCCTGTGAAGACGCCTGTGAAGACGCCTGTGTAGACGCCTGTGTAGACGCCTGTGTAGACGCCTGTGTAGATGCCTGTGTAGACTCCTGGGACTGCAAAGTGCATGGTCAACTTAATACAGACCCTAAAACTATTTATGAAATGTAGAACGCATTACAGGGTTGGCGCCTACCAGTGTCCCGCAACATAGATTCCCATAACGCAACAGTGTCGCACGACGATTTCCCATAACGCAACAGTGTCGCACGACGATTCCCGGTCTATAAAATTGCCGACCCTTTCTCAAACACAGTTTGGCATTTGGCAAAAAGTATGAAATCTAAAGATGTCGAGGCCAAGCAAGCTATGATGCGACACGAGTGTTCTTAAAGTTGCGGGCGACGCAGCTGGAGCAAGACGCACATTGACACGAGACGCAGAAGTGCAGCCTTGTAATCCGCTACTTTTGTTACTCTTTTCATGAAACATGCCGTGCCAAGATGCCACGACACTGGCGAACTGAACTTGGCAAATGGTCAGCATTGTGGCAGCTTAAACACTTTTTTAAAACTCTCCTTCGATGTTGAATGGCAAGGCGACTACAGTACGAGAGCATTTCATGCTTTCAAAAGCGTCTGAGAAGGCTTGGAAGCAGTCGGTCTCGAACCGGGGTCTTTCTGGTTGCGAATCCAGTAAGAAAACCGAGTCCCAAATGCCGTCAAGAGGCGGCGAGCACACTTGCACGTGAGGTGGGCGATCGCGGGAATTAAGGGGGAAGAGAATAAGTGCGTGCTTTGGAGGGAACGAGGAGAGGTGAAATAGCGGGGTCAAAGCTGGGCTGTGCGACAGCCTCGAACTTCGCGTTACACTGCCACTCGAGTGCTAGCTTTGACAGGGCTTTCATTCAGAGACACTACGTGCGACGACATTCGCGTAGCCGAGGTTTAAATAAAGAATCACGCAATGTTTAGCAGTCAAGGCCACTGTAACTAGTACGAGACACCAAAAATGCAAGAACTCAAAATACTGCAACGAAGACTTACCGTCTGTGTCCGAGTACAATCGTCCTGACTGCTCGTACTTGGCTCCTGCATGCCACAACATGCAATGCATCAGAAATAAACAGGACAACTGGAATATCTACTTGCACGACACTCTTCCATACTTGCAAGACAGCCAGATACTGGCTACCGTAAGTTTCTCAAGTTCCTTAAACACGAGTTCCTTAGCAGTAGGGATGTCGCGAACCACCCTAGGTTTGATTTCGAAAGGTTTCGATATTTTCTAAGCGAACTGAGGTTCGCAATCGAAAAAATTTCGATATTTTCGTACCGTCCGAGGTTCGAAGTCGAAAAATTCGCAACTTTCGATCACAGTGGAGTTTCGAACTAGAAAAGTTCGAAGCTTTCACGGTTTCTAAAATTTTGGGTTCGAATATTTCGAATATTCTTTTACTTGAGGTTGATAAATTCAAAGATTTAGAACTTTCCTAACTTAAAAATTTGAGATATTCGAAAAATTGGAATTTCTTGGGACCTGAAGTTGAAAAATTCGAAGATTTCGAAATTCTTTGGATATAAAATTCGAACGTTTCGAATTTTTATAGCTATAAAGTTTGAAAAATTCGAAGATTTCTATTTGCTTTCTACATAAAGTTCGAAGGTTTCGATTCTCTTTTAAAACTAATTAAAAGAAAAAAAAAACTTTGAAGATTTTGATTTTTTTTTTCAAGTCCGAATTTCTACGTTTGATTTTCGGTTTTTATGTTCCTCCACAGTTTCAGTTTAAAATAACGTGTACACGACTCAAGTGGTTTTCACGAAATCAGGTTTAGAAAAGTTAGGGTGTGATATTTAGACTCCGCAAAGTTGGTCAGGCAATTAAATGAGACGACGAGTGTCCCGGATGTGCTGGAATATTTGCCAGTGCAAAGTGACGATGTGACCATAGATCAGTAATTTTGACTGCCAGCCCGGGGGGGGGGGGGGGGTCTTTACGTGAATAACGCAGTAGTGATCACACGAACGCACTGTTTTACGATACTCATCCTGTTCGAAACGGCCAGGGGCGGGCAGGAGGTTGAGGCTCAGAAAAACCTTGAAGCGACCTGGCAGACTGCTTCCCCACCCCTTGCACGCTGGTAGTAATCCGATCGAACGCCGCCCGAGTGATGCTGGCATTTTGTAATTTAAGTTTGTAATTGTCCTGGAGGTTTATTTTCTGGGACGGAGGAAACGCCCCACAAAAAGCACAGAAGCCGACACAATTCGAGAGTCGAGGAGCGTTCTACCATACAAGTCCCGTCGGAAGAGGAAAAATGGGGGGAGGGTGGGGTGTTCTAGACTCTTTCCCCCCTTCCAGATATTTCGGACTGTTAGAAAAAACAATACGGGGAAAGAGGGCGTGGTCGAGCTTATTTTAATCTGAAATTATTGATGTATATGTATAGCTACTGTCACTCTTCACTGCATAAAAGATCGCGTGGAAATAGATGAACATTGTCGGAAACTCGTCAGAAGACACTACTTATCACATGCTTAGAGGTTCGGAAGTTCAAAGCTATGTCTTTTCGACCTAAATAACTGTGCCATTGGTAAAAGAAAAATAAACATAACAATAAATTCGGGGAGTAAAAGCTGGAGAAAAAAAAAAAAAGCAACTACATATAAAGATCTTGTTTTAAGTGTTGTATTTTTACGTATTCAGAAGCTCAGAACTTCGAAACAAGTTTCTCCTACCAAAATGTGTACAGGCTAAAAAAAAAACACTTCCCAAAAACGTGTAAAAAAAAATAAAAGTTTTTTTTAATTGATTTGTTAAACTTGACCAATATTAGAAATCTTCTCCCATGAATTCATTTATTCCTCAACGTGAAAAAACCAGGGTGTCGAACCGGAACCGAACCGAAAACCGGAACCGAACCGGTATTAATGCGAATAGCATTCTTTGGCTACTTCACGCACTTTTCGTCTATGTATCTATCTGGCTATCTAACCTCTTACGCCGCGGGTCGATAAATAAATAAAAAAGACCGGCGCCGGCTGGGATTCGAATCGTTGACCCTTTGATCAGCAGGCAGACGCGCTAACCACAGAGCTATGAAGGCAGTCATTCAACGCACTCTAAACGGTTGTTTATATCTTTACCATAGGACGCGCTTTACAGCGCTGTCGCTGTAAAGCGCGTGCTTTACAGCACGGCCGCTAAGCTTACGCGCTTTACAGCACGGCCGCTAGCTCACCCTCTCCCGCGCTCGGGGAGAGGGTGATGCAGCGGCCGTGCTCAGCCTCACGAGAGCGGAATGAGCCCTCGTGCATGGAACGCGCGCGCACCGTGTAGCTGTGACAGCGCTGTAAAGCGCGTCCTATGGTAAAGATATAAACAACCGATTTGAGAGTACCGTTGGTTGAGACTAGCTGAGGCGCCAGAAAGTCTGGTCGGTACCATTTTGAGTGTTTGTGCGTATGGCGCGTGCTTTGCTCGCCTTCCTAAGTGACACAAACGCACGTGCTGGGCTGCGGAGATCGTGCGCAGGGCTGTGAAAGTGTCAACAAATTTAGAATCGCCTCAAGAGTGGGCTGGCGTATCTAGAGTGTGCCGGCCACCTGACGAACGCGCATAACTCCGCACCGTTTGATGCTATTCGCATTAACGTAGATAATCATTCCCAAAGGATGGGTTCTGCTGATTTTTTTTCCGGAACTGAACCCGAACCGTTATATTGTTATCGCGATGAACCCGAACCGGAACTGAACCGGAAAAAAATAACGGTTACCGGCTCATGTCAAAACGGTTCGGCCACGCGCTGTTGACAATGAATGTGCTATCAATGCCATTTGTTTTTTAAGTGCCGTCAACTGACACACACCTCGCTTACATATTTTTCTTCTCCACTCAGTCTTAGGAATATAAACGCTGCATCCATGAATCTTGACAAACGCTGCATCCATGAATCTTGACATAGGAACCAGTATTGCGTTGGTCGCGACTTGCACGGAAAAAAAGAATTGGAAGGCTGTGCAAAAAAAAAAATCGCGTCACGGGATTTCATTTTTTTACAATCTCGTAAATCCTAAATGCTGCTGTGTACTCATTTCATAACACGTTTCTAGAACGCGCGAGTTCTTGAAGCTTGCTTCCATCGGAATGAGAAAAGAAAAGGCTGTGGAGTTTGATAATGTTTGAGGGAGAGAAAGAAATTTTATTTACAGTTGAAATGAGCATTCATGAATTATATCTGCTCTTCGCTGCCCCAACCACCGGTCAGAGTATATCGAGCTATGAAGTGTCAAGATTTACATGCCGTATTTTTTCGTACCGGAAACTCGATAAATGCGGGGAAAAAAACAGGGATACAAACCCTAGTCGCTCGCGGAGAAGCGAAGCTGCGCGCACTTTCGAATTTGACAAAGGATCTGCCGAGCTTCTGTTGCTTCCGTCGCCTGCCCAGCGTAGTCATGGGACTCAAGCGGGCGCGTGCGCTCAAACCAACGCTCAGCAGACGCTGGAGTTAGCGCCCGTGACAGACAGCCCTGTCATCAGACAGTCGTTGTTTGCCGCTTGCATTGGCTACAGGCTTTTATAAACGTTATGCACTACTAGTTTCGACGATGTATCCCGTTTCGTATGTGCTGATTTCAGATGTTTTATTTGTAATTTATTTTGATGTTGCAATTTGTCATTTATAATTTCCGAACCGGTTCGCGAACCGGTTCAGCGCCCGAACCGGTTCGCGGATCGAATTAATCGAACCGGAACTGAACCGGAACAAAATAAATTTACCTGAACCTGAACCGTAACCGAACCCGTATTTTTTCGGTTCGACACACTGGAAAAAACAATAAATACATTATTTTGTATTCTGCAGATGGCAATTATATGTACTCTCTGTGGTGTTATTTTAAATGCGATGCCTCAAACAACTTAGACGAAAAAAAATTACCAAGTTTAGGGCATAATTGCCCGTAGATCCATGTTTGGACATTTCTTCGAAACTCATCTTGAATAACAATAATCACATCTTAAGACAACACTTACCCAAGCTATACATCAGGGGTGGCCAAGCTGTGGCTCGCGAGCCGCATGCGGCTCTTCGGGTGTTAAATTGCGGCTCACGGCCCCTCCCCCCCCCACCCCTCCCTCCCGGTCACATGAGCACTTCCCCAAGAGGAGAGAAGGACGCGTTTTAAATCGAAAGGCAGGTTCCGTTTGGAGTCTTGTGCTACTGCTACCTTACGTAGTTTAGACTCGGAAAGATCGAAAGTAATTCGTGCTTCGTTTATTGCACTGAACAAGCCTTTGTCCCCCCCGTGCGGCTCCTGGAAGCTTCGTTGGTTTTCTTATGGCTCTTAGGCTGGGTCAGCCTGGCCTACCCCTGCTATACATAGATCATTCTTAAAAAGTTTAACATCTCTACCGTAAATAGCTTCGGCTTTAGCGCGCTTCAAATATGGCGCAAACGACAATCATCGAAAAACCCGTCGTCCTCCATCGCCCTTTCGGGAATTTATTTCTTTAAAACTCAGCGTGCCAGAACATTGTAATAAACGGCATTGTCTTTCGTAAGGAACGCAGCACCGCATGTAAAATTACTAGAAAAAAAATTACGAATGTATCTCACTACTTGAATTCAAATGAAACCGTCCGCCGGTCTTTCGAAGTTCGACGAACGTCGAACTTTACCCTAAAAGTTTGAAGTTCGTCTAACTTTTGATTTTTCAGGATTCGATAGTTCGAAACTTTTCGAATTCTCTTGATAAATAAGTTCGTCGAAAATTATCGAATTTCTTGGCGTAGGAAGTTTGAAAGTTCGAAAAGCTTCAAACTTTTTAGTGCAAGAAATTCGAAAGTTCGAAAATCATTGAATTGTTTGGTCTATCAAGTTCGAAAGTTCGACAAGCATCGAATTTCGCAGCGTAATAAGTTCGAAAGTTCGAAAAGGATCAAATTTTCTAGCGTAATAAGTTCGACGGTTCGAAAAGCGTCAAACTTCTTAGTTTAACAAGTTTGAAAATTCGACTTCCGTCGAATTTTACGATATAGAAAGTTCAAAGTCTTTCGAACCTTTCGAATCACTTGATTCGATCATCGAAACTTCAGTTCGAAAAAGTTCGCGGCATCCCTACTTAGCGGTTTTCGCACGTTTCTTGTCTGTGATCTGCACATGCGTTATCGGTTCCCGTGATGTGAAAGTTTGCAGCAGTTTCCGCGAGTGTTTATCACACCGTAAAACGCAAATCTACAGCATCTGCTATCTAGGGTATCCGTTCCCATGACACGGGAATTCGTAGCAAATTTCCAGCGTGTTGAGCACACTGTGGAATGTGAATTCGCCATGTCCACAATCTCAGTTCCCATTTCTTGGGATTTGTAGAGTGTGCCCCAGTGTTTATGGTGATTTTCTATAAAATTTTGTTGTGGCATGCCTAAATATCCCCCACTCCACATTTTGTCACCATCTATCTCTTCATTTTGGGTGCACATTCTGGGATTTTACGGTTCAGACCTTGTCGCAACGGCACCTTCGGTCGCGTCACAAGGGGGGGGGGGGGGGTCGCGGGGCACGCGAGTGTCGCGGCACAGAAGGGGCTGAGGGCATGCCCTAGGGAGCACTGCAGTCAAAAGAAACTGCCTGGATAGGCCTAGTATGACACAAGATGCACATTCCCCTAGAGAAAAATGAATGAAGACAATATTCACACCACAGAAGGCAATTTAGACAGAGCCACGGATGAAGCGTACAGTCACTCTGCCTTCGCACCTTACGCAGTGCGTGGAGGCAACAACACAAAGGTGTGAAGGAAAGGTAACCAGTGTACATGCCCCCTCCCTGCACTCCTTCTAACCAATCAGAGGCTGAGAAAGTGGCTCCTATTTCAATGCCACTTTTGACCCAGAACGCGTGCTAAGCAGAAGAAATCATCCCTAACTCCAAAATACATCATGTGGCATAAAGATGGCTCTAATTAATCTTATTTTTGGGAGGACGAGGGTCTTAACTATAGCCAAAAATTGCAAAATGATATAATTTTGAAGCCTTCATAGTCTGGTGTATGTTCTGCTAAAAAATGTTGAGCAGGGTTTTAAGGAACAGCATATGCCACCGCAACACCCTTTGATTGAATACCTTTCGTTTCGGAGCATTCATAAAAACGCCGAAAAGCAAGGTGTGAGGTGGGGTAATGTGGTGGTTAGCGTAACTTGGCGATAATGAGGAGAGCTGAAGTTTGATTCCGAGCTCTACCGAAATTTTGTCTTTGGACTGCCGTGAAACCTTTATCCCATTTGATCAATTCGGTTCAATCATCTGCACATTTAAACTATTTTCACAAAGATAAACGCTTAATTCAATCTTTAGCTTTTAAAAAACAGCAAGTTTCGAGAAAGACATCTAAGGAAACCTGGTAGTATTGCTATTTTCTGGAACAACCGAAGTGCATGCTAAACCTTTAGTTTTTAAACGTAAGGCCCATTCACACAGTTGCGTTCGGAGCGACCACTACGCTTACAAACGAATGCAACCGGTTGGAACGACGAGTTGCAATAGCAACGAAGCGCCAAACGGTCGTTTCGTTCGTGTTCGTTCAGAACGCAAGGAGTTGAGCCGGGCTGAACTTTTTCGTTACGTTCGGGAGCGACGGGAGCGACAGACCAATCACAGGTCGAGGAGAGCTCGCTCGCGCGCGTTGCATGCCGGTCGCGGGCCGGCTCCTTTTATTTGCAAACATGGCGTCGGTGGTGATCGTCGGCGTGGACGGCGTGGTGGAAGCTCATCGTTCCCCGTAGAAGCGCTATTCTTGACCGAGTTTTCGTCGTGTGTCGCTATGATAACCCATCACATGCTAGAAGGAAAGATCCACCTCCTCGTGCGGCGATCTCGTGGCATCACTCTCAAGACAGCAGAAACGCCTGTGCCGTCGTGTTTGTTTACTTCGACTACAGTGGTGCTTTCTTAGCATTTGTGTCCTCGAACATCGCCCGGATTTCTTTTTTGGCGCATTCCATGCGTGTGCTCAAGTTCAAGGTATTACTGGTGCGTACCGTATAAAGGATGCAAATTTTCACGTGTTTCCATCACCCGAGAAAGGTGATTAGTGTTAGCAATCCTGAACGCTCGCAATGTCTATCTGATCACGAAACTATATTTCCACGTTAATGTATCACTGCTAAGATTACGCAGTCTTTTTATAATCGTAGAAAAGGCGTGTGGCGAGATTTGTACAGTTGGCCAAGTCGTGTATTAAAGTCATGATCGTGCGAGACGACGTACTGCATCTTTTTTCTTTTTAGTGCACTACCTTGCAAGCGTATCCTGAAAAAAAAAAAAAAAAATAAAGCTTGAGGTCATAGAAGACGGTGTGTCTATTTTCTGTTACGCGAGTGAGTGGCAGCGCGTCCCTTCTTTTTAGAGGCATTGCTGGAAACAGCTGACGGCGGCGGAGAAGCGGTGGCCGTGCTGCCGACCCGCTGCGCTTGTTGCAGTGGTTGCAGGAGTGTACGCGCGGCGCAGAGTGGTCGCTCCAGTCACAACGGACGCAGTCGTGAATAACGGGTTCGTTTCAGATGTCTGAACCAGCCTTTACACAGCTATTGTAGGCGCACAGCAGATCATCGTGACTGTACGCCGTAGCCGAAACCTCCGGCAGCTCCGGTGAGGACCTCGCGTCGGGCACGAGCCGGTCGCCATGTTTGTAAGCGTGGCTGGGTTGCTTACTATTGGCCTAGGAACAAGAGCTGAAGCTCGTTTCTCATTGGCTGTTGATTCGTGTTGTTGCATGCGGTTCCATGTGTGTGTACACGTCGCGCACAGTTGTCGTTGAAGCTCACAGCGGTTGCACTCGTTCGTAAGCATAGTGGTCGCTCCGAACGCATGTGTGTGAACGGGCCTTTAGGCTCGACAGACAAAAATGAACGAGCCGCGACTCGGCGCAGTCGGTTGTCGTGGGGTTTGGACTATCTCGACGGCCCTGCAACTGAGCAATGGTGGCGAGAGGCAAGGGAAAAGTGTCAAGTCACTTGGGCAGGCTGGTACACACCCGCAACCAGGGTTGTATAAGTTACTTCGAAAATGTACCTAAGATATAGTTACCTCATACGAAAAGGCACCTAGGTACATACCTAGGTACTGACTAAAAATAGTGCCTCGGTACAGGTACCAGTTACTTCAAAGATACTTTACTTATTTTCCCCAAATTTATCAGAATATATTAGAAGGAAAGCCTTTATACTAAGGATACACACAAAAACAAGTTCTCTCATTGGTGTCAATGAGACAAATAAGAAAAACCGCATTCACATGAGCACTCCAAGACACAGAATCTTTTTCACTTAAACGCTCCATTTGGCTTTAGAAGCAGGACCTCCTCGAAGTGTTTATCAGACATATTCGATCGCAGTTTAGTAGCAATTGTTCCTCCCACGGTAAAACGCGCTCCACCGCTGCACTGCTTGGAAGCCCAGTGTTGAATATTAGGAACACGCTTTACAGTAGCGAAATGTGCTTGAGACACTCCATACTTCTTGCCGGAGCAAGTTCAGTGTACTGTACAAATTCCTGCTCCCGTGAAGAAGATAAGGACAATGTTTTGAAGTTAAAGAAGTGCTCGCAGTCTTCGTCGTCACCACTTTGTTCACCTGACTACGCTTTTTCCATAGTTGATGTTTGCACAAGTTCATTCTTTAGATAATCCCAGGCTCGCTTCCGTTCTGCTCTGTGTGTTTATCCACGCTACCTTAAATTTTGGATGGAAGACGGCAGATATTATCAAATGTTTTTGTTCTTTCATATCTGCAAATCTCTTATCGATCGCCGCGATTAGGCTATTGACCACCAGGTAGCAGTGCCTCAAGTCCTCCGTGCAGCAATGTGGACAAGCGGAACGGCATAGCTAATCTACCGTTCCCTCAAATGAACACCGCCATTCGCTGTGTTGTTCAATGAAACATCCTGGGCGGGGCTTCGTTCGCTAAAATGCCGTTCAATCAAGTCAGTGCCTCCCAGGTCGTACCTAACTCAACATTAATCACGACACATGGTAGTGGTGTTAATACTTTAAGATTTATAGTTTCTACCATTTTGACGAAGTGAATAGAGAAGTACCTGTAGAAAGTGACTTCACTTAGATACAAAATTGTGACGTGTTGGGCTAGTTGGTTTCTTTGGCGCTTGTTTCTTCCCAAGATGTTCAATTGGTTACCTAGTTACTGGAAAATGTACCTAAGATACAAATACAAAGAAATGAAAGTACCTATTTGTACCCCAGGTACAACAGAAGTACCTAGATACAGATTTCCACTTGCTTGTCCCTAGACTCTTTACAACCCTGCCTAGCAACTGCTTGCGATCGTGTAACCTATCTCCTACAGAACACACTGGCGTCATCTGTTGGTTAACACTCGTAGTTTCCCTCCTACTTTCATCATTCTTTTTTTCTTGGCTCAAAAATCTTTTGCCAACATTATAAATTACACTTTTGCACAGATCTCACAAATACTCCAAACCTGCGCTCTAGTGAAGCTCCAGGGCCACCTCATAGATGGCGCCAGCGTGTTCTCTCGTCATCGCAACAGCTCTGTCCCAAGCTAACGCCAGTGTTTCAACGGGCGGCTGCCCCACTGGAGTGCTCCAGGCACAAGCAGACACCACAAGGTGCCCAACGGATGTGGTATGCAAATTGAAGGCAAGGATGTGGTATGCTCAATGGATGAGGTATGCCAACAAAGGCACGAATGCAGTATGCTCACCGTAAGCCCCTGGGAGCCCAGCGATGCGGGGGGATGGCCTCCCGCTCGCCGTCTCTGCCTACGGCGAGGAGATGCTCTTTCCGCTCCTCCTTTCGTGTCTCCTCTCCCTGCGCTGCTTCCAGCGGCGCTTCTGCGGGGGATGCTTCTCTTGGCGGTCGGGCAGCCAGCCAAAGCGCTGCTTCCAGCACTTCTGGCAGTAGCGGTGCAGGGGCGTGTTCTGGGTCTCGCACAGCCGGCACTCCCACAGGTCCTGCACCCCGGGGAAGACCGGCATCCTCGAGTTTGCCAAGCTCATCAATTCCAGAGTTTGGCAAGTTCATTCATTCGGCCGAGTTTGCGCGTACTACCAGCTGAGCTACTAGAAGCGAGTCGGAAAGCATGAGAGCAGAGCGTGGACGGAGCAAGTGGGGCCGAACTCACCTCCTCGCCAATCTCGGAGTCGGACGAGTGAGAAGAGTCAGAGGAATCGGCAAAGAAGCCTGCGTCCTCTTCGACACAGACCACAACGTCCACGGGAGCAGAGTCCTGCAGAGACCATTCAAAGTGACCACCCAACTTTCCCTTCTTCCTAGAAACGTGAAGCTGAATGGGTTGATATTTGATAAAGGCGGTTTTCTCCGCTGGGTAGCGGCTGAAAAGGTAGCAGTAAAAATCGTGATTCAGTACGTGATGTAAAAACGCCACCGATGGGTCCAATATCTTTTAAGAGCAAGCCAGACCATAGAGTGACTGCAATTAAGGCTGCGGTCCCACGGCAGCCATCTTGAACAAGGCGTTAGTTCAACCAATAGATGGCGACACGCACCCGTGGGGTGGCCGAAACATTGGTTCACGGTGGGATGGCTCGAGCACCATCACGTTCCCCTCGTGGCCTTGCTCGCGCCGCTGCCAGCTGCGCTCAGCTGGCTCAATAGCGTGGCCCAGCAAACGCATGTATGCGAGAATGTCAGGCTTTGTATAAATTGTTCTCTGATATAGGGAGGTGCGGTTCGGCGGTTGTCACGGGCTTTCGCAATAAATCTCACCAAGAAGGAATCAATTGTTGATTGACGTGTCAATATTCTTTCAATGAAAACTTCTTCTGCAGGAATGCACGCTCAGTAGACTCAATCTTCCAAGACACCAATGGAAGCGGACGTCAAGTAAACTGCTTCGCAATTTACGGTACTTACCTCACCATTATAATGACGACGGAAAAGTGACATAACGAAATATTGTGTTTCACGGGATCCGGAAGATTTTGTAAAGGTTGATACATTATAGTTCCCAGAAAACAAACGCCGTTGCAATATTTTCGGAAGTACCGACATATATAATGTAAGTACAGCTTAGGAGGAGTATGATGAAAATTATCAGAATAAATAGGAAGACGTTTATTTGCAATGAAGACGCTATGAATGAACGGCGTTTAGCGACGGCAAGTTATGAGCGTATGGGAATTTATAAGTTCACGTGATTGCTAACTATGGACATGCGGACAATGACGACCTGTTTTGTCGGGAGATGGAGTAGCGGTGATGACCTGATATCGGACGACTCGTGGCAGACGAACAAGCAAGTTTCTTCTCAGCGAATGGTAAGCGTCCAGTGTCAAGCACAGCACGTGGCTACCGACGTTGTCGACGTTTCGAACACTTACCGCTTTCGACAAAAGTGCTGGAACCTGGGCTAACTTTGTGGAAAGAGTCTAAGGCTTCCTCGAGTCCAGCGCCATCATGAACTGTAACTGAAAACGATCCACTATTCAGTCTGTGGGTGGCGAAACGTATCCGCATCTGCGGAGTCATGGTCGATGCGTACTCTAAGTGGTTGGAAGTTTACACGATGCCTGCCACGGTCCGTACAAACGCGTCATTGACGTTCTACGCTCTCTTTTCCCTACTTCTGCCCTACCGAAAATACTTTTCTCTGATACCGCGCCAAATCTTGCTTCAAATAAAATAAAGAAATCCCCCCCCCCAAAAAAAAAAAAAACGGCATTAGGCATTACATTAGTGCATTATACCATCCTGCAACTAACGGGCAAGCAGAACAGATGGTGTGCGAAACGAAGAAAGCCCTCTTGAAGCTTACGGAAGAAGCAGTTCAGTGAAGAATCGCCAGGTTCTTGTTCCAGCAGCACGCGACGGTCTCATCTTACACGGTAAAAACACCCGCCGAAGCAATGTTTGGCGGACGAAGAGCCACACCCCTCGATCTCATGATACTATAGCCATGAATGAAGATCGAGAGATTTCCAGATCGGGAGTAATGGCAGATTATTCGGTCGGACAACTCGTCTACGTGAGGAATTTCCGCGGAAGTCGGGCCTTCCATGTAAAACTTGAGTAGAAAAGGCTCTATGGTTGACAAGAAGGTGTCATCTCTCTGAATACGTTGGATATCAATGCCCTTGAGTGTAAATATAATGAAATCACAAAGCTCTCTTTGTGTATTGTGTAACTGCCCTTGTATTTGGTAGTAGAGGCTGTGGTGGTGATTTGGACCTTTCACTCCAGGCTCCTATTTCTTATTTTTCGCCTCATACCTCTTTGCGGTTTCGAAGAATCTTTTGGAACGGGGACACTTTACGTCAACGAGGCCATTTGTTCCAAGTAGTCAATCAGGGAATGCTGCTAGAAATCCGTCCTTCATATTAACGAATAAGCCGCACTTCTGCATATTGCAGTTTTCCTGTTCCACGTACAGTTGTAAATCAGCATCCTCATTGATTGTACCATATTCTGTTGCGGGTGAAGAAAGGTCTTTGGGTACACGATTCTTGAAACAAGTCTGGCACTGTACGTTGTGGTTCGACACCCACCAATATCGTCGTCCTTATAGAGCCTCATCATTTAATCATTACCTCGGCACCTCAAATTGCTCTTCATCAACAGTAAGTACAATAGGCTACCGCCATATTACAATCCAAGAATTGAAAAATTGAGTCGTTCAATCCTTCAATATGTTTATTATTTATATAATGTTATTACGTTACATTACCTCGAGACGATCGACGTCCATCGTCGATCTTCAAATACTTATATAAGGGGGGGGGGCATCGGTGGCCGAGTGCATGTCTAGCGCACACCAGCTCGGAGCACGTGGAGCGAAAGCTCGCGCTGCAGAACCCACCCCGCCCCTGCCCGTTTCGATCTGGAAGAGCATCATACCGGCGTGCGGTCGTGTATCACTACTACGTGGTGCACGTTAAAGACCCCAGGTTTGCGGTTGTACCGCACTGGCTAAATTGCTCATCTACACCTGAGACACCAGACGCCCACTAAGGCAGACTAACTTCCGGCTGTATAAACATACACACAACAATTTGCAATTAGACGCACAATCACAAAGAACACAGCGTGCCGCCTCTTTTCTTTGGACCGTCTTTTTTTTAACCAGCGCAAGCTCGCGCGTTCTCTCTTTTGAGACGGTTAGAACTAACGTTGATTAGAACAGTCGCACATAAAACCCGCGTTTCTCCTACCCGGCCGCTTCCTCCTCTCATTATGTGTAGGTGGTTAAAACTAAATAAGCTATAATAATAGTAATGTTTCTTTTGTCGATCGTGGAGTTGCTGCGCTGGCTGGAGGGTGGCTTCTTTCCGGAGACCTCAGTGACGATCACGGCAGTTGTTGAGTAAATAGGTATATATTTACAGAATACGAACAACTTTTTACAACAAGAAACAGAGAAACGTCGCGCTGCTGATGCCGCTCGCGGCAACCCAACGCCAACGATAGCGCCTCGGCGCCAAGCCCCCTGCCGCGCACGGCAAGGTCTCTGTCTCGCGAGACAGAGTACGCGGGAGCCCTCGGGACCGCGGGAGAAAGCAACTTGCTCCGCGCACGGGCTAGCTCAAACTCAACTCTCTCCAAAAAGGCACGCCGACATTCCGAAGGGAGGCCGGACCTCTCTCTCTCCCTCGGTGTCGCCGACATGACCCTGACAAAGTCATTTCCCCAAGAACCCCGGCGGCAAGGGCGACCACCCCCTGGGAACGAAGACTGTGTTTATTTCCCACGCAGGGAAATCTGCTTCCACTTTCGGGAGCTGGCCGCCGCTTGCCGCCAAAGGGGAAAACGTGAGGCATCGGGCGCCTCCGAAGGACACTTCAGGTGACCGCGCCGCTAATTCCCCGAGCCCTTTCGCTAAGCTCCTTCGGCCATCCCTACACGTCCCCCCGAAAACTGCGCTAGGACTTCTGGACTAGCCAGCAGTTACAAAAACAGGATGGCCGAAACCCCCAACAAGAATACAAAAACAAACCGCTTAAACTCAAGCGAAAAATAAAAACAACAAAACGCATCGGTTAAAAATAACAGACACCTCCTCTAGCACGAATTGCTAAATAACAATGAAAAAGGAGCAACACTATACTTGTGAAGGCAGCAACCTTGGTCAACCACAACATTTTTCAGCTGAACTCTCGCGGACCTGAATCGCTCGCAACAACATCCGCGGTGGCGTAAAAGCTTCCGCATACAAAAGACAAAAACAAAAAAAAACATTAACAAATCACGGCAAACCAACAGTCAAGGAAAAACTGAAACGCTTGGCGAACACTGAACAACGCTGGAACGTGCGATTGCACAAAATAACCGCGGCAGTGATCGCCTTCCGACCCGCTTACGGCTGACAGCGTTCCCGTATAGAGAGCGAAAAATAAAACACAGCCACGCTCCTCTAGTACGACCTGCTAAATGAAAATTAAAAACAGGAACAACACTTCTTTGTGCTCTCTGCCGTAAACAAAAAGAAAACAAAAATCGAAAAGCGCGGCAAACGCTACACAGCAAGTGCGAGTTCAATGGCACCTCGCAAGGGCCACGGCAGTGATCGCCTCCCCACATGCACACCCGCTGACACCACGTGCGTAAGCGAGACAAAGCGCTCCCCGGCCACCATACAACCACCCCTTACTCGGGCACCTGTGCCGGAGCTTCGTTAGGCCCCCGAAGGCGTGCTCGGCTAGGTCTCCCCACGAAACCGTGTTCGGTGCTCGCTTCGCAGTCAGTTTGGTCAGAGGAAGGACCAACTCTACGCCCATGGCGCGCCATCGCCGTCCCCGCTCTGAGATTGTCGCCCCACGGCGACTCGTGCGCCTGCACCGGTACTTCCCGGCGCCGCCCACTTGGTGGCACCCACTGTGTCACACCTTCATCACGAGGCCCGTCGTGGGGACACCGAAGTCCAATCTGAACAACTGCACCAGCCCCCTTAGCGACCTCGGCCTCTACCAGTCTCCCCAGCACTGGGCCCGACCCCTGGTTTTCCGGGAGCTCCTCCCTTCCAGCTGCCCGGACGCAGGAAGACCCTCGTTCGCGAGCGGCCCGATCCGCCTCATACCCCGCGGCGGTCTCCGGTCCCTGTACGGCACCATCGGCCCCAGACCCTACGGCAGTGTCCAGTTCCTGGACAGCGTGGTCGGCCTCGGACCCCACGGTAGTCTCCGGTCCCTGAACTACACGATCGCCCTCGGACCTAACGCCATTCTCCGGTCCCAGTACGGCACGATCGGCAACGAACTCTACGACAGCGTCCGATTCCTGGAGCGCGCGATCGGCGTTGGACCGCACGGCAGTCTCCGGTCCCAGTACGGCACGATCGGCCTCGAACCCTACGGTTGCCTCCGGGTTGCCTCGCGCGTCCGGTTCTGTCTCCCTCACAGAGTGAGCCTCGGGCGCCGTGTCTTCCGCTGCTTGAAGCTGCGTTTCTTCACGGCGCTCCGCAAGAAGCCGAGCTCTTGCTCTCCGCTCCTCCGCCCGGAGTTCTGCGACTCGTACCTGCCGCTCTAGCTCCTTCGTTTTTCCCTCGCAAGGGCTAGCCGAGACGCTCATCGGAACCGCCTCTCTATGCGACCCCACGTAGCCTCCGTCACTAGGGCTCCCCTCCCGCGCAAGTTACACTTCGCCATGCAGCTAAGCGCGCGGGTGTCAGCCGGCGACGAAAGGAAAGCGACCACGTACCTGGCGGTGCTGTAGAGTCCACGAAAGTCGTTGACGCCGCCGAACTCGCGAGTCCCCGGCGTCGATCACCGCACGCAGAGTCCGTTCCGTGAGACCCGGCTGTCGCCGCTGCAGGCGTCGGGTGTCGCCAAACCCGCAGGTCACTGGCGTCGATTGCAGCCGGCGACGTTCGTTTGCCTGAATCTGTTGTACGTCTGTCGCCTCAGATGATCTCGAACTCTTGCCGCCGAACACCACCACTCTCTGCGCCAGCACCGGCCGCGTCGTCTTCCTGGCACCCGACGTTGTCGAAGTGGCCGACGACGTCCACGATCCCTGTCGACTGCGCCAGTAATGATTTCTTTGTCGATCGTGGAGTGCTGCGCTGGCTGGAGGGTGGCTTCTTTCCGGTGACCTCAGTGACGACTCACGACTCGGTGGTTGAGTAAATAAATATATATTTACAAAAGACGAACAACTTCTTACAACACGAAACAAGAAACGTCACGCTGCTGATGCCGCTCGCGGCAACCCAACGCCAACGATAGCGCCTCGGCGCCAAGCCCTTGCCGCGCACGGCAAGGTCTCTGTCTCGCGAGACAGAATACGCGGAGCCCTCGGGACCGCGGGAGAAAGCAACTTGCTCCGCGCACGGGCTAGTTCAAACTCAACTTCTCCAAAAAGGCACGCCGACATTCCGAAGGGAGGCCGGACCTCTCTCTCTCCCCCGGAGTCGCCGACATGACCCTGACAAAGTCGTTTCCCCAATTACCCCGGCGGCAAGGGCGACCACCCGCCCTGGGAACGAAGACTGTGTTTACTTCCCACGCAGGGAAATCTGCTTCCACTTTCGGGAGCTGGCCGCCGCTTGCCGCCAAAGGGGAAAACGTGAGGCATCGGGCGCCTCCGAAGGACACTTCAGGTGACCGCGCCGCTAATTCCCCGAGCCCTTTCGCTAAGCTCCTTCGGCCATCCCTACAATAATGGTGTATTATTCATATTTAGTTTCAGTTTCAGTCAGGGGAAAGGAGGTTCGCGGGAAGTAGGGCCAATAAATGAGCTGCGCTTAGAGTATCGGCACTCTCTTCCCCGACAGTGTTGTGGCGCCGCCATTTTGGTGCTTGTGCAGAGCAGGCGCAACTGCCGATCGTCATGATTCAAAATTGCGACTTCCTCAGCATTAGATTCGGTGTTAGGAAGCTCATGTAATATTGCTTTGCTTTGTCGCAAACTGTTTAAAGTGGAGGACGGAAAAGCGTTTCTTGTGATTTCAGATACAGCTTCAAATAACTGGCAACCATGATCTTAAGCTACAATATGGCCAAGTGTCGCTACTCTGAAGCGTAGCTTATTTAATGACACTATTCATGCCCTTGTTCAAGAAGCTTGTAATACCTGGAGGGGCCATGACGTGAGCCCCGTGGATTCCACAAGCCACTACCTTTTGACACCTGCCTCTTCCTCATTGTTCCCGCTAGTGCCAGTAAATTAGCTACGCTTCAGAGTAACGACACTTGGCCATATTGTGGCTTAAAATCATGGTTGCCAGTTATCTGAAGCTTTATCTAAAATCACAGGAAACGCTTTTCCGTCCTCCACGAATGTTTAAACAACCCGCGACAGAGCATAGCAATATTGCATCAGCTTCCTAGCACCGCATCTAATGCAGAGGAAGTCGCACTTTTGGATCATGACGATCGGCAGTTGCGTTTGCTCTGCACAAGACCCAAAATGGCGGCGCCCAAAACAATTTTGGGGAACGGAGTGCCGATACTTTAAGCGCAGCTCATTTAGTGACTCTAGGCATGAAGTGAACTCGGGTGTATTCTTTCCCTCTTCGTCTTTATCGTTTATTGATTTTAATTATATCGAATAATGAACACTTTATATCACGCTACGCTTGTGTAATTATTTGTCTTAGATTTATTAACCGGACTCAGTACTTAAACCGTTCATTTATCGATAGTAAATCTTCAAATATATTTTCTAAATGTGAAGGTAAAACGACACGGAGATTGATGATGATACAGACGCCAACGCCGCCCTCGAAAATTTTTTGAACTTAGAAATCAGCAGTTTTGTCTGCCATCCGCCAGGTAGCGCAACAAAACACCCAAACAGTTTTTAATTGTTTTTAAAATTAGCTAAGCTCTACAACTATCAAGAAACCAAAGGAAGATCATTGGGAAAATCTAATACATCGCAATGTATATCTATTCTATACAATAAATGTTATTAGATGCCAATAAATCTCTTTGATGTCCAAAAAGATGTGCGTCAAAAACAGGTAAGTTTGAAGGGCTCCCGGAGCGTTATGACTTTGAAAATAAAAAAAAGCCACCGTCCACCTCTTGGGCAACTATTGTAGTTCTAAATGTTATAAAAGATTTTACCATAGTTTGGTTATTTACTCAGCGGCATTTGAACTACCATGACTCGAAGCACGAAAAAGTGCTACGTTTGATATAAAATATCTAAACAAAAAATTTTACACAACATTAAATTTTTTTCTGCATATAACCAATTATAAGCACTACATCTGTAGCTAATTTCATTGCCCTAGCGTTTGTCATTAAAAACATATTTGTGCTGAAAAATGTCAATTTTAGGGCAATATTTGGAGAGCTGAAAAAAACAAAGTAGTGCAAATACCAAAAAAGTATATCGTTACATTCTGCTCCGACATCATCTTAACAAAACTGCTCCATTGGAACCGTGTTATCTTTAATGAATCGTTCATAAAACATGAACCAGCGGAGCAAGTGAGGGTCCGCGCCATCATATTCGCAACGCCACAAATGCGCATGAACAGTATAAACCAATATATACATAATATCAAATGAAAGAGGATTGCATTGCCTTTCGAATGACATCAATCCCACAAAACAGTATTTAAAAGGAGATGAGTAATGACCTGCCAAAAAGTACCTAAACTGCCACATTCAGTGGGACCGTGGCCTTAATTATGATTTCGGCAACAATAACGTAAAGGCCGACATGCTCCCCGCGCTATCCCCTTTTTGCCGCCCTCCTCCTTTTCCTATATCCCCTCCATTTTTTACCTCGCCCCAACTTGGCTTTCCTGCGCAGATTAGAGGAAGGGGGGCTCCAAGAGGATTATCTTCTCTGCAGAAAATTGAGGTTGTCACGACCGGCCTGTGGCATTTTGGGGTAACTTAGTTGATCCCAATGATATTGCAAAATACCCAAACTTGTTCGCAACGTCGGCTCTTATCGGAGTACTCTGACGAGACGGAACTGTGACTCCAACCAAAAGCCCGGCCAAGAACGCTCACCACGATGTCGCTGTCGGTGGAGTAGGCGTTTCCGTCTCCGGACGCTGTGGGATTCGAGCTCGTACTCCACCTCGAAGGGCGCAGTCGTCGTCGTCCGAGCCCACCAGGCGGGACAGGTGCGAGGCCACAGCCACCACCACGGCCGCCGGCGCCCTCCTTCGTCTCGTCTTCCTCCTCAGACTCCCACAGGTAGTCCGTCGAGTCTCTCACCAGATCCGTCTCGTGGCCCTGTTCGTGCGGATTAAATCACCCAGGTCACTCGTCTCAGTCATGACTAGTGAAGATGCCATTCCCAGACAGAAATGATACGAGGAGACGCGTCGTCCGCAAACAATCCGTCGCCAGTTTCCTCCGTCTTACTCCGAGTGTCGAAGGACCGTCGTCAAAATTACTACGGTGCTGTTGAGACCGGTTATAACAAAGTCGGTTATAACGAAATAGCGGCTACAGCGAAGCGATCACTATTTCCCATTCTCTTTTGCACTTCATTAACCGAAGTCGGTTATAACGAAATAACCAGGGTGTCGAACCGGAACAAAACCGAAAACCGGAACGGAACCGGTATTTTTTCCGGAACTGAACCCGAACCGTTATATTGTTATCGCGATGAACCCGAACCGAAACTGAACCGGAAAAAAAAATAACGGTTACCGGCTCATGTCAAAACGGTTCGGCCACGCGCTGTTGACAATGAATGTGCTATCGATGCCATTTGTTTTTTAAGTGCCGTCAACTGACACACACCTCGCTTACATATTTTTCTTCTCCACTCAGTCTTAGGAATATAAACACTGCATCCATGAATCTTGACATAGGAACTAGGGGTGTGCGAATATTCGAAACTTCGAATACTTCGCGAATAATGCTTGCTATTCGATTCGATTCGCTTCGAACTTTCGCTGTTCGAAGTATTCGAGTTCTTCGAATACTTCGGAAACTACGAATAATGCGGAACTCGCCGATTAGTGTCAACTCGCGGTAGAGTTCCCTCTCTTGATTTTGGACTGCGCAATATGATTTCGAGCTTGGCAAACCCGAAAAACCAACCTAAGTTCCTTTTTCTTCTTTTTTTTTTATATGATGCACTGGAAAGTTATTTGCGGTGGCGCGATCTGTCCTCTGCTTGCGATGATGTCTGGATTCCGGTGTTGGCGAAGTGGTCGTGACGCAGACGCTGCGATAGATTTGATGAAGTTTGCAACAGCACGTGCATCGTCGAGGCACAAACGCGACGGACCACTCTCACTATTATGGATTCGGATATGGATTTACGGATGACCTCGGCTATCGGCGATATCTGGCTCGTGTTATTTTCCGGTTCATCAGTTTGCCGGTATTCCTTTTATTATTTATTTCTACCAGTTTTCACTGAAAGTAAAACTTGCTCCCTCCGCAAAGAAACAAAAAGAAAACGATGTATTTTTAATTTATTTCTTTTTTGTGTCGCCCTCTATCGGCAGAACTCTTGCACACGGAAAGAGATGGCGCGATGTCAGGGCGTCTGTGCGACGCAATCGCACGATCATCGATCATCTCCGAAACAAATTAGTTTGACTCTACGTTTATACAGCCTAGAACTTAATCTGCCTCAGCGGGCGACGAGTCTCTCAGCTGTAGATGAGAAATTTAGCGAGTGCAGTACAACCGCTAGCCTGGGGTCTTTAACGTGCACCACGCAGGAGTGATACACGACCGCACGATCTCCAACTCTGCTGTGGCCTGCCAACCCGCCTCCGCTTGTGTACTTCGGTTTACGTGCACGTGGTTTCGTTCACCCGCTTAAAAAGGTTTTGCACAAAGTCGGTGCAGCTGCGCGACGCAGTCTTCGACTTCGTATTGTGGCTTGCCGACCCGCCACCGCTTGTGCACTTTCGTTTACATTCACGTAGTTGCGTTCGTCCGCGACGCGATCTCCTACTGCGTTGTGGCTTGCCGACCCGCCTCCACTTGTGTATACCTTCATTTACGTTCTGCACTTCACTCCTTGAATGGTGTTTTACTGACTGATATTTTATTTCATCTGTTTTTGATCGGTCACATGTGTGACATTTTTCTTATTGCAATAACAATGACATTTTCATAAATGTTTGTTGAAAAAAAAAGTCCAGTTGTGTTTTGATTGAGCATTTTTGTTTAAAAGGAAACACTGCTCCTAGAGCTTTTTGTTTAACTTGTGATTCAATGCAAATTAAACTTACTAGCTTATCTGCCATTACAATCTGACTGCAAATATGTACTTGGTTCTGATGCAACCTAATTAAGTTTGGTAGTATTGAAAATTTAATTCGCAAAGTTTATGGGAAGGATTAAGACAAATTGAAATACTGAAATAAGAAAATAAACATATATCAGTGAGTAAAGGGTGTAGATAGTTCACTCAGAAATAATAATAAAAAACATCCACTGACCCATTTTACTTCGTTTCCAAGAGAAAATCGTCTTGTTCAGGACAAGACGATAAGTGCATGTCAATCTTCAAAAAACACAATTTAAAAAACAAATGTTTTCTTAGTATATTTTTGCCTGAAAGAGCAGTCTCTCCCCTTAATTCACATCAAATAGAAAATATTTGTTTTAAAAAATGTTCTTATTCGAAACTACTATTCGTATTCGAAAAATATTCGATTCGATTCGATTCGTAATCTTTATTATTCGATTCGATTCGCTTCGAAAGATTTGATATTCGCACACCTCTAATAGGAACCAGTATTGCGCTAATCGCAACTTGCACGGAAAAAAAAAATTGGAACGCTGTGCAAAAAAAAAAAAAAAATCGCGTCACGGGATTTCATTTTTCTACAATCTCGTAAATCCTAAATGCTGCTGTGTGCTCATTTCATAACACGTTTCTCGAACGCGCGAGTTCTTAAAGCTTGCTTCCACCGGAATGAGAAAAGAAAAGGCTGTGGAGTTTGATAATGTTTGAGGGAGAGAAAGAAATTTTATTTACAGTTGGAATGAGCATTAATGAATTATATCTGCTCTTCGCTGCCCCAACCACCGGTCAGAGTGTATCGAGCTATGAAGTGTCAAGATTTACATGCCGTATTTTCTGCACCGGAAACTCGATAAATGCGGGGAAAAAAACAGGGATACAAACCCTAGTCGCTCGCGGAGAAGCGAAGCTGCGCGCACTTTCAAATTTGACAAAGGATCTGCCGAGCTTCTGTTGCTTCCGTCGCCTGCCCAGCGTAGTCATGGGACTCAAGCGGGCGCGTGCGCTCAAACCAACGCTCAGCAGACGCTGGAGTTAGCGCCTGTGACAGACAGCCCTGTCATCAGACAGTCGTTGTTTGCCGCTTGCATTGGCTACTGGCTTTTATAAACGTTATGCACTACTAGTTTCGACAATGTATCCCGTTTCGTATGTGCTGATTTCAGATGTTTTATTTGTAATTTATTTTGATGTTGCAATTTGTCATTTATAATTTCCGAACCGGTTCGCGAACCGGTTCAGCGCCTCGAACCGGTTCGCGGATCGAATTAATCGAACCGGAACTGAACCGGAACAAAATTAATTTACCTGAACCTGAACCCGAACCCATATTTTTTTCGCTTCGACACACTGGAAATTACGGATATATCGAAGTGATTTCTGATTCCCATTGACTTCATTATAACCGGTCTCAACAGTAGTGGCAAGTGCTCAGCTGGGCCGCTAACCTACGTGGTACACTTAGATGTCCGCCACTTCGAAGCAAATTGTAAAAAAGTGTTTTGTGTTTGCGTGAAAACTGAACTGCAGCCTAAACAGAGACAGGCTTACCATTTTACCGCTCCGGTAGTCTTTAGAAGTGTGATTTGAACAACTCGCGCAAGTAGACGAGGAAGAAAAGAGGGCCCCGCACCTGGATGCTGAGTTCGGACTCGGCGCCGCTGTCATACGTGGGCGAGCCCGGTATGAAGAAGACGAGCGGCGTGGACGGCCGCCCCGGGGTGGTGGAGGTCACCGCGTCTTGCCCTTCCGTCCGGGCCCTCTTGGGGTCCTCCGCGTCGCTTGGGCCGGCTGTCGCCGCTCTCTTCAGTTTCTCTACACAGGGATGGGGCACGCAAAGGACGTCAGGCAACGCGTGGCGGAAGCCTGCCCACGGGGTGTCGGACGTGTGTGCGTGTCGGGGAGGGCCACATTCGCTCGGTACCACGCACGCAACGTTCGCTCGAGTGCAGCATCCGAAACAAGAGTGCGAGAGGCAGAAACGTGTGGCTTCGCGACCGCCGCACGGCGGTACACCCTTTTCGAAAGTCCGTCGAGCAACGCCGGCAGTCGCCGTTCCTTGGGCACGACGCGTGCCGCCGGACTCGGGTTCTCGCCGAGCTTGTGCCAAACGCCAGAGCAACCCCTGTGTTCGATACGAGCTCGGTGTATGTGCCGAAGAAATGGAGGGCTCGGATATTTGGCGTAGTGGCTACAAGGTGGCGCAGACTTTTGAAAAGGGACCGGTGTGTCGCACTTGATTCATGCTATTCAGAATCGACGTTCGTGCCGTCCATGTAATTATGAAAAAACAAACAAAACGTAGCAATAGAGGCATCTCGTTACTACGCGAAGCTATTTCGGTAATTCTGCCTCAACATACTCATTTTTTTCTAGGGCATGTTTGTAACGCATGTCTCGATTTCGGATCTGCTTCAGACACCCAGTTTCTGCCTCCACATGCAGTGCTCTAAAAACACTTTTTTTTTTTTTTCACAGACATATTGCACAGGTATACATCATCGCATCTGATGGCAGTCCTATAATACGGCGGCAACATTAATTAGTCAAACCTTGGAAACCGCGAAAGAATTTTGAATTCGACCTAAATCGGTCGCGGCAGCGGAACGGCCATCAGAATGCGAGAACCACACGCAGTCAGCCATTCACACCAAGGGACCTTTGCCCGGAGGACGAAACTTCTCAGGCGCCCGTGTCAAATGCCGCGACGAGATGATGCAGGAAACTTTGTCTGGCACGACGATGATGACGTGGCGTTACATGTGCATGTTGTGTCGTTAGCTTTACATTACCGTTTGCCAAGTTTCCATCGCGACGAATTGAGCTCTCTGCACCACTTCTCCGCGGCATTCGGAAATGTTGAGCGGTGTAGAACGGTGGCAATAAAGTTGCAAAAGTGTCAAAGTGGAGGAAATGTGCCAAACCACTACTTGGTCCCTAGCATGCATACGCGCATACCAAAAAACTGAGAAAAGAGGATCGTGAGTGATCTTCCAACAGGCAACCCGCCAATCAGCCGTGTCAGCGCCACTACCGAGCAACATCCGAGATTTCTCGAGGGCAGACCCGGACTCGTTCGTGAGGGCAAGTTGGCAACCATGAGGCATTCACAATCGAGTCCAGGACCCCGTTCGAGCCATCTCGGATAGCTCGCTCCAAACGCTTTGTCGGTTGGTGTACTTTTTTACGGAAGGTCCTAATGCAATGCCCGAGAAATGTCTCACGTCATTTAACCCCCAGACTACTTGGTCAGGTTTGCAGCAAAATTAAGTTAGTTTACTGAATTCCACTCTCCGTTACTGTTCAGCTATTTCAATGTTTGGCACCGATAAACCATCACTCCGAGTCTCGAGGCATAAACTACAAATGCCTTCTTTTATTTTTCAGAACGCTCCCATAATGAAGCTTGAATTCCATTCACGTTTAGGAATGGTCTGTATGTATTGCAGGCCTAACCCTTTGACGGTAAAGTTTTTTTTCCCAAATGATGTTCCAAAGCGGTAGGATTTTGTTTCCAAAGGAATAGTATAAAGGAAGGGCCAATGTGCAAGCTTTTTCTCGAGTACCTAGTGCGATCACATGCAGTGCTTGCCAGCTGCTGAGGTTTTGAAGCATCAATGGATATACTGACATACTGGAAGTTTCAGATTCCTAACCAGAAGTACTTCACAGATTCACCATCAGATGAAAAGCCCTGTGAGTTCAATCCTGAGAAGCATCAAGTCTGAATTAAAAGAGCCGGTGCTCCAATTACCACTACCACCAGACATAACAAGTAGCAACACCTCCTGCGGTGCATAGTTAGACAGGCACTTTCAAACGTGTAATTGGCACCACATAAATGTATGGCCACAACCGTCAAAGGGTTAATTGGCCAGTCTCACTGGAAAAGCTAGAGCCACCCATTGCATTGCCAAGGGCCCGATGCTACCTCCCACAAAATTAACCCACCAATGAACTAGTTACTGATACTTGTACTAATCGTACGTCAAGGCACTGGGGCGCAGAGACTTGTCCACCTCAACAATGACGGAGCACGATCGAACCGATTAAAATGCAAGCACCGTCCAATTCTGCTGCAACTGACCACAAAGTGACTGATCCCCCGCGCGTTGCTTGAGACGCCGTGCAGCCAGCCGCCCGATTGGATTGCTTAAAATGGGCCGCAACACGAGCCGACAAGACGCCGTTCCGTCCACCAATGGCCAGAGGCCGGGGCGACCGGCTGCACCTCTATGGAGGGAACGCAACGCGGAATGGGCCCCCTCAAAACGTGAAAAGCTGTCGACGGCCTGGTTTGGAATCGGCAAAAAAGCATTCCTGTACTCGGCAACCAGTGGCATGACTTTTCTTTTCTGCCGTTTTTCCGGGCAACCAAGATTGTTGAGTCATCAGGTAAGCCCAATTGAGCACACCATTTGATTTCCCCAGCACATTCGCAGTAACAAAGAGAGAGTTAGGCCTATCCCGCTCATCTAATTCAACGTATCGTCGCTTCATAGGAAAGGCACGAAGGAAGGCTGGCAGTTATTAAGCTAAACTCGGACTAATTCTCTCAGCTTGTAGAGCGATTTCAGCGAGAGTTCCGAGCACGCACGACGCTTGCCATTACTTTAGTCCATGGGAGCACGATACATGGGCACAACTGTGTTGTGCTCTGCCCGCGAGGACCTGCAGCGAGGCGGTCCCACAAGCAAAAAGGTTTCCTTGATGCATTGCAGCAGAGAGGTGAGATCGGTTCATTAATCTTCTACTTATCCGGTTGGCTGCCCATTGGAAACATGCATTTTTAAATAGCTAAAGCATACTTCTAGAATTCCTTTGGGCTCTCCAAGCTGCGGGGTTTCCAACCCATTCCGCCGTGAACCATATACTTTGGAGTGAATGTGTCCTAGGCTATGCCGTAGTAGCGGAGAAAATGGTTAGGCAAGCTTAGCAAGTGTGCAGGCCCCCGAAAGTGCCGGTGGGCAAGAGAGCTGCCTTTCAGGACGCTTTCTACCGTAGCAACCAGGCCGTCGAAGTTACGACAAGAGCACAGCATTGGCAGGCAGCCGGAGCGACGCAACACTCTGGGCTCGCGAAACTGGCCGGGGAACGTCACTCTTTCAAACTAAAACAACTGTTGCATACTGTGGCGAGATTATCTCGTGTACCAGAAAACTAGCCTCCAATGAGTTAAAATAAAAAAAAGCGAGAACTGGCAAATCCAAAAAATGGGCTAAGCTGGCACATTCATACTGGTATCCAGGATGGATCCTAAAGAACCGCGATGAGGTTCCAACACTTGTTGGCCGATGGCGCAATCTGAAGTCGTACGCTAGTTTTATTGGTCTGTGGCCTTTATGGCGTTAACCGCCGGCTATGTTCGCCTTCGCTGAGGTCGTCGAGCCGAGGTCGTCCACCGCTCGGCTCGCCGACTCCCGTCTGCAGAGTCCCGCGAGCCAGAGCCCCGCGTCCCACGGGCATGCCTGCAACCTACAACGACGACGCCCGTTCCACACCATAGAGTTCGAAGGGCACAGTGTCCCTCGTCGCGCCCCAAGCACCGCGACAAAGCCCGAGAGTTTTAAAAAGGTGAGAGCAGGCCACCACTCTTAGTTACCTTGGGCATACACAAGCTGCGCTGGGACAGCCAATAAGTTTTTGTATAGGGGAAGGCTACTGTGGGAGAGGAGAGAGAGGGGCAAGTGAATAAAAGGAACGACGATCGCTCGTCGCGCAGCTTACTCCCGGAAGGAGGCGCCTTCAGCTTAGAACCAAAGGCGCCTGTTCTTAGAGGGACCAGAGAAAAGAGAACAACGAAAAGAAGGGGTTCCAAGACTTCACGGCGGCAGACGACGTTGGCCGACGGGGGACGTTGTCGACAGGGTTAAGAGATCGAAACCATCTCTTAATTAGGATGAAGCGAGAAAAACAAAGTGGGAGGGGAGGTCAGAATGAGCCCCTTCCCAGTTTGCCCCAGTCGTCGGCTGTAATATTTTGAGAATCCCACGGCTGTCCTGGGGGAGGAGGAAAAGAGACAAAAACAAGGCACAACAGCGCAACTCTTTCGTCAGCAAAGTGAATGCACTGTGGGCCTCTCAACGAGCAAGCCCAATCTGCCAAGGACGACGAGAAAGACAGACACGTCCGCAAGAATCGAACCAAGAAGTCTTTAAGTTCATCGCTATCCCAGCACCGCAAAAGCAGTGCGTGCGGCAAACTTTCTTTTCGTTTTCATGTTGGAGACAGACTTTTGAGAAGTCGGCTAAACTTCCCTGCTTTGTCCCGCAGATTGGCTTTGCCCTCGGCCCATCTTAATACTCTTAGCAAAGAAGTACAAACCTGAGTGTGCTGAAAGAGAACCCACACCAGCGTGCGCCACTTGCGTGGATGTGCCGTTCGATCCACGTGCGGCGTAACTTCCCCTCTTATGAGCAGTGACCTTTAAAAGGACCACAAAGCCCATTTCTTGGACATTAAACAAACTCTGCAACTGCCGACATGCACGATGAAACTCGGCGGTGACTCTTCGCAAGATCGGGCAAGTTATTGCCTTTAACGTTTCGTTCTAATGCTTTTAACGCCGTTAAGACTATAAGACGGAAGAATACCGCAAGTGGATCAAAGAGCAGCCATGCGCGATCAACGTTATCTCCGTCACCCCAAGTTGACGATCGAGGATCCAATGCATGCTGCATCTATCGAGGTATGATAAGAATTCGTGCTCTGTCATTACTCGCTTGCTTCCGCCGTTTAAATTGAGACATGGTGCGGCTTTTATAACAGAGGCTAACGTTCAAAGCCAGGAAGGAACTGAATAAGAAGGGAAAGGTTAAAATGTTCCGATTACCTTCGAACCACCTTTGTCACAAGGACAGACCTTGCATCTTTCCAATCCATAAGGCGACTCTTTCCTCTTCTACTGCCTTTGATACACAATTTTGCAAATAGCAGGTGCTCTACTTTTGGCATAAATTGGACACTGACATTGGAAGTGGCCAATTATATATATATATATATACATATATATAAAAAGTTCTACTCAGGTTTTGGATTCTCGATGACAACCAAATTCGCGGCACCGCAGCAAATGATGAGAAAGGAACATGGATCGAGAAGAAAAGACGACGTCAACACTTACTTCACTTCCTCGTCTAGAAACTGCTCCACTCCAAAGACCTTGCCAAGCTTGTCATTGGCGCACAAGACCATCTTGGGATCTTTGGGGTCAAAGAGTTGCCGTTCCAGTACGTAGGACTTCAGGTGACCTACAATCTGCGGAATGGGCAGCTGTAAGCTCCTTGGCAATGACAGACTTTCCACTTTCGAGTTTTAAGAAACAAAAATGAGACTGTGTGTCGCCTCAGAATAGATTAGTATAAATAATATTGTGAGAATCGTGAGAAGAATCATTTAAGTGCCAAGAATGGCTGAGAAATTACCTTCTCCTCTGAAAACTATACAGCCTAATGCTAAAAGAAGTGTCATACTAAAGCCTTTGGTGACAGTCGATGGCTTTGATGTACAAAAATCCAGGCTTTCTAGGGTCTTTTCTAGACTGTAGGCTCTCTGAACTTTTACTCAACCTAGGCAGGTCTAACGCCACGTCGACACGCCTGCTCGAGGATAAGTCGAGAGGTTAACGAGAAAGCTCAAAATGACTTTCCGTAAAATAATGGGCATCCACCCATTCCACAAGAGGTGCCCACCCCTCAATTTTATAACATTCAGAAAATGCACGAGACATATCTTTACATATTGTTGACCTAAGAAGCGCCGAACCCCCGGTTTTACAAGATCGTCTTCAAATTTTGAGTGGGCGCTTGCTAGGGACTTTACGGTAGTTAGGCGTACCACGTTGCTGGTAGAGATGTTGTTGCGCCTCAATTTTTACTCATTTTAATTTGAATAAAAAATTTCCATCGGCAGGCTGCGGAGCCTATACTTCGTTTCAGCTTGGGTCCAGACGCAGGCGATGCTACAAGCGCGAGCTCCGGGCTTTCAGCGTCCCTGCCAAGCACGCGCGCTCGTGCAATGCAAGCACTGTTCAGGGCCACACGCTCGCGCTCGTAGCATCGGCTGCGTCTGGACCCAAGCTGCAACGAAGTATAGTGAACATGTAACGGCTTATACTACGAAATCAAGTGCGGTTATCATGCTACAGTCGTGTCTCAATAATACGGACACCCCGCTATATAGACCAACTTCTCGGCGACAAATTATGTCAAATATGTGCATTTTTGTCTCGTAATTACGGACAATTTTTTTTTGAACCAAAGAGTCTATGTTAACGAGACGTGACTCTAAATGACAGCCTAGTCCAGTGGTTAGCAAATGGAGGTACATGGACCTTTTGGGCTCCCCGAAAACCTCAAACGTCAATAAAGCCGAGCAATTACTTTTTTTTTTTTCTCTCCCTTCATGCCGGCTGTCCCACAAGCCTAAATAGACTAATGTCATGCGAGCCGAGTGAATAGGGTAGACATTGGGTTCTCAAACTAGGTTCCGCGGAGTGCTCGCTTGGGTTCCGCGAGCACAGGAACCGACGGAACCCGGCGGCAGATATGAGGTTGGCCCTAAGCGTGACTGAGCACGCATCGATTCGCTGTTGCGAGCAAGGCAACCCCACCCTTCACACTAATATGTATACTGTCTTTCATTGTAATCCCACCCTTCAGTCTAATGTGTGTTCCACTCTTTATTGTTTTATTTGTGCAATAAATATTTGGTGAACTCTTCCATTGAAAGTGTAACCAGGCAGCAAAACAGCAGGGAAGGGGGGTGTTCGTCGGCACTCTTTGAAGGTTGCTGGGGTTCCCCGAGACCAAAAAGTTTGAGAACCCCTGGGGTAGACTATTCTCCGTTTCAGAGCTTCAAAGTAGGCTTGCCTGCATTTAGTACTTTTCATTTGCCCTTCTGTCACTGTCATCATGTAATAACCTCCCACCCATCGGGTGGACATCACCTTTGCTGACCAAGGGAGGTTGAGAACCCTTGGGCTGGTGGCACATCCTCACAACTATCCCACTAAAAGGAAACTTGAGAGCACACCCGTGGTACTACTTCAGCTCTACAGCCACTTTCCAAACCTTGGTTTGACGCTCCACTGCTGTGAAGCCCTCGGACAGCAACGGAGTGGAACGACGGGCCGGAAATGCTAAATGCGTCAAAGGCCCGGCCAGGTTTTAACCTCCTCAAACCAAACATTCTGAGCCTCCCACATGGGGCTTCTGGCCACCTCGCAGATTTTCCCGAGCGCCGAGAGACCGAACCAATATTCGCGCCGCAATCTCGGCACGACCGACGACATCGGATAACGACGGTACGATGCCACACTTACGAATCTCTCCGTGGCGCATAAATATTAGTTTTATTTATTCGGGTAATGTACTACGTCGCTCGATGGGTATACTGCGGAATAAAATTATTTTAGCTATTTTTGCAGGACAAAAATTCTGCACATGCACAAACTCATAAACGCTACCACCAGGTCTAGATACATGGTACAATAACACCAGGAGAACATGCATTACATCAGCCTAAAAATAAGTCAAATGACGAGTCATTAGAGAGTGAAACAACATTATTAAGCACGTTCTTCGACTGTATGTGGAAAAGATGAGTATATGAGAGCATCAGTTCTACAGCCGGATTTCTCAGTTTTGCGAGCGTGACTCAACCTTAGTGAAATAAGGAATGGTAGGTACAAAAACCTATGGTTTTGTCCATTCTTGTCAAAGCCGGACGACGCATAAAAATTAATTCTTCCCCGCAGAAAATGTTTCTCTTTTATTTTACCCTTTGATTTCCTTCCCACTTCTTTATGTCCTCCTCGCATGCTTCTAACCCCCAAACCAACACCTCCTAGAAATAAGGCCGTAGCGCTCTAAGTGGTTACGTCACAATGTCAGAGGAAGGAAGGCCATGGCGCAACTACCTAAGAAAATTTCTATAGACGTGAAAAAAATGTTTCTTCTTGAGCGGCGCGGTGGTGTTTGTGCGCGTTTATCCGACATTAATATACGTTCTAAAAGTGCAGTCTTGTACAATTTATTATATATATATTATAAACGTAATATATAGCGTTACCACGGTTGAAAGTACCAAATTTATATTTATGATTATCCCCGTAACCGCAGGACTACGCGCAGTCCCGCAGCTCCCCACACTTTTCGAATGAACCGACTCCGGATTTCCTATCAGACATCATCTTCCCTCAAACGGGCTTTGATTCTGGTAAATTTACATTGTGTGTGAGCTGCTGACTGTCTAAAAAGGAACCCTGAAACTTTGAGAAGGGAAAGGAACCGAAAAATAATCCAGTCATCGCCGCAGGGAGCGCACACGAGCAAGAGATGGGTCGACAATGTTAACCCTCTCGTCCTGGTGCCGCTGCTCTCGTGTGTGGTGTGTGTGTGTGGTTCTTTTGATCCTCCTACCAGTCGTTTTTTTGCCGTCACCGCAGTCTTGGGTAGTTTTTTTTGTATTCGCTTGATACTACGGCATTTACGCGGATTCGCGAAACAAGTCCTGCTACGGTTTGAGTGATGTGTGTGGCAACTAGTCAACGATGACTCTGGTCGATTATCGATAGACCTCTCTCTCGACAGAGAGACTTCTTGGAGTTTGTGTTCAAATGTTTTCGTCATGGATATTGTGGGACGTGTGGATACGATAGACTGAGTAAGAAACAATTTATTTACAGGCTTTCTGGTTATGTAAAACGCAAAAAAAGTGCTGCAGTTGATTTCTTTTTTTAAAAACTCGTGATAGAATGGATACTTGTTTTTCGTCGTTATCTGTTTGCTATTGCGTCGACATTTGTAAATATGCATGGTAATATCCTCGTTTGAAGTGAGGGCCAAAACAACGAGGACACGAGGAGAGAAGCAGTACAGGACGTAGGCGCACTGTTCAACTGAACTTTATTTAGAAAAACACAGAAACGCAAGCTATGCCCAATGTGCACGTGCGCATGGGCAAGAAAAAGAAAAGGAAAAAGACAGAACGAAGCCTAGCGCGTTTTCTACGTGACTCGTTCATTTTGAAGGAACGTATACTCCCTATCAGATAGAGATAAAGATGGGCGCTGACACATACATCGGTGCCACAAGATCTTATGGTGAAGGCCTCCAAGATTTCACGAGCGATTTTGTTTGCGCTCGCTTCCAACAATTCTTGTTTTGTCAAACTTTGGGTCACACTCGCATCGATCACAATGTACTGCCAAGTGGCCAGACGGGCCAAATAAACTTTCTGCTTTGTGCAATAGGATCAATAGGAGCTCAGGTGAAGCCACTCCGACGGAAAAGGATTGCAAAGAAACACGTGACGCGGTACCGTGATTGCGTCACTGAGGTCGTTCATGAGATACCCCTGTCTTGCGGGAGAGTGTATGTTGGCCAGACGGGAAGGTGCATTAATGATAGAATCAGGGAGCACTCTGCGTCAACCAGGCAATCCCCGTCTGGCCACTTGGCAGTACACTGTGATCGATGCGAGTGTGACCCAAAGTTTGACAAAACAAGAATTGTTGGAAGCGGCGCAACAAAAATCGCTCGCGAAATCTTGAGGCCTTCACCATAAGATCTCGTGGCACCGATGTATGTGTCAGCGCTCCATCTTTATCTCTATCTGATAGGGAGTATACGTTCCTTCAAAATGAACGAGTCACGTAGGAAAACGCGCTAGGCTTCGCTCTGTCTTTTTCCTTTTTCTTTTTTCTTACCTATGCGCGTGCACATTGGGCATAGCTTGCGTGTCTGTGTTTTCTAAAATAAAGTTCAGTTGAAAGTGCGCCTCGTCCTGTCTGCTTCTCCTCGTGTCCTCGTTGTTTTGGCGCCTCACTTCAAGCATGTACAACCAACTAGCCCAACTCGCCGTTCCTAATATTCTCGTTTTTACTGGAAAAGTAAATAACAAGTTTGTGTGATTATTGAAAGTGCGTTGTTTGTGCGATTATTGTAAGTGCGTTGTTTGTGCTTATGTGTTTATTTATACTAATGTTATTTTATTGCCCTTACCGCGTTTATACGAGAATCTTAACTGTATTAAGGTAATAGTATTATTGTATACAAAATAGGTTATATTTTGTTCTTAGGCAGCTCGAGCCCATAGGGAGAAGTAAATTAGTTGACTGTAAATACTGTAAGTTTAGTACCCCTGCCACACGAAAAAGTTAATATATTTTGATTAAATGATACGGGATTTACCCAGCTCGCTGTTCTGAGTGATTATATGAGCGTCGCAAGCTGATTTAACGACCCCATATTGTCAATCGATCGAAATTACATTAATTTTAATTCAGTGACTGCACGCGATAACATCGCTTACATGATCGTTAGTGACACTTGTCGAGCCATGTCCGCGTTGGCTATGTCTACCGAATTTTTAACCGATTTGTTTTGCTGTGTCCAATCACTGCGTGTCTCGCCATTTTCTCGAAGTATTTCCGTATAAAATATGCATTCCTACAGCAATAATTGTGTGACCCAATGTTTTCGACTTAAAACAACCGCATTTTTCTATAGACGTCTTCTACGCATACTCCGTGCCATTTTGTACCGATTATTTAGCGGTGTAATGTTTTGCCCATGTAACAAAGTGTTTCTTAGACCCGTTGCTATGTGCAGCTTTCATTCTAGCTAATAAGACACGCATATGTGACGAAAAGCGCGTTACGACAGTCGATCGATGCGCGTTGCCTTCGCTTCGACGCGTGCCCCCGATGGCCTTCCTTTGCGACGTCACAAGGAGAGCGCTACGGCCTTATTTCTAGAAGGTATTGCCCAAACATCAGGGATACACTGGGAGGAAATGAAAGGGGCTGTTGTCAACGATATGGCTCCTCCTTTTCCTGGATCGCTCTTGGGGCTAAGGACCATACTCCGTTCATCCCTAAGCTGACAGTAGGGTGGAAGCTACCTCCTCAGGAGTCTTTAGCCACCTGATTACGCCCCCGCCCATACGCATGCACAGGGGTCAGGTGCTGAAAGGGAAGCTGTTGATTGGTTCGGCGAGTGCGTAACTCCCACCGCACTGTCAGCTCAACGGTCAACAGTTTTTTTTTTTTGGTTAACTGGTTGGTTGCATTTTTTATTTTTTCATTATGTGTCAAGCCAAGTTCTTTTTATCGGTGCACGTTTTGGGTGCAGAAATGCCACTAAGAAATGACGACGACTCATGCAGTCATTGTAAGCCGTTTTGTTTTTTTGCTCATTGAGGGGCTGTTTGAGAACACCAAGGTGTCTCGAAGGGGCACAGTGAAGTTTTCATGACAATGACGCTTAGTGAAGTCTTCACTTTTAGCGTTTGCTTCTTTTAGAAAAGGGTCCAAAATTTGTATTTGTAGGTTGTTCCAATACATCCGATATTTTTCTTTGAGAATACAGTGTATTAGTAAACTGAAGATTAGTTATGACATCATTGGTTTTCTTATTATACTTCTACCTTCCACAAACAAGTCTCGTGGGACTATAAATCCCGATAAATGGAAAAAATGAGGTTTTATTTATTTATTTTTTAAAGAAAGAAAAAGAAAAGCACAATGTAGTGTTTTGAATTGCACTGAGGGGTGAATTTTAAGACACGCTAAAGGCTCGTTCACACAGTTGTAACAGAGTAGGAAGGAGAGAGACAAGACCATATTTAAGCCTCTTACGACGTCTCGGGACCAGCTCCGCAGCATCGCATCCGGTCCTAAGACGTAGCAAGAGGCTTAAAAACCGGTCTTGTCTCTTTCGGTCGATACTCAGTTACAAGTGTGTGAACAAGCTTTTACAGCAATCTCAGCAACTCTGTTTAAAAAAAAAAAAAAGAACAGCCACACGCAGGCAGGAGACACACACCTGTTTCAAGGACAGTGGACCCCTGGGTGCCCCAACTTCTTTCAGACATTCGTAGAGGCCATCCTTCAGTATATAGAACTGCACACACACACAACCAGGCACGCAGCAAGAAAAAAAAAAAAAGAAACAGGAAGGACAAGTTGTAATCATTGTGACCAGTAGCAGTGAAATCGCTATCTGCATAAGACTTGTAGACGTTAGAACCACTCCTGTATTTTGTTTCACTTTATCTGCAAGCAAAGCCAAACATATTAGCCTGGGCATGTTCCCTGAATGATGCTTGCACTGCACAAGCGCACGATGCTTGGCAGGGATGTTTGCTACGACTATTGAAGCTTCAGCTAGGCTCACACTTAAAATTAAATTAATTTTTGAGACATGAATTTTACTACTTGTAACTCTGTCTTTACCACGTCTATTAAAATCAATAAATTTCATCGAGAGATTTTAAAATCCCATCTCAATGCGATCAGCGTTGAAATTTTTAGACATGTGGTGCCATCTAGGATATTACCTAGGAGCTCTACTTTTTTTGGTTTCGGTTTTTGCTCTTCTGCGAGGGGAGATTTTTTTATGTGTCTTTCCAGGATCCTGAGCGATTGCATCAAGCATGGCATCCCTGTCTTGCACAGACTCTTCTCAAAAAGATAATCTGACTCATGACTCTGGTGCATATGCAATTAATTTTGTGAATGAAAGTGACAGTAGTGAGGCAGAAGGGGACATCCATTCACTGGATTTTAGTTTCAATTGTGGCAGTGGGTTGAACCAGCCGGAATTATCCGAAGGTGTGTGTTGGTATGTTTTGTTTTGAGTGCCTAGTGCACTCATTAGGGAAGTTTTGAAATAGCATATGCAGAGACTTTGCGTAAGCAAAGAATAGCGTTGTCGCCACTGTGCATGCGCTGAATGCTAACCGTGTATTGTGCTTTGCATGCACTATTTTTTGGAAATTGCACACATATGCAAAGAGTCTCTGCATTCCTCCAATGAGAATTCGTGAACGGTGAGATGCTGGCTAAAGCCAAGAAGAGCACAGCTAGAAAATGGCGGCCCCCAGGACCGCAGCTGCGGTTGCTTTGGCGGTCGTCGTGAGCATGACGTTGGCGGCATTCTCGCGACTGTGATTTTCACTACAGGAGGACATTGCACTCCTAGGGAGGTCACAAAGAGTTTGGAAGACCTAGCAAGGTGGGCAACGATCGCCGGCAACTTTCTGCTTGCAACACACGAACATTTCTCGGCGAAAGGTACAGCGTGCAAAGGTCAGTGCCGAGGCAACGCAGGCGGACACGGCTGAGTTGACCGCTCCCATCGCATTCTCATATTTAAACAAATCTAAAATGTTGTCAATGTTATTACTCTGGACAAATAAACTTGTTTCTCATCAAGTTACAGCATTTCGTATCTGTGAAATGAAAATTGTTACTATGCATTGGTGACGCTGCAAGCAGGAGACGCTTGGGTTTCTGTGTCGCAGCAGAGAAACGTTGTTTTAAAACTCTCTTGCGTAAAATGCAATAACGTAAGCGCTAAATTTAGTCCTAGTGTGCACTAACATTGCATACATTATTCTAAAGACCCCTATTGCCTCCGTAAGATTCTGTGGACATACTGGGCGTGTTCCGAACACATTATCTTTTGTCTGCAGGGTGTTAATGTAGGGGGCAGGGGCACAGTCAAGCTGCTGCAGCTTTTTCTCCTGTCCCCTTACCCCACTTTGTACACTGCATGTAAAATAGAGTGAAACAAATATAATTCCGATTCTACGCCATCGGGCAAAACGATTGGAGTTTTCTTCAAAAACGTGGCCTGCTGCCGACCTCGGCATAACGCTACGGAGTAAGCACGAAACACTTTGGTCGGGGCTTCGGGATGATGCAACCCCCATGGGGGCTCCATTTTATTTTATTTTTTATTTTTCTGCAGAACAAGTTTTAGCACGAAGACTTTTTAAACTTGCAAAATCTGTTTCTAGAAGAGTAAAATAAAAAATGTATATTTTGGATTTTTTTTTTCATCTTAATACTTTGCAAAGCACATCAAATTAAAACTTCCGTGCAGGTTAAATAAATTTTACATTACATTTTGTTTTCTTGCGCTATTAATAAAAATTATGTTTAAAATTTTCGTTTTTAAAATTACAATTTTTAAAGCTTATATTGTGGTATGCTTTGGAACAGCGAGGAGTCGAAATTTGTGGCTAACCAATTTTTTTACCGAGACCCCATAACTGCTCTTTTCCTATGGTAAGGAAAAAGTAGTGCTTAGGTGGTTGTTGTTAGCGTCTCAGTTGCTACTCCAACTACAGAATCCCCGGAATATGATAAAATAGCCCCGCGATATATTTAATGCATACCCACATGGCTTCTTGGGTGTGAGGAAAAAAAGATCCTACGTCGGCTCACCAATTGTTTATGGCAGTAGATGATTAGGCTAGAATGCTAGCGACCGCGTTAACCTTACTTCTGTTAAGAAATCAAAACGAACCTCTATTCCCACTAAAGTAAACAAGTTTGGTCACATTTCAAGCTTATGCACCTTGCACAGTCCTTTTTCCTTCCGTAGCATATTATCTTTCTGCAAAATCAATACTGATCAAATGACAACTTGCTGTGCACGTCACATGGTAATGTTACAAACAACGATGGGAACCCACTATATCAGTTCATTCTTGACGATTTTGATTTTGACCAATGTGCATTTAGTCCACTAGAAGATCTGGAGGCCAGGGTTTGTACCCACAAGTAAAAAGCAAATAACATTGTTCAGTGGTATTTTTGCATATTTCCTTAGAGGGGCACTCAAATGCTTTTGAGACCCTTGTTCTATGGTTATAACTCAATTTATGAGCTCTAATCATCCTTAAAAAACTGAAATTATATTCATGCACGTCCTAATTTGCATATTAAAACAGTGATCAAAGTTCCCTAGACTTACCTACGGTGCAGAATGACAGATAGCACTACTGAACTTTGTTAATTATGGTTGAACGGACGGCGTCTGTCAGCCGCTCAAGAGTAATGGGTACCCGCGTGGACGAGCGGCCGACCAGTCCCGCTCATTTACGCGGGACTTGATTTACTTTATGACAATAAAACAAGGATTTCAAAAAGCAGTTCAGTGCATCTTTAACCCTTGGCCCACAGTGGCCACTAATCCTGGTATTTCGAGCCCAACCCAAACTTGCCGACATCGGCGGGTTCTCAGAAAATCACTTTTCACATTGATATAACCATTTGCCAGCCAGAACTAAAAATAGGCAACTGGTGGTTACCTGAATCGTAGACTAGTAGAATGTTACAAGGAATACTGAGGCAAATTCTTTCTCTTCAACGGTCAGCCCTCCATGCTTCCTCGTCTTATTGAAGGCCTGTTAAAAGCCATTCCTTCAACCCCCAAGACTTTCACCAATCCTCCTTCATTAAGATTACCCAGAACCGAAGGTTGGCCTAAGAGAAACCACCCCTTGTCACAGAATGAAAATATCAATGGGGAGTGGGGCTGCACTCAACTTTGTCGCTGCCCACACAACTGGGCATTTTTAATGGCCACCGCAGACAGGGACTGTCTTCTCGATCGGAGGCCCCCAGTGGCACCGAGGCCAAGGCCAAATAACCAAATACGAAAAACAAATCTTTTAGCCAATGAGAAACAACTGTCCCCCTTCCCGGCATCCACTTACCCAGTCAGATGGGTTGAAAGTCATAGTTTCCGCCTGCAAGAGAACACAAAGCAGACATCAAATTTGCTTCTGGTCCACCAATCCCCGCCATGGAGGGTCACACGGCACTGACGCACCACTTTTGAAAGTTTGCCCGGAAACCCCGAGTCCCACTGCTAGCCACCATGTGCAAAACTGATTTGTCCTGCATGTAGTAAGGTCCAATCATATCCCATCTCATCTTAAGGTGACTATTCCTACAGATGCTGAAATTCCATAAAAGATTTTTTTTTTTTAAACTTTGAGAATGTTATCTGTACACATATTGCATTTGTATGAAAAATACACATTGATGAAACAATGCGCTGGATTTCTGCTGGACTACACACGCTTGAAATGGTGATTCAACAAATGTGTGCTGGGGTTTCAAGTCTCACAATCAATTTGTCGCAACTTTTTCAAATTTTTATCTGAAAATGAGAGGTTTAGAGTTTAAAGGTTTTGTGCTGAAGTAGCCATAAATGTCTCAAGCTCTAGGTGGGTATCAATGGAGCAATTCAGGAGTTTGGAAGAATGTCGACTAGAAAAGCCTCTTGGAGTGACCCGATTGGTCCGGGTCATTTCGGAGCAGCTAAAAGTCCATTTTGGAGCATAAGCACACATTTCATTTTCATTCCTACAACTTAAAATAATATACCGTAGAATACCGAGCATCCGCCCATTCCACATTAAGTGCCCATTACCAAATTTCTAAGATCTGAGAAAATACGCACCACACATTTATTTGTAAAATTGATGACCACTCAAGCGCCCATCCCCCATTTTTTTGCAATTATCCCCAAAGTTTGAGTGGGCGCTTGCCCGGTATTTTACGGTATGTTAATATTCATAATTTTGCCTGTCCATCAAGCGACATTGCCTAATTTGCCTTCCCACTTCTGTGCAACCTTCTGTTAGCATCAATGCATGATAGGTTTGGTTCCCTCAAACAGAGGACTAGCTGTTGCGTGTAGAAGTACCAAGCACAGCAACAACATGCCGATTGATGGACAGTATGAACTGCTGTGAAGTGGTTGTTATAGGTATAGAGCCAAAGGTAAATCAAATGGTATATTCCATAAAAATATTGCTAGAAGAGAATAATATTGAGCACCCGAATTGATGTTTCATTCAAATAAAAAAGGACATTTTATATGTAGAACTTCATGATAACAAAAGTCTGCATGCGTACAATAAATGAGCCCTAGAAACAGTCCGGTCGAACTCATCAAGGTTATTCCCAAGTTTCTGTCCTCAACTCCAGGGGAAACCATTTTTTTTATTAGCTACGATGACTAAATGAAATATTTCTTGTTTATATTGTTTATTCTCCTCCATAAATCTGGTTGAATATGATATAGCCTTTTTTTTATGTTCTGGGTGCAATGCACATACAGAAAAAAACATGTTCTTGCACATACATGGGGCATGGAAACACATTTAAAAGAGAATAGCAAAATGAACTAATTTGATCCTTGTAAATTACTCAGTAAAATGAACAATACAAATAATGTGTGCGAGATTTTAAATTCTTGTGTGCAGACTGAGAAGGTTTTCCAAAATTACATAGAGAAAAACGTGTTTGAATGTTATCATAGATGTGCATACACTTTTTTCACAAGGGCACCACCATCTTGGAATATCGACACTTCCAGTATTGCAAAAACATTGTTTTGCCGTCACCACGCCAATGGAATACATTTAGGATATAGGCGTAATCGTCACCCATCCTTAATCTGTCTCCCTCTATTTATTTTTATTTTTTTATCGTGTGCAGGTTGAAACTTTTTACAATTTTTTGTCGCCCATACCAGATATGCCTGACAGGTGCCTGGGGACAAGAGTAAGTGAAAAAGGACTATACACCAACTCATGTTTAAAGACAACAACCCTGAGCACCCCTAGCGGCACGTCACTGGCGTTGCGCATCTGCGATGGAGTGGGCAAGAAGCACCGCGTCCTGCATCAACAAACCATTGGAATGTGATGCTGTCGGCGTAAGTCCCGGCGCTGGAAACAGTGAGGTTGTCACCCGAAGCTTTCTGTTTGAAATATTGAGAAGCCACGAAAGGTCCAGAAGAGAGCTACTCGGAGTTCGCATATAAGCTAGCAAGTTTTCTGTAAAACTGGCTCAAAGGAGCTCAGGCGTATGAGGACAAAGCGAAGATGTTTGAGCAATTTTGCTTAGAGCAGTTCTATCGTACATTGCCCGAAAAGCTCAGAGAATGGGTTCAGGATCGACCGGACGTGGGAACAGTACACAAGGCCGCAAAATATGCAGATGAGTACCGTGCAAAGAGGGGATCAAGTTGGAACCTCGGGAAGACTGACTGGCTTCTGGGAGTTTCGTCTGGGGGAACTAGAGCATTCCTCACGTCGGAAAAAAAGCGAATAAGGAAGTTCCTAATGCCGAAACCCCCGAAACACGCCTGAAGAAGTTGTTCGAAGCACGGAAACCAATAGCATGCTTCCGGTGCCAAAAGCCAGGGCACGTGGTTGCCGGATGTCGTGTCCCAAAGGCGACGAGCAGTGAATTTGAGGCGCTCGCTGCACTGATAAAATGTTGGGAAAGCATCCAAAAACCTGAATCGCGAAGCTCGACGTTCTTTGAAAAGAATGGAATACTGTACCGCGAGTTTTGTGGAAAGAAAAGGATGAACGTTGATCAAATCGTTCCTCTGAAGTACCGAGAAAGCCTTATGGAACTGCCTCACCGGGTGGGCTGGTCGGGCCACCTCGGTATCAATAAGACCAAGGCAAGGCTCCTAAGCGAGTACTACTGGCCTAGTTGCTTCAAGGATGTTGAACATTTCGTTTGGAGCTGTGACGTCTGTCAGCGGAAGTGTCGACCTAATGAAAAACGCAAGGCACCCATGACAGCGGTCCCAATTATTACCGAACCCTTCCCCAGAGCCGTCGAGGACATTGTGGGACCGCTGCCCGCAACAAAGGAAGGTTTAAAATATTTGTTGACGATGGTACGTCCTGCCACTAAATTTCCCGAAGCAGTGCCCTCACGCGACCCGACATCCGAGGAAGTCAAAGATGCCCTTTTGTTCATTTCTGCACGTGTTGGATTTACGAGAGAAATCCAGTCTGATCTTGGCAGCATATTTACCAGCGCGTTGACCACATTTCTGCAAAAGTGTGGCATATAGATATACCACAGCCTCAGTCAACCACTCACAGAGCAACAGTGTAGAGAGGTACACTCCGTGATGAAGCGCATTCTGCGGGCTTTGTGTTATGAGAAAGAAGACTGGCACACGGGCATTGCCTGCCATGCTGTTTGCTCTACGTTCAGTGGCAGATGAGTTAACGGGCTTCAGCCCAGCTGAACTTGTCTACGGGCAAGCATTAGGAGGCTTGTTCACACTCTTGCAACCGAGTACGACCGAGAGAGACGAGACCGGTTTTTAATCCTCTTGCGACCTTTTAAGCGCCGTTCACACTCTTGCAACCAAGTTCGACCGAGAGAGACCAGACCGGTCTTTAACCCTCTTGCGACTTCCTTAGGACCGGATGCGCTGCCGGCAGAGCTGGTCCTAAGAGATCGCAAGAGGCTTAAAACCGGTTTGGTCTCTCGGTCGCAAGAGTGTGAACGGGCCTTTAGGACCGGGTGCGCTGCTGCAGAGCTGGTCTTCAGACGTCGTAAGAGGATTAAAACCCGGTCTTGTCCCTCTCGGTTGTACTCGGTTGCAAGAGTGTGAACGAGCCTTAACACTCACTGCTTAGACTCCTCTGAAAAAGAAAAAAAGATGGGAAGAACAGAAGGACGACCCGACAGTAGTCGAGTATGTACGTAACGTGCTTCAACGTATGTACGAGACGCAGCTTCTCGTAATAAGCCAACATGCTCGAAGCACAGACAAAGGCAAAACAACGCTATGACAAAAACAGTAGTGCTTGCAGTTTCCGTGGGTGACAGAAAGTGTTGATGTTGCAAACTTCAAAAGCAAAGCAAACTAGAAGTTCAATGGGAAGGTCCTGAGATGGTACTGGAAAAACTGCCAGATACAAACTATATCGTTCATTTGCTTGGTTGTAGGAAGGAAGTGAGGATCTACCACTGTAGTCTAATGAAACTGTACGTAGAACGAGCTCACATTGTGGACGTCTTGCTAAGCGAACCTGAGGAAGTAGCAGTTAGCCTTCCAGAGATCCCCACGAGATTTCAGGGGTGGAACTCATGAAATGCACTTGGGAGCAGCCACGGGAGCAGCTGAAACAGCTGTGTTTTAGGAGCAGGTTGGGAGCAGCTAAAACTACATTCTGGAGCAGGCTGGGAGCAGCTCAAATCAGTTTTCATTGCACTTCAGCTTGTGTCTTAGACGAGCACGGGAGCAATTTCAATTGTGCTTAGGAGCACAGATGAACATGAGTGGTTAGGAACCTAGGTAGATGAGATAACAGTGTAACAGATGCGAAACTTGGCCTTAATGAGAACCAAAAAGCAAGTATCATATGTTTCTGAAGATAGTGTCCTTGATATTTTCTGAATGGCTTTCAGCTGCTCAAAATGCAAACTAGCACTGCTTATCGCACAACCCACACGTGCTCGACATAGCAATTCTATGTGCGAACCACGTGACGTGCGTAAGCAACGGACGTGCACCTTGCACGGAGGAACAGGGCAAACAATTTCGAGTTTATCCTATTGTGCAACTCAATATTGAAGCAGCAGACTACGATTAACGGAGTTATCGTATTCGAAGCGATGAGCCGGAGCAAGATTAAAGTATGCCGAGCAGATCTACCACTCGCGTGAGAGCTGCTGGCGGCAAGGTTACGGATCGGACCGCGTTTCAGTTCAATCAAATCGTGATTCATCTTGCAGGAATGCGGTTCCAACTTCTAACGATGAAGCACCATAAGGAATCTTTTGCTAATGTGTTTTCAACTGGCCGACGTCCGGAACCCGGGCCGAAGAGCTTCAGGCAATCTGACGCTTAACGACTTGACCTCATCTCGGCCGACTTGCTTAACCGCTTACGGTTGAAGAATAACAATCTAGCCGCAGGTGGTGTAGCGCTTGGAATCCAAACCTCAGAGCTTTTTCGCGCTTCTGACTCGGGATACACAGGAAAAGTAAACGGAATAAGAAATTGCAAGGCCGACCAAGCTAAACGTGCTCATTGTTGCCAATCGAGTCGATAAAAACCGAAATCAAGACCAAATAAAAACATTTTGGCGCACATTGTGCGATGTGGAGCACAATGGCGCAAGGTATTGGCTGTGGCGCAGTTTACGCAAAATGGCGCAGGAAGGCGCAGACAAATGCATCTGGCGCAAAATGGCGCAAATGGCGCAGCCGTTCCATTCCTGGATTTAAACTCCTTCACCCCAGAGCAGATTCTTGCAACCACGGAGCAGCCAGCCACCTTTAGCGAAAGTCAAAGTAAGGACTTGCTAACCTTAATAACCGAACACCAGGAATTGTTTTCGGAAGTCCCCGGTCAAACTAGTCTGATTACTCATGACAGAGTTGACTTCGAATGACACAAAGAGTTGCAAAGCTTACCGGTACTTGCCTCGGCAGGAAAAACTGATGTAAGAAGCTGTCGAACAGATGCTCACTCTTAAGCCGATTGAGCCAGGCAAGGTGAATTTGTATCCCTGATGATAATTGTGGAAGCTAACGGCAAGGAACCACGGCCTTGCGTCGACTACCTAAGGTTGAATGGGGTGACCGCAACGAGGGTTTTTCCCATTCTGCACGCTGAAGATTGCCTCAAAAGCTGAGCCAGGCAAAGGTCATTTCCACTCTGGATCTTCTTCGCGGATATTGTCAAGTCCGGACCACTTGAAACCTTTCCTCGTGCAGTGCGACGCCAGCGAAAAGGGGCTGGGGGTAGTCTTGAGTCGAGAAAGCGCGGACGGGGGAGAGCACCCGATCCTGTACGTGAGCAGGAAATTGGGCGCTCAAGAGCAGACGTACGGCACAATTGGAAAAGAGTGCGCTTGCCTAGTGTAAGCTGTCGAGAAACTTTCATGTTACTTGTCGGGGTCGCAATTTGTTTTCATCACAGACCACCGACCGCTAATGTGGCTCCAACAGATGTCGAACAAAACTGATTGATTGCTTCGTTGGAGTCCAAGTTTGCAACCATACGCGTTCACTGTTAAGCACAAAAAGGATCCCTGCACGCTAATGTGGACTGCTTGAGCAGGGCTTTCTCTGTCTAAACGAAGAAAGGCGGTGAGGCAGATTGTTTTGTATTCCTTTATTAACAAGTTTCTGCCAGTGCCGGTGGTAGGTTCTCTTTTTGGTCGTCATGTCTGTCCCTGTAGCACTGCTCTAATTAAAGCACTCTGCAAGCCAGAGGGCGGGCCTGCCTTCGCTTGGCCGCTGTTTATGGAGTTCCTGGGTTTACCTTCTCTTCCGTTGCCCAGGGCTCTTGACGTAAGGTGCCACACCTTCCGAAGCACGGACCAGTTCCGCAGGGACAGGACGCATCTCCAGTGCGGTGCTGTCGTCGACCCCTGGACACCTCCTCAGCATCATGACATACCCTGACCTGCATTGTGTGTCGGCCGGAAACACGCCACTCCTTCAAAAGCACAGAACAGTTTCGCAGGGACAGGGCGCCTCTCCAGTGTGGTGCCAACGTTGACCTCTGGACACTTTCTCAGCTTTCCGAAATACCTCTATCTATATCGTGCGTTAGCCGGAAATGCGATCCAGACTCGGCCAGGAACTCGAGCCAAGGACTCGCCCCTCCTTTTCTGTGTTCTTCCGTGGGGGAGAAGTTGTTGCATTGTCAGGCATAAGTGCAGGCGAGCAACTGTTGATAGCCGCCGCGCCGGAAAGCAATATCTTTGGCATCACACTTTTTCCTTTATTTGTTCTTGGCAGCAGCGGATAAAAGTCGGTCGCGCCGCCGCCGGTATCGTTCTTTCTCTCTTGAATTTTGTCTCTTGGCGAGCCTGCCTGGGATTAAAAAGTCCGTCTGCTCTGCTTCCGGAGTCGTCTTCTCGCTGTGGCGTGGAGCCCTGCTCGGTCAAACGCAACAGCGTGAACGCCGCAGAATGGATGCTAAAGCCTGATTCACAAGATCAGATTCTGCCTGTTGTTTTCAGTCCAACGTCGCTCGGGCTGCAAAAGCGTGGAGGATCGCTGAGATGCTCAACGTGGATACTGAAAATTGCAAGCAGAACCGGACCAAGCGAATCAGGCATAACAAGTTGGTGATGGACAATGGTAACAATGATAAATATCTCCATGTATCCACTGTTTACACCGAGCCTACTTACCCTAAACAACCTTCAAATAAGTCTTTCGAGGCCTGCACTTCTTATCGCAACGTTTGGTCTACTGGCCACTGTTGTATGAATGAGCAGACAACAGTGTGAACAAGGCTGAAAGAGCAGACGACAGTGTGAACGATCAGACGACAGTGTGAACGATCAGACGGCCGTTTGAATGTGAAGACATACTGAACGTGGTCTACAGGTGGTCCAGACAACTCAATGGTTTTCCCGCGTTCATGTTGGAACAAGACAAGTAAATCTGATGACCACAAGTATCCATGAATTCAACCAAAAGTGCTTCCCGCACTAGTAAGCATGGTCCGACGATGTTTGCTTTCTTTTTTCACGGCACTGATCTTCAAACCTTTCCCAGCCCTCAGCCTTAGTCGCGTGCATTTTGATGAGCAGGCAAGTTTTAGTCTGGTTTCTTCCAAAGCTACTGGCGCAAGCGCGGGGCTTTATCCATGGTTTCGCTTTGCGCACGAACGTGTGCAAATTATCTGAGAGATCAAATTCCATGCTTGCACCAACAACTTTGGCAACATTGTACACTAAGTAACGGAGCATAGCAATACCCTTCTGCGACAAAACTGAAGCTACAGAAGACTGTGATGCGAAGGAGACAGCTAGGCTTACTTGTCAATGTAACACGATCATCTGGTGGGCTAGTTGGTTGATCATTATGTTGAATTCACAGCGCAAAATTACAAGGAAGGATAGACAAGGGAGACAGGATAGAGCGCTGTGAATTCAGCGCTCTATCCTGTCTCCCTTGTCTATCCTTCCTTGTAATTTTGTGCTGTGAATTCAACATAATTGTCAATGTAAATGTGATGGTGGGCGCTGTTACAATTTGAAGAACCACGCGCAGAAAAATGTCTGAAATTTATGCCGTTTTGGGTTGCCGGAAGGTCTTCAAAAGCATATTTAACGAATTTGGTCATCATAACCACCGCTTATTTTTATACATAAAATATGAGGATTCAAAGATAATAATACACCATAAAACCCAAATCACATTTCTTTTCTGCAGTTTTTCGACTCGCATCTCTCCTTAATTTACTCCGACCATTGTGCCATCAATTAGATAGAACCTCACATGCACAGACCACAAACGTAAAAAATATTGCGCACCTTCCGAGTACAGGGATCAAAATGAGTAGCACGTCATTTAAGGCGACAATCAAAAGTTCCGAAAATTAAGACGAGCATACCAAAATGATCCAGCCGTGAAGATGACTTTGTAGGTAATATTTTCTTCACCGAATAAAGTGAAATTACGTTTTGGCACAATGTTGGTCCCATCAGTGGCCCCCTTTCAAAGTCAGTCATCTTATATCACCGTCGTTGGTGATGAATATATTAGACATATCACACTGAACTATAACCAAACTTGCTTAATTCGTTAATGCTATTACTTGTTTCTGCCAAACTACCGTAAAGTTCCGAAAGAACGCCCACCCAAAATGAAGAAATAAATGGTGAAAAACATGGGAAGGGCTATCTTTGGGGACGCCACAGCAAAACTTCATCAAAAACCGGCTACAAACTATGTGACGCGGAAACTGATACCGCAAATTTGTGTTTCACGATGCGATAAACACGCGGGAACCCGCTACAAACTTGCCTGTCACAAGAACCGATATTGCACGCGCAAATCGCGGACAAAAAGGCAGGAATCCGCTACAAACTCGTATGTTACAGAAACAAATACCGCAGATTGCGAACGCAGCAAAATCATATTTCACGATGCAATATAGTACACGCAGGACCAACTGACGTGGAATGGAGATCGCACACGCAGATCGCGGACAAAAATGCAAGAATCCGCTATAAACTCGCTTGTCTGGACGTGCCAGTGCCAGCACAGCGAATTGCGCGGTTGATGCGATTCCCGCCGGACATTGCGTGTTGTCCGACGGAATTGTGTGTGTGGGGGGGGGGGGGGGCGATGTTTCGGAATTTTTATGTTACAGATATTTAGTCAGAAAAACGGGATGGGCGACCTCTCGGGGGCGGGCGTTCTCTCGGAGCTTTACGGTAAACACATTTTAAATACTCTAATGCCAGTTGCAAAACATGTACCCGTCCGTCGTCCCAAAGGGCATTTAACTCATTAGCGCCCAATGTACTTCAAAAAGTACACCCAGGTTTTAATTTTTTTAGCATTTGAGATTTCATATTTCCTCTTTGTTAGTTCCTTTTTTTGACCCCAGGTGTCCGGTCTATACGTCTAAATAAATAGTCGGCGCCTGCGTTCCAGTATTACCACTCTGTCCACCCCAGGAAGTTGGGAAACACGTGGACGGTGAAGTCGCATCGGTAAGCAAACAGTTCACATTTTTTTCTGGCTGTGTTACGATAGATTTTGTTCCGATTTTTTATAAAATTGTTTTAGTATAGAGCAAATACAACGCTGCATATTTTGGTTTTCATGTTCCACGTTGCATTTCCACATAATGACTGATAAAGATAGGTGTACTTTGTAGAGTACAATGGGCTTTTGTCCATGTTTTCTTGCAGTCTGCAGCAATTATTAATCCAAACGTTTTTCGGAAAAAAAAAAGACCAGTTTTGCTGGTTGAGCGAGGCTTTAGAGGCAGCTCTAGACGTTGGGGACGCCACAGCAAAACTGGCGAGGTTCTAGAAGATACCGACGAAGACGTCGATATTATACCTTCCGACCCATCACCTGACACAGACGAAGAGGAGGGAGATGGTGATGCCACCAGCAGCGTTCAAATGAATGACGACTCAGGCAAGAGACTCAAATTTTATGAATATTGAGCAGGTCCTATTGACATTCGACGCAAAGACTGAACGAATGCATGTTTGTTTTAGGTACACTAGAAGTGCACTGCCAAGCGAATGAGAAGGACTGCGGCGTGCCAAGCAGGCAAAGCTCACAAACCCAAGCCGGATGAGCAGCAGCCTGGAGTACAGGTGGCCATCTTCAACAAATGGGGCTGAACAGCAAGAAGCTGAAGTCTGACTTTATAGGCAAGTCTCCAAACGGAATCTTCAGCACATTCTGGATGAAGAAGTCTTCACATCAAAATACAAACTGGCACATACGCCAAGCAAGAAAATGAGCACGTCTTTGCTCTTAGTCTGGATGATTTGCGAAAATTCATCGGTATTTTCTTGTTGAGTGGATACCACAAGCTTCCCAGACAACGGCTGTACTGGTCCCTTTGATGAAGACGTTAGCATTGCGTGCGTCTCCAAATGCATGAGCAGGCAGCAGTTCGACATATATGCGGTTCTTGCATTTAGCCGACAATGACCTGCTTCCGGGAACAGATAAAATGTACAAGGTGCGTCCATTGATGAACTTGCTAAACAAGCTATTCAGGCAACATGTCATTTTTCACAAGACTCTGTTGTTGGGTCCATGCTGAAGTACTTTGGTCACCACCCTTCCAAGCAGTTCATTAAAGGGAATTCAATTAGTTTTTGATACAAGAACTGGCTGCTGTGCAGTGCGGAAGGTTACTGCCAAGCATTTGGAACTTACTGCGTAAAGTCCTCTACCACAGACACCAGGCCGCTTGGAACACGAGTTGTACTTTCACTACTTGAGGCCGTCGCAACACTTACAGACCATGTCGTGTTCTTCAACAATTCTTTCACTAGTCACGAAATCCTAGTTACGCTGCAGCAATCGGGATTTCGTGCTACAGGAAAAATCTGTGAAAATCATCAAAAGAAGTGTCCCCTTGCCTCCAAAAAGGAAATGGAACACAAGCAGAGAGAACAATTCTGGTCGTGTTTCGACCCAGATGCTGAAGTACTTTTCATAAAATGGAAAGATAACAGTGCAGTCATCTTGGCAAGGAACTACAACAGCATTGAGCCAACATGCTCTGTAAAACGGTGGTCTGCTGCAGAACGAAGGAAAGTGAGCGTGCCGCAACGAAAGCTGTTCAGCAGCTACAACAGTGGGATGGGAGGTGTAGACCTTTTAGACCAAGCTGCAAACAACTACCCGATTGGTATCCGGGGAAAAAAGGGTTGTGGGTGCTGTTCACACAAATGCTAAACTTAGCCGTGGTAAATGCATGGAGAATTCACCAGATCACAGGAGACTCAAGGCTAGACCTTCTGGCATTCACCAGGAATATTACTCGCTACTATCTGCATCTCGGTGTGCAAAACCCGAAAGTGCAAAGGGCTGCAGCATCGGTTGCCTTGGATGTTGTGCTAGACAAGGATGGACACTTGCCATACAAGCTCCCAAAGCAATTGCGTTGCCAATCTTGCCACCAAAGGATGGTGTGGGCTGCGAGATATATGACCTTACGCTGTGCCTGAAGCATGGTTGCTTCAACAAGTTCCAAGCACAGAAGTGACACCCACTGGATTTGCCACTCTAAGAACCCATTGTACTTCTAAGTATGGTGCCATAAGTTTGGCAAAAATTAATGAATTCCCACGAAAATTTTTACATGTTGTTTCTGCACCTACATACGTATGTGCACAATATTTCAATTGAATTGGATGGCTAGATATTTCATGGGCTTTAATGGGTTAAAAAAACTTGCAGCCTTTCTACTCCGGTGAAGAAGGAAGACCAGCGAAGCTGTACTATAGTGGGAATGAAGTAATGGCCGGCCGCAAGTCGGCAAGCCAGAGCAGAAAGGCTCTGGAATGGTTGCCGCCATCTATGAACGATGGCGGCAACCAAAAAACCGACAAGCTGCCGCCATCACTTATAGATGGCAGTCGCTGTCCGAAGTGTTGTGTCGGCATTTATTCGCTGGCGGACGCAATCCTGAGGAAACTAGCCCTTAGCAGCTCCGCTGTAAAAATAAGAAAAACCAGGGGCGCTACGTTCGACAAATGTTTCGTTTCTCTAAAAGAAACGAAAGTGACGATATCGAGTCTGATTGGTTAGAGGCTCAAATGGCAAAAGAGGGAACTTTCGTCATTTGAGTCTCTAACCAATCAGACGCGATATCGTCACTTCCGTTTCTTTAGGAGAAACAAAACATTTGTCAAATATAGCCCCCCAGGAGTGCTTGCAAAACACCTCCTAGAAAAAAGGCCGTAGCGCTCTTCTTGTGACGTCACAAAGGAAGGCCATCGGTGGCACGCGTCGAAGCAAAGGCACCGCGCGTGGATTGACCGTCGAAACGCGCTTTTAGTCACATGATTCGTCGTCACAATGACAGCTAGAATGAAAGCTGCACATACCAACGGGTCTAGAAAACATTTTATTACACAGGCAAAATATTACACTGCTAAATAATCGGTACGAAATAGCACGAGGTATGTGTAAGAGACGTCTATAGGAAAATGATAGTTTTAAGTCGAAAACATACAGTCACGCAATTATTGCTGTAGGAATGCATATTTCATACAGAAATACCTAGACAAAACATCATAGTTAAAAATCAGGTAGACGTAGTCAACGCGGACACGGCTAGAAAAGTGTCACAATCATAAAAGCGATGTTATCGTGTGCAGTCACTGAATTCTTGCATTACACCCCGGCCACATGGCAAAATTAATGCAATTTTGATCGAACGACATTATGGGGTCGACAAATCAGCTTGCGACGCTCGTATAATCACTCAAGACCGCAAGCTGATTAAGGCCCTCATCATTTAGCTATGTAACCATAAAAAGTGCGCGTGGAACATTTTTGCTTTTGAAATAAAATGTTTTCAATACATTTCAGGATGTCGTAGATCTTGCAAGCTGCTCCTAAACCCTAAATATGCAGATGCAGTGCCTTCGCCTTGAGCTCGTCCATTCGAGCGCACAATATTTGGAACTCTGCAGATATCTTAATTATGGCTACTTTTGGGGTATATAAATCTCTTGCACTTGGCTACTTTCGGGCTACCCCGTCTGGCACTTGGCGGTTTGAGCTAGAACCTACCTGGCAACCCTGATAAAACCTCAATTTGCAAGAGAAACGAGCTGTACAGGCTCTCGTCAATGGGTAAGGCCACTACCACACTGACAAAACACCGTACAAGAAGACAAGCACCGTCTAAAGACTTCCTTGTATGACGGTCACGCTGGTCATACGAAAACTATTTCCAACCATGTTTAAAGCTTACATACATATCAAAGGGTCCATTTCCCATGAGCGGCGGCAGTCTGCGGCAGCTCATTACAAAAATGTTAGCCCCCTTGGCCCACCCGTAAAGGTGGGCCAATGAGGGTTACACGTCGTGACTACCGATTAACGTCGTGACATTGCGTTTTTGGCGGTGCTTGACTCTCCAAAATGATAATATATGGGATCGATTTTTTCTCAAACAAATATATTGCACGGTGAACAGATCCCCCCCCCCCCCCCCCGACTACAAAAATAACACTGATATTCAAAACCTTGACAAACAAAAAACAAAGGAACACCACGTGGCCACATTGAGGCTGGCAATCAGCTCCAAAAATAATAAAAGACAAATCCCGCCGATACACATAACATACAGCGGCTAGCGATATGAGCTAGAATGCGCAAACGACGACCAAGCAGAACAGACCACGCGGTCGAGCAGGTAGCGAGCGCAGGGTCAGAACGGCAGTGGAGGTGTTTGAATGCGTCGACACACCCGCCGCGCGCGATGCCTTCCCACTTGCGACAGCGTGGTTTGTACTGCAGTTTGCTCCTCCTAGCTCATATCGCTAGCCACTGTACCGGCTTTGGAAACTCGGAGAAAATTATCTATATAATTCATCGAGCCGACGGAAACCCTCTAGAAAGCAAACATTTCGCGTCGCGGCCCCTCAAATCGCCAACAAGGAGCCGTCCCAAACTCATTAACACCGATGCGCAGAAAGTGCCCCTCAAATCGCCAACAAGAAGCCGTCCCAAACTCATTAACACCGATGCGCAGAAAGTGCAAAATATACGTCCTACTTACGGCTATGTGTCGGCTGTTCAGACAACGGGACAGTTTGAAGAGGCGAGACGGGCGGGCGCCAACAGAATGAGGGGCGCGCAGAAAGACAACGCGCTTCACGCAGTGGGAGGCAGCGCGGCTGGCGCGGCGCGGCACGTCAGAACATGTCTGAACTTGCCCGTACGGGAGTTAACACGCTGGGTCAGCCCGCATTCTTGACTCACGACGCGCGACGCTGTCGTACTGTCAACGTGGCTGACTCAGTTCCCGGCTAAACTTTCGATCCTGCAACGCTTAAATTAACTTGAAGCGGACGAGCCCGTTCCTGTTATGCTACGATGCGGGTAGTAGGGTTCAGTTTCGAGCACGCCGCGGCGCCTTTTTTGATCAGCTACTTCAGCCGTAGTTTGGGGCGTTTGGTCCTTGCGGGCGTGTGTTCGAAGTTCACAAACGCTTCAAATAGAGACGTTCGAGTAAATTTGCTTACCTCGCGCTTTGTTTAAGCTGGATTCGAACGAGCGCTTGAGCGTGGGCCTGGAAAAAACAAGTTGCTTTCACGCAGATTGTTGTTTTCGAAATTAGATAAAGGCGGGATTTGGCGAACCTCGTTTCTTGGCGAATCTTGAGTGTTCACGCAGTTCGCGTCTGGGTCTCTGGGTTGTAATACTTCTATTATTGTTATGATTATTATTTACTCAATAAATTATTTCTCAAAAAAAAAATTTGTAATGACGGATTTTTTTTTTTTTCAGACTCGTTTAAAAGTAGTTATAAACACCTTTCATTTTAAAAATAGATACCAACGGAAAATTTCGCCAGATTCGTCAATCGAGGTTATCTTTCTACTTTGGGAATGAGCTGCGGAAGGTGACTGAAGATTTGCCATCATCGATATTAATATAAACATTAAATATAACTGTGACAAACGTACCTGAGTAACCTCAGAATCAAGTGCATGAAATAAGAAAGAAATTACATCTTCCAAAGTTGGACCGCTGGATTCGCGATTCTAGGGTTCGCACCTGTTTCGGTGATGGGTAGCTGGTGCCTTGCTTCTGCATGTCGTTAAAAATGTATGTTACTCTTCCCCTTACTAATAAAAAAGAACGGTTATTTTTAGTTTAAATGTACATTTCAGCATTGAAAAGGCTGAAAACAAGAAACTTGGCATTGGCCAGAGTCCGCAAAATTCTAAAGTCAATCCACTCCCAAAAAAACCTAAATTCAAAGAACCAATCAAATCGTTCACCTCTTTCACGTGAGCCACTTCCACCAATCAAAATGCTATTCAAACTAATGGGCGTGAACCCACCAGTAAAAGTTTTGCAGGTTATGTGCCACGCAACAACGCAACCATAGAAACGGCCGGGTGGGTCACGCGTGCTGGGAAGAAGGAAGGGAGATTATCGTGTGGCACCCCCTTATAAAAATCGCAGGCGAGAACGCGGCACTGGCATGAGCGGCGAGAGCAACAAACGCAGCAAGATGTCTTCGTCTCTGGATCAGCTCAAAGAAATCACCACCGTGGTCGCGGACACAGGAGACTTCGAAGGTGCGTCGATTGGTCTTGCTCGCGTCATTAAATGTCCCCCCCCCCCCTCCTCATCACACGTGCCTTCCGCGTTTGCATAATGGCACCAAATGACCATTCCCCTGTCCCACATCACCCAGACTCAATCGAGGATTTTATCATTAAAGCGGAAGTTAGTCTATATAGGCGCAGACCATTTGCACTTTTCGGTACATAGTCGCATTCCGTCCAAATTAAAAAAAAAATAAAGACAAATTAGAGCGTACATGTTGCCTTCCCTTATCCCCGTAAAAAAAAAAAAAAAAGACAGAAAAATTGTTAATGTTTTTGTTTGTGCGAAAGATTCGCCGGCGTGTGTTACGGGGAATCTCTGGGGAATGCTGCTGCCGTTGCAGACGAGGATAGTTTTATTTTTCTGGCCTTAGCCTTTCCTGCTTCTTCCAACCACGACCGGTTCAAGCTGGCACTTTCAAAACGGAGTATTGCCATAGGGTAGTAGTGTCCATTCTCCCGGCAGCCGGGAGAATAATTTTAGCAAAATTCTGCCAGCGGTCGCCTCCCATTTTCACTGAGCAGCTCAAATTAGCTTTCTCTTTTTTTTTCTTCCTCCTCTTTTTTTCTTTTTTTTATAATGAGCCGTCTTAGATTGTCGCCAAAACGTTAGTGTCGACGAAACGTGTGTTATGAAACGCGTTTCCACCCAATGCCGGGCGAATAGTATTCTACCGGCAGTTGTCACATGATTTCTCCCGGCTGCCGGGAGAAACACCACTGTGATGGACACAGCCTACTTCTATTTAACGCCACATCTCGGGAGAGTTTTAAAGACGTTCGTTTTTAACTCTAATTAAAGAGTATGTATTGTTGGAATTGAAGCTGGAATAAGTTTTCTCGTGAATTCGAATTTATTCATTTGAGTGCAGCAGTTTGAAGATATTATTTTATATGTCCTCTTCAAGGTCGAAAACAATCTGCAAACAGATAAGTCTGTCTGGGATCTAATCTTTTCTGCTGTCTTGACTGAGTCCTGTCCAGAGGTCTTGGAGCCATTGACATTTTGTTGTGCACTTGCAAGCTTGCCACCGAAATAGTTTGGTTAGAGGTGTTTTTGTATGATTGAAGCATTTCTTCACTGTAGCTTGACAGGAACCAAGGCAGAACAGTTTCTCTATATGCATTTGACACACCCAGGGGCGGATACAGGAATTTCCTGAGGGGGGGGTCAGGTGTTGGTCAACGTACCATATGTTTAAGAACCCCCTCCCCTCTCCCTCGTTTTACGGCCTAAATTTTACACGTGCAGAAATCAGGAGGGGGTCAGGACATCCGGGACCCCCCTCTAAATCCGCCCCTGGACACACCAAAACTGAGAGCTCGGACTATTTTTTGGACGGTTGGGCAGTATGCAGGGACTCCTACTTTTGGTACAACTCTCTAGAGGTAATCTCGGGCATTCCCCAAGGCAGCGTATTGGCCCAGACCTTTACATCTTTATTGATGATGCGACTTGTTCTCTTAAATCAACGCCATTTCTGTATGCCGACGATCTAACACTTCTGCCGATCAGGGGCGTAAGCCCTTGCAAGCAACTACAGGAGGACCTTTGCAAGGTTCAAGAATGGTCTGTGACAAACCGAATGCCCCTCAACATGGCGAAGTGCTCTATGATGCTGGTCCCCATTACCTGAAAGCCCCTGCCCCCTCCAGACTTGACTATCGGTGACGTCCCAATCACAAGAATGCAGCAAACAAAGCTTTTGGAGATCACGCTAGATCTTCATCTTGTGAGAAAGAATTGCTCTGGCGGATTACAACCACCCGTGGGACAAACGGAGCGTCGCAAAAGTATGCTCCTCCCTAGAGCTCGGAGTTCTGACGCTCCCTCCCAAGCAAAGTTACGCAAGGGCCATTTGAAGAAAGAGGGCACATAAAGAAATTCTGCGAGTGTGCAACCCTCCAACTATGATGATATATTCGGACCTTAATCCAGTACATACTCTCAGTGTGATTTACTATTTATTTATCTTAGTAATCTGGGTTTTTGTAAACCGAATAAAGCATTATTATTATTAAACAGCTAACATCAAATTTGTTCCTTTTTTTTTTCGCATTATCTGCAAAATACAAACAAACAATCTGAAAAACTTCACTCCATTTTTTATTACGATATACGTAATCGGCCCTTATGCTTCATTTACTACCAGTCAGCCTGGAGTAAGGATGATTAATATGGGGATGCACAGATTTAATGCTGATTGTTCAGATTAATCTATGCTTTTCTTTCCGTCGTTGAATTAGCAAATGCAAAGCCTAATGCTATGTAATTTGGAAAAATGCAGTATTTTTGCGAGCTTTGGTATTTTAAACAAGGTTCGAAAGGTGGGCAATGGAATGGTAATGCTGCGTACAGGCCTTCTTCTATGACCCGTCTAGATATGTAGGTTTTTTCAAAAAGGGTCATTCTTTCGTGACTCTTGACTTAGTTTGTAGCTTTTACCTTGTGGATAGAATGGATGCCGGTGGCTATGCTTTTTGTATTGGGCACCACCTAGTCTACAACCACCATGCCAATAATGTAGCCTTCAATCCTTCCATGTTAGCGTCAACACCAGCTCTGAGCAGCCAGTGTTCTGGGTAACGCGGCATAAAGGCTGTCACCTAGACAGTCTTCAAAAGTGCAAAGATGGAAATTGGCATGTTTGGAGTGCAGCAAATTCTACCAGCTGTCACACAATTGTAGTGTCGAATATATGTATGAAGGTCTTTCTTTTATGGCCAAGTTATTTTCTCCAAGCTAAATGCTGCACTGCAGGCTTTTTTCTGGCGGCATCTTTGAGTACATATTTTTTGCATTAATTTGGATCAAAACCGGTGGTTGTTTCAGTGATGAAGCAGTACAAGCCCACGGATGCCACAACCAACCCATCCCTCATCTTGGCGGCGTCCAAATTGCCCCAGTATTCACACTTGGTTGACGAAGCGGTTCAGTACGGCAAGAAAACCGGAAAGTGAGTGGATTGGCAGAAATAGCCAATGGATGGCTACCGTTGTGCCACTACTTGATCGATGTTAAACCAGTGTTGAATCACCATTGGTTCACGGTTGTGATTCTGACAGCAGTCGTAATGCATGCCCAAGTCTTGCAGAAATGAAACATTTGCCTCTGCAGGGAACAGCCATTTAATTATTTTTCTGTTCCACGACCTGCATTTAATTTATTTTCAACAGCTAACTGGTGTGTTTTTGTGATATGCTAGATATCTTTTGAGGCAGTATGTATTGAATTTTCCCAGTTTGTAGAGAGCCATGAAAGATGCTCAGTTGTGAACACCAGCTTGCTTGCCTGATCTACTCTGCACAGTAACTCAGTGATCCCCCACAATGACTTTGCTTTCTCCTTTGCTCAGTCCACTTTTGGTGTTTTATTGATGTCATTGAAATTTAATTCCTACCTTAATTGGGTACAGATTCGTCTGGCGTCGCATCAGGCTCGAGGAAAGGAGGAGGGAGAGGAGGATTGGAGAGGAGGCAAGAAGGAAGGAGAGGAGGAATAGAGAGAGAGATAGAAGAGGAGGGGTGAGGAGGAAACTGGGAAAGGCCCCCGTAAAGTTTGTTGTGAAAAAAAAAAAAGGGGGGGGGGGCATGCGGTTGGGGACGTCCCCGCCGATTTGTTGTGGGTACTTTGTTGTGGGGAAGCAGACGATTTGAAATGCGATATCTTCTTTTCACGTGCTTAGAGAGTTCTAGCAGATTTAGAAACTTTGTTTCTGGATGTTTGACTAAATGCTCGTCACTTACTGCTACAGATAATTAATGGGGTTAATATTTTTCTAAGTAGAATAGGAATAGCCCCATTCAGATAAGTTTGGGAAACAAATTTTTACTTGGGATTGACCCAGTGCCGAAAATAACTATAATTTATGTTGTGAAATAAAATAACAAAACAACCCAAATTCCAAATGCTAATAAAGCAGCCGTACGAAATCAGCTGCTATACGAAATCTTTCCCAATTCCAAATGCTAAGACGAAATCTTTCCAAATTCCAAATGCTAAGAAAGCAGCTATACGAAATCTTCCCCAGTTTCCTTCTCACCCCCTCCTCTTCTATCTTTCTCTCTATTCCTCCTCTCCTTCCTTTTTCCTCCTCCTCCTCGAGCCTGGTGCGACGCCAGACGAATCTGTACCCCTTAATTGAAATCTTTACACTGTGGTTGGGTTACCGGCAGCATTAAACCAATCAATATACGTCACTCGGCTTACTCTCACATTTGGAATTTTTGTTTTTGATCAGATGTAAAATTTGAAGTCCTTCAAGGGCGAATTAAAATGTGAAATTCACTTCGGGTCGCCAATCGATTGAACTTAGGTGCCCGAGCTTGCCCACAGTGATCAGTCGAGTCCTTTGAACCGTTTACGCTTCGGCATCCCAAAGTTTTAATTGCGTGAATTGACAAGTTAAGTTGACTGCAATTAGTAAAAAACTGAACTGGCAACTAGAGTAGAACATTACATGAGTCTCCAACTATTGACTTGGCTTCATCGGAGATGTTCAAAAATTTTCAGTGTTTGCAGACCCAGTTTACATTTATCATTTTAGTGCCTTTAGCTAGAAAGTAATGGCTTTCAAACTAGCACTCCACAACGAGCACAAATTTGTTTTCTTTGATTTTGCAACCTATTCGTTCTGCTTCATATGCCGAGCACAGTGATTGAGAGGGGCGTGGCCGTCGTGCAGGCTTGGTTTTTCCGCTTTTCTGCCGCAAGATCCTTGTCTGTTTCCTGCCTCCTGCTTTCTTTTTTACTTTCCTCCTCTCTTCACTTTCTTTGTTCCGTCCGACTCGGTACGACCTTGGGGGGTTCGGTTGACCTTGGAGGAGTCGCTTGCATGTTTCCTGGTTGAGACTGCTTGACCGTATTGCTTCACTTGTTCCCTTTTCTATTTGTTTACTTTTGCATTCTGGCAGTAGTCGAGCTTCGACCGAAGAATGAGTCAGCCTTCATTTATCTGATTGCCTTGTTCCCTTTGAAGTGGTCCCGCAAAAGGGGCTACTGTATTGCCTCGAGAGTTGACCTATTTTGGAAACCTAGGCCTTCTGGTTTTGTCTCGAATGGATGATTAGATTTTGGATAAAGCTTTTCAAGACAGTTTCTTAAGGTTTATTTGTTGACTCCCAGAGATGGCTACATCTATCTTTGCATGGCATAGCCACCAACAAAATAAACTGCAATGTTATTTTCTTCCGTTTTTTTTTTTTTTTTCCTGATGTTGCGTGAAAATTGTTTAATGCACCTTAGTTCTCCCAAACCTACTGAATTTAAGACTATTGTGAAATTTTTTGTTTTCAAGCACAATTGGCTTGTAAGTACTTCAATGGGCGACTATAGTAAGAAAAATATGGCATGTCGGTATTAATAGTGGTGTGATGGGCTTGGGAATAAAAAAGAGGTTTTTCCGCATTTAAACACAAAGGCTGGAGAGAAAATTTTTTTATGTGCTTGTCGTCTGCTGCCGTCTTAGTTTGATGCTATTTATTTATTTGTTTTCTCGCAGAACCCCCAAAGAGAAGTTGACCAATGCCATGGACAAGCTGGTGGTGCTTTTCGGCAGCGAGATCCTTAAAATCATCCCCGGACGTGTGTCCACCGAGGTAGACGCCAGGTGAGCAAGCGCGGCAAGTGCGCAGTAACTTTTTTCTGCGGAATATCAAACGCCACGCACGCGTCTGTAGCCCAGTGGTTTGGCATTTTTCACCCGTATAATAAGCAATGGAAAGGTGTACCGGGTCTTGTCTATTGCCTAATCCAGTCCACAGAGGAGAATGTCAGCCTCTTGGCCTCTGAGCAGGCTTGGCCGTACCGATTCGATTGCACGGGCCCTCCTTTTGAAGCCCTCGCTATCGGTGCCAAAAGATGATTCTTGAACGATGCTCTGGGAACCCATGGCGACTTTAACTGCGACTTTCTGGTGTATATTTGCGGGATGCCAGGGTATCTAAAAGGTAAAAGCGTTGCGGAGAGTAGGGCGCCGTGCGGCCTGAATGCCTCGGCTCCCTCGCAGGCTGTCGTTCAACACGGAGGCGTCCATTGCCAAGGCCCTGCGGCTGATTGCGCTGTACAAGGAGGCGGGCGTCGACAAGAAGAGGATCCTCATCAAGCTGGCCTCCACCTGGGAAGGCATCCAGGCTGCAAAGTGAGTGGCCGCTGTCAGCCTCGAGTAGCCCAAAATTGGCAACTTTATGGTTGCTCTCGCTTCTGCGTGACCCGCTGCAAAGACTACAAGGGCAAGTGGGTTGCTCTCGTTGGTGTTCCTGCTGTACGAATTTAGCCGATGCATGCTCAAAAAAACAAGCTGTCACTTAGAAGCAGACCAATTTTTTCCAAACTTTTCTTTCGCAGTTTCGTCTGATCAGCGAGTGCTGTTAATTTTCTGCATGGCTATGAATGAATGTTGGTGCCTACTTCGGTTACTGCAATATGGCCTATGTTTTCTTCATGCCAGAAAACCTTTATCATGAATCAATTGTGCCTTCGACAGCTTAGTGCTTTGCCACATCATACTAGAGTGCAGGGGTGTGTGGATTGGTGCAGCTATATGACCACATAGAAAATTATCAGATCAAGGGGTTGACCAGTAGCCTATTTCATTTTGAATTCACCGCTGGTTCATACGGAGCTACTGAAGGTGTGCTGCAGCATGTGGCGCTGGAATGACTAATATAACGAAGCCACCCAACAGTGGGTCACTGCTCTTTCCAGCCTTCCTTCTCCATCATTTTCTTTCACTTCTTTTTAATATCAGTAACAGGACTATTTCGGCCCATTTTTGCAAGTCTGACAGACAATCGACGGAAAGATGATGGTCTTTTATATTTAATCTTGATGGTGTTCAAACCTAGCCGCTTATTCTCAGACACATACATACTGGCTTCATTACCCTAGTAGCTTGGAGCACGGGCTCATCGGTTCGAGGGAAGCTGTGCTGTTGGGCAAATGCAAGCACAGCGGGACTTTCCGTAAACTGCCAGTTTAGATTCTGGTGTTTGCAGACAACTGAACGGTACAGATGAACAAGCATGGCTCTCTTTGGAGTTATTATCTCTCCGAATAGACACATTTTTCCTGCGTTTGTTCGTGCTTGGCATCTTTGTTGCCTTTCTCTACAATGCCATTGTATGGCAAGCTTGGGGCCAATTTCATTTATTTATTGGAAAATGCCGTTCGCCCTGTCCCGAGACGGGGTCTTTTAGAGAACAGCGGCACATCACCACCGTTAAATGCCGGTAAGATCACATAGACATCCACACATGTCCTGGGCTCAAACAATCCAAACTTTTGGAGCCTGTTTTGGGGATATCGGAGCCTGGTCGTTCGTGCACGTTGTGTGGCATGCTCCTGGGCCTCGGCTAAGGATTCCCGTCTCTGCCCCCAGGGTCCTGGAGTCTGAGCACGGAATCCACTGCAACATGACCTTGCTCTTCAACTTCACTCAGGTGAGTGGAGTGACCCCACTTGCAACCTATTTGGGAATCGGATATTGGCTCGTACACTGGCCGCTTAAGACAGAATGCCTCAAAGGAGTATTGAAACGAAATGATGTCACCGCGAGCTTTCTACCTCTCGCTTCAAAGTTAGCCAGTGAGAAACTCAATGCGTACTGCGTACGTGACGTCAATAGCAAGAGTTTCAACCATAATATTTGGTGTTTGTTCTTTCGTTCATTGTATTTCTTTCGCATATTGCCATTTATTTTAGTGGATGCGTCGAAGTGAATGTAATTTATGTTGTGCGATGTTGCTGGTACATACAATTATTTTTAGTCTAGTTTACTCTTAGTCTGCAAAGCGGCGTTCACCTTTGCCTCAGTCACTAATGAGGCTGCTGCCAAGATTTTTAAATGGATAAATAATAAAATATTGTCTCCAAACCAATCATTTACCAGAACGTCCAGTTACTTCTGCTTTTGGCACCGTTTGATGGGTGCCATCGGCACGTAGTGTCGGCTGCATCTGGACATAAGGTGAAAGGAAGTCTGAGACTTATTCCTGGCAAGGTGGCGCATCCTTACATGACCGGCCACCCGATGCAGGCGGTGGCCTGTGCGGAGGCCGGGGCCACGCTCATCTCCCCGTTTGTGGGGCGCATTCTGGACTGGCACGTGGCCAACACTGCCACCAAGAGCTTCCAGCCCCTGGAGGACCCCGGGGTGCTCAGCGTGACCCGCATCTACAACTACTACAAGCGCTTCGGATACTCCACGGTGGTCATGGGGGCCTCCTTCCGCAACGTGGGACAGGTGCGGGCCCTGGCCGGCTGCGACCTCCTCACCATCAGGTGCGTGTCGCTTGCTCCGCTCGAGGTTTCCAATAAACCTCGAGGAACTCGAGCACCGAGGAGTGTGCTGCGAGGCTAGTTACGTGTGCTGCACGTGTTGGCATCTGCAGCACTATCCATTCCGTAACATGAATCGAGTCTCCCTTTGTATGCGCACTCTTTGATGCCTTCTTCCGTTTAATAAAGCGTGACATTTGAGGGAAATCTCAAAATCCCCAAATTTTGTCCATCTGTTCATTTCCCAATAAATCTAAGGTGTAAATTTATGTCGCGTGACCAATACACCACTTCAGTTTCCCCGCTAAATCTAGCGGGAAAATTTATGTTGTGTGATCTCGCGTTGTGCTTGACCTATACACCGACACGCGGGCTTGACGTCACGGAGCTGCGGCGGCGCTGCGATCGCGCCGGAGCCGGGGGGTGTGGCAGGGTGTGGGCAAAAGGGCGCACGATTCGCATGGAGCGTCATAGCATTTCAGCATGCCGCGAAGCTGTGTTGCTGTTAATTGCACCGAAATGTACAAGAAAAGTAGCGGAGTGAGTTTCCACAAGTTCCCGGCAGACTCTGAAAGGCATAAAGGTGGATAGATATCCGTGGATCAAAAGAATCGTCGCCTCGCGCGAAGCAGACCGTTTGTGCGGCAAACACTTTCTTGAAGGCAAGTGCGGCTTCCATTTCAATCTCCGTCCCGAGGCTTGCTTATGTGCAGGAAAGCGTTGCCTGATCAAGACCACCGGAGTTTGTTCCCATGTGTGTTCGCGCACAAAGCATCGGCCAAGCGCTCGTCGGAGGCTCTCTACGCCCGTGCTACCCAGCAGAAGAGGATCGGCGACAGAACGGCAGTGTTGTAGGCGTTACCGGAGAAAAGTAACGAAGTACGTTACACTCGTTGCTTGCAAATAAAAGTAACGCGTTACCGAGCTACGTCGCCTAAAAATAAAAGGAACCCGTTACCGCTACCGATAAAAAGTAACGCACGTTACTTCTGCGCTACTTTTTTTTTTAAATTAAGATTTAGCATATTTTACGGTTTTGACGATACATGTCATATATCAAGAAACATTATGTTCGTGCAGAAACTGAACATAATTACTTTATCTCGTTTTACGGTTTCACCTAAATACTCACGAGAAAAAACGCCAAGAAAAACATGGCTTGACGCCTAAAACACGGAAAAAATTGAAGTGTAATTTCTCAAGACTTGGGAAGGAGTAACGAGTAACGTAACTACGTTACTTGAAGTAGTAACGTAAGCTACGTTACCCGTTACTGTGTCGAAAACGTAACGAGTAGGTTACTACATTATTGAAAAAAGTAACGCGTTACCGGCAACGCCGTTACTTGTAACGTGTTACCGCCAAAACTGCAGAAAGGACAAAGCTGTTACTGCTTGTCATGCCTTGTGGTCATGAGGGTAGGAAAAATATCATGCCTTGACTTGAAGACGCTGTGTGTATTTAATCAATTAATGAATACACACACTTCCGCAGACCCACAGACCCACAGACTGCTGATCCCGCCGGCAGTGCGGAAACCGACTCGAAGTAATCGTAGGCCTCGAGAGACTTGCACGCCTGCACCGTGTAGGCCGTGAACTGGCTTAGCGAAAAAACTAAATAAATGACGACATGAGCCGTCGACTTCGGTGGCAGCAACTTTACGTCGGAAGTCCAGCAGTCCTTGTTTACGGCATACGGATCGTCGAAGGCAACGCCGTCCACGCACAGTTTGTTTCGATACCACTGCCGTTCAGGCTCAGGCAGCGAGCTCAAATAGTCGGGCATAGGATACGACATCAAATAGTCGGGCATAGGATACGACATCTCCGCTATCTTCAGACATGCTCGTGGATGATTACTACAACACTGGTCAACACCTACCCCCGCCGCTGCTGTTTGAATCGACAGCCCCATGGTCATCGACGGCAAGCTACCTTCCTTCAAAAGCATCGTTCCAGGATCTTTCGACCAGTGGGCACGGCATGCAAGCCACAGCTATGATGGCTAATATTCCGCTTCTGTTTATCGTGCAGCTGCTGGTCCTATCGCATGACGCCAATGCTCCGCTATCTTCAGACATGCTCGTGGATGATTACTACAACACTGGTCAACACCTACCCCCGCCGCTGCTGTTTGAATCGACAGCCCCATGGTCATCGACGGCAAGCTACCTTCCTTCAAAAGCATCGTTCCAGGATCTTTCGACCAGTGGGCACGGCATGCAAGCCACAGCTATGATGGCTAATATTCCGCTTCTGTTTATCGTGCAGGTTAGTACGGAAAACCTTTCCTGCTCTATACGAAGCAATAACCTTTGTCTTGTAGTTCTGCCGTGCCCACGGTATTGTCTTAAGCGCTTTCTAGACTTGTTATTGCTACTCTGCGGCGATGTTGAACGAAACCCTGGTCCCATGACTAAAGACGAGGCTCAGTCATTGGCGAAAATCGAGTCGATTGTCTCGCAATTATACGACGGCCAGGCAGGAATCGTGAGCCAATTAAGAGAAATCACCGAGGAACAAAAGCGCACGAATGACTCGATTTCCGCACTGACCGCTCGTGTCGTTATCATTGAAAGTGACCTCGCACTATGTAAATCCACTGTTAATACTACAAAAGAAATTGAGGCGAAAGTTGTGTCCGCTCTAACCGAAATCGCCCAACTTAAGCGGCAAACTGATGACGCTGAGAGCCGTTCGCGGCGATCTAACTTACTGTTCTTCGGCCTGAAGGACGCTGCGAGGGAAACATGGGCGGAGTCCGAAAGGCTGATTCTTGAAGTCTGTAACGAGAAACTTGGTATAAGGGTTGACCCAGAAACAATTGAGCGGGCCCATCGGATTGGGAGATTTAATCCTTCTAAAAACAGGCCCATTGTTGTGAAGTTTTCTTTCTTCAAGCAGAAGGAGGCTGTTATAAGGTCGTGTTACAAACTAAAAGATACAGGCGTTTCGGTCAGTGAAGACTATGCTAAAAATGTACAATTCGCGAGGAAGAAGCTCTTGGAATTTGCCCGTACTCAAGGTAGTCCTTTTAAACTCCGGTTCGACAAACTGGTTATTGGTGATAAGCAATTTCATTTTAATTATGCCACAAGCCATGTTTACGAAGCTGCCACATAACTAACTAGACGTAGTGGGAACAGACCTGCTGCCTCGGAATTAGGGGAAGTTTTATCTGGTGAAGCACGTTGCTGCACTTCCTTTCCAAATAACTTTTCTGTTCTTTTCACTAACATAAGAAGCGTCATTCACAACCGAGACGATTTGTCATCAATTGTTGACGCGTCATCTAGTGATATTGTTATTTTAACAGAAACTTGGCTTTCGAGCGGTGTTCGTGACAGCGAGATTTTTCATTGTTCCAAGGGGTATAGGTTTTTTAGGCATAATAGGAGTGATAGGCGGGGTGGCGGGGTTTTAATCGCAGTAAACGATAGTATGGAATGTTTTCATGTCGATATTGTCACCCCACTTGAACTTGTTTGTGTGCGTTTGCGATGCCTGCACAGATATATTATCATGTGTGTCTGCTACCGCCCCCCTAATGCCCCTGCAAATTTTACTTCTGATCTGTATGACGCGCTGAACGTTATCTCTTCTAGATTTCCTCGTGCCCCTTTGTTATTACTAGGCGATTTTAACCTTCCGCTAATTGATTGGTCCGGAGCGTTCCCGATTGCATCTGGGGGCTCTTCCGACTACACCGAGTTCTTGAACCTCTGTGCCGATTTTTCCTTCTCACAACTTGTCACCGAACCCACCCGAGTTACCAGTACAACGGCCAATATATTAGACCTTATTCTATCTACTGACCCAGATCTTGTCTCATCCATAACTTACTTACCGGGAATTAGCGATCACTCGATTTTGCACTTTTATTTGCAACTTCCAGCTTATTTTGAAAAGAAAACCACGAAACATTTTCTCGATTATGATAAAGCTAACTTCGATACCATTAATAGCGAACTAGCTGCTTTTCTCGATGAGTTCCTTTTTAATTTCTCACACCGCACAGTTGATACCAATTGGAATATGTTTAAAACCAAAGTAAGCTCTTTAATTACCTCTTTTATCCCATGTAGGCCTATCATTTCTAACCACTTATCGCCCTGGTTCAACAGATCTGTTAAGCGTCTTTCTAATAAAAAGAAACGTCTTTTCCGGACTGCCAAGCTTACTGGACTTCCTGAACGATGGGAAGCTTATAACGCAGCAGCTTGTTCCTATAAGACCGCTATCGCGGAGGCCAAGCGAACATTTTTTTCTGTAACCCTCCCCTCTATGCTAACTAATAGTCCTAAACAATTTTGGAATATGTATAGCGGGTCTAAAAATACTGTGCTTTCGCTGACATGTGATGATGGCGTGGTAGTTCCTAGTCAAAGTTGTGCTTCCGTTCTTAATGAATATTTTGTCAAAGAATTCGCTAGTGATGTTGTTCCTGTTTACCCTGGTACTTTCCCGAGATATGGTTTTTTTCAAATGGATCCACTTGTTTTTGACTATGACGGAATTATAAAACTTATTGATGATTTAAAACCATCTTCCTCCTGTGGCGTTGACAATATCACACCGAAATTTCTTAAGAGAACTAAAAATTACATTTCCATTTTTCTTTGCAAAATATTTCAACAATCTGTTAACCTTGGCGTTTTACCAGACGACTGGAAAATTGGGAAGGTGATTCCGCTTCACAAATCAGGCAGTAAACATAACCCTTCCAATTATCGACCCATTTCCCTTATCAGTACTCCCTGCAAAATTTTAGAGCACGTAATTTACTCACATCTTGCTAACTTTCTTGACTCAAATTCTTTTTTTACTGCATCACAACACGGTTTTCGCAAATCACTGTCCTGCGAAACCCAGCTTATCACTTTCACTAATGACCTACTTTCCATCCTCGACCGTGGTTCCCAGGTTGATTGCGTCTTTCTTGATTTCTGTAAGGCATTCGATAAAGTCTCTCACAAACTTTTACTTTTCAAGCTCAGTCACTTGCATGTAGATCCTAATATTTTGTCTTGGATTGAATGTTTTCTTACTAATCGTTCTCAGTTTGTGTATACTAATGATGCTAACTCTTCTCTAAGTCCAGTCACTTCCGGTGTCCCCCAAGGGTCCGTTCTGGGGCCCTTATTGTTTCTTATTTACATTAACGACTTACCTACGTGTGTATCCTCTTCTATTAGCTTATTTGCCGACGACTGTGTGATATATCGTGAAGTTACTAATGAATCCGATTCACTCCTCCTCCAAAATGATTTGTGTGCTGTATCCCAATGGTGTGAATTGTGGCAGATGTCCCTTAACATTAACAAGTGCAAGTCTATGAGAGTTTCTCGTCGTCACACGGTTCTTCCACCTCTCTCAATTTGTAACACTCAACTTCAGTCTGTGACCTGTTACAAATACCTGGGTGTCCATATTACCTATAACATGTCATGGAAAACCCACATTGACCACATTATTGCTAACGCTAACTCTATGCTCGGTTTTTTAAAAAGGAATTTCACACTGGCCCCCGTTTCTTTGAAATTACTGCTTTATAACTCCCTGGTCCGGTCTAAATTAGAATACGCTGCTGCAATCTGGGATCCCGGTCACTCGACACTTATAACTAACCTGGAAGCCATGCAAAATCGCGGAGCTCGTTTCATACTTTCTAACTATCATCGTACAGCAAGCGTTTCCTCCATGAAACTCAGTCTCTCCCTACCCTCCCTCTCTTTACGTCGCAAAATATCGCGCTTGTGCCTCTTTTACAAGATCTATCATTCTAACACGTCATTGAAAGATAAACTATTCCTTGAGCCCCCTTTCATTTCTCCGCGTTTTGATCATCCATTCAAAGTTGGTGTCCCTCATTGTAACACATCAGCCTTTTTGAACGCGTTTATTCCAAAAACATCTCTTGAGTGGAACCACCTTCCCGCTTCGTTTGTTAATATGCCTTCAATTGATTTATTTAAAAAAGCCTTATCTGCTCACCTCTTGTCGTGATTGTCCTTTTTGTTTATTTTTTTGACCAGAGTGCTGTGTTTCGAGCTGTTGATGTTTATTCTCGGCTGTGTTTGCTCTCTTATTGTACCCTTTTTTTTTCATTTTTTGGTTGCCCCACCCCCTCTGTAATGCCTTTTGGCCCTGAGGGTATTGTAATAAATAAATAAATAAATACGTTCTCAGGAAATACAACGACGCACAAATAAAGATACAAGCGTTCCTACAACGACAACAACGAGCGCACGCCATAGAACGCAATGGCGAAAACACGGAAAGCCGGGCTGCTCTTGGCCCACATAGCTACCGCGCATGCGCGTCTTTGCGGCGTGTTGGTAAACAGAGTGTGCCTCCGCGTGTCGGTCTATACACCAGTAGACCTTTCTGGAAATATGTGGTGCTCCCGGTGTCTGCTTTACGCTGTTATGACTGCTGACTGGGTGGGTGGGTGGTTCATGTTATTTAACCTTACAGCGAACCAAAATAAAAACGCTTTGCGGACACAGGCACACTAAAAAATAACACAATAAAAAAATATAAAAAATGCTTTACGCATTGTGATGCCCAGATGTACAGCATGTGAAATTATCCAAGAAGTGAAGACTAAATTGTTAATTTCTGACTTCAGAACGCAGAGAAGGCAGAAAGAAAGCAAAACAGAGTATGTGACACTAACCTTCTTTTCCGTTCGCCCAATTTTTTTGTGTGTGCCGAGCTCCCAACGATAAGAAAGAATGAATCATGCCATTGCCAGGATATACAAAGCGTTTGAGCCGGCAAGAGCGTACATCCGAACAGCCCCACAATTCCCCTTGTTTCGAGGTCTTTTGGGATTTTCTGGAAAGGTCTATTTAGTTTTCTGCTAAATTGATACAATATAAGTTCTTCACTCCTCCAAAACAACTGTTCAGTATCTTCTAAACAATTTTAAACGATTCTTCCTTAAATGCTGCATTTTTTGCATTATAGAACTTTGGAGATAAGGGGTTGCTTCCAACAGTTCGCTTTATCTTTTGTACGGACAAGTCGAGCACATGCAGCACATGTGCATACGTTCCCAGCATGCTCCTCGGTACTTCGGTTAGTCGGCGAAAGGTCTATTTGACAGACTTCTTGCAGAGAAAGGTAAACGAGGTTATAGGTTGTGCATCAAAAGGTCTCCCAGTTAGTCTAAATGAATCTGTTGGGTGCACACACCTTCGTTTTAGTGCCCCTGGATAACTAGCTGCTGGATTCACAGTCGTTGACGGCACAAGCTAGAGAGTGCAGACACTCCAATGACTCCAAGGAATCTTGGAGTCATTGCATTCTTAAGCCAACGCCGTCGAAGTTGGCAGTCTGATATTGTTCTTACTTCCGTCAATGAAAGTAAAATTAATCCGAATAAAGACGTGGTAGTGAACGTTCGGCCAATCGCGAACGCCAACCGCAGCGCTGCTTTTTGTGGCACAAATCGGCAATAGCGAGGATCATCTTTATAGCAGGGTGTGAAATTGGTAACTTGAGGGTGTGGATCGACGGTGCTTCTAGTTGGCGAGATGCGCTTTAGGCCACCGGGCCTTGCACTATCGTCTTTTGAAACTGTTAGCCGTGTCCTGGTAAGAGCCCCACCGAGAACTGCTCTGTGGCTGCCATATTTATCTGTTGGATATGTCCTTTATCCACGAGATATGTTGTGCACAAGCCCATATTCGCTAGATGTCTTTCCCAGACTTTTTCCGGCAACATTAAAGCAACTTCACACTGCTTTGTGGATGAACTGATGACAGTTTTTGCCAAGGCAGAACTTGGCAGAAGTGAACTGTATCGTTGGCCTTTCTCTTTTCACTAAAGCATACTTCTAACTTGTGTACTATATTTTCATCAGAGTGCACTATGTTGTTTGTAACCGAGGATTTTCTTCTTTGCAGCCCGGCTCTCCTGTCTGAGTTGGCCATCTCTATAGAACCTGTTGTGCAGTACCTGTCGGAAGACAAAGGTATGTTCTCGGCCTGTCGATGCATTGCTTTCGTTTATTAGACTCCTGGGGCAGGCATGCATTATTTTGCCATTTCTTTTATTTCCAACACCCCCAAGGTAGTTCATTGAAAAGGGGTGCGAGCTTAAAGAAACAAATATGAAGTGTACATATGTATTTGACGCATCTTCAAATGTAAACCATTTTGTTTAACTAAAAGCGAAACCCTATCACTAACACGTACCAGATGCAGATCTGGTATGTGGTATGGTAAGCTGCACATTGCAAAGCGATGTGCAGCTTACATCACACATGCACGTGTTAAAGAATCCAAACTTCTCTCCCTTTTTGGTCGGCACGAAGCACGGGAATTCTGACGTGTAGGAAGGACTTCAGGAACACTTGAAAGTACCGCTTTTGAGGTTCGGAGTTCGGCATTGCGCCGCGAAGCCACCGCGACCAGGGAGTGTCTCTATTACACGTGCAACAGACACACACAGACGCTGCATTGCTCGGCTCGAAACTGGCCGAAACGGAGGCCCAAACACGTCTGAACATGCCGAACCAACGTGCGGTGCCGAACACGCGAACAAAGGCTTTGGGCTTTAGATTGGCTTTGGATCCGTGGCCAGGGGATAGACGGATAGTAAAAACCACGACGACGCCGTGGATGGTACCTATCGCCCTCTTGTGGCGGTGCAAAATACTGCCAGCAACGGTTTTACAAAAAAATATGTAAAATTAAAATAACTTGTTTGTATAATTTTTTTTGTAAAATTTGAAGAAAGATTCATAAAATTGTAAAATTAGTCCCAATTCGTACATTTTACGAAAAATTCGGAAGAGTTGGCAGGTATGGACAACGTTTAGTCCACCAAGCTCGCTTCAGTGCTAAGCCTATCGGCAAAAGCTTTGGGCTCGAAGACCACAAGAATGGCAGACGGCTGCTCTTCTCGCGGTCGCACTCGAAAAACACGGACCACGAGAAGAACTGGAAGAGCCATCCTTTACAAAAATTATCAATGAGTTTCTATTGAGTTTCTTATGTACAGTCAAGCCCAGTTATATCACACCCGGGTATTTCAAGTTATTTATATCGAACAGTCCGAGCATCCTTTTGAAAATCCTATGTAATAGTGTAGGGCGTTGTTTTTCTGTATCGAACTTCCATGGCGGGGACACTCGATATAGCGAACGAAGCACATGCCGCCGGTCGTTTCTCCCGTGGTCCCGATTGCGCCGGCCGCGAGCACATAGCTCGCATTGCGAGGCTGGCAGACCACCAAGCCAGCATACGTGCACGGGAATACGCAGCAAAAAGCAATTGCAAAAAAAAAAAAAAAAAAGGTGGGGGATGGCAAAAGCAAGGGGAAGGGCACCTGCGCTTGTAGGGAGGGCAGGGAGTGCCGTTGTTGGAACGGTAGCGTGCACTCTTTCCACGAACACCGCTGGCTACTTAACCCCAAAATAAAATAAGCAAAAAAAAAGTTTTAGTCAATGAGTGTGTTGACAACGGTTGAGCAATCGCACTTTGAACGACTTATCATTGTTTACCTTTTTCTTTTGCCGTTTTTGCTTTGCCTGTTTTTTTTTTTTTTGTTGCTTGAATTTAGAGGTTTTTTTTGTTGCTTGCTTATTTATTCTATGGATCAAGAGCATTTTGTATGCAAATCGCTTTTCCAGTTTTTTTCGTTTTTTTAGTTATTTTTGTGTTTTGTTGTTGCGCTGTGCAGAGGTTGTGGCCCTGGGTAAACACTCACAAACTCCGTCGCAGTAAATGCTGCAGGTGTTTGTGATCGTCACCAACTAAGCTCTACTGTATTTAGCGGCTCTTAGAGGCTCTATTTTGTAAGGTACCGTTCCTTGTGGCCTTCGGTATTTATTAGCAGAGACGTGCGGAAGTTTCAACTAGAGCTTCAGTAAACATATTTTTGTATATCAAATTATCGATATATTGAACTATTTTACGATCTCCTTTCAATTCGATATGTCCAGGTTCGACCATATTCTATAAGAATACATTAGAAACTATTGAACTCAATAATTTTTGTAAGGGGTAAGAATGGGCAGACGGCGGCACTGTTGGCTATAGCAGAACTGGGAAAACCAGACTATAACCTCAACCCAGCTTATTTACCGTGTAGGATGTGGTATCGAGGCTACAGGGCAAAATCAAAACAACCAAAATGGCAGTGACTAAGCTCGCGGTGCTATAGGGGCGGCTGTTTTGTGGCTGTAAACTGAGGAAATCTCACAAATTATGTCAGAAATATTGAACAATAAGCTTTATGGCGTCCGAAATTTCGGTCAGTGTTACACATTAACTCTATGGGGCAAGTGACGGTTTGGCGGAAACGTCCGAGTAATCAGACGTGTCCGAAATATCCACGTCCGAAAAATTGGTCAGAGACTGTACTGGAATCAGCTACCTGGAAAGCTAGTCTCTATAAAGACCAACTCCAAGTTTTATTATGCATTGTCAAATTACTAATACTTGCTTTTTCTACAAACTACCATGCAGTCCTTTATATATTTACAAGGGGGGATATATTTACATCACATATATTTTACTCTGGTTCGGGGATGATTTGTTCTTTTTTTATTGGTTGTGAGTCTTTTTTTGCAGGCGAAACATCTTTTTCCCTAATATTAAAAAGAAAAAGTTTCTTGGCATTTATTTGATCTTGTATTTGCCCCTGCTCCACTATAATGCCCTCACAGGTGCTGCGGGGTAATTTGAATAAATGAATAAATAAATAAATAAATATCGGCGATGGTTTTGTCAATGTGGCAACGTTTTGGTATAAAAGAAAAAACCTGAAACAATTTTTTTTCTTGGTTTTTAGCGCAAATGTTTTATGTTCATAAGCTATGCAGCAGGAATCAGTTTGCTTACACATGCTGGACTTCGCAAAGAAAGTGCCTTTGTGCATTCCTCTGATTCTCCATTTTCTCAACTGAACTGGATAACTCTGCCCCTCAATAAACAATGAAAGGAGAGGATTATCTCTGGGCTAATCTGCTTTGTTATGCTTGCCAGAAGCTATACAGATAAAAATATTTACACTACTGCAAAGATATACCATACTTTTGGAGTAGTGCGCCCCAACCTCCCTTTTCTTTTTCTACAGCCAAAAAATTGGACTTGGAAAAGGTGGAGGTGAACGAAGCCATCTTCCGCTGGGAGCTGAACGAAGACCAGATGGCAACGGACAAGTTGTCCGACGGCATCCGGAAGTTTGCGGCAGATGCTGTCAAGCTTGAAAACATCCTCAAGGAGAAGCTCCAGTGAGGGACATTCTGTTGGCCCACAACTGTTTTGGGAGAGGGGTGAAGAATTATTCAAATTATTTTATAAAGAGACGCACCGCTCGTGACGCAACGTGTGTCGCGGCGTGTGTTGTCAGCCGAATGTCCCATTTTCTGCAATAAAATGCTCGTTTTGTTATGGCGTATTTTTCTCTCGCGTTGACTGTTGTGAGTCACGTGCCCGAAAATTGGCATTTGAGCTTTGGCTCGCTGTCTTGCTGAGACAATGTGCTTGTTTTACATTTTTTCTTTTATTTCGATAACTTCAGGGAACACGTCATGGTGGTAAGAATGCAAGAGCGGAAGTGCAGCAAATGATACAATCTGGCGATAACATAACAAATGCCATTTTAAATTAACCTCGGTCAAAAGAGGTGGCTCCACCCCGATGTTCTGGGCAGGAGAGTATCTAAGCCGAGGTTTCGCAGCGAGACGAAATTAAACTGCGAAGAAATTTATGAGGGGCTTAAAAAGTTTGTTCGGTGAAAGGGCAGCTCCAGTCTATAACGAAACCAAAATAAATCGCTGGTATCGCTTTAGTGGCACGAAATATTGGGTCAAAGTGAAGATGCATACTCCACTAAACCCGATTTTAAAGATGCGACCAGCTGCTTTTTAGCGGGCTTACTTTTAGTAGAGAAACACCGGCGCAACATCCTTGTGACGTCGCGTCGTGGTGGAGCTGCAGTTGATTGGTCGTACCGCAGCACCCTTGTGACGTCGATCGAGATGGATGGATGGATGGATGGTTAATGGCTATACACTTTGTAACGGGCGGTTGCTTGTGCCACCTAGTCCAAGTATTAAAAGACAAACGTGCGATTCCTCCCGCCCTTCTAAGCCAATTTTCTCCCTCTATCACTAGGCGGTGTGGGATATCACCAGGATGACTTGGGGATCTGTCAAAAAGAACGGAAAACATCGCTCCCCGCCCCTTCTTCCTGGCAAGGGAGTCGCCAATACTCTTTGCAAAAATCCCAAAAGCCCACGCGTGACGAATAATGGATGTACTCGGTACGCCCCTCCCACCGTCTTTCCTCCCGCTACCACGTGGCATACGCAAGCAGGCTCTGGTTACCATAGCAACAACGTTGGAGTGCCGCAGAGCCGAGTAGCCGAGTCAGATCGTCGGACGAGCGCACGGACCCCTTTTTCATCCCTCTCCTTTGTATCGCACCACCTCCGTCGTCTGCTGCGCCAACGCTTTGTCGAACCTAGTCGCACCCTGCCACGGTCGCGGTGCAAAATAAGTGGATTCTGTGACACTGCGAGACGTGAAGGTAAGTTACGACCAATAACCTATTAAAATCGCCTTTCGCGATGCGTTTAGGCTGCCACAGATAGGGTACGCCGCCTACGACGTTCCGGCAGATGGCTGCGCAATAGCTGCCGCGACGCGTGCGCAGTCGCGCAGGCGCAACGAGAGTGCATGATCTGTATTGAGCGTTCCCGAAATTCCCTGCCGTCGTTCCGCTGTATGTTTTGCAACAGGTCTATTTTCCTCTGGTCAAACCTTGTCGGCGTTACCCCAGCAACGGACCAATACAACCTAGATAAGCAGAAGGCCTCCGCAACGTCATCACAAAGATAGATCGAGGCTTGAGATTGGGCATGAGTGCTGCGTCAGTGTTCGGCCAGGGTTCGTGTTCAATCAGCGCGTCGAAGGTCATACTCGGGCCCAATAGCCGACTTCGTGCAATCTTTTTATAGCGGAGCTGTTAAGGGCTAGTTTTCCCAGTTTTGTGTCTGTGGACGAATAAATCTCGACAACTCTCTGGACAGCTACCGCCATTTATGAGTGACTGCGGACACCAGACAACCGGCTTGCCAGTTGTCTGGTTGTTGCTCTCGCTCATAGATGGTGGCAGATAGTACGGATCCGCTGCTCTTCCTTCTTCACCAGAGTGGAAAGGTTGAAAGTTTTTAATTAAAGCACAAATTAATACTTTTTTTACTTTTTAATTTTTTTTTTTAAATTTTGGGCGCAATGGAAAGTTTAGTTACAGTAGAATTTTTTCCTTAAAATGTATACTCAAAACAAACATAAATTTTAGGACGACGGTTTAATTTAAAGTGTCCTAAAAATTCGCCGGAAAATGCCTTATTACGGAACAGTTGCTCGGAAAACCGAGCTCGCCCTTTAATTTCTTTTTAAGTATATGATCAGATAATGTAAATTTTACTAATTCTAATAGTAAAGTTTATGAGCGTTCGTATAAACAATTTGATAACGTTGACGGTTGTAATTTTTATTCCAGGTGCCTTCAAAGTTGCGTCAACGCGCAACTGAGAAAGTCCCGTTTTCAACCTTACCTCACATCAAATATTTTCTCACGTATACAAGGAAGTTTCTCGCAAGAGTAAGGTTTTTACTGTTGCCGGGACACATTTCTCTACCTCACGAAAAAATTTAATTGAAAACAAAATATAGGCTTGAACACACCCTGTTTCTAAATTTGTATTTTTTTTGCGCAACATTCTTTTTTTTTTTTTTTTGCTTGAAAATGTTCTGACAATGTTATAAATGACTAGTGATAGTATGTGGATTTGATAGGGGAAAACCTTGTCTCTAGTGAAATGCAGAGTCACCTCGTAGATGGTGCCAGTGTGTTCTGTCGTCGTAAAAACTCAGTCCTAAGGTCGTAAGAACTCGGTCGCAAATACGAATGTCTGAACGGGCCATTCGGTTACTCTGAAACCGTTTGTGGTGCCGAAGGCCGAGATGGACGATATTCGTCCTACCAATTTTCGTCGCTACGCATTGGTAGATTCGTGCCGCAACTACAGGTCTACACAGTCCGGAAGTTCCGAGAAGCCCTCGCCGAGTGCCACGTCCGCCGCCTCGTCCCTCTCCCTCGACCCCCACCCTGCTGAAGAGGGCTACATAGTCCCTCGAGTCCTGCGGGATGTACATCTTGCGCGCCTCTGCAACCTCCTCGCCCTCGGAAAGTTCCCGCACGGGTCCGCACCGGTAGAAGGCCATGCAGTGCAGGTGTTGCCGCTTCTCGTAGCGCAGCTTAGGGAGCCCCAGGTTGCCCAGGGCCTCCCTCCAGCTGGCCACCATGGCCGCGTTCCTCTGCTGGTGCTTCGAGTCCGGGGTGACCACCAGGAGGAGGCCGTAGGGCCTGAGGAGGGCGGCCGCCTTCCGGCAGAAGGTCCAGCGCTGGAAGCAGCTCGGCAAGTACTCCAGGACCATGCACAGCACCACCGCCTGGAAGCTGGCCGCAGGGAGCTCGACCAGCGGATCGGTCAGCACGTAGGGGGACCACCGCCCGCCGGAGGGGTCCGTGACCCTCAGTTTCAGGAAGTCGCACTGAAGTACTCCCTGGAAGAGAGTATGAAGACGGCTAGTTGGGCTAGTTGGTTGTATGTTGTTGAGGTGAAATGCTTAAAGACTGGGCAGAAGAAAATAGGTGTAAAACAAGACATGGCGCAGCTGGCTTCGCGTAACTTTCGATGAGGACGATCCAACAAACGGTCGTAAAGGGTCCAAGCTACGGCGCTGACGACCGGTTCTCGGTTTTTATCTGCAAGGTGTGTCCGAGCGCTATTCGGGTGCAAAACGATTTGTATAAATAAACCGACGAAAAGAGTGCACTGAAACTTCTCGCAAATGTGCCTTTAGGTGTGCATTTGTCATACTGTATTTACTCGCATAGTGGGCGCACTCGCATAATGAACATGCCCCCCACAATGGGTACCAATATTTGGATAGTTTTTTTTCCCTCACATGATGAACGCATCTCCAATTTTCGGCTCTGCGAGTCTCGAATTGCATCCAACTTAGCTGGCCACCAAGCCCATTTTCGGCTCTGTGAGTCTCAAATTACATCCAACTTAGCTGGCCACCAAGCCAATTTTCTTTTGCCGCCAAGCAGTCAGGTCAGGCCAAGCCAAGCCGCTCTCTTAATGGCTGCAAGCGCGTAGTTGCAGAAGTGATCAACCGTGAAACCAAGCGGCGCACACACTTTACGAAGCTTGGGTCGAGGAATTGCCCAGCCCTGGACACTCTTCGCCTATCGGATGCATTGATGTCAACAAACAAGCCATCGGCTGTGGTCCGCTTTCGTACAGTGAAATCGTGAAAGTGGTTAGGCCTAAGAACGGTAGCGTTGCTCTCCGTGCTGAGTGAGCTTCATGGGCGCTTTTCCTTCAACAAAAGGCACGCCGAAAGCGCCCTAAAAGGTTCGCAATTTATAAAGCATGGTTACTGTGGCGCGCCTTCGACCAGCCGTTGGTGCACCTCCATCAGTGGGGACGTGCCACAGTACCTTGCCATGCCATAATGGCACCTAATATGACATTTGCACGAATTGTGCAAACGCAGAAATTTTACCCCACCTAATAAACGCACTCCACATATGTGTCAATTTTTTCGGGAAAAAAGTGTGCTCATTATGCGAGTAAATACGGTACTCAAAATTTTATGAGTGCAGGTTGTAGGAAAATATTTAAGCCTACAAAAGGAGCTTCTTGCTACGCATGGCAAGGAAAATGCTGCTACACGCAGGTGGTACCACGCGCGCTCGCATTTGCTTTCGAGCATCTCAAAGTTCTTGTTTTTTCTTTATGTTGTGCCATTTGCAAGCTTCAACTGGACAATTTTGGCCGTTTTCCTCCTTGTGCATAATAGAAAAACAGCAACGAGGGGATTGCACAGGCGAGCTCAGGAGCGATTGTATCGAAGAACCCAGGAGACTAGGCGACACAAAACAAAAGATAAACACAACTCTGCCTCTAATATTTCAAAACGGTGTTGCGTTTGTCCCCTTTTTGTGTCCCCTCGTCTCCAGGGTATTTCAGTATGAGAAAAACAGGTTTTCATAGGTTTAAATTATTTTCCTGAAACCACTCGTAACATGTCAGTACGATAAATGCACCACCGAAAGACACCTTCGTGGAAAGTTTAAGTGCATTCAGTTCATTGGTTTATACAAATAGTCATGCGCCTGTATATTGCTCGGAAACAACCTGTACAAAGGACTGACTCGTCAAAATTACCGCTGCTCGGAACATGCTTGTCCAGTGTACCGGCTTGGGCAATGAAATTTAAGTTTGTCGCTGCCTTGTACAAGCAAAACACAGGGAAGTGCAAACCGTCTTGTGCAGCGTACACTAACCGGGAGTCTGTCTAAACTGAGTGAGCCAGAATTCCAGGAAGGCTAAGAAAGCTCGAGGTTTGGAAATAATTTATAGATGTTACCGTATAAACCGGAATATAGGTCAAATTTATTTTTGAAAATGGACCTGAAAAAGTCAACTGGGTGGCTGAAGCCACCATCTTGTTTTTCTTAGGGAGGCTCTAGTGAGGGTGGGTACAACTCAAAACCTAGAGAGTGTTTGCAATTCAATGGCGGTGCATGAGGCAGAGAATGGGGAAAGGATATGCGCCAATGTTGCCTGCACAAGAGTAGACGCCCGCTCTGTTGCAACTCTGTTGCTCCATGCGCCTTTCCTCCTCTTGCCTCCCATTGCAAGCAACGAACGCCTTGGTGCAGCCTCTCTCTTCCTTCTTGCTCCGAGAATTGCAAACGTCGAGAGGAGAAAGCAGGGTTGCCAGACAAACAGCAGCGTCCAAGATGGCGGAATTTACCATTTTTCGCATTAAACAGATGCTTAACCTATCGGAACAAAACTGGTGGCTATGGAAAAGTAATCATTTATACCTTGCGTAAATTATTCAAGCACATTAATGGGCTCTTATGACCTTAGGAATTAAAATGACCCTTTGCCCCATAGACTCCCAGCACAATTTTGCCATTAAATGGCGTCCATATCCCGTGATCCCCTATCTAGCAGTTGCACCCACCCTCACTTGAGCCTCCCTAGTATTTCTTGGCAATCGCCTAGTACTCGTCCACTTGTCACGATGGTCACGTTTAATTTTCACTTGTGCTCCTTGGTTTGTTACATCTATTGTCGCAGCTCCCGGAGTGATAATGAGCGAAAGTAAAAGACAGTTCACGGTAGCCTTCAAGAAGAAGGCAATTGCCTATGCAGAGATCCACGGGAATCTTGCAGCGCAGCGCAGAGTTTGGTGTATCAGAGAAAAGCATACGCTTCTGGTGAGGCCAGAGACAAAAACCGGTGGCATGCAGCAAGGCGAAGAAAACTTCATTTCGTGGAAGGACAGCGTTGTACCCCGAATTGAAAACAAAGGTGGCAAATTTTATTCGAGATCTGCGCGTCAGATTTGTGACGTCGGAGTGCATCTGTACGAAAGCCGTCGAGGTCGCTCGTGCCTCCGGGCTCTCGAGGGTACAATTCAGAGGGACGGCATCGTCCCATTGAATTGCGTTAGTGAACTCGTCATCAGACGAAGGTTCTGAAGAATCTGAGTATTAATGCTCGCGCACTTCCTGTTTTATTGCGTGCGTAGCAATTAAATATATGTGCCGTGTTTTCTTATCCTTCTGTATACTTGGCCAATTTTGTTACCAAGGTAAAGTTGCATTTCCTTGCCATAAAAACTTTTTTTCGCTTTTTGCAACTTGTAAATTTGGGGGTGGACCTATATTCCAGTTTATACGTTAACTGTTTCGTAGAGAAGTTACTCAGTAAAATGTCGAGATTCCACATCCTTGCACCTTGCCAGTGAGGTTTCCTAATATGGCTTCCTTATATTCCTCTTTACCTTTACCCTCTAATGCAAGTTGTGAGAAACACAATGCCCATGTGGGGTGGATTTTTTTTTTTGTGTCGAAGTGTCGTAGGTTATTTGGATTGGGTGCAACTGGGTTCCTCGCAACGAGCGACACTAACCTCGCGTGCCGGTGTGAGGTCGACGGCGACGGCTTCGATGTCTTCATAACACCTGAAGGGGTCATAGCAGCTCCCCACGTCCAGCAAACGAACTTTGCCTCCGGGTGGCAGTTGCAGCAGTCTGTAAATCAGAGTTGCGGCCAAATTTCACTTTCGTGCATATGATAAGGCAATACAGCCAACTTTGCTTGTCTAAAAGAACTTCGTTACGTCCATCACGTAGTAAAGCTCGTTACAGAAGGGCCATAAATAAGCAGTTTTTCCGCATCCTTTCCATTTCAAGAATAGAACACACCTTAAAGCAAGAACATGCATTTTCTTTGTGAAAGCCATCTATTAAAAGGACACTGACAGGGTATATATGCTCGCCAAGGTTCTTACTTATACATGACATAATGAAAGCCCAACTACCCAGAACACAATTTGCGGCTCAATATTCGTTTTCTTCCCGCCCAAAAACCGCCGATCGAGAACTGGCCAGTTTGAGTCGCACTCACTTTGTGGTCACGCGCCATTCTCTATGGTTTAGACACGACCACCAAATATAATCAAAGTCGTGGATCATCGGAGGCACACAATCAATATTAAAAACAGAAAAGAAATATGATACCCATTTTTCGTGGCTCATAGTAAACTGCAAATACATTAATTGAAACGGGGCTTTTGCCAACTCTCTCCTCCTCCATATTTCTTCTTTCTCACCAGTCCAGTTTCGGTTTCAAGCAGTTGCGTTTTTTTACTTTATTAAAAACATATGTGACGCTGTAGCAACATATTGATTCGGTAGTCCTCTAACATTATAATAAATTGCCTGGCAAAAAAAAAAAAAACCTTTTGGGGGTGTTAGCGTTTTTTAAAAGGTGTGTCGCAGATAGGCTGAGAAATAGATCTATGAAGTTAGTTTTTTGGTAACTATAAAACTTGATCCTGCAAGCTGCTCCATCGAAGCAAACCTTTTTCCCCAATGCAGCTCACCTGAGGGCGTGCTCCATGGCAGATTCTGCGTTCTGATCGAAGGACGGCAGGGACCGCAAGGCCCTCTTGAGGCCGCCCTCGTAGAAGTAGTTCCTGCATCAGAAGACACACATCTGTATCAATGTTTCAAGCAACAAGAAGGACTTCGGTCGATTGTACAATTATTTACTCCTTTGCACCCGTCATCCACTGACAGTGGTGGGACAATAAAGTTTTATTCTCTTCTCTTCTGCATGTGAAATTTTCAAGTCAGGAAGAAGAACCAACCACAGCTTCTTCTTTCATCTTGGGATTGGTTGCATGGTAGGAGGCCTGTACTAAAATTTCTGCAGAAATATATTTTAGTAACTATGTGGCAAGCCTTTTATGCCAGAGCCATAACAAAATTATGTTGGCTGCCTTGGTTCAGTGTGAATGCTGTGCCATCCAATGGGCTAAGAATATAATTTAAATCTAAAATACACTGATAAAACAGTGTAGGCTGTTTTATCTCCCTTAGCGTGCTTCTGCTGCAGCATCAGCACACTGCGGCAAAGCTACGCTTGCAGCGTCGGTGTCGAAGGTGCAGTGGCGGATCCAAAGGGGGCGACGGGGCGGCCGCCCTCCCCCGCCTCCCCCTTTCTGGGAGGGCAATTCGACATGGGTGGACCCCCCGGTGTACACGAAAGAATGGGAGAATAGCATCCTTACAGATTTTCCGCCCCCACCAAAACGGAGTTCTGGATCCGCCCCTGCGAAGGTGACAATTTCTAGCAGTATGGGAATGCACTGGGGTAAGCACCACTTCCAGGTGGATTCGTGCACATGATTTTTGAAGCAATTTAAAATAAATAAAGCTTTCTTTTAATCTAGAATGCAAAGAAAGGCCCACTGCTATTATAGAAGTCTATCAGAGATGCTCCGTGACACCAAGGGTTTCAATTCGTGCCTGTGAGGACTCTATCTGTAAAACTACAATGTAAAAATGCAATTTCCTCTTCTGATTACAATAGTTCATGTATTTGTGCCACATTCCCTACTTACTTTCTATTAACGATAAAGATTTATAAAAGCTTTCCATCAGCCTTAGAAATGGAAACACAAAAAAGTTTGAACTAACTGCTACTTTCACATTGCAACATTGCCCATTTGCACAGTGGAATTATATTAACAATCTGGTCCTTAGTTCCCTTTTGGTCTTTGGCCTCTAGGACATGTCTCTGGTTGGATAATATTGTTTTTGTTTTTAATGCAAAAGCATTAACTGTCCTATGGAGCGAGCCGACGTCATCAGTTTGAAGCGTGCCAAACGGCACCTTAAATCCTTTCTCCAAGTGAAGCCTGCTCCCAGCAATGCATGCGAAAAGCCTAGAGAACGACACCTAGTTTCCCTGATCCCGAAGGAGCGGAGTAAAGCTGATGGACTTTCGGCCTCGGTTTCATTGGCTGGTGCGTGTCGACGAGGCTCTCATTGGCCACTGCGCGTCAGTTTCAATGACCGCTCACACCATGGTGCTGTGTGTCCATCAGCGTGCCGTTAACACGGAGCGTCCAAGGTCAGCGCGCCAAGGAGAGCACGCGCGCTGACCGGTGACAAAAAGTATGCAGCAGACGAAATGAGGGAGCGGACGAGCGGCTTACATGCTTTCGCATTCACAACTCATAAGAAATGATGATTAAAAAGCGCAACAAGAGGACGGACACAGAAGAAGTCTTCTTCTGTGTCCGTCCTCTTGTTGCGCTTCTAGTCATTATGAATCACCAACTTGCCCAACTTTCTACCCTCAGTAAGAAGTGCATAGGTGTACCTTGAGCCTTTTTTTTAAGCAAGGAGATCTGTGGGTCCAAGAGATCTAAGCCACTCGTTTCTTTACGTCACACGTCTGCTGCCAGGTGCCGTAAGCTGTCCCCCAATACAAAAGGCTCAGCTATACTCATCTGTCCATTTATCCATTTTGAAAATGCACACCATCAGACAGTACCATCGATGGAAAGACTTGTTTTAATTCAGTTTAGAAAACATACTTTTCTATGCAGCTTTTACATTTGGTAGAAATATGCAACCTAATATATTGTATGATTATGCTCCATGAAATATTCTTTGAGAGGTGCAACTAACTGATTCGAATCCAAAAATCACAATGCACACATTTCCATATTTTACTGGTTCTGACAGTGCCCTGAGCTTCTCTGTAGAGTGAAGAAGTAAGTTATTTTAGGCCCTCGAGTGCAGACTCAAAAGCATTGTTGGAAGACCTCTTGAGGCTACAGCATATAGATGGTACCGGGAGTCTTTTGGGTGTGAACAAGCCCAAGTTATGTTTTATATAACAGTAGAAGGCAGGAGTTTGACACTCCACAAAATCAAGCTTGCAGTTATATATAATACAGTGTACAACACATACACAGACCCTCACAGAAGGCTTGTCCTAAGAGCCATTTGCATGTGCCATTCATCTAGATCTGCGTCGAACACAGTGCATAAACATTCAGAGCTACAGAAAAAAGTAGCAACCAAATTTCCCAAGACCTGCCTCAGGGTTTGATGACACCACTCGATCCTGTCCCTGAATGGCCAGATGGTGGTGGCCAGTCTCAACATGCTGTCGGCGTAGCGCTTCCGCAGCTCCGCATCCCGACAGTGGCTCTCCCAGACTCTCTCTTCGTCACCAGCTACGCAAGAAGCAAAATGCAAGTTACAAACTTTAATGGCCGTTTCGAAATTCCACTTCTGTCATCTGTCATTCACCGAATCGGAGAAACGCAAAAGGTTTCACATTTTGCGAACTTGACCAACGCTGGACATTTTCATCATTTCGTTGGCACTAAAGTTTTGCAAAAGTAAAGCGTTGGAGAAGGCAAAATCTTGGCTAGTTGCCTTATATGGTTACAGTAAGCAAGTTTCGTTTGTACCGAATAAAAAAGTCAGGGACCCTATACATATACCAATCCAGGGCTGCATTCAACTTCAACAGAAGACACAACTTGTCATGCTCAGTTTTCAGCTGTACCTTATGTGACACCAACCCACATTTTGCGATTGTTGTGTTGGGCAGTCATGTTAGGACAAATCTCCTGGGAATTCTCATCTGCACAGACAACCAGAGAGTGTGCCGCTGCTTTTGGGACCCTACCGCCCCACATACACTCTATGATAGAGCCACACGTTGTGGGCAACCTGGGAATCCAAAGCAATGGACCAGGTGGCTTGCATGGCAAATTGTCCACAGTCATTTCCACCGCGAAAGGGCCAAGTACATTTGGCCACGCAAGCGGCACTTTGTCGCTGTTAAAAGCCGTCGCAGCGGATGCGCGGGGGCTCTTGGGATTGCGGCGCAGGTGATGACGGTGAATAAATGACTGTGTTGTTGAACTAGTGCGTCGTGTCATTCTCCAAAACGGGTAGCAGTAAGGGAATTCCCACAACCTACATGTCACTGTCAGATGACTACCGACCACCAGGGCCCAGGAGGTAATCAAAGGGTGCACACGCACTCCCGAGCAAAGTCTGGGACACTCCCACACCCTGGCCAGGACCCTATTATCTGAACACACGGCGCAAACAAATGCACAAAAAACGCAGCACTCGCTTCAGCCAAACCTACACCACCCTCAACAGGCAGGCACAGACACAAACCCTACTGGGACGTCCCAGCTGGCCAGTATGCCCACACTGTACTGGCTCCAACATGCACACTATCTGTGGGACTGTACTAACGCTCTCCTTCCCCACCAACACCCTCAAAGCTGGACATCCCTCCCAGGGTGCTTGAGACCACACTCTGGCCCCTTCTTGAGACCACCACAATGGAGTAACCAATAACAAGAGTGATGAATAGACATTCTCTCTTGCCTAGGAAACCACAGGCTGCATCTTTGAAGAAAACTATATGAGGTCACTGTCTCCAGTTGGAAAGGTAGGATGTTCCTAGAAATTTACTTTTTCAAGCTGTTTCGAAGTAAGGGAGGGGAAATGCAGGAACCGTGTCGGCAACGTGGTCTTACCCGCAGGTTGGACAACCTTACTTTCAGACAGAAAGACAGAAAGGAGAAAGGCACCGAAACACCGAGGTCAACAAACAGTTTCCCGCTGATTGTGCTTATGTTTCCCGTTCCCTTCCCGTACCCCTGTTGACAAGGTACTGTTCCGGTGTTTATTTGGTTTGTTTTTGTTTTACAATATCCTTTTAAAATCTGAGACTTTGACATCGACGGGTACAGCACTTTAGATTCCTTGAGATACAACTCCAAGAAGAGAGGTAAGGAAGAAGTTAAACAGAAAAACGTAACATTCTAAGGAGTCCATGAAACCGAAGCAAGTCGTCTCCTTGCGCAGGAGTGGCGGTGACGTCAGAACGACGCCGAACTCTCATTGGCCGACTGAAAAAAAAAAAATAGTGGGTAGATTTAAATGCTAGATTTTTTTTTTCAATCTGCCAACAGAGCTCGGCGCCGCTCTGACGTCACCGAAGCAGACGACTTGCTCTCCGCTATCATGACCTCTTCCATAAAATGTGCCGGACCATGTCACACGTAAAGCATAAGCGAAGTTTATCGATAGTACTCTGGGAAGGTGCAAAGGTACCCTACTTGACTGGTAGTCGAAGCGCAACTTCTCGTGCACTCCTCGTATGACTGATACGAGTTGCTGCTGCTCTCGGCTCATCGCAGCAGTCGATTTTTCCAGCCCCTTTCGAGTGAGCTTAGAAATGCCGAGAAACAGTGACGACACCACAGGGGCTCGGAATTAAAACGTAATTAGCCGTCATCCGAACAAAGGCACCTGCGAAAAGCAGTCAGGTGTGCCACACAAACATCTATCCCACGTTTGTTTACATCGAGTCGGATTCGTCGGTTTGAAATGATGTGGATAGTAGTTGGCTTCGTGGAATTTCTTAAATAAACTATAAAAGCTAAGATTAGTATTAATTTTGTAGAAACTCTACAGAAAACAATAATATAAGCCACAAATATGTTTTTAATGTTTTTAGTTGGCGAAAAAGGCAATATTAGAAGAAGGAGAAAAAAGCGAGCGATTTCGATCGTAATGTAACTTCAGTGCTCAAAATGCTATTCACCAATAATTTTATCAAAGTTTGACTATAACAATTATGGAGCAGCTCATGACGACCTTGATTATTACCTTATTACGGCCGATGAACAATATTCGAATGCGAAACCATTGTCGTCTGCGTTTGTGGAGTTGACGCCATTACCGCTCGGATCGCAGTGATCGCAACAAACAGAGCTGACGTTTGTGGCTGGGAATGGTAAGCGATCGAGACCCTTTTTCTACTAATTACCTTTAGCGACTCATCCCGCCCACTTACATCACTTTGGACCCCGACCGACGATCTTGTGGCCCCGAACGGGCGCTTCCCCGACCCCTTACGTCAGAACGGGACCTCGCGAACGGCGTTCCAAGAAGGGCGCAACGACGTCGCAACCGATCAGTTGTCGCAACTTTTTCGGGGATGCCCGATCCGTTCCGGCAGGTGCGGGGCCCACCCCACCCACTCCCGCCTTTTATTCTTAGTTCACGACATCGAGCACTACGTCGGTCACCTAGGATAAAAAATTCGAAGCAGGAATTTCCTCGCGCGCATTTCACAAATCTCTAACGGTCTGGCGTGATTTCTTTTTTGTTTTCGTTTGTTTTTTCTTCTCCCAGGTCGCATTCCTTTTGGCTTTTCGAAGACGCGGTCGTCTTGCGCGATCGTGACCGACCTCCTCTGGTTCTTATAATGCTCGTTGATAAATTATCGGGGAACCCGAAAGGGGCTTGTGATGGTCCCAACGTCGTGCTGCAGTGCAAGAGGGATATCTGAACCGAACCTACATTTTTGGAGCTCTACTTCGACCAAACTGACCGCTGCGTTCGGTGCGCGTAGCCTGGAACGACGGTTTTTGGTAGTGTAAAACAAAACAAACCCTGAAACTATGAAATTGCAATGATATCGTTAGACGCCGTTAAACTGGCGGCTATCACTCAAGCTGCATTTTCCCCGTCCGTCACTGTCTGCTCACTGATCGATCTGTGGAATCTGGAATTTTATTTTTTCCGGACAAGACCGTCACCTCGCACCATAGTTGTAAATATCCCTAGCTTGGACATAAGTTTGGGGGTGGAACGGTTTGGAAGAGCGATTTTTTCTGGTGCTGACTTGGCTCCCAGTTACCTGCACGCTCTCAGAAAAGAAGCCTCGGTGTCATATGCGTAGGGGTGGTTTATCACCTGGACGCTTCGTCTTTAGCTGGTAAATCAGCTGTATAGTAGCTGCCAAAAGTTTAGAGGAAAAGTCTAATTCTGAATTAGATGTTCTAGATTAATGCAACTGTTTTTGTTTTCATCTTCATGTGGGGAATATAAACTGTTAATGTTGCTTGTTTATAGTTATTCGAAGATGATGCACTTGAAAATGATTTTTATGATCAGCATCGCGGACAGATCAGATTGATTGACGCTGTCCAGTGCCATGTGAAGTTGGGTTGGATAGTGATTTTCACAATCTTAAATCCAATTAAAATCGGGTAAAAAAAAGCGATGTTTGTTGCTACGACTGCGGTGTTATCAAATTGCAACTAAAAGAAATCTTTGTATTTGCTGTTGTTACGTACCAAGAAAGACTGAGTTGAGCGCAAAGCACTGCTAGCTTGACTAAAGGGGTTTGGGTTGAGTGTGTGCAGATGGAACGATAGTCACCAAACGGGCTTCCGTAAGAATCTAGGTATGCACTACAGCCTGCTCTTGATCATCAAAGGCGTAGTCGACTGCAACTGCAAGTAGCTCCGTTTACTCGTCACCATGAACATTAAGGAGGCCTTGGATACGGTGCCAAATGATGCCATCGTCCGCAAGATGAAGGAACAAGGACTCCAATGCATTAAGACCGAAGATTTCCCATCAAAAAGACCGGCAAGGCTACCAGTGCGGAAAGACCAAACTGGAAGGGGCGGTGCTGTCTCTGATGCTCTTTAACATTGGGATGGCGCCACTCCTGTGGAAACTTCATTACATACAGAACCTCAGTGCCACTATGTGCGCGGATGACATAACAATGTGGACAAACCGCGGCAATCCTGACAAGTAGACCCGCACCCTCCAGAAAGGTTCGGGCACCATTGCTGAGCGCCTCAAGAGTGACATGTTGCCGTCCCCCGACCTCACCTTCAGCGGAGTACCGATCGGCAAGGCTGTTAGCGTCAAGATTCTCGGGTGCACTTTGGACAGGACATGGCAATCACCTGCCATCTCCTGATTGGACGAACTCCACCAAGCGCACGTGGATGCACGGACTTGACCTGATATTAGGGTGCCTGGAACGCGTCTCCGATTGGTGTGTTCACCGCGTCCAGAAAAGTGGTCCCTCGATTTCCGCCTGGTGACGTGGTACGTACGTGTCATGCTGTCGCGATCCTGGTGGCGTCTCAACAGCTCTGGCGTATGTGGCGATGCCTGTTCTGCTGCAGGTCGCTATCCAGTGTGGCAGTCCACGGAAGCTTCGGCAACCAGAAGTCGGGACGCCATGACGACAGCGACACTCGCGTTCGCTTGTGCTACTCGCAGCTCCTCGTTAGCATTTCTATGGCCAACCGCCAGGATCGTGACATGCAACAGCATGACACTTCGGCTTCTGTGACGTCAGTTGTTGCCAATTTGGGACCACTTTTGATGTATGGGCAGCATAGGACGCTAAACACACCAGTCAAAGAGGCGCTCCAGGCACCATACTGATATGACGGATATGCATGTCACAAGATGGGCAGTGCCGGCGAGAAGACGGCCAGAACGCTCGTCTGTCCTGATATCTTGGCGTCCTGTACGGCGCGAGGTTCTACCGCCTCTCTCCTGCCACAAGAAGAAACTCGACGTGCTATACAATGGTGCAAGAAGAGCGATCCTCGGCCTCTCTAACTTCCCGAACGTTGAGGCTATCTGTCGCTGCGTCCACCTCGCGGACTGGTGAAAAGACACTGAAACACAGGAGGGGACGCACCGCTTCAGTCTCAAACATACACAGAACGGGACGGTCCCCGCAACTCTCCTCGGGATGGGTAAACTCCGAAGCCGTCGAGCACCCGCTTCCGAACCCCATTGTGCTGTGGGATTTGATCGACCTGGTGCAAAACGTGAGTCTTATGCCGCTGAACATGGACGCCAAGCGACGCGAGCAGTACGTAGAGAAACACACCAACAAAGTGCCTCCTCGAGAACTTCGAACTAACACAGTGGCCTACGTTGATGCAGCAACGGGTACGACAAGAGGAACTCCGGTCGGTGCGGTCCTCTATAGCGGCACCGGAGACACCGGCACTGAAGCTTTCTTCGGCATCCAGAACATACTCCCGACCTAGCCAAGGCAACGGCCTTCTTCGCACTCCTTCGAAAGCGGGAGGGTATGTCCCCAGCAGACGGCACGACTGGCATCCCTGCAAGCTGATCGTCGACACATACTCGCAGGCCACCATCCGCAACTGCAAGCACTACGACTCCACGGGGAGCCCCACAATCGGCAGAATCTTCGAGACATCCTTGCGGCTTTGAGACATCTCGGTACCGAGAGTCAGTATTCGATGGGTTCCCCATTATGCTGGCCAGGCATAACCGCGGAACAAAGTCGTGCATCGGACCACCACGAGGGCAGTTTTTCTTCCTCCCCTCGAGAGCCCGGGAACCTCTCCCTATGCGCGGAAGGCCTCATGACGGACGACGATGGCTTCGTGTACTACGAAGGCAACCATGCTCAGTACGGGTCTGCAGCCCTCGACAACGAACCAAAAGTTTCGGCTTCGACAGTGCCGTACGCGACAGCGCCGATTTTCGTAAGGAACGACTCCATGCGAGAGAGTAAAATCGTGGCGTCTGAGACTCCTGGACCGCGAACCCGGACCCTTTTTCACCTACCGGTCGAAAACACACCATCCTGCTGAGGAGGATTTACGCCACAGACGCGGTCACTCCGTATATTACGTACATCGTGGAGACAAGACGAGCGAAGAAGGACCCCTACTTCGTACCGACAGACCCCCGCTGCCAGCGCTGCAATGCCCAGAGTGCCCTTCCCAAACTCCGAAATCTCCTATGGGAGTGCCGCACCCTCCACTACCATTGCATGCAAATCTGGGCTGACATGGACCCGAGTAAAGTATCACCAACGCTCGAGGAATGGACCACGCCGACGGGTGACTCCGACACCCCCATGCTACAGTCAAACTTTCTGCAGTCGACTTGGCTTGCGAGATATTGCAATGAACAAACACCTGGGCGCCGAACAAGTCACGCGAGAGTGCAAACGCTTCAAAGTTGCATTGTCAAGGAGGTTGAATAAAACGTTTAAGCGCCATTCACATACTTGCAGCCGAGTAGGACTGAGAGAGACAAGACCGGTTTTAAGCTTCTTGCGACGGCGTAGGACCTGCTCCGCCGCAGCGTAGGATCTGCTCCTATGCCGTTGCAAGAGTCTTAAAAACCGGTCTTGTCTCTCACGGTCCTACGGGGTTGCATGCGCGTGAACGGCGCTTTACGGGAGCAAGCAAGCCGTTAAAAGTTTCTTCGGAAGAGAAACCCAACGCTGAAGTTCCATCTAGGATAAACAAGGGGTGGTCCCGCCACCCTGACCCATATCCAAAGTAAAAACTGGCAATGTTCCTTTTTTTAAGCTTAGTCTTGAAGTCGAATGCAGCTGTCCCAGCAATCCTACAACATTTCTACTGCTTCCTGGAAAAAGGTGTGTCCAACCTCTGCAAGCCATGCATCTCCAGCCTCTATTACCTCATTACAGATTAAAAATCTCCATGCAGGTGTCTCTCTCGTTTCTTGAAAAATCCGTAGCCACTGGGTGCCGGATCCAGTAAACACAGTGGATATTCCAGCATTTCCAAAGCTTGCCTTAGGAATGGCATTCATTGCAGTGCAAGACCTGAGGCTGGGTGCATAGTCTTAATGAAGGAGCACTCCCTGTTTCAACTTCCCACGATGCTACTTTTTGGTTGCAGTGCATAATTTTTTAATCAGGTTTGCACAGTGAAAGTTTGTTATTGCTGCTCCACCTTTTATGATCTGCAAAAAAACACCTTTGTCATCCCCCCTCCAAAAAAAAAAAAAACGATTGAGAGCTTGTTATTGTTACTCGAGCTAGAATGAAAAGGAACACTTCTGGGCCCTCAAGACTGAACCAACGGTACTGTACTCCACTTACTGTCGTTCCGTCTGGACGGAACTCTACTGGGCCTGCCATCATTCCACCTTAGCGGAACTCTGCTGTGTTGGCTATCGTTCCGTCTGGACGGAACAGTAACAGATGTAGTAGAGCCCTCGAGAAGAAATGATAGCAGGTGCAGTAGAGTTCCATCCAGACGGAATGATAGGAAGCCCCGTAGAGTCCCTTTGGTTCTGTCCCGTGGGCCCAGTAGAGTATTGTTCTTTTTCGTCCAAGCAATAACAACAACATCAAGCTCTCGGCAAATTTTTCGGAATGCCGAGGGTGTTTTTTCTTGCAATTATTTACAAGATGGAGCCAGAATGCCAGGTTTTGACTATGCGAACCTACCAAAAATACTGGGCAAGCGCCCAATCAAACTTTGGAGATAATCGCAAAAAAAAAAAAAGGGAGATAGGCTCTTGTTCGGTTATTAATTTTACATATAAATGCACTCTGCGTATTTTCTCAGATCTTACAAATTTGGTAATGGGCGCTTAATGTGGTACGTGTGGATACACGGTATTCTACAGTAGTTACAAAATTATGTGCTGCAATTAAGGAGAAACGTCGTGGAAAGCTGAGACAGGGCGTACTCCTTAATTACAACAATGCACCCAGCCTCAGGTCTTGCGTTACAATGGTTGCCATTCCTAAATAAAGATTTGAAATAATATCCACCATATTCACTGTGTCTGGCTCCCAATACCTACAGACTCTTTAAAAAAAAAGTTGCTTGGGAGAAGGGTATGCACTTGGGCTAGTTGGTGATCCATGTGTTTGACGGTAAAAGCGCTAAAACCTGCTTGGGAGATTTATTGGGTATGAGCTAATAGAGGCTGTAGATTCCTGGTTTGCAGAGGTTGGACAAGCTTTTATCCAGGAAGCAGTAGAAATGTTATAGGATTGCTGGGAGAAGTGCATTTGACTTACAGAAGACTACATTAAAAATAACATGGGAACATTGCCAGTGTTACTCCGGAAATGGGTCAGGGGTTGAGCATAGGGATTTTTTAAATTTTATTTATTATCGTACCCACAGCGCCGGATTGCATTACAGTGGGAGGGGGTGTATATATATATATTAGAACATGTCAGGAAGCGCTTATGCACACACTAAGAAATGCATTAAATAAGGGCATTTGGAAGCAGGAGAATGCACTTCACAACGCAGTAAAAAAAAGTTTCATTGTCAACAATTTTATCAACTTCCGAGGTCACCTGATTCCATTCGCCAATTGTTTTAGGGAAAAAGGATGCTTTGAACTGGTTGGTTTTACATTTCTATTCATGTACCTTCTGCTGATGGTCAACACGTTGCTATACCTACTAGCTAGTAAAGGGGGGGGGTAAGTTTCACTGTTTCACGTTGTATTCTAACTCTGCGATAATATGTTATGGAATAGTTTTAGCCTTAATTCTTTTCTTCTTATTTCAAGTGATGCCCAACCGAAACATTGCTTCACACTTGTCATGCTAAGTTGTCTGCTGTAATTTGTGTACACATATCTGGCTGCTAGGTTTTGGACCCTCTGGAGTGTATTCTTATCGACAGCCGTTTGTGGGTCCCAAGCTGTTCAAGCATATTCGAGAACAGACCTAATATAGCTTTTGTGCAGCAAATCTCGCGCACCTTGCGGGAATTTCCTAGTATTTCATCGTAAGAATCCCAATATTTTACAAGCTTTTTCAATAATAAAATTTACATCTCGATGCCAACATAAAGACGGTGTTTAGGAAGACCTCCTAAACATTTAAATTCAAATACGGCTTCAGTAATGTAAATATTATTAGACACTTTATTGGTACCACATGTTTGAGGTGTGATCAAAAAGTTCCGAAACTGATTTTGTAGCGTAAAAAGAGAGGGCAGCACAGTGAGGCACGCCCAGCAGTTGAAAGCAGGGACCCCCTGCGTCATTATGCCAAAGCACGTCGCTCTGTGAACATTTGGAACTGCGCTACACGAGTTTGTTTGACCACATGCACGAGCATAATGGCAATCTCTCCATAGACTGCAAACCAAAGCGAGAGCGAACATAAATTTTGGGTCAAACTCTGCATATCTAAAACAGAGACACCTGAAATGATCTCGAAGGCTTCTGTCCAAAAGCAATGAGGTGTGCGAGGTGTTTTGAGTTGCGTTTGCGCCTCAAGAATGTCAGAACGCCACTGAAGTCAAGGAGAGGTCGGATAAGGTCGCCCTACCGCTCTTGGTCTGCCAGCAATGTTCTACCGTTCCTGAAGCGCGAGTGCCAGTTAAAACATTTCGCAAAATTCACTGCTTTTTGACACGAGCCTGCGGAATCGTTTTAAAGGTCTCTGTTTTATATTTGCCGAGTTTGACGCAGAATTGGATGTTCGCTCTCGCTCTGGTTTGCAGTCTATGGTGAAATCGCCATTGTGCCCGTGCACGTGGTCACAGAAACTCGTGTAGCGCAGCTTCAAACGCTCACAGAGAGACATCTTTTGGTATACTGTCGAGACCGATTATAAAGAAGTCGGTTATAACGAAATAGCGGCTACAGCGAAGCGATCACGATTTCCCATTCCCTTTTGCACTTGGTTATGACCGAACTCGGTTATAACAAAATAGCGGCCATAGCGAAGTGATTTCGGATTTCCGTTGACATCTTTATAACCGGTCTCGACAGTATAACGGGATACGAAGGTCCCTTCCTTCGACTGCTGCGTGCGCATCACTGTGCTGCCCTCTCCTTTTGCGCTACAAAATCAAGTCTGGGAGCTTTTTGATCACACATCGTATATTCTGTCAAGGTCGCGTTGTAATGCATAGGCGTTTTTCACACTTTCAATTTCTTGAGGGACGGCACAGTCGTCTGCAAACACTCTCACGTGAGAAGTAATGTTTTCTGAAACGTCAATTATTAATATAAGCAAGAAACCTTTGCGTTTGCTAAACGGAGCTTCAGCGGTGCGTCTCTCTTAGCGGCGCTCTAGTTCCGTCTGCACGTAACTCTAGTGGCGACTGTCGTTTCGTCTGTACGGAACTCTACAGGATTTGCTAACTTTCCGTCTGCCAGTGACTCTTCACAGCGGACAAACGGTGTTGTTCGTTCGCGTTACCGGACGAACCGTCTCGCTTCGCCAAAGGCAAACTCGATCTCGCGGTGACCAAAATCGGATCCCAGGGGGAGCACGCGGAGAAAGACCTCCAAGAGGCTGGTGGTTTCAGGGGGAAAAGAACGTTTCTATAGGGTACGCCCCTCGTTAATGTGTCATTCGTTAGCGCTGGTTTGCCTTGGCCCCATTAAGCCGGCTCTGGACGGCAGTGCAGACTGACGGAGCGCTTCCTTTCCTCAAGCGTTTCTGCAGCAAGACGAAACGCACTGCCCACACGCGCGCTGCGCATGTTTCATATGTGACGCTCGGGAAGACTGGGTGACGCTTGGCTAACACGGTGCGAGAGCTGGGCTGAGCTTATGAACATGAATGACTTGAAATACCACGCAGACTACGGGTATTTTTTAAAATCTTTTCGTGATCTTTAATATTATTTTGTGATCTATCTGAGCGGGCTTGTTTTGTCGTGTTTGTAACCGCATGATTGTAATATTTGGATTTCCACAAAAACGCGTTCAGTGTGCGCCATATATATATTTTTGTTTTTTCTCATTTGATAGTGTATCCTATTTCACGGCAGGCAGTCTATGATAACCTTCGAAAATTGCTTTTAAATCCTTACCCGCCGAAGCTGGTATGTCGTTCGGAAATGTTTATTTTCGCCGGGACGACGAAAGCGGGGATTGTTTTTTTCGACCGCGTAGTAGACGTTTGCGGCGGTCTACGTGAGCACACGCGTGACCCCTTCGAATAAAAACGAGATTCGCGGCTGCCCCAAAGTGCCATAATGCAGGTGGAAATTGGACGCTCGTGTTGGTCGCACCGTAAGAGGGCACCGCAGTAGGAGGGGAGATGTAGCGCTGTCACGTGACGTGCATAGGCCGCTAAATGTAGCGAGCAAAGTGAATTGGTGAATAGGTCAGGTGACGTCCCTGCTAGATTTAGCGGAGAAACAAAATCGATGTGTATGGGTCGTCAACTTGTCCGCGAAATTTAGCGAGGAAACTGAACTGGTGCTTAGGTCACTCGACGTCAGTTGCCACGGCGATAGATATTCATGGGATTGGGGGGGGGGGGGGGGGGGGGGCAGGGGGCTTTTTAAGACGCGCTTTTTGGGGACGCTGTGCCCCTCGGTCTTTGCCCCTGATGTCGTCCCGGGGTCTGCACGCTTCTTGCTCGTCGGCGGCTTCTTCTTCCCGTCTGGGTCGTCGCGACTGCGGCTTTCTCGGTGGCCTCTGTTCAGTGTGTGTCCCGCGCTGACCTTCTTTAGGCGACGCCAGACTACGGCTTTGTTGTCTGGGAGGTTCCGAAGTGCCCGGAATCGGATCTTGGGGCGGAAGGGCAGTTGCAAACGTGCCCACGGGCCACGCCTCCGCGACACCTTCCACGGCGCTCGCGCCCATTCCGCGAAACGTGACTGACAGACGCCTTGTATTCATCCGCGCCCGGCCTTTGTGTGTCTCTTTGTCTGCGTGTGGAATGATGCCCACACACGCAGTGTGCGACTCCTCCCTCCCCACGCCGCTGAAAAGGCTGACGTCACGCTTTGAAAGCTCCCGTGTGTTTCCGCCTTTTTGCGTGCGTGCGTGCGTGATTTTCCGTCTTTCCACGCTTTTTGTCACATGGGAATTTTTTTGTATTACTTGTGTTGAAGGGCACCTCGGGTACATTTTTTCGATTATAAGATTACGACTGTTTTTAGTGAAGGAAAGTCCCTAAATTACAAGGTGCCAGAACGAATGCGAATGGAATGTTTTTTTATTTTTTTCACGGTAAGTTTTGACGGCACCGCCTGATTAGCCGCGTATCAAACGACAAAGCGCTTAGCTGTCTAAAATAATTTACAACGGATGATAGCCGAAAGGCATCCATTCTTTCACGATCAGATATAACGATTTTACCGATGGACACGACACGGACATACAATTTAGCAAGTGTTAACATTTGAACAATATATTGTACGTGCCACGCGATGCAGCGTTACCTGAAACGAATTTATTTAAGAAATATCTCAAATAACACAGTCGACGACAGTCACGTCTTCACGGTCAGACGGAATCCAAGATGACTTTGGTTTGGGGCATGTTTTGGGGAGAGCGTCACCAGCACCAAGGCAAAGAAACGAATGCGACTTACCCGTTTTCACGTACCCCAACCCGAACAACTATGTTGGGAGATGACTAAAGGCCTGTCCAAACAGGACACTACAAAAATCGTCTGGCGACACGACTCCGACAAATCATTCGGCGCTCCGCTTCCGGACGTTTTTATTTGCCGGGGCGAAATTTCGAACAGTCGAATCTCGCCCATGCCCCCCACGGCGGCCTTGCTCTGCGCATCACGTGGGTCCGGAGAGCTACTCACACGCTCTGTTGGCTGTCGGTCAATCGCTGAAGGCCTCCGCCGTTTTTCAAGTCCCGAAAACGGGAAAGGGGATGCCACGAAGGTGTCATTCCCTTTCCTTGTGCGAAGCGAAACGCACGCTTCGACTCAGGAATCTCCCAAATCCACCCGAAGCCGGACCTCTTTGGCCTTCCAGGCGACGGCGGTAGCGCGGTCAGCGAGCCGCGGGAGAACACGAGTGGCAGGTGGCGTGTGACGTCAAATTTGACGAGCACCGACGTCAAAGAAAAGTGGAGGGGCGAGGAGAAAATTCGTGATGTTGGCTTGGCCACAAAGATCGTCTGGCGAGACGACTCCTGCAAAAATCGTCAAAATTTGAGCGTCCGGTTCAATTCTGACGATTCTTGTAGCGTCCTGTGTGGACACCCCTTTAGAAGGACTCTACGCGGATTATCTCTGGGAAGGGGGACAACCGTTGTCATTGTTCGCAAAATCGCGTCGAGGCAACACCACCTAGACTAGGAGAAGGCCTCCCGCCTGCCTCCGTGACGTCACGCACCTGGCCCGTCAACGAGAGCTGCTGAGACGCAGAAGCTTCCCGCGCGGCGCTTACTACACTCTTAGAAAAAAGGGTCAGTATAGTCCTCCCTAAAGGGAGGAACGCTCTTGACACATATGTTCCTTCAGAAATGGAGGAACTTTCGTCCCTAAAGCAGGGGAGCAAAAGTTCCTCCGTCGCCTGCATCTCATTATGGCGGCCACGAATCGAGCAAATCGAGCTCAATAAGGCTTAACGAGAACACGAAGTCTATTGTACGGAGCGAGAGGAGCAGCAAATAAAAACGTAACACGAGCTTTCCGCGAACTGTATTTATTTCCGAAGCCGGCTTCCCCTGCAGGTAAAGAAACTTACGTTTCGAAAGCATGCAGTCACTCAGTCGTCTCATCGTCAGCACTGCGATGTTAAACGGAGACAACCGGCACCCAGTTCGCGCACTTTGTCTTACCTTTGCTATTCCTCGAGCCACAATTCCTTCGTCAACCGTTGCGTCAACCGCACATCACGAAGGAGTGGTAAACCATTCGCCCGCAAAACCAAAATCCGCTCTCAAAAAAAAGCAAATCCGAAGCAGCCTCTTGGCTCGTTTCAGCACGGTAACACGAAATTATGGCGTAGCCGCGTAGCGTAAAAAAAGGAGGTTAAATCGCTTGCCACCAGATGGCAGAGTCAAGCAGATTGATCAGAACCTAGCCAGGCTAGCGCGGCGTTCGAGTTACAGAGCACTACACTTAGCGAAGTGTTGCTACCAAACGTAACTGTTTTGATTTTCTTTCGCCAGTCATTGAGCGTCGGGACCCATACTATCATTTCACGCAGGTAGTACAGTGTCTACTGAGTTCAATGTTTACAAGCTTACTCTGCGCACATCGCTGAGCGCCTACCAGTAGTATACGCGTCTCATGCAAGCAGCATACACGAGTACACATCACGTCATCTTCTCAACGCTCTGCATCGCTACTAGCGCACAAGATCTCGAAGCCTAGCAACTATAGTCGCCTATATCGCGCTACGACATTCACGCAAACAATGATTGCGAACGACGACGCATAATCGACCGCAGAAACCATCTGAGAACGTACGTGACGACAGATACGTGTTACAGTAGTCATGTCCTACGGTCTCGACAACAGTTCGCACTGGCAGTATGTCGTGCTTCTGGTAACGGACCAATGTGAAGACGCCGCACGAGCAGACATCGTTCCAGCATACACGCTATATTCGCAGCTTCCATCGTGACGCCGCGTCAGCGCTAACAAAAGAGGATGCCGCGTCGTGCGAAATCGCTTGCCACCATTGATGGCAGAATCACTAGCAGATTTGACTCGCAGCCGTAGCTAGGACTATGGTGGCGCTAGTTACAACCACAATTCATGTTCTACAAAAAATATTTTATTTTCTGTCGCCACTATTGAGCTTCGGGACCCTTTCTTTCACACAGGTAGACATACTACGCGTTCTACGGTACAAGCATCAGCTCAACATACATAGAGCGCATACACATACACTAAACATCAATGCAACAGCACACAAACAACAATACAACAGCACACTAACCCGATCACTACTCCCGAGCTCTGCGTTTCCGTCTTTTATAGTGGTCGTTCTGAACGTACGGAATTGTTCGGTGACTCTTTAAGCAATAAAAAATATTCCCAGCATGTTGATTTTTTTCCAGCAATGTCATACATCTGAGAGTATTTTTAATGGCTCAGGGGATGAATCTCTTATTAAAAAGAAATGCTCGATCATGCCGTAATTATTTGAAAGCCAATAAATCGAGCCGCTCCAATGTGGTTCCAAGCCTGGGTTTGTTTCCCCGCACGGCACTTCCGAGCCAGTATTTCTATTGTAGTGTTTGTTTGACTATTTGTGCTGTTCGCGCACGGCTGCAATTGCCGTCTAGAATTAATCTGTGTATAGCGGATATTCACTCAGCTGGAAGTGATGCTTCACGGGCAGAGAGATCGCTTTTCGATCAACTTGAATGCAGTCGAAGCCGCGACTTGCGGCAGGTGTTAAGTGTACGGAGCTACCCCGTGGCGAGCTCGAAAACGTCTAGCGCTCATCCCAGCGCGCCACTTGGAGGGCAGTTTCTCCAGGAACCGTAGTATATTTAAACAGCAAAATAAAGGATAACTTTTTTTTTCGATTTTACGTTTTTTTATGCTAAAATTTCATTGCAAATATAGTACTTTCCGTCATTATTTCGTACTGTTCAGTATTTTCACCAGAGCGCAATCGCTCTCGGGGACCGACAGTCACATTGGTCACTGTACGATAGGAGCTTACCGTTCAGACCAGCGTTCCAACATGACTATCCGCACGTCGATCGACTGCACCTAATTTCTCAACTGGTCTTAAAGGGGCACTGACACCTCAAAATCATATTTTTTTTTTATTATCCGAAACGATTGAAAACGGTGCCGGGACATTACCCTCAAAATTCGAAACTTGGGAATTCAGTATTTGTGAATTAAAAAAACAATTTCCAAATGCCGAATTTGAAGTTCCCGCGCGGTCCCCGCCAGTGCAGTGAGTCAACTTTTGCGGTCTCCTGCGACTCGACTTTTTCTCGGACGCTGCCGATGCGAGGAGGAGGCGAGCTGGCGGGATAGAAGGGAGCTGGCGCGGGAAAAAAACCGGTTTCTTCGCCGACTCGCCCATCTGCTCGAGCGCCGCCGAGTTTTCTGAGGGAGGACACAATTCTAGGAAGGGACATCTCACCGAACTCCGATTTTGGGTATTTCAAAAGAGGGCCGTAGTGCGTTCGCAATTGCGTTAAAAAACATGTTTTACGATTGCCGTTATTAAATTTTATAGAAATGTCGCCTACAAAGCTTCGAAATTTTCTGATTTTTGACGTCATCGATCAAAAGAAGGGAGGAGGTAACGGCGGGAGATTTAAACGCCAAAAATAAAAAAGCGCGCGCCCGCGCGAAGAAATTTTTTTCGCGATGCGGTTTTTTTGCGTGTTTATGACTACAACTTGCGTCGTTTTAGAGAATAAAAAAATACGACCTTTGGGGTGTCAGTGCCCCTTTAAACTCTTTAATGTAAAGGGGAATGTCAACCTGCGACACCCCGCCCCCTCCGATCACGGCCCAACCAGCGGCATCAATGCCCGACAGTTTACGTCATCTCATCTTGTTGTTACACCACTGATACGCGAACACACGGTCACATCGGCGATAATTCCAGTCTTCTCTTCACTACGCACAACACTGCCATCACGATGTTGCTGCTACGTTGCCGACACGCAGAAATACAGAACCACGTTGAACGCCGGTTGGCACTCGGCACGGGAAAACAGAACCGAACTCAGCACGGCAGCCGGCAGGAAACCTGCCGGCTGCCGAATTCAGCACCAGGCAGCCGGCAGGAACACCTGCCTGCCTTGGACACAGTTCCTGCGATTTCCATAACGTCGAAAACGTCGATACAGATCCGCGTGGTTCCGCTACTGTAGTTCCGCTTTAGTTCCGCGTGTCTCCAGCAATCCAGAGGCGGCCATCTTATCCAGTGTACGTAGCGCTGCTGGCACTGCTCCGGAACTTCGCTGTTTCTAGCGGCTTCATTTGTTCGTTTGAAAAAAAATAGTGATAAAAACGTCAATTCAACCGAAATGTTCTGCACGCTTGGACTAGAAGACGGTATTAACGGCGGCCTTCGCTGCCGCTGAAGCTCAATCAACTCAACAACATTTATTAAACAACGTGCGCGACGTGCTCGAAAAACGAAACCGAAAGAAGATGCCTCCCTTCTTCTCGAGTCCGCTTGGGGCGCGTCAGTAGAAGGGAGGAAGACGCGCCGTTGCTGCCTTTTACCTCCATTTTTTCTTAGAGTGCAGGGTCAGGGCCCAGCGGTCGAGGCGGCCGAGACAGCCGAGTTACGAAATGTGGCCGAAGAGACCGAGGCCCGAAGCCCGCCACTATCGCAGCTGATCGCAGCCGCCCAGTGTACGTAGCAGTGTCGGCATCGTTTCGAAGCTTAGCGGTTTATGACGGATGTGTTTTAACTCTTTCTTTGTGAATGCCGAAAACGCCGCGGCAAAAGAAACGACTGAAGGACCGACCTCGTCGTCTTGGCCCCTGCGTAAACGGCTTAGATCCAACCTGGGTGCCCAAATCTTGTTTATCAAACAGCGCGCTGATGAAGCTTGTAGCAATGATATTTGTATAGTTTTCCTTGGCGTCGATGGATAATAAGGACTTTAATTTTCCTTCCGTCAGTCTGGGTTTGTTTATGCCTGTTTTGGTAAATAAAAAGATTAAAAAAAATTAACGAAAAAAAAACAAAAAAACAACACCGCTCCTTCCAGGGATCGAACCTTCGACCACTTGGTCAGTAGCGCGATGTTCTACCCCTGCGCCAACTGAACAGGGAGGAACTCGACCTCCTCCTTTCATCCAAACTTCCGTTCCTCCCTTCTCTGGGCAACTTGACTACAACAAGGAGGAACAGTCGCCGTTGCTACCTTTCTCCTCCTTTTTTTCTTAGAGTGTAGCAACAGGATTTGGTTGCTCAAAATAATGTTGACGTTTGCTCGTGCCACGTCCACGCCACGTCATACCGATAAACTCGAAAAATGGCGAAATGTCAGAAATGTATTTGAGATAATGAGTACAATAAGGTAGTCAGAAATGTAATCAAATACAGTATGAAATACTCTCCATCAAAAGTATTTGCAAGATACCAAGATACTTCAAAAGGTATTTGAAATACAGTATCTTGAATAGAGTGTTTGAGATAGCCACAAGTCTGGCTAGGATCCCATCGTAACCTACACACCACTTCCGATCGTTTCGCTTGGCGTATTCGGATTTGTTTTAGAGCGACACTAAAACGATAGCTTTACGGGCGACACTTTGCAGAGATTTCGGCCTGGAGGGTTGTCGTCGCCGCGCACGCGAAGAAGGCAAGAACTTTTCTTCCTTCCCTTTTTTGCGCGAGGAGAGGAAGTCCTGACCTCCTGTCGGCCTTGCCGCGCGAAGAGAGCAAGGAGGGCAGCCCCGGCGTCCCGCCAAGAATGGCGCGACGAAGGGAGAATCTTTGTGTCGTCTGCTTGAAAGTCTTGTTTTCAGAACATTACTCGCGTTATGCGAAATCCCACTTCGGCAGTATCCAGTTGCTACACGTAACGTTGGATGGTTTTAGAAACTTCCACCGCGCTTACCCAATTCACGTATCACCGAGCACTGGTGACATGCAGTCGTCGGTGGCATCCACGACGCCAACCGACGGATATAAAAATTAAGCACGTCGTACCTCCGTTTTCAGGTAGGTGACGGCACCTTCTCACCCGCACTGCGCGAGCGTACTACAGCCATTCGCAGATTGCGGGCGAAAGATGCGACTTTTTCGTTTCGTTTTACACACGTTTCGCGACATAGCAAAGAACGAATACTATACTGAGCGCACAGTTTCTGCTGCTACGCGCTAAATCACGCAAGGAGAGCAAAGCATAGCGGAGAAAACATCTGGTTCCGTCAGGTGATTCTGGTCACTGCGTCACCATCAAGCGATCGCAGCGCTCCAATCGGTTCCGCGCGGGGCTTATACTGTACCGGTCGACGTCGTGCATCATTCTTCGTCAGGTTCCGGCCGAACATTTGAATGTCGCTTTGATGAAATCATCTCGCTTACTACGGCTCCCGAAAATATGCCGACGTTTGCTAGTCCGTCAGAGAATAATTTTTGCTGAAAAGCCAGTTTGACGACGTAGCTCGGGAAATAAATTTGAGCCGGGTGCTGACGGTTGGGCGGCTGTCTTCCTCCGATCTGTTCGTAAGTGCAGAATTATTAGGAAGTAGTTGAAATACGGGGAAGGAGGCGTGTCTTTTTCTTTTTCTGCTTTCCCGCCAAGTTTTCTGCGACGTGAGAAATGCTGTCGAAGCTCCAGCCTCCACGAATCCCCGAAGTGAGGAAAATGCGATGGGCGAGCGCTAGTGGTGCAAAACTATCGATAGTACTATCGATCGATAGTACTATCGATAGTCGACTATCGAAAAACTATCGATAGTACTATCGATGGTCGACTATCGAAAAACTATCGATAGTCGACTATCGAGATACGATTATCGATAGTCGACTATAGAAATACTATCGATAGTACTATCGATAGTCGACTATCGAAAAACTATTGATAGTCGACTATCGAAAACTATTGATAGTCGACTATCGAAAAACTATTGATAGTCGACTATCGAAACACTATCAATAGTAATATCGATAGTCGACTATCGAAAAACTATCGATTGTACTATCGATAGTCGACTATAGTAAACCAACAATATAGTACTGTCGACGGTTTACTATCGATAGTTTTGCGACACTAGTAGTTTGCGTCGTTCCCCTTCTCTGTTTCTCGCTTTATTTTTTTCAAACTGGATACCAACTAGCCCAGGCACTTTACCATCCCAACTTTGGTTCAGCTTTCAGTGATGCCGAAGGCGGGAGTTTGGGCGAAAAGAGGAGGAAGGAGGCGAACGGCGGTGTGGCAACTGTGTTCGCTCTAGTGGTGCAAAACTATCGATAGTACTATCGATAGTATCGATAGTCGTCACAAATCTGATTACTGATAGTAATAAAACTATCGATAACGTCGCAGAACTATCGATAGTCGACTATCAAAAAAACTATCGATAGTACTATCGATAGTCGACCATCGAAAAACTATCGATAGTCGACTATCAAAAAACTATCGATAGTACTATCGATAGTCGACTATCGATAGTTCTGTGACACTATCGATAGTTTTGGAAAAACTATCGATAGTATCGATAGTCGATTTATCGATAGTTTGGCATCACTGGCGAGGCGCAGATGGCGTGTCGCTCGCTGCCGACGCGTTTGTCGACGTCGTCGCGGAACGGCGTAGGGCGAGGGCCTCGGTCAACGCTCGTCGTTTGCGTCACGAGATCGTTTGTTGTCGCGTGGAAAGATCACCGACTCGGTCGCTGGCTGGTTGGATGAGTCGAGCGTCGGTGGGGCCGCTCGAAGCTTCCCGGCGTCTTGTTTCAATCGGGTTGTCTGCGCACGCGAGGAGGAGACAGCGAACTTTCGCGGCCCGTGCTCGTCGGAGTCTGCGATGCGGGTGAGCCTGAGACTGGCAATCCAGCTTTGTTTGAGCACGCACTCTGTATCGGATGCTGCGTCAGCACCTCGGCATCAACTTGGCTCAGCTCGGCTATTAAGCGCGAGTGCTGCGTCAGATTGATCGGGATATCACGTGCTTCCTGCCCGAGAGAAACCGCCATTGTTGCTTGGTTTCGAAAATGCTCTATTAGGGCGCCTTTCTCTGAAGAGAGTTGGACGAGGGTGTTGGTGGATACGGAAGCTAAAGCCCTCGTCCTTCCCTGTTTTCTTTCAAGTATACCTTTCGTTGTACGGTTTGCGAATGTTTCGGGGATAACAGACGCTGTCTTCGACCGCACCCAAGTTCCGCCAACGTTCTTACTTGACCACGACGAGAATGCCGCGAGAATGTTGGAAACATAAATAGCACCGAAGAATTAAAAAAAAGAAGAAATGTTTAAGGCTTATATTTTTTTTGAAGGGTTCGGAATCAGGGCTATCATTTCGCTAGGAAACGGGCAAATATTCGGGCATTTGATCCAAGTCTGAATCCAAAGTCTCGTTCGGACCACAAGAAGAGATGCGTCGAAATCTGACTGTGGGTTGTTTGTGCTGTTGGATCGTTTCCGGCTCCCGTGAGAGAGCCATCACGGATATCTCTACACACCGCGACCATGTCCTTCTTCCCGAACGTTTCCTCACTCGATCGAAATATGTTATCGGTACCTTTCCTGATTCCCTTCTCGCTTTGTTTTCGAGCTCTTTTGAATGTTGTCCGAGACAGGCTCCCGATGATGGCTCCAATTGCCTGTCCTTGGAGGTTCCCCCAATCCGCGTGTTGTATATGCGAAGCCTGTTTCGGTCGTCTCCTCTCTGATGATGATGATCTCCTCGGTGGCAGACGCGCTGTCCTTTGATGCCGAGGTTTTATACAGTGTTGTACACGTTCCTCAATAAAAGGAACGAAAGCTCGTTCCTCGTTCCTTCTGACTTTTGGAACGCGTTCCCGTTACAAGTTACATCTGTGAAAAAGGAACTCGTTCCCGTTTCAGTTTAAAAAATGGAACGTATCGTTACATATACGTTACATTTGTATTTTGCTAATTACTATATTTAGTTAAATCAAGCAGAGTTTTTTTATCTATCCCATTTGTAGTCAATATACGAGTTTGTATGTCGTTATGGAAGGGCAACAGAAGAAAACAAGCGGAAGCAGGCTTTCATTTGGTGATATATACAAGTTGAAAATCTCAGCTTTTAACCGTATTCATGTTTGTAGTGGACGATTCAGACGAGCCGAATGCACTTTACCCAACATTGTACGAGCGTTTTACAGCAACCTCACACGTTTCAATTGAACAAAGTCCCTTGTTCGAACTTAACAACAGTTGCTTCTCGATGCTGCCGTCCGCATGACGAGCAAGTCGAGGAGAGGGTAGGGCTTTTGGAAGGTCAGTCTTAAAACTACAAATACTTCTTTGTAAGGTTGGATTTGTTGTTTATTTTGAAGGTGTGGCACACGAGAGGAAATAAAGATTATTTTTTTGTGTATCTTTTAAGTGACCAATGTTCGGGATACAAGGGTGCGTTCGATGTCTGGCAGTCTGTTATCTTGTTGTAACTCTAGGTCTTGTTATGAAAGTTCACAAGTGGCTGTAGTCGGCCTTAGATTTCTGGGTGTATGAGGATTCGTGGAACCAGAGAAAGTAGCTGAGTTTGACACAACCCTCTTTCTTTGTATTTTCCTACGACTAAAAGCCTTCCTTTTGTACCGCAGTTTGGGGCACTCAAAAAGAATCAATGTCCACCAGCTGTCCTGCACCCGAAACTGTTAGCAAGCGAGGACCACACAAAATAATCTATAACGATTAGTAGCCAAAAAGGTAACGAGATCCTGTACTTCGTAAAGATATTGTTTTTGTACTTTCAAAATTTCCCTGTTCAAAATAAAATAAAAATTACCCCACTGGACGGAAAAAGGAACGCCGTTACTCTTTCCGTTCCAGAAAAAATGTAACGCGTTCCCGTTCCAGTTCCAGCGATGTAAAATGAAACGGCGGCGTTCCTTCGTTCCTCCTAAAAGGAACGCGTTCCAGGAACGCCATTCCTTGGAACGCCGTTTCGTACAACACTGGTATATGAGCTCCCGGGGAGCATTGCATGGGAGCACCATTGCATGTTGCTTCGCTCTGCCTAGCCGCCCAGTATTTTAAGACGGACAGAATCTCCAAAGTGGTACCGAAAATATAAATGATGCCAGTTTTTTTTTTTTTATTCTCCGCCGCAATTAGTTTTTTCCTGCTTTTTTTTAGTTTTTACAGCCCGAGAGAAAGAGGTTGCTTACCGATTTGAAGCGCATTTGAGAGTATTTCGGATTCGCTACTATACTCTGTTTCACCTTATGTTGTACCGCAGCGAAGGCTAGAAGCGCGAGCTTATAGCGTTGGCAGCTGCCCCTAATGCACGAGGCTTGCGCCGCCGAGATGCGCCCCAGATCAAGGAGCTCGCGCTATGTAGCCTTTCGTGTGGTACAGAGCGCGACACTGTTAGCGCGAACAAGCGATCGCCGGTTTTTTCCAGTTTTTCTCTTTGAAACCAACGGATGTCATCCAAGTTTTTTGCTACGGAAAGAGCTCATCTAGTTGTATAATATAAGCGATAAAATTTCGTGCTCGCTAATACTATTTAGAAGTAAAATGCGAAAATGCACCGATCTCGTGTTCGCGCTAACAGTGTCGCGATGTGTACATCATAAGGTGAAATAGAGTATAAAAGCTGTCGATAACGATTTTTTTTAGTTATGCATTGCGATTTTGCGCGTGATTGTACTTACGAATTGTTGTTTTAAATAATTCATTTCGACAGCCCCCGTCTGAAAAAAAGTTTAATCTGCAGCACGATGTGCATGTGCGGGAGAATGATAAGTGAATAAATTAAGGCTGAACTCCATGGGACGAATATCCTGCGAATAACCGACGAATTTTGCCCGGCGGCTTTTGCTCTGCGCGTGGAATCAACACAGTGGCTGCTACGTCGGGCGCAAAGCGAGCGTGCCGTCGGGCGGCGTTCGCCAGTTATTCGTCACATAATTCGTCCCATGGAGTTCAGCCTCAAGAAGGAGTAACAAAATGTTGTGGGTACATCGAAAGAAGAATATGCGCCTCAAAGACAGGGCCAGTGAACCAGACGACACCGAGCTCAACGAGCGAAGGAATAACAAAATTCCGAACCTCCCGCAAGGATAGTTGAACCTAGGAGCCGAACATTGTGAGCACAATTTTGGGGTCCTAGGTGAAATTAACAAAAATGAACTCCCCGAGCCCACACAACCCACCCCTCCCACCGCAGGAATACAATTCCAAACCGGGTGAGCCCCTTCGTGATATCGTGACAATCCTCCTCCGTCTCGCATCATTGGCCTTTCCTTTACCGACCATGTGTTTTGTTAGAAAGACATTATTATTACTTTATTATTATTATTATTACCCAGTGCCGACGGTCGTAGTCCGAACCGCAAACGAGCACTTATAACTGCACCGGTATAGTTTCCGCAATATTCTTTCAATTGTGAGCGTGAGAGAACTCGGCGATGGCTCGTTCGTGCCCGTCCACGATGCTGAGGAAATGGCGGAAAAACGTTTCCAGAAAGCGCCCACTGGACATCAGTGGCAGCGGCGCCGAGTAGACACCTCTTGGGCGCAGCGAACAACCGCCGCGGCAGGTTAGCAAACCCGCGCACCGGGGGAAAAAGAACGAGATCAGGGGGCCTGGAAACGACGCCCACCACTTCCACATTCCGCGTGAGTTTAAACACGGCACGCCGTTTCTAGTGCGTGGCCGAGCCACCGTTAAGCACTGCCGGGGTTTCTTTGTTCCAGTTTTGGGTCCCCGTCTCACCAATTGCTTGGGACTGCGTTTGCTATCTCGCTGGCACTATTTCGGCTTCGTCTAATAATCACTCCCGTTTCAATACTTTTTTTTCTTCTTTTTCCTCCTCCTTGAGTACCGCAGGATTCGCCGTCACTGCGTGCTGGTTTATTAATAGACCATATGCGAAAAGAAGCGCCATCTAGTGTATTCATGATCAATTATCAGATTTCCTCCATATTGGGGGTTCCCGTGCCGATGGTTTCACCCGAGAAACAATAGTCCCGGCAAAGTGGAAGTCGTAGAACTAAAATATGATCACCTGCCTGCAAGTCTTTCTTTTCTTCTTGGAACCGAAACTAACCAGCAACCCATTGAGTCTACAAATAGACTGCCCTAATATCATAAAAACCGAGTTAAATGCAGATGCGCCTCGTCCACAACTGGAAGATGTGATAAACCCCCCAATATGGCGGCTCCTAATGGCATGATGATGATAGCTGGCAAGGATTTTGCATATGGCCTATTGGAACCTGAATCTCCCCTTGACCACGGTGGGAGATATACCTTATGCCGTGCCCGCTCTCCCCCTTTCCACATTGCTCGGACCAACCTTCAAGGTTGGCAGGTGAATCGCAAGCAGAGGCCGCGGGCGCTGGAAGCTCTGAAAGAGAACCCCACCGGATACTCCCAGTTCCCATTGCGCGTCGCTGCACACGTGACTCGGAAGAAGGTGTTTGAGTTGAGAAAGGTGTTTAGAGACTGCAGAAACGTCAATTCTTTGACATTATTTTTTTTTCTAAAGAAATAACGCGCTCGTGGCCAGAATTTGTTTTCAGTTCTTTAATCCAGACATGACAAGGAACCACAATTATTTGGACGCGAAGTCCAAACATTGTTGCACGGCCGCTTTAACAATATTTATCCCATTTTTTCGCGAAGCAAATGAAGTAGTGGATTTCATCGGTGCTAAAAAGCAAATCACTGAAATCATTGATTACCCCGAAATTTTCGGAATTGAACGGAGTTGCCCTTTAAAGGGGCACTCACTGGGAATTTATGTTCGCCAAGGTTTATAATGTAGTACATGACATGTGAGAGCCCAACTGCCCAGAACACAATTTGCGGCTCGAAATTCCTTTTCTTTCCGCCCGAAATCCGCCGATCGAGAACTGCCCGGTTCGAGTCGCGCTCACTCTCTTCTCCATGGTCACGTGCCGTTTTCAGTCGTTTAGAGACAACCACCAAATATAATCAAAGTCGTGGGTCATCAAAAGCACACACTCAATATTAAAAAAAATAAAAGAGAAAATTATACCCTTTTTGTGGCTTTTAAATAGCTGCAAATACGTCGAATGCAGAAAAAAAAGTTCCACAGCCACGTGACTTGCGCCAACTCTCTCCTCCTCTATATCTCTTCTTCCTCCCAGTCCAGTTTCGGCTTCGAGCAGTTGCGTTTTTTTTTACTTTATTAGAAATATACGTGGCGCTGTAGCAAAATATTGATTGGGTAGTCTTCTAACACCGTAAAAAAATTGCCTGGCAAAAAAAAAAAAATGAACGCTGTTTATTATCATTATTTTTTTTAAGGATGTTTACGATTGTTTGAAAGACACTGTGATAGGCTCGCCCCTCTTTCGGATGCTCCTCCGTCTACCCTGTTACATCCTGCCTCCAAAATGGGAGGACCTTGCGCTTGCATAAACGGGCAAACAAGTCCCGATTTGGGCGATTTGGTCAGCGCCTTTTCTGAGAGCTATAGAGTTGTTGCTCTCGGCCAGGGGGCGCGCGAGGGGCGTCTGTTAGATGCGTGCGACCATGTAATATTGCCCGCGCCGAGCAAAGCGGCACTGTAGCGTTCAATGATGGACGACTCGCGGTCGTTTACAGTCGTGGTTCAGCGTCTGCCTACCCGCACTAATAAAGCAGCTAAAAAAAATGCAGCTTCCGCTTTTCTATTAAAATGGGCTTTTATTATAGCTCTTTCCTTATTTTCTTGCACAAAATTATATCCCGCAATAAAATGCTTCCAGCTCTGACGTCAGCAGCTGACGTGAGAGCCGGAAGCCCTGACGTGAGAGCCGGAAGCTCTGACGTCATCTGCGGCGTGACGTCAGAGCCGCCACCGCAGAGGCGGCTCTGCAGGTCACGCGTCTGCGGTGGCGCTGTTGTCGCCGGGGCGCATGCGCAGAAGCTTCACCTCGCGCGAATGTGGTTTCTGCGCACGCACAGTGCCCACACCTGGTTTGGGCGAACGCGGGCTTGTTTGGAAACAGTTTGTTGGTCTATGTAACGTCCGCGAGCAGCGTGACAGAGCGTATAGACCGACACGCGGAGCGACTCTGTTTACCAACACGCCGGAAGGCCGCGCATGCGCGGTCGCTATGTGGGCAAGAGCAGCCCGGCTCTCCGTCTTTTCGCCATTGCGTTCTATGGCGTGCGCTCGTTGTTGTCGTTGTAGGGACGAAGTTGTATCTTTATTTGTGCGTCGTATTTCCTGATAACGTATGTCGTATGCTATGCCCGACTATTTGAGCTCGCTGCCCGAGCCTGAACGGCAGCGGTATCGAAACAAACTGTGCGGTGACGGCGTTGCCTTCGACGATCCGTATGCCGTAAACAAGGCCTGCTGGACTTCCGACGTAAAGTTGCTGCCACCGAAGTCGACGGCTCATGTCGTCGTTTATTTAGTTTTTTCGCCAAGCCAGTTCACGGCCGACACGGTGCAGGCGTACAAGTCTCTCGAGGCCTACGATTACTTCGAGTCGGTTTCCGCACTGCCGGCGGGATCAGCAGTCTCTGGGTCTGCGGAAGTGTGTGTATTCATTAATTGATTAAATACACACAGCGTCTTCAAGTCAAGGTATATTTTTCCTACCCTCGTGACCACAAGGCATGACTAGCAGTAACGCTTTGTCCTTTCTGCAGTCTTGGCGGTAACACGTTACAAGTAACGGCGTTGCCGGTAACGCGTTACTTTTTTCAATAACGTAGTAACGTACTCGTTACGTTTTCGACACAGTAACGGGTAACGTACTTACGTTACTATTTCAAGCAACGTAGTTACGTTACTCGTTACTCCTTCCCAAGTCTTAAAGAAATTACACTTCAATTTTTTCCGTGTTTTAGGCGTCAAGCCATGTTTTTTTTGCGTTTTTTCTCGTGAGTATTTAGGTGAAACCGTAAAACGAGATAAAGTAATTATGTTCAGTTTCTGCACGAACATAATGTTTCTTGATATATGACCTGTATCGTCAAAACCGTAAAATGTGCTAAATCATAATTTAAATGTGCTAAATCATAAAACTTTTTCACAGTCCCTAGATACCTGTATTGTGCCCGGCGATTGGAAGGTGGGCAAGGTGGTACCCTCGTTTAAATCAGGAATTTCTCATTCTCCCCTTAATTACAGACCGATATCTTTAACTAGTGTTCCTTGTAAAATCTTAGAGCATATAATTTATTCAAACCTTGTTAGTTTCCTTGAGAGTAATGCATTTTTTACATCACGCCAGCACGGCTTTCGTAAGACGTTCTCCTGTGAGACACAACTAATTTCATTTACACATGAACTTTTTGCTGCTTTAGATAATGAATCTCATGTAGACTGCATATTTCTGGACTTTTCTAAAGCTTTCGATCTCGTATCTCATCAGCTACTCTGTTTGAAATTAAGTAGATTAAACATTGACCCTAACATTCTCGCATGGATTGAAAGTTTCTTGTCTAACAGAACGCAATTTGTAGTTGCTAACGACTTCAAATCATCCTCGTCCCCCGTTACTTCAGGTGTGCCACAAGGGTCTGTGCTTGGCCCTCTTTTCTTTCTCATCTACATCAATGACCTTCCTAACTCTATCGACTCATCCATCAAGTTGTTTGCTGACGACTGTGTCATTTTTCGAGTCATTTCTACTAGTTCCGATTCCTATGTGCTTCAATCTGACCTTAACAAAATCTCTAATTGGTGTGATATCTGGAAAATGCGTCTGAATACTAACAAGTGTAAAGTAATGAGAATTACGCGTCAGACCGTTTGTGGCAGCATTTACGATTATCAACTTTCAGGCAGTGTACTTGAACAAGTAACGTCATACAAATACCTAGGGGTTCACATAACAGCTAATTTGTCCTGGCAAATGCATGTCAAACATATAGTAAATAACGCTAACCGTATGCTTGGGTATTTGCGTCGTAACTTTTCTATGGCACCATCATCTTTAAAGCTTCTCCTCTATAAAACTCTCGTCCGCTCTAAACTAGAGTACGCATCTTCGGTGTGGGACCCAGGCCTGGAATTTCTTATTAATAACTTAGAATCGATACAGAATCGCAGCGCGCGTTTTGTCTTGTCAAACTGCTCGCGTTCATCTAGCGTATCCTCTATGAAGGCAACCTTGAACCTTCCGAACCTTTCTCAGCGCAGAAAAATATCGCGACTCACGCTATTTCATAAAATATATCATTATAACCCGCACCTCAAAACCGAACTTTTTTCAGAGCCATCATACGTCTCATCTCGCTCGGACCACCATAACAAAGTAGGCGTGCCACATTGTCGCACTAACTTGTTTTTCGATTCATTTATCCCAAGGACTAGCAACGAATGGAACCACCTGCCCGCCTCCATCGCAACGACTACCGACGATTGCACTTTCAGATCCGTCATTGAGTGTTATGTACTTTCTCAATAACCTGCGTTGTCTGCATTTTTCATTTTCACTATTTGTTAAATTTCTGAATTAACTACCTGTTGTTTGTTTTTATGTTTTCCACCACTCCCTTCTGTAACGCCCTCTGGGCCTTGAAGGTACTGAAATAAATAAATAAATAATAAGTAACGCAGAAGTAACGTGCGTTACTTTTTATCGGTAGCGGTAACGGGTTCCTTTTATTTTTAGGCAACATAGCTCGGTAACGCGTACCTTTTAATTGCAAGTAACGAGTAACGTATTTCGGTACTTTTTTCGGTAACGCCTACAACACTGCCGTTCTGTCGCCGATCCTCTTCTGCTGGGTAGCACGGGCGTAGCGAGCCTCCGGCGAGCGCTTGGCCGATGCTTTGTGCGCGAACACCATGGGAACAAAATCCCGGTGGTCTTGATCAGGCAACGCTTTCCCTGCACATAAGCAAGCCTCGGGACGGAGATTGAAATGGAAGCCGCACTTGCCTTCAAGAAAGTGTTTGCCGCACAAACGGTCGTTCGCGCGAGGCGACGATTCTTTTCGATCCACGGATATTATCCACCTTTTATGCCTTTCAGAGTCTGCCGGGAACTTGTGGAAACTCACTCCGCTACTTTTCTTGTACATTTCGGTGCAATTAACAGCAACACAGCTTCGCGGCATGCTGAAATGCTATGACGCCCATGCGAAACGTGCGCCCTTTTGCCCACCCCCCACCCCCGGCTCCGGCGCGATCGCAGCGCCGCCGCAGCTCCGTGACGTCAAGCCCACGTGTCGGTGTATAAACCGCGAAGCGACCGAGAAATATTCGACGACTTTCATTCTCTCTTTTCTTCGTGCCCCGGAACAATCTCGCGGTTTTGATGTGGTAGCCCGCGAGATACAAAAATTTGGAGATACAATTCGCGTACTTTCAGGAGCAACAGAAAGTAAAAAAAAAAAAAAAGAAAGAAAGAAAGAAAGGGTTAACTTGGCGCGGGAAAGTCATAAACGAATCGCCCAAAGCTGGCTCACGCTAGAAACAGGCCATGAATTCGAAAATTAAAAACAACGAAACAATCGACAACATTTTCCCGAACAACCCCCCCCCCCCCCTCCAACCCCACAAAAAAAAAAAAAAAAAATAAAGCTTGGAAGTTAGTTTACGCTGGAAAGAGTTCATTTCGTCTAAAATTCCCGAGCATGGAGACTCTAAATCGTTAAATGATAGTTGCGCGCGAATCAGTGGTAATGTATATTTTTTTCTCTCGAAGGAAAGAATAGAATAGGGAGTGGTGCCTACAAAACGCGAGCAGGTGCATGAATTAATCTACGGAGCTTAGGAGGTGATCATGGGAGGGAGCCCTTCCCTCGCAAGATGCGCGCCGTCCAAACTCGATTAGCCCGCTTGGCAGGGACACGAGTCGGGGTCCCCTCCGATGGAACGCGACGGTGTCTTTGTTTTCCTCCTGGGGCCCTAAGCTCGTCGAACACTAAAGTTTGGAGCCGAAAGTTTTCGCGGAGCTCGCCGATTGGACGCCGGCGACAAAAGCGCCAATTTATCGTCATGATAGTTCCCATCGGTGCGGTCCGTCAACCGCCAGGAGAAAACTTTTTTTTAAATTATTATTATTTACTGTTACTGAATGAAATCTTCGCAGTTTCTAGTGCTCTTTTTTTTACAAATTCGGTGTGAACTTCAACAATGCTTGTTTGTTTTTTTTTGTTTTTTTTTTTACGTTCTGGATGTTTTGCACGTGCAGAGGGAACCGTGTTCTTGCGCGGACCTATACTTCGTTTCACCTTATGTTGTACCGCAGCGGAAAAACGGAAAAACAAGAGACCAGGACAAGCTGAGTGACGCAAGTCGCCTTGCCTGGTATTGCTCAGGCTGTCCCGGCTTTTTATGTCCTTCCGGCGCTCCTCAAAACGCACAGTGTTCGGTTTCTAAACGCTGTTTTTATTTTCGCACAGAAATAAGACAAAATACGTAATAATTTTTGACACCAGTGCAATCCAATAGAGACTTCTATTTCCAGCAAGCTGCTTTCCGCCATGCTTCCATGTCATCCTCGAATCCGCGAATGTTTGTGCACAGTGATTGAACTATTTACATCTAAATTGACATGCACTATAAATCTGGTACTTTCTCTTAGAAGCAGCATGTTAGTGCACATAAATTCCCCAAGGGTCTTGCCTTCTAATCGCGTGGATGGAAAATGGAAATATCCCGGGCATGATTTGTTCAGAAGGCTAGATTCAATGGTTGCCGATTATTTCTACGAACTCCCTGGCAGATTCACTGCCATATTCCCTGGTGTCCTCTCTCCAAGAAGCGAGGTTTTGGTGGAATTTCGTTGCTCAGCCGCTATTTTTGGTAGTGGCGCGAAATAGAGAGAGTGAGGGGGGGGGGGGGAAGCAACAGATCTCGCAAGCAGATTTTTTCTTTTTTTGCGATTGCGATATTTTGTTGTGTTTAGGTATGCTTTTGTGGTGTAAACAATTTTACGCACTTCCCACAACTATTTCATCGTCAACGACAGTTGTAAAGCATTTCGCACTGCCTCGGGTGCTTTGACCTTACGCACTAGAGCATCACGTAGAGGAGCGAGTATTTCCGCAAAATAAATACGAGGACCTATTTCTCCCTTTGAATCGATCACTTCTGTGGCATCACGACGAACGCATCTTTCACCATGAAATCATAACAAATAATGATTGATAATGAAATGGATTGGGTCCCAACAGTAGAGGCACATTATTTAGGTTGCAAATAAACTGGGCGTCGTTCATGCAATGTGTTTACTTCCACGTTCGAACGTGTTGAGAATGAGTAGCCAAAAAGCGCAGTCTGCAGGCTGCTTCCTGGAGTGGCCTGATATCTCCCCAACTCGGGAAAGGGGGGGGGGAAGAGAAAAGGGGTGGTTGTTGTGGGAAGGTGATATTTATTCTCACTCAGAGAGTCGCCGGTCGTTAAAAAGTCGACTCGCTCATAATGGGAATCCCTGTGGGGCCACATCTATAGTAACTATGAGTAAAATGTGGTATACTGAGAAGTTGTGATCGCGCTAACGATGGGGCGTTGTGGATGCGGGTGAAGCAAAGACTTATCTTAGGACTGCCCCGTCTTTATTAGAAGCCAGAATTGCGGCTTGCTCCTTCCACCCTCCTGACGCCAGTCTTGTCCAATATTGGATAAATTCGGTACAGCGTTGATCGCGATAGCCCGCGCCAATATTTAAAGGTCTTTATCAAGTTATAAAACAGTTATCAAGCAGAGGTAAGGACGAACAAATACGCAAAATAGTGCAAAATGTAAAGAACAACCTATGAGAGGAGATACGTGTTTCAAACAGTAATCAAGAGATTGGGGAAAGCCGCTTGATTTCCACGTTTCGGAAAGAAATGTATTATCGACGACCTGAACCCTTTATTGCGCGAGCCAATCCTTGTGCAGACACGGGAATGGTTTCAGCAGCCGCCGCGCTTTGCCAGAGAGCGGCTGCTAGAACGACCCCATCATACCACGACCCCTTGATCTCCACCGACCGTGCGGCGTCGGGCCTGCAGCTCATGGGAAAAAGCGTTCGGTCGCGCTGGCTTCTTCGGTCTTGAGCGCGCCCGCGTAAACGAGGGAAGACATTTGGACGTCTCAAGGTCATTGTGGCGCTCGCAGCTAGCCGCTCATTTCGCGCTTTTTGAGGATTATCCATACAGGAAAAGCCGACACAAAAGTGACGTGACTTTTGGGAGAAAGTGAAAAGTGGAGGGTCGGACGGGCATTTTCCTACCTTTCGGAATATGGTTTCATTGGTCGGTCTTTAAAGGGCAACTCCGGTCCATAGTTTCGATTTTGGGATTATGACTGTTTTTAGCGCAGCCAGCGTCCCTGAATTGCAAGGTGTAATTTTTTTCTCGTTATCGTGCGTAGTTTTAAAGATATCGACGCCCCAAAGTTCTGTTTGGGGCGCGGCCGACAAAACCGGAACTAGCCGCTCGAGGCCCCGGCAACACTGGAAATCGTGGACGTGACGTCATGATCGTTCTCGTTCAACGAGTACGCAGGCCAAGCGGCACCTACCTCTGTTGCGCTAGTCGTCTAAATATAGAAGGTAAGCTGATTTTGTTTTAATTCTGTATACGTGGTAGTTATCCAGCATATGTAGCAAGAGTTAGTGCGTAAACCCAAAAGCTAGCGACTGGAAAACCCGTCAACTCGTTCGGTGCCGTACTCGGCGGCCGCCGCTGTGCGGGCACTATGCCGTACTCGTCGCTTGTATACCCAAAAGATATAGCGACTGGAAAACGAGTGTACTCGTTCGCTGCCGTACTCGCTGCTGTCGCCGTGTGTGCTGTCTCCCGTACTCGTCGCTAGGCTAGAGCAGAGCGGTATGGAGCGGCGTTGCTCCATACCGCTCTGCCAGTGACGTACAGTACTGGGGGCCCTCTCGCTTTCGCGCTGCGGGTCAGTCCCAGACACGAAGCTTTGAGGCTCTCCGGCGCGGGCCGCGGCGCCCGAACAGACGTGTGCGGGGCTGTAGACGTCTGTTTTTTGTTCTTTTTCCATCAGGCGCGTAAAAGCCGAATTTGTAAGCTGCTACACTAATTTACCACATAAGTGCGTCTAGGTAATGAATCTAATTTGTAAAACAGAACAAAAAAAAAAAAGAAAGCTTGCCGCACAAAAAAGAAAACAAAGTTCATTAGGCAGACATTTTCTTCTTAAAGCTAGCAAAAGTTTTTGTGGGTGATAGAGGTAAACAGAGAACGTTAGCAAGGTGAGAACACTTTCTTTCCCTTTGACATTCCCACCCCTACCCACAACAATTTTTTTATTAGAATACATAGGATTTTAAAAGTTTGCCTCCATAACTTTTGACTAAGGCAAGTGTTTTTATTTGGCATTTTTAGATATTATATTTACTTCCAGCCGAACTTGTGTAAATTAGAGTGTTGTAACTTACAAATCCGAACTTTCGCGATTTTTTTAAGTCCTTTATGGCATCCACAAGCGCAATGTTAATTAATACTGCTGCGTAACGGGGTAGAACGATTGGGAGGCGAATGTTTATATCGCATGATCGAGCTTCACGCGCCGGCTGTTCGCTAGTAGTCGTTACGGACCTGTGTACTACGCACGAGATTGCGCAGTAAACAAGCAGTGATGCAAAGAAGAACATTGTTTTCCTTTTCGGAAAGCGGGCGGACGGTGGGCAAAGAGCGACGGCACGGCATCCTTTTTAAGCCTCGAGCCCTTCGCTGACAAGCCACAAGCAACCAACACCCGTAGGTTTCGTTCGTAAAGGCCCGTTCACACTCTTGCGACCGAGTTCGACCGAGAGAGACCAAACCGGTTTTTAAGCCTTTTGCGATTTCTTAGGACCAGCTCGGCTGCAGCGGAGCTAGTCCTAAAAAATCGCAAGAGGCTTAAAAACCGGTTTGGTCTCTCGGTCGAACTCGGTCGCAAGAGTGTGAACGGGCCTTAACTCTCCGGCGAAAAATGATCGGAGCAGAGCTTCGATCTGGGGGTCGGCGTCCAAGGCTTTCAAAAGTCCACTCGTCGAACAGCGTTCACCCACACCTTCTCCAAGTTCCGATCCGTTGGAAACTTATGAAAAAGCACCTCCGGGTTGCGCAGCGGGTTGTTTGAGCAGCCCACAGCGCTACAAGTTGTACTCGGCATCTTCCAAAGAACAGCTGGGCAGTCTTGGGCGCACCGAGTTGCTCGCTAAAACGAGTTTTGAAGTCCTCACAAGCAAATAAACAAAGGGCTATACCGGAGCTACACGGGCTACAGATAAAAGCAACGGCTAAACACGCCAATCACAAGCCGAAGTAGCGGTGGTAGCGGCACAAAGAAGCGCGAAGCGCGCGCAACGGGTGCGCCCGTCCGGACCGGAGGAAAAAAGAGAACGAGAGTGACGTTACGGCCCAATGTTGCTTTAGTGATCGGCAACCCGCTGGCCGCCCGCTAAGGAGCAGCGGCTCGCGGCGGGTCGCATTTTTATTATCGGCATTAGTTGAGAACGCGGCGTCGCCCGGGCGTAATTTTTTGGCTGGGGTCGTATTTTGTGTCTCTACAGCGATACCAGTAATTTATTTCATTTTGAGTTTTGGCCGGAGTTGCCCTTTAAGTCACGAGAGTTTGTGCCGCCGAGATGTGGCCCAGAGCAAGGAGCTCGCGCTTGCAGCCTTTCCTGCGGTACATCATAATGTGAAACAGAGTATAGGGTGTGGCAGCGCGCTTATATAGGCCGACGACCGGACTCGAGATTCTGCAAGGCAGAAGATCCTCCTGGCCGTGGGGTAGGAGGAAACAGGCAACGGTGGATAGGGTAGAGGGGGGGGGATGGGGAGAGGAGGAAGCGGGGGAAAAGTGGAAAGCTCGATCTGGTCGTCGGTCTTTAAAGAAGCCTAGTAAATGAAGCTAATCCGCTCCTTTTAAACCACCGAGTGTGACGAACGACAAAAATAGTTTGCGCGAGACCTGTTTTAGTTTAAAATAATTTAAAAAAAAATGGCGAGAACGGCGTCCTCAAAGGACTGACTAAAGTTTCGTAAATTTTTCATAAATATCGATTCTATCCGATCCTCGATATTTGCATCGTACATATTCTAAAGCGTATGTATACGCAGAATTTGGTTGCTATAGGATATTATTAAGAAGAAACACTGTCGCGCGCGATCTGCGAAGCCGCCCGAAAATGACGTAAAGACGCGATGGAATGTTGAACGCGCAGCGACACTTTTTGGCGGCAGGAAAATGACTTGTTTCTGAGTTATTTTCGGTGTTCAAGTGACGGAAGAACACTGCGATGGAGAGGAGGACGACGATGCCTCAGCATATATCTCACGGTGGGCGACGTCACAATTTTGAGAACCGCTCGCGGAAGAATGGCTCCAACCGTGGCCGGGAGCTCTTCAAATGTGTATTTGACTAATTTCGCGATCCTAACCGCTCCGTATTATTTTATAGATACAAAACGCTTGAAAACCCAAAATCACATTTTTTTGCATTTCTAACCGAGGTTGCATAAATCGCGTTAGATACGAATAGGGCGTGTACTTTCGGCGTAAATCGGTGTCTTCTGTATGGACATGAATTGGCGCGGAGCGTCTTCGGCAGCTTTTGCGTTGCAACAGATCATAGATTGGGGAGACGTGATTCATCATTTGCGATTTGGGCATGCATAGAGTCGTGTCTACGTAACGGCTCGTGTATATATAGCCCCGCTTATATCCGCCGATTAGATACGGGGCGATTAAAAATCATGAGCCATTCACCTCTGTGAAGGCATGGATGACCAGTGAAGCTGTTTAGCACATGACACAGACGTGACACAGGATATTGAACAAAGGCACGAACACATTTATGCACGATCTTCGTAGGCGCGTTGCTCTTCGGGAGTCCGGCGGACTATACGCCGCCTCCGCATTACGAGGAGAGATGTGAAATTGAAAATGGAGAACGGCAACTTGTCTTTCTGGTTTTCTATATACATTCGCGGGGACGGCTATCGCCGCCCCGAGGAGCCGGAGGAAATTAGACACGCGCGACGGGACCGCCACCCGGCGGAAAGTAGACGCGCGCGACGGGATCGACCGCCACCCCGAGAGAGCGGAGGGAAACTAGGCACGCAAGCGCTTGGAACGACGACAAAGAGAGGGCGCTGCGAGTTTTTGTTGACGCACACGAAAAATCCACGGAACCCTAGCCATATACACCAACTTATGTTTACAAACAAACCGGAGCGCCCGGAGCGCCCCTAGCGGACGCCACCGGCGCCGCGCATGCGCGATGGGGTGTGGGCAACAAGCTCGCCGTCGCCCATAAACAAACCATTGAAACGCGATGTTATCGGCGTCAGTGTGAGTCCCCCTGCCCTTTTTCGCATTCGAATTGTTGATTCTACGTCTTCCTGGCAATGTCTGACTACATGAGCGGCGTCAGCGAAATTGACGAGGCTCGTTACACCGCGAAACTTCGCGTGAATAATCTGACATGCGGCGATTTATTCCGCGTGGACGCCGCAGAATGAACGCTAAAGCCTGATTCACCAGATGAGATTTCGCTCGGAATTTTCAGTCGCGACGTCGCTCGGGCTGCAAAAGCGTGAACCGCAGCTGAGACGGTCAACCTCAATACTGAAAATCGCAAGCAGAATCGGACCAAGTGAATCGGGCATAACAAGTCGGTGGCGGCCGCTGGTAACAATAATCAACATCTCCTTGCATCTGCTGTTTACGACGAGCCTGCTTACCAACCTTCAAATTTAAGTCTTTTGAGGCCTGCACTTGCTTCTTATCGAAATGCCCGGGCCAACTTTTGGTCTACGGGCCGGCGAGAGCAGACGACAAGCAGAAACGTTTGAAAGAGCAGACGACAGTTTGAACGATCAGGCGGCCGTTTGAACTTGAAGACGCACTGAACGTAGTCCGCAGGTGGTCCGCACAACTTGACGGTTTTCTGGCGTTCATGTTGGAACAAAACAAATAAATCTGATGACCACAAGCCCGTGAATTCAACCCAAAGTGCTTCCCGCCCAAGCAATCGTTGTCCGACAGCGTCTGCTTTTCCCTTTTCACGGCACATATCCAGATTCTCGGACGAACCGAGCACGTGAAAACTGACCTTCAAACCTTTCTCGGCACTTTTGGTACGGCCCCAGTCGCGGCGTTTTGACGATAAGGCAGGTTTTTGTCTGATTCCTTTCAAAACAACGCAGGAATACACGTCTGGCATGGGGACTTCTGCCCACAGCCTCAGACCGGAAGTGCGACCGGCGCGCCACCACCGCGCCGTGACGTCACAGAGATGAGTTCGTGTATATACAGCTTCGCTGTAAAACAAAGAAAGCGAGCAAAGGCCCGCGGAGGACACTCCCACGGGGGAACGTCAGCTGCGCGGTCACCGGCCACGATTATCTGCCGTGGAAAAATTCCGTCCCGAAAAAGCGAAAGCCCGTCGACTTTTTGCTTCCAGATCCGGACGCGTCTTATCGCTTCACACGAGCCCATCTCGAAAAAAAAAAAAAAAGATAAACTGGTCGTTTGAGCGCGACACTACGAAAACTGAAAACCCGCTTGATATGCCGCGTGGGAGAGCGGACGCGAAGCTGCACTGATGGGATTGCTCGGCCATTTGCACCAAAACTGCGCCAAACCCCATATCCTGCTACGTTTGATCAAAATGTGAGGAACACCTAATTTCGCTTAATACCGAGCACATCGGGCCTTGCTACCCGGCCGGATCGTTACGATATATCCTTGTGCGAGATAAGGCTCAATGACTTGCGCTTTCGTCGCTGCCTGATTGGTCCAATTAGCTCGTAACGTCGGCTGCGTATAGGTGCCGAGTCGTGAATTATTGCACTCATTCGACATGCCTTCACATGCTTGCTCATCTTTTCCCCCACGCAAAAGTCCCAATTCATAAAAAAAAAAACCTCAACGCCCCTACGTTTTTTGACCCAATGTAAAAAAAAAAGCTGCCGCAGAAAAAAAAAGAACAACCGTTGTTACCGTCAATTTTTAAGTAAAGAGTGACGCAAAAGTAAAGTGCGTTAGTTTTTGTCGCTATAGGTAACGCGTTCCTTTTATTTTGAGGTAACGGAGGTCGGTAACGCGTTCCTTTATTTTGCAGGTAACGAGTAACGTGTTTTGTTCTTTTTTTATTTTCTCCAGTTTGACTGACGCAATTTCTCAGTAAAACTGTTCGTCCAAATGATAAGACTACCGTATCCTGGCGAAATCTCTTTCCTATTCGAGATTTAGCATCAGTATAGCAGTGGATGGAAGCTTGGGAAGAACCTTAACGAGTTCGGCGAGATTGTTTATAAGAACGCATATTAATCGTTCACACGCCAAAGTTTGTTACGAAGTTTACGTATAAAATGTATTTTACGTTGATACAATGATTACAGTAAATTAAACCTAACTTACCGGGAGCAACAAGTTCGGCGGATTTTATTTTTTTAATGTGAGCATATTTACTGTTTACATGCTGATTCTGCTTATAAAATGTCATTGATGTTCAAGATCAAATGTTGAGAGCTTTTTTTGTTTTTTGTTTTTAATCTCAATTAAGATTTGCAGTTTTATTACAATCTCTAGAACTTGAAAGACACGTAAATTTAGGCTCTCAAAGTTATTGTCTTCTAACATTATTTCAGCGAGATTCCGTACAGTGAAAACGAAGTGTTCGTTTATTCCCTAAAAGTTATTTTAGCTGCTTCAAAATGATATTTTGGCTGCTAGAAGGGCTGCTCCCAAACGACTCGGACCAATCAGATCAGTCCTCTCTTCTTTCTCTCTTTGCCATCCGCGCTTTTGGAAAAAAAAAAGCTTTCAGCCTTTCCACTCTGGTAAGGAAGGAAGAGCAGCGGAGCTGTACTATGTCCCGCCGTCGCTCATAGATGGCGGTAGCTGTCCAGAAAGTTGTGTCGAGATCTATTTGTCCACGGACACGAATCTAGGGAAACTAGTCTTTAACGGCTCCGCTGTAAAAAAAAAAAAAAAAAAAGAAAATGGGTTTTATGTTTATACAGCTTAGAACTTTGTCTACCCCAAGGGGCGACGATAGTCTCCCAGCTGTAGATGAGAAATTTAGCCAGTGCAGTACAACCCCTAGCTTGGGGTCTTTAACGTGCACCACGCAGTAGTGATACACGACCGCACGCCGGTACGATGCTCATCCAGATCGAAACGGGCAGGGCTGGGGATTGAACCCAGGATCCCGAGTTCCGCAGCGCGAGCTTTCGCTCCACGTGCTCCGAGCTGGTGGTGTAAGCTAGCCCACTCGGCCACCGATCCCTTCTTTTTTTTTGTGTGTGTATTTATTATATGGAAAAATGACAGTAGAAACACTCAAGACATACATTCTATCATAATTATCCCTTTTTTACATCCAAACTGTGTTGATGGTCACAGGGAAATACGAAGAAAGAGGGCTATGGGCGTAACATATTTCGAAAAGGGTCACATCTCTAAAAGTCAGGAAGATGAACATCACGTTGATTGCTGGAAGGCGCGAGCAATAGATCTTGGCCTGCTGCACGATTCGAACACATTTTCTTTTCTGCGCGAAATTTGGGACCGTAATTAGTTCTCATTAAGTATAGTTGCGTCCCGGAACCTTTAATTTCTCGACTGTGGCTTTCTTTGATGGCGGTGGACAGCAACTGCATTAATTTGGAGGAAGTCGCTTGCCGTACTGTTTCGGGTGGAAAAAAAAACGTGGCGAAAAAAGACGAAAAAAAAAAAAAGAACTTGTGGAGATTTCTTTTTTTTTTCGGCTCCGAACGCGTTTTTTGTGGAATATACGCAAATCACGTGCCTTAAAAAAAAAGGATTTTTTTAATTGGAAAAAAAAAGAAAAAAAGACAGTGTTTATTTTTGTTATTTTTCTCCAGCTCGCTTGCACCTTTGCCATAATTCCATTATCATACAGCAACTCACTTTTATTTTTTTTAAGAAGAGAAAAGAGGAAAATTGGAGGTTTTTTTTTTTATAGATTTATTAGATCCAGATTTTTTATAGATTGATTTCTGAGAGATATCTTAATACGTACTCACTTTTTCCCAAGGAAAAAGTGCTTGGTTTTCTCATTCTCATTTATATGCAACAAATCGCCCGACTGATTCGAAAGCTGCCCACTCGAACGGCAGAAGTAATGATATCCGTTTTATTTATTTATTCATTTTTCTCAGCCTCGCTTTTCCGAAGCAGAACTTCGTAGTTTCTGGTTCACTCTACTTTTCACTCGACCATCGCAAATATTCGGTTATCGAGCTTTCTTTCTTAATATTTAGTGGCCCTGCTCACAGCCGCACGCGATTACCTGAATGGCGTGGATAGAGACTTACTGTTTTCTGGTATCGTGCCCCAGCGGACAATGTGAGCCCAAAGAGCGGTTCCGGCCCTTTTCGGCGTTCCCACACACATTCGCATTAGACCTCTCAAAGACTGGCAGGTACGCCAAAAAAAGGACGGTTTCAGGCTCCCTTTCACTGCGATAGTCGGTGGTCTGACGAGGGTTCTTTGTTTTTCTCCTTCCGAGTCTCGAGGGCGTCCTGTTCTTCTCCTCTCCGCAGTGTCGTGTGTCATGTCCTCTCGGAAGGGCGCTCTTGCGAGGAGCAGCGCGAGCTACGACAACAGCAGCAGCGACGCCGAGGACCTGTCGCCCGAGGACTGCGCCCTGAGGTCAGCCAGGGACACCGAAGGGTGAGTCCGTTCCCCATACCACGCGAGGCCTGCCCATGACGTCGTCGTTCGTGGGTGCGACAAACACGCTGAAGCTGGCCGGGAGACGCTGCAAAGCGGCGTCCGTCCTGGCGTCGCGCTCGGAATGGAACGCTGCGAGACTCGCTGGCAGCGTTGCCGAAGCAATTGTTAGATGGCGCTACGTGTATTCACTACTGATGACGTTTTTTAGGAGGCACGAGCCTGACCTCACGGCGTTCGAACTAACTGTGTCGCGTACTGTCTAGGATGGCCACCGGGCCAACGAGATAAGCCATCGGGGGGAGGGAGTGCCACGACGAAAATAATCCCTGGAGAAGGGGAACAAGGGGACAACCGGGACCTCGCCATTTCCAATAGAGAGGTCCCGGGTTCGATGCCCTGACCAGGCGGATATTTTCGGTCGCGCACCAGTCACCTAGCTCCGTTTGGAGATTTGTGTTTGTCCTTTGTCCCCCTTGTTCCCCTTCTCCAGGGATTATTTTCGTCATTCTTGTCCAGCTCGCTTGCACCTTTGCATTTAATTGCGTTATAATCAGGGAATACCAAATTTCCGTGAAACGTCTCCGCGCGCGCCGCGCCGACACCAGCGCCACCGCGTGTTGTCGAAACTGCACGACAATGGATCTCTAAAAAAATCCAGGAAAAAAAAAAAGGTGCATCTTTGCGTGCCGTATCATCGACGGGGTTACTGGTCGATGTATGGCGAAGGAGTATCGTTGCAAAGTTGTCGCGTCCATGGATTTCGTCACGTAAAGAACCTTCGCTCGCCTTTGAAAATTTTCCTTCTCTCTTCGTTTTAGGAACGGTTCCTTCGATGTCGGTTACGCCAATGGGGTCCCGCTGTTTTAGTTCGTTTCTCCTCTCAATTACGCCGGTGTATTCTCTTTCCCTGTGACGCGACCTAACGAGATTGCTGTTCAAGTTAGGCGAACGGCACCCGTGTCTGGAGCGGACGTTTGGTCCGATTAATCTCCCCGGCTAAACGAACGAACAAAAGCTTCGGGTTGGGCGTGCACCTTGCGCAATATTTTTATCACTTGCTTCTGTATTTTTTTTTTTAATTTCGTTTTTGCTATTGACGTTTGTTGTTTTGTAGGTAGTCGAATTATGAAGATGAAAGTAAAGTATAATCACCAACCACGATGTAAAGATTCAGGGTTCGAACGTTTCGAAGCCGATTCGGTTCCTTCCTCGGGGTTGACTGTTTACGAATAAGGATGTTCGTCTTCCTCTACGGCGGTGGCCTTTTTCGCTGCTTTGTCAGGTGACCCAGTCCGCTGATGTATGCAGAAGGCAAAGTTCCTTTGGATTGCTTCACGTTTTCTGGTGTTGTCTGAGCGTGCCACGATTTCTACATATCAAGCCTTTGGTTTGTCTCTGATACGGATGTTTTCGAAGTCGATGATGCGGTGGTCTTTGCCTTTACAGTGTTACGCAACAGCGCTGCGCTCGCGTTCGAATTTTCGTACTTCGTTTTTGTGTTGAAGAATTCTTTCGTGCAGGTTCTTTTGTTTCGCGAATGTATGTGGGCGAGCACTCCTTGCATGGAGTTTTGTACACCACACGCTTTTTTTTTAAATTTTTTCGTGGGCTGTTTTTTGGTCGTGTCATCGGGCCTTGAGAGTTGATATTGGCTGCCATCTGAATGTCTCTGGCGTCAATTGTGACCGTCCGGTTCCTCGTCGTCCCTCTAACGTTATCCACAGATGATCATCCCTCATCCGTACTTTTGTTTCCTTTTTTTTTTTTTACTTCGCATGCGCTGCAGCAGGGGACTCGTATATGTGCAGTTCGTACCGGAGGGCCCATCGTATACTGTATCGGATGTGCAAAAAGTGTTCCCTAAAGCCCTCTATTATCTTACTCGTTACTCGTGGTTAATATTTTTTTTTATTAAAAAACAAATACCTTTACATTTTGGGAACCGCGCCGAAAATGGGAATTAATATTTTGTTCTCATGTGCATAATTTCGAAATTCTTCACTGAGTTAGGAAATCCTATCCAATCAGATCTAATACATGCTGAAATCTAAATTAACGCAAAAGTAGTATTTGTTAGTTTTTTTGCACGCAAAACGGTAACGGTATTTCGTCACATCTGGAGGACGATAACGGACCCCAGTAAAAGCGTGTTTATTTTTGACGAACGAACGAGTAACGTTATTTCGTTAACTTATTTCGGGTGATGGGTGCAACACAGCCGCTGATTAACGAAGACGTTCCTTTCCTCCCTTGCCTCGCGGCGGTGCTCGGACACCAAGGAAGGTCACCGACGAGGTGTCTTGGACCGGTGTTTGCTCGTCTCATCACGCGAGAGTCGCCGCCGTACCAAGTGCCCCGTAAATGACAATCAAACACCGAGCCCGTTGGTCGGTTCGAAAGTTTCTTCTCGTTTCTTTAAACACTCCAATGTGTATTATGCTCCCCCCACTTGGGCGTTACAGATCTAGGAAAAGGAGGTGTCGCCAACACCTGGCCAGGCAGCCCTCGTGAAGCCAACGCGTGTTGTTTTAAGCTCCTCCCGCCTTTCCAATATTCTTTTCGCTCCCATTTATTTATTTTTCTCTACGGGCACTTTGCGCTTTGTTCGCCTTCGCCGTTGTTTTGTTTCAGAGTTGACCTGTTCCAACTTGCGGGCGGATGTTTACTTAGGCTCGTTTCCTGGGCCTTTTTCGACGGTGTTTCGGGGCGCGCTGTTTCGAGCACGCGAGAGAACCCCAGCGATCCGTGTCTCCTGCCCCCGACACGCGTCGTTTCGGCGTCGGGCCTGCTTGTTTGCTTAAACGAGCCAAACGTTTTCTGCTGTTTTTAAGTTTTTATTGTAAATACAGCGTAGCGTTTGCGACTCCAGATCGCGGACACTGCGTAAATAAAACGTTACAGTTCTTTTTTTATTTTTAACGTTTCGTACGAAGTGGGTTTGACGTGCAACCAGCTGCATGTTACCTGCACACGACGTTGGATGTTTGTGAGTTACCTCGATGGAAATGAGTCTAAACAGTTCTCTTTTTTTAGTGAACAACTGACAGTAGCACATTTTATCTTTTTTTTTTTTTTTGTGTGTGTGGAAAAAAAAAGAGGGGGGGGAGGGGATAGGCAGCGTTTACATTCGCAGCAGTACCCTTCGATCGCTATATTTTTAGGCCTTGGTGACCCTCGAGCAAGGAACTGACAATTACTCAGAGTTCGCAAAAATTGGATTTAGTTTTCGTAGGCGAATTCCGCGATCGGCTGCTCCGTGTTGGCCGGAAGCGTATCGGGAAAACCCCGCGGAGGGAGGAGATTGACGTTCCCGTTTAAAGCACGTGGCATCCGCGCTCTTCCGCAACAACTGCGTGCTGTGGCGTCGTTTCTTCCCCTGGCTTTGCGGGAGAAGAAGGTTAACGCGCTTAGGTGAGACTGCAGCAAATGCGCGCGACCTAGCCCACGCTCCCGGTTCCGAGACATGCCGTAGCCTCCTATATACTGACAAAGCCTGGCAGATCGCCACGAGAAGCGGCCGCCGAAATGGAAAAGTGCAGCGGCAGGCAACAGATGAGAGGAGAGCCACGTGACTGGCGCCTCGCTGCGGCGAGACGCCGAAACACACTTCTCCCGAACGAACAAGTGTGTTTCGGGTCCTCGCCACCGCTGCAAAAGCTGTGCGCTGACGTCCAGGTTCTCCGAGAAATGGCTCTTTGATGCTTTGTGCTACCAGATCGCCGGAAAAACTCTCCGCTAAAAATGCATATCCTTCCCGCTCTCCGTTTCGTGGTTTGGAAACCCAGGGGCCCTTCAAAGCGCTTCTGGCCATTTATTTTTAATTTGCATCGCATTCGGTCGAACTAAGTGAGTGGGACTCTAGCAACACATTAAAACTAAAAATAAAGAAGAACATCTGATGTATTTTGATACATAATAGGTGAAAGTAGTTCAGAATTTTGTGCACATTTTCTATCGTTGATGACGTCTTTGGTCTCTCAACCATGCAATAGAGAACCGAAACGACAAGAGCGTGCGGAGGAGGGCAGGTGTTCCATATGCGACGACCCGAGTACTCCATTTAAACTTCTACTGCGGAATAACAGCTAATTGCGTGAGTGCGACTGCAAGGGCTTGCGACGTTAACCCTTTTACGGGTTGCTATGGCAACAGCTACGTCGGGCTTGCTGGCAACAAAACCGGTTTTTACCCCGTTTTGCTGGAGCCGACGCGGCTGTTGTCATAGCAACCCGTACGTCGCAACAAGCCGTTGCAGTTGCATTCAGTCGCACTCACGCAAGTGTGTGAACGAGCCTTTACGTTCACACACTTGCGACGGCTTACCGATGATGATGATGATACTGCGGCCGTGTGCCGCTGACGCCATCTATCGGGTGGAACACGCAGTGACCCATTATTTATTTCTTGGATCGAAAAACCTGGGACGATGTTATGAACGATCATTTCTCATGGACGTGCATTTTGATCTCACACCTTCGCTCTTTAGTGAAATGCAGTTCCAGTGTGTGCTCTTGTCGTACATCGCAAGAGCTCGATCCATCGGACGTGCCTTGCGGAGCTTTGACTGCTCCTGGCCAACGCGTTGGGAGATTTTGGGATACGCTCCCAAGATGTATCGAGTCCTTTCTGTGTGTTTTCTTTTATCTCGATTTATCCGCTCTATAGAGATACGTTTTTTCGGATCCACGAAGATATAAATCAGCCGCCTCTATGCGCTCTTTTATTAATATGTTCGATTTGGGTATGTAAAGTAGACAATATATTACGTCGAGAAAAGTAAAAAAACAAACAAAATAGAAAACGCCAATGAAGAAAATAAAAAGAAAGGATAATAGAGGGCAGTATAGTAAGTGAGGGAAATTTGAATGAGCCGGTGTTTTATGACCGCGCCTTTTGTCAGTATGAATTAAGGGTGCAGTAATCATTTCTCGTGTTTTTTCTTTATTCCTGTTTTTTCTTGAGTGGCCACGGTGGCGGAATGAGCCGCATTTGCAAATAGATAAGCGATGGGCGCCATAAAATTTAAGTAACGGCGATTTCGTGACTCGGCTCGCTTAGTGGGAATTTGTTCCCGCGTTTTTGTTTCGGAATTGGATTCTTTTATTCGGGGTGAAGCTCTCTCTCTCTCTCTCTCTGGCTTGATTCGCGGCGGTCGTATTCGCCTCGTTCTCTCGTGCCCGCGCTACGTCGTTGGCGAGTAAAATGAATACACTGACCTTGGGTTGCGAGAAATCCTTGAGCAACCCACAATTTACAAGGATCGTTGGAATCCTCAAAGGGAACGGGACAAGAAAGAAGACAAACAGTGACAAAAAGATCCCGAAGTTTCCCGGGTGCCATTCCCGCGATGTGCCGACTGGCCTCGGGCTACGTACGAGCTGGGGATGGACCTAATTCCCCTATACGAGGGCAGTTGTGTTTCAGCGTTCAAAGGGCACAAAACATTTGTTCCCTCGGCCCTTTATCGGCTAAGGAATCGCAGAATTGCGCCTGTGCACTGAAAGTGTGAGTGTTTTACGCCATTGGAATTGCATACCGATTCAAACTTGAGGGGAAAAAACAAAAACGGGTAAGAAGAAAGATATATATATATATATTTTTTTAACATGGGGATTTTTGGCATTGCGTAGTGTGGTGCACCCTTACGTCATCTTTCCGAACACTTTGCGAAGCTCGCTCGTTAAACGAATAACTCCGTGCGGCCTTTGTCGGACATGATTTTGCACAAGATTGAATAGGGTTCCGCTGATTTGGTCAACATTCGTGCGTATAAAAAATAATGTTTGGAGGGAAAGAGCCACCTCTATGTCATGGAGCGACTCCGAATGGTGCATGCTGGGAGGCGCTGCACCGTGCCCGTGCGTCGGACGGAGGAGGCGTTGCGTTCGTTATTCGTCAAGGCACCTCGCTAGGTGGCGCAATGTGCCGCTAGCTTCTTTGTGTACTCTCCATCCAATCATACGAGTCGAGAAAAAGAAAAAGAAAGAAAAGCATGCGGGTTTGGAAAACGAACTGCGAGGAGAGATTGAGAGCCGCAAATTATTTCCGAGATACTACTAATCTAGTTCTATGCTATTTCTGTGGCGTTTTTCCCCCCTTTAAATTGGCTAACTGGTACAAGCGAAGGAAGCGCCTCGACGATGAAGTGCGGGCGAGATATGTCGGTGCTGTGGACAAAGGAGCCGCAGGCGCTACGGACCCCCCCCCCCCCCCCTCCTCCTCCCTCCCTTCTTTATCCCCCCGGCCGCGCTGAGGTCGCCGATATAAGCCTCCAATTTCTTCTTTAGCTCCTCATCTATTAGCGACCATAAGCTGAAATAATTTTTTTTCCCGATATCTTTATTTTTCACGTGCTGTAGGAAGAGGTAGGCGACGAAAAGGCAGTCGAGGGTGTTGAATGGGCGGATCGGAAGAGGAGATAAAGGGTGCTGGGTCGAGTCGATAGAGAAAGGATGACGGTGCACAAAGTGGCTTAGGAGGATTGAAAACTTCAAATCGGAAAAACCTCAATAAAAAAGTTTAAGAAAAGTCAGCTGGAAGTGACTTTTAGGGACTGCCGAGTTGTTCTCGTTGCCTTTTTGTTTGCTCTACGGTCCTTTCTGTGCCCTCGTCCCAAAGCCTCTCTCTCCCGCCATCTGTCCGCCACATCCTGACGTCGGGGCCGAGGGTTTCGCTGATCGGTTCGTTCGAGTCTCTACGTCCAAGCCCCTCTCCGAGGACGTACTTCCGCCACGCTCTCTGCTGCCGGATGGCTGCGACCCATATAGGGCTCTGGCCCCTGGGCAGTGTTGGAATACCAGTAACCACGTTAACGCATTGCTTTTCATCGTCTAGCCTACTTTCCTAAATGACTAGCGAGCACAGTATGCCTCACGATGTTTGTAGTACGTATCCTGTTTGGACAGGCCTTTAGCGATCGGCTAACACTCGCGTTCGCAACTACTTTTTTTTTTTTTTGCGGAACGTGTACGATTTAATTGCCAGGTTTGCGACATCGGACGACGTGACACTATTTGTTTCCCCTTTCTGACCACTTGTGAATCTCAGGCTGAACGCACCAGTTGAAGACACGCTCCAGGCAGTGTCCCCTGACGTGTAAATCGGCCGGCAGTGCGAGGCTGCGCGGGGCGTAAATGCGCCCGTTCTTGGGAAGCGCCGACCTCGGCATGACGAGAAACCGTTCCTCGGAACTCGCTTCTCATATGTTGCAGCAGCGTTTTCCTCGAAGCGCTCTGCCGTGCGCTGCTCCGATCGATGTTTTTTTTTCTCCATTGCTTCGTTTTGATTGGTCGGGATTAGGGAAGCCGCTTCGTTGGTGGAGTCCCTCTTTTCTCTCCCTATTATCATCCGGTCGGGCCACTTCGTAGGAAGTCCCTATTAAGCGGGAGACACGCTTTGTCTGCCACGGTGGTGTTGCGACATATTCCGCCTCTTATCCTCACCCTCTTACTCATGTCCCGAGTGTGGTTCGGTTCGAAGGTTCGACGTGGTTAGCTCTAGTTTCGGCGGGTTCGGTTGGGCAACTGCTTTGCTTCGCGTGCGGTGGGTGGCGTAACCAGGCGGGATCTCTCCCTTTACAACTTCTCTCTCTTCTCTCGCTCCTCCCCTCCCGGGCGCCCCCGGGTTGAAAACGGGATCGTCTGCCCTATTCGTAGTCAGGAAACGTTTTCTCGTCGCTTTTAGGTGCATTCGTCTTTTGTCGCAACCTCTGGATACGAGTCCAGCGATGCTTTTTTCTCGGGTCTCGTTCTTTCTTCGGGGTCAGGTGATTCGGTTGAGTGACGGTCAATGGGTTGTGCAAGTGCGATCACTTGGCTCCTGATGGACTGCCGCGCGTAAAGGCTGATTCTCACACTTGTGTCGAGTGTGAGGGTTGCTATCGTAACACCTGCGTCGGCTCCAACAAAACGGGGTAAAAACCGGTTTGGTTGGAGCCGACACAGCTGTTGCCATAGCAACCCTCGCACTAGGTCGGACTCAACGCAAGTGTGGGAATCGCCCAATTTTGGACGCAAGTGCAGTCTAATTGGGACGAGCACCGGCCATCTGCCAACAGCGGCCGCATTGAGGGGACGCTGAAGCGATTTTTAACTTTGCATTTGGCAGTGCTTAGGAGCAGTGGAAGTATCTTAGGAGAGATCTCGACATTCGAATCCAAGCAGTCGCTGGCCCGCCCGGACATAGTAGTCATTTTTCGATTGACCCAGCCTCAATCAATTTGTTTTCGGCTTTTTTTTTTTATAATGCATTAGCATTAGTACCCTGGTACATGCGCTGACCTTGGACTGCTTTGGAGTAACCAAAGTTCGCAACGTCGCCACGGGATGGCGCCACAGCCCCACTAGCTGTGGAAACTGGCTGGGAAACACCTGTAAGCGCCGACGGATGGCGGCGGGTACATATTTCGAGAGGCTAGGCAATAGGACGCATATCAATGGAGGCCACACTGGATTGGCTGGTTATAGAGAGCGGCACCGTTACGTAACACCTAGCAACCGAAGGTCGCCGGCGACGTCCCCCTTCGCCAATTTCGACGCCGCACATCGGGGGACGGCGCTTGTATCACTGGGGCGCGTGTTAATCCACCCGGCCCCCTCCGTTCACGCCGCTTGGCAGCGACAGTCTGCTGATGGCTCATTACAATATATGAACTCCCCTTGGCCCACCCGTACACGCCAGTTCGCGCGGTGTCTTGACGGCGGCCCAAGTACACCCTCGCCCCGCTGTTTCCTACTGCACATGGGTTGCTAGGTGTTCCGTCACGCCTTCGCTCTCTGTAACCAGCCAATCCTTTGCGGCCGCCGTTGCTAGGCGTCCTATCGCCTATTTGTGACTCCAATTCACTATATATAGTGGCGCCACTGGTTTTTAAAAATCATAGAGTTATTACAATAAACACTAGAGGCTCAGCTGGCGCTAGTGTCTACGGGACTTCCGGTTGCAAATTGAAGCAGACAGCATGCAGTCTACTTTTCCAGTCTTCCTGTGTATTCCTATGGGAAAACGCGCGTGAATTTTGTCTCTTCGCCAGAAAATAACATAAATAACTTTTGTTATTTTGGTTGTACCGGATAGTATGTACCTTTATTAATATCGTGAAAGTGTAATGGCTTTAGTTACAGCATTTTTTCTTTACCGCTGAACGATGTTAAACTTCGCTCTATTTCAGGCCCAAACCACTGTTCCATGGCAGCTAGGTATGTAGAAACGAGCGACGATTCTAAGCAAAATAACGATCGAAAGGGATGTAGAGTATGTTCAAAGTTCGCCAGTATTCCGTTGGTGCTTATATATTGCTAACATATGCCCGTCCTGTCACTATATGAAAATATCACCGTCATGAATCTTTACGAGTGGCTAAAAAAAAAACACGTTTGAAACGTAAAGAATAAAGTACGTGGGCTACGAAATGTGTGTTTTCTTATTATTTCCTATGTCGGGCAGTTTTTATCGGGCACCTGTTCTCTGGCTTCTCTCTATTTGCGAAGATTTAGAGCGTGCGGGTGATGATTTGAACCCAGAACAAGCATATTCGCACATATTTATGAGCAGAAAGAATAAAGCAGTACTTAATTATTGAAAATCGAAATATATTACGTGACTTTCAATTAATTTTGATCGTCTACAAGCACAAGGGGTTACTTATCCAGTGTCACTGCGTGGTTCTTGCCGTCTCTCTCGGTTTTCCACATGTCCTTCGTTCGTTTCGCACGTATATCCCCCATACTGGAAAGCGCCGACGCCGTGTTCGCGCTAACAGTGTCCGACAGTGCACATAAATACATGTACGAAGCGGTTTTAGCACCGTTTTTCATGCCACGATTTTAAAATTAAAACGCCGTAACTAACCAATTATTTCCTCTGCGTGACTGGGAAATGTTCCAATGTGCCTAGTACGTACAAATTATTTGTAATATTTTCTCTTATAATCGAGCGCAGAGAGAAAATGCACTCGCTTTTTCCCATAGAAATGCATTACTGGAAGTCCATTTCCGACTGCTTGCTGTCTGCTTCAATTTGCAACATCACACTAGCGTACATTATAATAACTCTATGTTCAAAATGGCGGTTGTAGTGACGGTACCAGTTGCTGTGCATGTCTAGTTTTCTGGCTTCACTGAGCGACACAAATTATTCCTGCTTATACAAGAAATCTGGAGTGCTATGAGCGCAGGTCACCTCGTTATCGTGAAATCAAAAACCCTATTTAGCGACATATTTACGCCAGAAGGCACGTTTTAATTGTTAAAGAAAACCGAAACTAACCCGTATTTTGTATTTAATTTCTCCGTAAAGGTGTTGATTTCGGATTCTTCCATAACTCAAGGGTGTCACACAGCGTAATTATTGAGCTAAAGGAGTTGTTCGCAGAAACTTTATTTTGTGACATCAGTGGCGTCGTTAGGGTCAGCACACCCGAAGCGGTGCCTCCTTCCCCCCCCCTCTTCGTTTTATTGCCCAACTGCAGCCGCCTGAGCTGCACTTCTTGAAGAAATTAAGTGGAAGTAAACTATGAACTATCATAGACTAACCTATCTTCGTAAACTAGTCTCTGATGCTGGGTCTCTCCGACTCCCATGTCGGTCAGTTCGGATTAGGGGATGAGATGAACGGCTCAAAATTAGGGCTCCATTGTGGCTTTTCTGGGTCGGCGATGATTTGGTTCGAAAACAGAATCCCCTTATTGCGCTCCGCTCGCTGCAGTCCGAGTTCGTAGATACGGGTCCCGGTTGGAAATGGGTTTACGTCCGTCCTTCGGCCCATTGTGGCCCCCAGACAACCCGATGCGTCGCCAAATCCCCCTATCCCCTTGTGTAGGACGAAAGGGCTCCTCTTCTCCCGAAAAGGTATACGCAGCATGCGTCGCGCTCTCACAGAGGCCCGTGTGGATTAGACTCGTCGGCTGTCGACTCTGGGGAAGATCACTTGCTACGTCAGCGGTGGGCGTGAACCGCTAACGAAGGGATCTACGCACGGTCGGGCTCTCGGGAGAACGCTGCGAGCGGAACGCAAACTTTGATATGCTGGAAGAGAGACTGGAAGGATACTACCTTCTCTCCCTCGTGATGCACGTCATTGCGACATCGCCGTGATTTTCCGGTGACGGCCGGCCGGTGTCGTACATAGCAATTGGCTGCTGTTTTTTTTTATTTTGTTTTATTTCTATAACGTTTTATTTTTGTGGGTTCAGAGCTAATTATATTGCGGCCTTGTTTTCACCTTCAGCGTGCCATATACTGCTCAGATTATCTTTCGCCGACATAATCTGGAAGAGATTGCCTCGTGCCATAGGAAAAGCAAATTGTTCAGAGGAGGCTTTAATATTTCTTTTTTCGGAATAGTCTTTTTTTTTTTAAACGGCATATTGCGCAAATATTGAGGGACCTCTAGATTTGTCCCTTGTCCCCGTTAGATGGTGTCCCTTCTTTTTGTTTTGTTTGTTTGCAACGCCTTCCAAACGTCTTTCGTGTGGTAACAAAGTGATCGATTTGTGAGAAGTGTTGTGCGCGTGCGCAAGCCACCGTTTCCTCCGAAGCACACTCGTGTGTGCTTCGGAGAGAACTGAGGGTAGGTCAAAGTTGCAGACCCGTCGGCTGATCGCCGGCTCTGCTGTCTTCGAAAGCAGCAAACACGTTTCTCCCAAGTAATTAAGTTCACGCTCCTGCCGCTAGATGCCGTCTTTATACGGAAAAGCTGCTTACTCTCAAAAGTATCGCATTGAAAGTAGTACGTTTAATGGGCAATACAACAGTATTTCTACTTTCAGTAAATGCCGATTTGACTTGACATTCATATCTAAATGAAACACGCGTTAGTTTTTTTCTACACGCAATGGCACTCGCAGAAAAAAATTGAAAGCGAAACGAGCACCGTTTACTTCCTCAAATCGCCGCCCAGGACAAGGGGCCACGTGATTTGGAGCCGGTAATATGCTGCCAGTGTTTATCATAGCCACGCGCTCGGGTTGGACAATGTACAGAGCACGTGCTGAGTTCCGGAAAAAACAACAACAACAACAACAACACATCTGTTGAAGTTTGGATCTGAATGCACGTCGGGGCAAATAGCCTCCTCTGCACTGACCACGGTGGTGCTGACAAACCCTATTGCCACGAGAAGCGGCCGCCGAGATTGAAAAGAGTAGAGTCGCAGACAACGGATGGGGGGAGGAGGGGAGGAGGAGGAGGAGGAGGAGGAGGGATAGGAGGCCACGTGACGGGCGCCCCGCATGCGGCGAGACGCCGAAACACACTTCTCCCGAGTGATGGCATGTCCGCTCGTGCTCCTCGCGTTGAATCGCGCTCTACCGTTTCTTTTCTCGTCCGGTTTGAAAACCATGTTTGGGGTCCTCGCCGCTGCAAAAGCTGTGCGCTGATCGACGACCAGGTTCCCCGAGAAGTACTCTGTGGTACCAGATCCTCGCGCTCGAAATCTGCTGACCGGGCGCTCTATGGCTCCGTCGTCGAACCGCCAGGCTTTGCGAGTATAGAGGAGGTATATGGTCGAGGCATTGACTGTCACGAGCCCAAGTCGAATGCTCACTCTGTACTCGTGTCCACCTTATGAGTCGCTTTTAAATGCCGTGACGGCGGGGATCGCGGAGCTTCGACGAAATTCCGGGTATACCGCATTGTGGACAACGAAAACAATGCGTTGCCCATAACTTGGTCCCGAGGTTTTGTGAAGGAGAGACGGAGGGAAAACGTCCGCTTTGATCCTCGAAATTATGCGGCGCGACAAAGAAGCTTCTTTTGTGAGTGGCGTTGCGTGCGAGAATATTTGGGTCCCACTATATAGTGCCAGTATAAGCTCGTGTGAGGTGAGAAATATTCTTACCCAGTATCGTTGCACGGACCGCCCTTTAAACCTCGATTTTTTTGCGACATTAGACCGCGGGAATTATAAATACTGGCCAGGCCTTGACGCCCGATGCGAAGGAATGCGCGTGCATCCATCGGTCGGTCGATATGTTTCATTCAGCGAACCTTCGGACAGTTGGTCTCGACAGCCGGAGAGTTTGACGCGCGGCTTCCGCAGAGTGCGTCGGCTGGTTCGCCATGCAAATTGTAGCGGCACTTCCTACGCGTGGCCGAGGTTGGAACCATTGAAAGCCCGCGATTGAATCGAGCATTTCGAGCGCCCGTCCTCGGCACGAATCGTCGGGAGGGGCCTGCTTGTCCAAACAGATCCGACGGGCGGGGCTCGACAAACTTGGCAATTTATTGTTCTCGTTCGCGCGCGAAGCTATAGCTTAGCCCGCGCTTTTATCTCCTTCCCCATATTTGGCGCGGGCACGTGCGTGCGTGTTTGTGTGAGGGTTTGTTTGGAAGTCGCATTTTGCGCTATCGATTGGAAATTTGATGGTTTGTCACTATGCAAAGCGGTGGCTGCGTGCTCGCTGTGTGCTGAACGGATGGCCGCATGGATGCGTGTTCTCGGCGCAGCGTATGGCCAAATGGATGGGAACAGTTTTACATCGGGGGGCGGCTTGCGCCCCCTAGCCAAAGTGATTTAAAAATAACCACTAAGGCCCTTTAACGATGTATATTTGAATTCGAAATTCGCGGAGCATGGTAAAGAATCCCATATCGCTGCTAAGCATTCATTTAACATCCTCCAGAACCGACAATTGGTGGGACGGGGCCTCTTCGCAACCTGGTGCGCGCAGTTTTCGCCCCACGGAATGGAAAGAAAATAATAACAAACTTGTCAGGCCAATGGATGGACGGATGCATGGCGGCTGTTCCCTTTGAATCGGGCGGTAACTTGCGTGCCCCTAGCCAAATGTTTTTTTTTTAATTTTAGAATAAATTATGGTTAAGCTTGTTTGATCATATATAACCTCTATTCGCTTCTTGATTTCAGCCACCATTTCTATGATCTTTTTTTACCGAGCTCTACTTCATCAAAAGATGTTTTGTTTCACGGTTCTCGTCGATTCCCAGGGCCCCGAGGGAGTCAGTCTCTTGGCCCGATGTCCTTGGGTGGCCGGGACCTTTACATTCCATAATGACACGGTCTGGCGTTTCAGTTCCCTCCCCGCATACCAATGCACGTTGTATCCATCTCTCGGTATTTGACCCCGTACGTCCTTGTTCTCGAAACGTCTGTCCTCAAACAACAACGCGCTTCTTCTATAGTAATCAAATATGCCCTCCTTTTTAATACCCGTTTTTCTTGCCCCGTACATTTCTAAGGCTGGTTTCTTCGGCATTCGTATCTCCTTTCCAGTATCCTTCACTGTTCCTGTCGGCACATCATCCCCTTTGTTACACCATGTGCTTCGGCGCGAGAACTTCGAGGAAGGCGATGCCACTAAGCGGGAAAAGACGTGAAGTAGGGAAACCGGGAGCTGGCGTTTATCCGATTGCAACGAAAACTTTCGCAGTCTCGTGGCCAAAACAGACACTTTACTTGAGGGAAATACTGGACGCAATGCATAAATAAAAATACTATTTTTTTGTTTTTTTTTTTGTTTCGGATGGTACGCTGAGAGACGGCGTTCGAGATGGCGGTGATAGCCTGGCTACTTTGTAGCTCGGGAAACCTGTCGACCGACGTTTTACGTACTCAGACATGACCCAGAAGCAGGACAGCAAAGAAATCTTTGGAAGCTGTCCGTCCTCTTCTTCCCTCCTGGGTTACCGTATGTCTCCTCTCGTTCCTCTCACGCCTGATGCTGCAGATGGTTGCCGGTGCCGAGCACGTACACCACCCGAACAGAATCGCGGTAGGTTTTCGTCTCAGAAGCGCCTCCATCCCTCGATGAGGCGTCCATGCTAAGAGATTCCTCTTCCTCGGACGAGTTCAGGTCACGTATCTTTGACTCAATATAGGAAACAGAGGGAACGCTATTCGAGGCGCGAGATTGCACTCTCGGTTATTCCATATATAGAGCTGGAGGCTGCATTTTTGAGTTGCAGAAAGTTCAAACACGCGACGCTTCAAAAAGTCAGTTTCTTGATTGTGAGTGCTCGCGAAAACGATCGAGAATATCGTACGACTGTATTTTCTTAAATATAGCGCTTCGCACGACTCCCCAGACGTGTGTATCTCTCAAATGTGGGCGTTGGAAAGCACCGCTAGCGAGCTCTCAACGCCTTAATTTCAGAGCTCTAAAGTTGATTTTCTCGACGGATCAAGTTGTGAGGGACCACATATATATAGGAACGTCTGCTATTGCCGTGTGCTGTTCAACGAAAATGAAAACAACTGTCCTGTTGTGAAAGGGAACTTTTTATAAACTTGACTAAAATAACAACGGGGCCTCATTTCTTCTTTGATTTACGCACTTCCGTATACCGCAGTGGACAGGTCAACTTAAAGGGATGCTGAACCGAAAAACAGAATCTAAATTCTTTGTCGTTTTTATATTTACAGCACAACGAATGGCTCTTAAATGCCGGTACTTGAAACAATAAAGTAGTCTAAAATGTATGATTTATGGAAATAAATATTATAAGGTGCGCCTGGTGAGTTCTTTGAAAGCTCGTTTCGTGACGACAACAAGCCTGTAGTACGCAGAACGCGGCTATGGTGAGCCACACAAAGTTGGCTCCGACCTACCTCGTTGGCTCCGGCGTGCGCTCGCGCCGCGTGGTGGCGGCGACGAAACGGAAATGCGACGTGCGAACCCCGTCAGACGTCGAAACGGAAATGCGACGGGCGAACGCTGCTGTCAGACGTCGTCATGGCCAAAGTTTAAGGACGGGAAAAAATCGCCGAACTCCGAAAACCCACAGACCAAATTCGCCGCCGTCGCTACGACGCAGGTGCAGAAGTGGACTGGGGGTGGCCGGGTGGCTGGCAGGTAGTGCGCAGCTAACTTGGCTGGATTAGTTGGCAAACTTCCAACGCGACGGGCATCCGTCTATTATTCAAAGCGCAACTTTCTTCCACGCTGTGGCGCGTCGGCAGCTCGACTTGTTCATGTCAGTTCCGTTGCGGTTTGTTGACGTCAGTTCCGTTGCGAGTAATCCCAGAAGGCCTCGCGCGCGTCGGAGGCTTCTGACGCTTCTGGCTTAATCGGCGGTCGTCATTCCAAGAAATATAATAATCCGATCTCCATCCTTTTACATGAATAGCATTTTTAGGTATTCGCGTCTCCAGCTCGGCGCTCGCCCTCCCGCGGCGGAAACGGGAAGCGCTCTAGTGAGGGTCCCCGGTTCTCCCGCTCAGCGGGCACGGCGGAACTGCTCGCGATCATGGCTCGCCGGGTTGTCCTTTCCGGGAATGTGAACAACATTCTTCACTGTCCCAACGTAGTGCTGCTGCCGGTATGGGATTGTGCACTTACTGGAGAGTTTTAGTATCGCGGCAAAGAAGCAAACGCAAAGTGGTGCGCGTTTGCGTTAGAGTTGCGTGCCCCACGTTGTGCGTGCGCCTCATCGCCATGCGCCATCCAAGACCGAAATCTTGCGCTCCGCGCGCGCAGTGTGGAACACGCACAGCTAACGCAAAGACACAGGGCTTGAGTTCGCTCGTATACGCAATATTAAAGCTCACTACTGGTCTCGGCGGCTTCCAGCACGCCAATGAAACGTGCTGCAGTGGAGCAGACGTGCAAGCAGGTACGGCGTTCCTTCGATCTGGAAAGGCTGAGATTGGCAAAACGACGGCGAGCAAATACAAAAGTAAATAAATGTTATAAACAAACTCGTAATTAAAAAAAATATTTTTTTCACATTAACTGTGGGTAAAGTGTGTCGTGCAATCAATGTCGCGAATTTTGACAATCGGCGAAACGTCCCAAAAATCGCCGCCAATATACTTCAAAACCAAATGCCCAAAAGTAATATATATATATATATATATATATATATATATATATATATATATATATATATATGAGCATTTGGTTTGGATAGTACTTTTGAGCGTGCGGTTTTGGACGTATTGGCGGCGATTGTCAGACGTTTCGCCGACTTTGACAGCATAACACTTTACCCACAATTAATGAGAAATTGTACATGGATTTCGCACATTAGCTAGAATAAGCTTCTCATTGATTTTAGACTATATTTATTTTATTGGTAATTAAAATGCGGCAATTGGCACCAGTGATGATAATTAGCACACTTAGCATTGTCATATTTCTTCGCGCGTTTAAATTTAGATCATAAGCAACAAAATATATTTAGGAGCTTGAAAAATTGCTTATTCAAATATGCGAGATTTTGATATTACTATTATTAATACACATCGCGGCAATGTATGCCTCAATTAACGCCAAGATCACGAGAATACGCTATTTGACCATAATAGCCTTTTCCAGAAAGGTATAATTGTGTTTTCTTTCTAGCATATGAAAAACTCTGACATCGTTATCAAAATAGACAAACAGTCAAACACTGGATGTAATCCTAAAGTCCTATGCCTCACGCGGTGCTATGAAAAACACACACACACATACACTTCAGCTGTCCGACTCGGATTCCGTCTTTGAGTTATTGCAGTGAGAGCGGCGTTTACTGAATTTATGCGTTTTCCTGGACATATTGTCTCTTTTATTCTTGTGCGGGAATAAGGTTAAACCAATTAATCATCTAAATACCCCCCAAAAATTGTATAAGGGCCGCAGTTCATTATTTCTCCATGACAATTAATCTGAGCGAGAAAAAGGCAGCGAGAACGCATAAATATCAGCACTGATTTTTTCATCAACATACAAATATCAACCTGAATTCAACGTGTGCGTCAGAAAACAAAGTTTCCGCGAACAACTTTTCCAAGTAAATAATTACGATGTGAGACACATCTTGAGTCATGAAAGAATACGAAATTAAGACCTATATCGAGAAATTAAATCCGAAACAGAGGTAAGTTTCGGTTTCTCGCCCAGAATTAAAACGCGCATCCTTGCGTAAATAATACTCTAAACATCGTTCTTGTTTTTCAGGTTAAAGAGGTGACCCGTGCCTCGTCAACACCCTGGCTTCCTCGTATTACCAGAAATAATTTATGTCGCTCAGTGAAGCCAGCACTACCAGACAGGCTCAGCAGAAGCGCGCGCATCTCTGACCCTCACTAAACCCGCCATCTTGGAAAATGAGTGGCGCCACCTATAGTTAGTTGGAGTCGCGAATAGTGCGGTCCCGGGAAGCTTGTCCGGGGCTTATTTCGGCAACTTCAGATATCGGTTCAGCATCCCTTTAATGCAGCAGGTGGTATACCCCTAAAGGGGTATTCGCACCGGGATGCGCATCACGTGATAACAAAGTCACACCTTTGCGCGGCGCCGCGCTGACGTCGACATCCCAGGGAGATTGGGGAGGTTTTTGCTAGGGATGCAGAAACTGCTCCCCCTGCCTTGGCGTGGGATCTCTTCGCGATTGGCGGTATTTTGTTCGCGTGTCTGGCAACAGATTGTGCTCAGCGAAAAAACCGGCGATGGGATCGGGATCGCCTAACTTGTTCTGACTTGCGCTGTTGCGCGTTTCGTGGATACGGTGTAGTGATTGACAAGTTCAGAACGACTGGGCTACACAGGGTGCATTTGCCTATACTCCGTTTCATCTTATGTTGTGCTGCAGCGAAGGCTAGAACACATATCCTCCTCTATACTCACAAAGCCTGGCAGTTCGACGACGGAGCCATAGGGTGCCCGGTTGCAGATTTCGAGCGCGAGGATCTGGTAGCACAGAGCATCAAAGAGCCATTTCTCAGGGAACCTGGGCGTCAGCGTCACGCACCTTTGCAGCGGCGAGGACCCGAAACACATTTGTTCGCTCGGGAGAAGTGTGTTTCGGCGTCTCGCCGCGGCGGGGCGCCAGTCACGTGGCTCTCCTCTCATCCGTTGTCTGCCGCTCCACCTTTTCCATTTTGGCGGCCGCTTCTCGTGGCGATCTGCCAGGCTTTGTCAGTATATAGGAGGCTATGGCTAGAAGCGCGAGCTCCGAGATGTTCCCTAGAGCAAGGAGCTCGCGCTTGTAGCCTTTCCTGCGATACATTATAAAGTGAAATAGAGTACAGCGTTCGTCGTTTGTTCAATCATTAGGAACGAGTTCCGAACTTCAGCCGTTTTCGCAATATTGACGGGGGAAAAAAGGGGATGTTTTTGGTTTTTCCAATTGCTGCCATACGTTTTCAATGAACACCCGAAGAAATATTTCCCTCCCCTTAAAAGGAAAATAGTAGCGCTTCAGAGAAGACCCAATCCCCGTTAGCCGTTGGTCTGGAATGTTTGAAATCTGCTGTTCTGTGTAGAAAGGGGCTCGAGGCCGACGCCACGGGGTCCGCACGTGCCGCACACACGTTATGTAGAGACCTTTCCAAAAAAAAAAAAAAGTGCTCCTGGTTGGTTTTATTTTCGGGGTTTGTGTGTATGGCGCGTGATTTGCTCGCTTCGCGAAGCGACCAACATGCGCGTGCTGGGCTGAGGACTCGTATATATTGGAATGTACTATATTGCCGGGGAGGAGACTCACCACACTGCGAAGAGCTCGCGAGGAATGCGCGAGTGCGGCTCGGTGTTGCTGACTGCCACGGGAATGCTGCGCGTTTGAATGCAATCCACTTTTTTTTTTCTTCGGCGTTAACAACGAGTTTTGCGTTGCTTACGTAAAGGGCGCGCTCTCGTTCGGGCGGGGCAACAGAATAACCAGTTTTGCCCTCACCGCAGTCTGTCGCAACGCTGTCCCTCCAAATCCCCCCCACTAAAAAAAAAAAGTCTGCTCTCCAAAAATTAACAAAAAAAACAGCGTTTTTTTTTTTTTGAGGGCGGATTTTTTTTAACGTCACTCTGGCGTTTTTTTTTTTTGGTTCCCGATTTTCCTCACATTTGACGAAACACCAAGAAACTTCGCTGAACTAGTAACCTAAATATAAGGCTAAAATACTTTTTTTTTTTTAGAATTCTGATCCTCATCGTGGTTATTAAGCTGAGAGTGGCAACCGTGAAAAAGTGATTCCAGCGGCAGACAGGGGTTCACTCTTTTGACCGTAAAATTTGTTCCACACTGGTTACAAACAGTCTAATGGTGTCAAATGAATGCTTTGGAAGCTCGTTGCAAACACCCGCGCAGCAGCACGAAACAAATTCTCAGTGTAGTCCGTTTTCTAAACTTCCTACTCGACAAAAAAAAAAAAAAAACAATCCTGCTTGCCATTGTTGTCGTGGCACTGAGAAAATAGTTTGAATGTTGGGTTTGGCATCATTTTCAATTTCTGAATTTCGGCGGTACAAATAACATATCGGAATGGCCGGGGATTCGGGAAGCATAGTTAGTTGGTTTAGCTCGAAGAACGGCCGGAGAGGTTAGCTGGGATCGGGCACGAGCGCTGGATTCGGCATCGTGTTTTCACCGATCCAAGCTTGCGCCCCGCCTTTGCTTCCTCGGGGGACGAGGGCTCTAGAACGTCGGGAAAATGGCATCCGTAATTTGTCAGTCAAGATGGCGGAGCCCGCAGAAACGAGGCCAAATTGGGACTCTGCACGTTGGTCTTGCGCACTCGTTCACTGCAGTCTTGGAACTCACTCCAACCTTTTCTTTTCCCATGCCCATACTCGTGGTGTCCGTCTCTCTGAGGACATTACCCATTCCTCTTTTTCGTCGTCTATTTTTTACGGGTGTTCGATTAGAGCAGCTTGATCGTTGATTTCCCGGTTCCATGACCTGGACGGGCGCGTCTCTAACGATTCTTGCTTTAAATGTCTTGCTATTCTACAGACGCGAGTGTTTGCACATTATGCGGATGAACAAACGCCCGCCCGTTTGCTTTGTGCAGATGATTACATTACCCGCAAGGAAGGAGGCGAAATGAATGGAGGCGGACGTTTTTTTTGTGTGTCTTATTCATGTAATTGTATTCCGCACCAGTGAGACACTGCGCTGGCGTGCGCAGTGCCGTTAGCAGTGAACAGTACATTCGAAAGTGACGTGAAGTCGCAATAGACCCTTTTCAAGAGTGGGTGTCTGCGCATCCATTGTTTAGGCACTATACTCCGCGTGAACTCGGCTGGTGTCGAAAACGAATGTTCGGCGAGGATCTAATCACACGCTTGGTGCCCCCAAGAAACGGCAAGCGCCAATGTCGCTCGATGTACTTTTCAAAAGGGTCTATTACTTCGCTATTAGTTCCGCTGCCTGGAGAGCTTAATCCCGTCCAGTGACGCCATCCCGCGGCGAAAGGGATGATTTCCCAAAACGCTTCTCTTTCCCTATTCCCGGGCCCGAAAGATGGAGAGAGGGAGAGAGCGAGTTGTTTCCTAGGGAATTTGGGGAGCATGGAGGCTCGGTGTCGCCCACCGCCGCCAGGGGAATATCGCGGTTTGCGCGCCGGGGAGCTCGGCTCAGTGGCTCGACGCCCGGCGGCCGTGCTCTCCACCGCCGCGTCCACGGACACGGGGCTGTTTCCGGCGGCCCGCGGAGTCCGCACCCCGGCGGTGTTTACGTTCCTTGCACGATGACCCGCGGGATTCGTCCGCTTCAGCTGCCGCGTGCACGGAGTGTTCTTCTGGGCCCCCGGTGCCGCGGTCTTCGCCCGCTTCTTCCGGACTGTGGATTCTTGGCCGTTCGCCCGGATTAAACCCCGCCAACTTACGACGCTGCGCAGCTCTTCTCGGATGCACCGTTCCTGGATGGTTAAGTTGGAATGCTGTTTGGGAAGCTGGGTCATCTAGGCTCGCGCTGTGTCGCTCTCTTGGACCATTTGGTCGGGACGCTGGTTGTTTGGTTGGTCGTCGGTCTTTTGCAACTGCACCGGTCTTCCGAGAACCCCAGGCCTTCGGCATTGCTTCGCCCGTAGCGCTTCTCCTGGATTGTCGGTTCTTCGGTGTCCTCTTTGACGGGTTCTTGTAGGACAGTTTCTCTGGAACGGCCGTTTTAGGGCTCTTTTCGAAGTCGTTATTTTGGATTGATGAACGTCGACGGACTTGCGTAGAGTAAGCCCTTCGGGTCGGTAACCTTAATCCCCCGGTCCACTTTCTCCACAGTTCTCCTCGTGCGATTGTTGTAATTCAGAACATTCGGGGCAAATCCGCCCGCGATATTTTATTTTATTTAACAACTTAAAACGAGTCCTGTCTATTTGCATTACCCGGATCATCCTCCACTGGACCTTGTGGGGCAGTTTCTTTTTTGTTTTAATTTTCACAGAGAGATGACAGAACCGCTTGAACTGTATCCCCTGCAACTCGGCCCTTGTCTGAAATTGCAGCTATTTGTCTCCACCATTTTCTTCTGTAATCGAAATGGGCGCGATGGATATTGCGAGACATTGCTGAGCTGACTTTCTTCTGCCCCGGCGGTTTCATTCCATTTCCTACCCGTGTGTGTGCTGTGCGGGGCCGGTAGCCGACTGCGGCTATTGACCGCACTACCCTGGAAGAACCGTTGCGCGTGGGCCGATATTAGGCATTCCGTCTGTTGTGTTTTTTTTTTTTCTTTTTCTTCGGGAGTGCTTCGCTCGGCTGGTCCTACTCACTTTGAAGCAGCCGACAGCCCGAGCCTTTCCGATGTTTGCGTTGCAGAGTGAACCGACGGAGCAATCATTCTCCACTGGGACGAAAGGTTCCGATATCTCCGCGGCGGTCTGGAAAGGTCCGATTTGCTTGCGTGGCTTGATCGAGATCGTCCGCTTTGTTTCGCATACCTTTCGGCAGGGCTTCACGCGATAGCCCCCTCTTCCGGGGTGCAGCTAACCCGAGGAACTCTCTTTTGATCTCTTCGTCTTCGCCGGTATATTTGCCTGGACGGCCTGGGAGGCTATACGGGACGCGCAGCATCAGCGGCGAGGTCTTCAGCTCACTGCCGGATGGCGGCGGGGGCTCCCAGCGTGGGCACATCGTCAGAGTTGCTGTTCCTCTTCAGCATCCTTCTGCTGCACACCCCTGCTTGTTTTCTCTTGGCCGTTTTTCGCTGCGTCAGCGTGCTTGACACTGCCCCGCCCTCCGCCCCAACGACTTCCGGAACCGAGTGCGATCGTGGGCTGTTGCACTCGTGATGGAGGCTTCCGATTTTTTTTACCGAAGGATCGCTGCCTCTGCTAGGGTGTCTAGCTCACGTACCCGCTTTCCCGGATGGGAGGCGCTAGCTTCGTTTGGAGCTGGGAGCTCGGCCGCTTAGGCTACTGAATCCTCTTTTTGCGCTTCAGCAAACTCAGGAAGCTTTCTCCAGAAGTTCTGTGGCTCAATGTGTTTGTGGTGTGAAGTGAAAGAGCGTGTACAGCTTTAATAGAGCCTCGTTGGAGGGAGGCTAGCTGTGGAAGAGAAGATAACGCGTGCTTCTCTTCTTTTCTAACGAGTTGACTTTTTTTTTTTTAACGGATGGAATAGTGTTTACCATTTAGCGTGTCGTTCGTTATGGAAACGCTCGCGAATGAGTGGAGAGGCGAGACAAGGCGTCAGTTAGCGTACTGAACACTTCGCCGGACATGAGGCCTGTTAACCCAACTTACGCGAGTGTGGGCTGTTTGTTTCGGATGGCTCGCTGCGTGACACCCGCGATCTTCTCTTGGAAACAGAGGGCAAAGTTTGCGATGTCCCCGGCAAGACCTATTTCAAAGCCTCCCACTGAGTGTGCGGACCTCACCTTCACGAAAGTCGCGAACAATCCTCTCGAGGCTGCAGCAAATCCAGCCGCTCGCCCAATCGAGCTTCCTTCGGCAAGTGTGTACACGTGGACACCTTCTTCGGATACTTCTTCAGCGGGTCCCCGCGACCCTCCACCTTCATCTTCAGCTCGCCCCGTTGACCACTGTCCAGTGCACCTTTTCGAAGTGGACTCTGTGAATCTGTCTGAAAGTGGACGTTCTTCAGCGGCGCGTTCATCGAACCCTCCGATGCGTCGTGCGACGAACTGTCCAGCAGCCAGTCCGCCAGGACCTTGCGGAAGAAGGAGCGGCGCGACCTCGCCGTCGCGCTGAGGTCTCGGGTCGCCACGACCCCCAGGGCGACGCCCCCGCTAGTGACGGTCCCGCTCGCGTCCCCGCTGCCCCGGTCGCTGGTGCCCGTCGTCCCTTGGCGACATGGGGGCCGGGCCGACGTCGCCAGCCCGACGTCGACCTGGCCCGGCCGCCCCTACTCCGGATCCCTGCCCTCGGTGTGCGCCTTCCAGGCGGCGCCCTGTGACGTGGCGGCCGCCTCGTCGGCCTCGACCCCGACGTGCCGGAGGGCTCCGTCGACACTGTGGACCTCGGACGAGTGTGACGGTGAACCGGATGTGGTCAATGACGACGACGACGAAGACGACGGCGACGAAGAGGCCGTAAACGTCGAGCTTGTGCCGTGGACGTCTCGCAGACCCTTCGTGAGGCTACGACTCCTGGTGATCCTGGCCATCGCCTTTACGGTGGTCGGCTTCATCGTCTTTTCACCGCTGTTCCACAGTTACATGTGAACGCTGTCGACTTTGTGGACCGGTTTTTACTTCGAGAGGTGTCGCGCACCTTTTCCCTTTTTGTTTTGTTTCCCTATTTACCCGAGTAGTGCAGATATTCGCATCACCCAAGAGGATATCGTGGCTTAGTTCGACGGTTGAACGTCGGTAGGGCTCTTTGAGCGTATTTGTTTGCCAGCTCGCAATTGCGTGTCTTAGAAGATGCTGGCCGGCAAACCTGATCATTTGAGATTTCGGAGAAGCGCCGTATATATGTATTTGCCAATGACCTCGTAGAAGAGAAGTCATCGAACTTGTCGGAAAGAATGGTGTTCGGGTCCCTCGCGGTCTTGCTTGCGTTCGCATTGAACGACGACGACGTGGCAGCGCTGCTCATCTGTCTAGTGCGCGCAGAAGTGTGTTATTTGTTTCGCTTCGTGGGCCCGAAGGCTTTACACCGAGAGGAGGGACTTAGTACAATTTAAAAAGAGAACGTAACAGAGACAGGTCCGCGAAACTGTTTGTGTTTCGAGCGTCAAGAGTCACGTAGCACCCCTTGTAAGAGAAAAAGCGTCACCGGTTGCGAGATTTCATTCGGAGTGCATCGCACCCTTTGTTTACGTTTAAGGGGTTTCGTTGCAACCGGGCTAAAAGACCTCTAGTAAGAGAAAAAAAGCGTCACCGGTTGCGAGATTTTATTCAGAGTGCATCGCATGCCCTTTGTTTTCGTTTAAGGGTTTCGTTGCAACCGCGCAGGAAGACCCGCACACAGCTTAAGACAACGTGCTCTTGGCTGCCCTAACTTCCGGGAAATTCTAGCATTCGCATCACCTTCGGTGCTGCAACAATGGCAGCGGGTTTGTGTTGCGAGGGGGCCTCGCGGTCGTTCTACAGCTGCAGGCTCTTCTTCCAGTGATCTTCCTCGCGTTGCCATTTTTGTCTACTGGATTGTGCGTTTCGAGCATGTGCAGCAACGCTCTTATGCGAAATGTCAGACGCTGCGTGCGCACCCAATCACTCGGCATCTCTCGCCTGCGGGTTTGCTGGAACAGAGAGCGTGATACAGTTAGCACAGCAAATGATCGCCGGTGTTTTTCCCGTATTGATTTTTTTTTATTGGGATTTAAAGCGTGCAAGTAATTTTCCGGAGCCTACCTAAGCGGCAAGGTTTGATTATGATAATGCAATTAATGCAAGGTGCAAGCGTGCTGGACAAGAATAATAATCCCTGGAGAAGAGAAACAAGGGTTGGTCCTTTGTTCCCCTTGTTCCCCTTCTCCAGAAATTATTGTCGTCATTCTTGTCCAGCTCGCTTGCACTTCGCATTAATTGTATTATCATCATAACCTTAAAATGCAGGCCGTTCATCCTTGTTCGACTGTTGGCAGCTGTTAAAACTAACTTAAAACCCGTTCGCTCTGCTGACGTCTAACTCCTGGTTAGCTGAGTTGCTAGAGCGCTCCACTGGAAGCGGAGAGGTCCCTGGTTCGATACCAGGACCAGGCGGATTTTTTCAGTCGCGCACCAGTCACCTAGCTGCGTTTGGAGATTTGTGTTTGTCCTTTGTCCCCCTTGTTCCCCTTCTCCGGGGATTATTATCGTTAAGGTTTGATGCTCGTCAGTCTTATCGAAATACAAAGCTGGGTCGGTGCCGTGTTCGCGCTAGCTGTGTCGCATGCTGTATATACGTTCTCGCACCAGGTCTTTTAAGCGTGCGCGTGTGTCGAATTCTCCACACGCTTTGCCGCAGGATGTAGACTCCCACCCTTGGATTCGTTTTACCCTCTATTCTCGAGCTCGTCTGAAGGTGGTAAGGTATTGGCTGCGTGCTTCGCGCTACATACCGTATTTTCCGGACTGTAGTCCGTACCCGGTGCATAGTCCGCAGGGACAAATTCAGGGTCAAAAATAAAAGTATTTGCTTAAATAGTCGGCACTCGGTACATAATCCGCACCCCGTGCATAGTCCGCACTTCGTGCATAGTCCGCACTTCGTGCCTAGTCCGAACGTAAAAAGTATCATAAACAGCACACCTTGACAAATGCCTACTGTATTAGCTCGGAAAGAAGCTTTTTCATACGTAAATCACCATTAATATAGTCCGTTACTTATAAAATCCTTCACGACTTGTCAAAGTGAATGATCTAGAAAAAACAACAACAACAACACATCATTGTATAGTCCGCAGTTGTAAAAAGTCCGCATCGAGGGAATTTTCAACTTCTAGACACGTATAGTCCGCGGACTATAGTCCGAAAAATACGGTAATAGTGCTGGCGGGGCTTTCGTGTTGATGTAGAAACATTCAAGCCACCTTTTCTTTTTTTTTAAATCGTGCACGTTATTTTTGGCGTTTGGAGATGACATTATTGAGCATCACTCTGTTGCTTTAGAGCGTCCGCAGAGCTTTTGTCATGCGGCTAACGCCTGCTGGCCTTCGCTATACAAACCTTTTCCAGGGGCTAGCGCGACCTTTTCGGACATTTCTTGGACGCTAAGAAGCTTTGAGAAAGGACAGATAACGGCCAAAAAAACGCAATTTCCGCCTTCTAAAACTGACGTGGATGGGCACAAACGTTGGCACGCGCGTGTGTGGACAGTTCTTGACGCGTTTACGAATATCGGTACTTTTAGTGATTTAGATATTTATCTACTCATTTCTCCGGTCCTACACTGGTCTTCGGGCCTGTCAGAAATGCTGCACGAAGTGATGACAAGCTGTTAAAACACTCGAAGCGGGACTTGCGCGCTCGTACCTTCCACTTGACTGCTCTAGGGAGGTCCATAGCCTCGGCTCGTGTCTGTCGATTGACGCTGGCGGCGAGGACGGAACGAGTTCTTTACTTATTTGTGTACACAGTATACCTCTACATGGCGCGAGGGCATTATGAACGGTGTATCATACTGTAGAGCTGGAAAGAATGGCGCCTTTCCTTTCCCGCGGCAGTTGTCCTGGCCAGTGCCAGCCAAAGTGCAATGGAGCACCGCACAAAAATCGACAAAATGCCCCCCCCCCCCCCCCACCCACACACACACACACACACACACACACACAGCGGTTGTACGGAGCCTCTGAGCTCTGCGTGTGGCGGGATGTGATATTTGGAACACGGCGCATGTTCGCGGTGCCGAGTGTGTTCCAAGGTGGACATTTTGGTTACCCGTGTCGTGCTCCCGAAGGACGGACTTTGGTCCATGCTCTGGGCGAATCGGGGACCTTGCTTTTCGCGTCTGCGTTAGTCGTTCTTTTTAGTCGTCGTCCGAGAGTCGCGCTATAGAGAGCGAGCCTTTAATTTTTTTTTCTGCTTGTGCCGTAGTAAATTCTACGACTATACTGCCGAGTCTACTTTTGTTCTGACCTTCAAAATAAAGATGCAACATGGTGATACCAACCACGCCGAGTCGAGTTCCCTTCTTTGAGTACCGATTCGAATACGAATTTGAAGAGCGATCTACTCGGTGGACCTTTTTTTTTCTCCGCACAAAGACGACACCCTTCGGTGAATTACGCGTCTTTGGAGACCATAAGAAGGCTTAATTGCACACTCACGGGAGAAGGAACATGTTGTTTGCCGCCAAGGAGCGTGCCGGAATCAGCCGCTAGGTGGAGGACGAAGCGCGCACATACAGGGGACCCGGAAAAGGTAATTTTCGTCTCTGTATCATACTCGAGTGTTTCCAAATATTTCTCTTTGTTCCGAGTGGTCTCGAGCGAGTTTGGTTTGCTCCGCTGAGTGTACTTCCCCAGAGCCGTGTTAATGGTAGAGTTTGGCCATTCCCTGGTTTGAATAGGCGAGCATCTCGTGGCCAACCACAGGCCGCGAACCAGCCCCTAGTGGTGGTCGTGAGCTCTAAAAATGCGACTTGACTAATTGAAGCCGTCTTAGCGTCGCTTGAGTAAAAAGGTGTAACTCTTGATGACTGAAAACTGGGCGCATGGGAGGTTTTCGTCACGTCCCTATTCAACGGTAGAATAAAGGAACGTGTGCTTCATACCAGAGCAAATTGCGTAGTGGCGATCATAGCTGCTGATTTGCTATTGACGCCGTTGTCACCGAGATGCCGAGATTGAACGCTTCTATTTCACGCTTTAAATGTCGTTTCCAATATTGTGACGTCGCGGTCTGCTGATTGGTCGACGCTGTGTCGCACTTTTAGTTTACGCTCTTATCGCGGAGGGAATATTCGGCGCTGGCGGCGGCCTTTGCTCCGTCCATTGGCCAAACAGTCTCAAGTACGGCTCTGCGCTTCCGGTGTATGTGCGCACTGCGGCGAAGCGACACCCGTGGAACGGGTGTTAAACGCAGGAAGCGAATAGAGCGATCTCACTATAAGTGTGTTCAGCGCATGCGTGACGCCGCCATAATTTGAGTTCACAGGAGGCAGATGGCCGTGCATGCGAGCCGTCTCGTGCTCTACACGCGCAAAGCTCCTGGGAGGTTGTCGCACGTGCAGAAAGACTAAAGCTGCCTCGATCATAGCCTTCTCTAAACTGACGAAGCCTGACAGATCGCCACGAGAAGCGGTTGCCGATATGGAAGAGGTGGAGCGGCAGACAACGGATGAGAGAAAAGCCACGTGACTGGCGCCCCGCTGCGGCGAGACGCCGAAGCACACTTCTCCCGAGCGAGCAAGTGTGTTTCGGGTCCTCGCCGCTGCAAAAGCTGTGCGCTGACGTCCAGGTTCCCCGGGAAATGGCTCTTTGATGCACTGTGCTACCAGATCCTCGCGCTCCAAATCTGCGGCCGGGCACTTCACGGCTCCGTCGTCGAACTGCCAGGCTTTGTGAGTATAGAGGATGTTATGCCTCGATGCATCGCGGTAGCAGTGGCGTAGTCAAACAGGCTGGTAAGACTGGTTTATTGCTCGCAGTTGGCGCTACTGAAATCACTGGATCCTGGGAAAATAGCACCAAGTATGGTCGCCATTTTTGTCCATGGAATGTGCAGTTTACGACTTCCAGTATTGATGAGCCGATACAAATTCGTGGTGACAGGTTGCTCTATAACGACACTTCTTTTATGCCCAGATTTTGTTATCCACACACCGGCGAAACAAGCTGACATCTTGGCACCGCCACTGCGGTGCTAGTGCTTTGCGGCATTGAGAAATAATGTTCCTGTTTCGAAATATGCGAGGAAAGCAATCTCATTGTAAGGGATCTGTGGAGATGAGCCAGATTGATGAGTGGATTGCATACACAGTGTCAGAGACGCTTATATTGGCGAGGAACGCTTTCAGTACTCCATAGCGATCTTGGCACGGCTGGTTCAGAACGACCCTTTCGAAGCCTTGATGATTTGAAATGGCGGTTGCCACGGTAACGGAGCCCGATGAGCCATTATAGCCTCGTCAGGTTTTGGTTCTCTGTATGTTAGTGTGTGTCCTGCTAGCGGGCAGGGAAAGCGCTACTTTCCCAGGATACAGGTACTTTAGGTGCTAGTTGTGCGTACTGCAGCCGGCTTAGCTAGCAGCGCCTGTCCAATCGAGCGAGCATCTCAGCTGCTTTACCAGGAATATACCAAGTGACGATAACCCTCGTCCGCTCTCTTCAACTTATTGGATTGAAATACTTTCGTCACCAAATGTGCCCTCGGGAAGTCGCACATGGGCACTGAAGAAGAAAAAAGAAGAAGAAAAAGCTTCCGAATGCTAATTAGGACGGTAGCTGAAGCTATTTTTTCTTTTTATTAATGAAAACGTTGCTCGATGTTGCATGATATTCTGCTGCTGGCGGCTCCGCGCTCTGCCGCTCCTCCCGCTCCCCGCAGCGCTTCTGCGTTCGGAGCAGAAGGGTGGTCGTGTACGTGGGACTTCTTTAAAGTTTTCGTCACTGTAAAGGTTACTTTTATCTTTTGGGCAACATCCTCACCCCGTGGAGTCCGTCACTGCGCCTGAAGTTTCCTTCGGTTTTTCGAATTGCCCTTATCGTTGGGGCAGCTTTTTATCCACTGGCGACCGTGCCTTTGCAAAAGTTATTTTGCTTTATGATCTTTGCATACCTTAATCCTTACACATAGTCATCATTGCGTGCAAATTGGAGACTCCCTTCCTCTCTAATTTACGCAGTCACAAATGTGGCAAGTTTTCCTCTAGCGGTGCAGTTAATTACTTCCAAATGGTTCCATCATTCCAATTACTTACGACGCAATTAATTGTGTCGAGCCGATTTTTTCATTTTTGTTTTCAATCAGCAAGACACAAATTCGATAAAGACTGACCCCCTGGTGAACAACAGCAACAGCAATCTACTTTAAGATTGCGGATCTTCGTGATGGGCGTGCTATGCTTCGTTTCAGCTTCCGTCCGAGCGCAGCCAAAGCTACGTGTGGCCGGAGCCAATCACACGCCGGCAATAGGTCACGCGATCTCGCCTGCACTTTTGTATCACTCCGCTGCGCCGCTGGCCGTCCGTGCCGCCCGCGCTCGCCGAGTATTTCGTCTGCTACGGGTGTATCAACGATATCGTCTGCTACAGGTTTAAAAAGTGCCCTTTCACGTTCTGAAATTTAGTCACAGGGAACGTCAGTACGTAGGCTGGCCGCTGGCGTCTGTGTCCGAGCTTTCCACCTGTTCGGCATTTCGAGATTTCGACATTGCAAGGTGCCCGATGACCCGGCCGTTGATGTTTCCTTGTATTGTCTGGATATATCAGGGCTCGAGGCGCAGTCCTTTCCACCATCTTCTCGACGTTCAATGTGATCGGCAGGTAAAGAGGTGCCCTGATTTCGCCGCGTGTCGGTGAATTGTAGTGGCCCGGACGCTTTTTTGTTTACAACGCACTCGCGGTATGACGCGGCCGGAGTCTCCTGCCGAATTTGAAAGTAGTCATTCTTCACGACCTTTCGCACCTGACGCGGCGCGTATAAACGTGCCTTTGCGAAATGACGTTCTGAAGCGACTCGGGGAGGGAAGCAGCGAAGCACATGATTCTGCCATTACGGGAACGAAATCACACAGAAAAAGAAACACCGAGCGCTGCAGCCGTGTTGCCAGCGGATGCACGTGTTTTCGCCAAACCACATGCATTTACATATATTAATAAAAACATAAACTTCAGATATTTAATTCCTCTAGTTGCAAATCATTCCTAGCAGTACACATCTGGAATATTGTGCAATGTTTACGCACAAAACAGTTATTTAAAAAAAATTCTTTTGCGGACTACTTTGTGGTGCGTAGGAATGCTCTTCTCGAAGTTGCGAACCGTCCCCCAGCCTTTGGCTGCGCTCGGACGGAAGCTGAAACAAAATATAGTAAACGCACTCAACTTTACGAAACTGGCAGTGTGGTTGGCTTTTTGCCATCTTTCTACCGTCTGTTCCCTCGCTGGCTGTCCGCGGACGTTCTAGGCTCTAGCCTCGATTGGGGCCTCGGCTGACTGCGGCGAGATCGACACCTTTGGGATGAGCTTTTGCGCGCACAATGACGAGCCTCCAGGGAGGGCAACGTGGAGACGTGCCCTCCGTGTTGCTCAATCCAGGTAACGTGGTTGTGGGCCGGCCAGCTCGGAGAAACCTTCCCGTCGTCGGTAGCCGCGCGGGTGTCGGAGCACACATGCATACGTTACAGAAAAAAGATTGTTACGAAATATCGTTACTCGCTTAAGAGATAACTCAATACGCTACTCGGATTCCAAAGAAACGCGTTACTTCGGCTCAACTTTCTCGTTCATCTGGATGTTTTTTGTTTTTGTTTTTCTAAAGCAGTAGCCGCTTTTTTAGTATTTTGCGTCCTTAATAATGGCTGATATTTAACGCGCTCATGGACATCTTTTTTCTTTTTTTTCGTAAAAGGCACGAGCTGGGGTGAAAGCTAAGCAGGGTAACCTCTGCAGAAGTAACTAAACACAGTTTCTCAAAAGGTAACGAAAATAGTTTAACCATGTCGTTGTTACCGAAAAGAATAAGTAGACTAAAGTAACGAGTTACGTCTGGGTGTCGGTCACTTTGGCGGAGTGGCTCGTACGGAGCTTCATTGGAATGCGGTCCCTCGCCTCGACCGGGGGTCCACGGATATTTATCGCCGGAGGGCCGCAGGAGCGAACCTCAGCGGCGCAGTGTTGGGGCGAGATGTGTCCGCCGTTTTCCTGGGCTCCTTCGGGGACGTGGCCCAAAGTGTCCGAGGGGAATCGGCCGACTCGGAGTGAGGAATTCGGCCGGGCCGCGCGCAGCCCAGTTTGCTTATTGTCTCCTTCGGTTTTTGTCACAGTCGCGACCTTATAGTTGTCGAGCTTTCGTGGGCGAATATGATGCACCGCGCGAAATGACACCCCGAGTGCGCGCGTGTATATGGCCGCCAAGAACATAATCTACTTCCCGCTGCGTAAGCGCATGAATTTTATGTACCGAACGGCCGCGTTGGTGAGTCAGCTTGTCTACTGAGTGTTCTTCCGAGGCCTGAGATGGATTCGAGCTTTGTCGGTGAAGCGAGTGAGTGGTATGGCGACCGCGGTGGCGCAGAAACTTGCTGTTTCAATCCGTCGGTTCGGGTTCAGGTGACCGCCGTCTTGGGAAGGACGTTAAGAACTCGAGGCAGCGTCGATTCACTCGAGAAAGGCGGTCAGCGACGTTCGGAAATACAGTTACAGCTCTCGAAGTAGCGCGGAGGGAGCGGTACAGGGTGACGTCGTCTCGTGTGCGAAGCGGACGACCGGCTCACGGGATTCCGCCCGAGATGCGGGTCGATTTTCGCATCACCTCACGCTCGTGCGTGCGCCACCTTATATTTACCCGCGGACTCTTCCGTTGATACTGGACTCGAACGTTTTGAAATGTCTGAAATTGCTTACAAAGGAAAGTAAGGTATTTTGACGAGCTATATAATCCTCCCGGTGCCACAAAGCGAACCGCAGCCCTGCTCTCCCCCACGTATAGGCGGCCGCGAAGACACACACGAGGGAGGAGCTGCACCTTTATTAGCGCGTCTGATCACGTCCCTGTCGGTCACGTCTGCTGGGCCGTTCGTTTGCCTCCCCGACCCGCACACCACGGGAGGGGGCTGCATTGCGTCTGTCTTCTGGGGAGCGCGCTCCATGGCCTCGTGTTTCTTTTTTTTTCCCCGGGGAGAGCCTCGATTTCGGAGTTTCCAACGGCTCGATCGGCGTTCACGTGATTTGTTTTGCGATACGAGCAGGTGACAAAAGCGCCGCGATCGTCCGCCGCAGCCTTTCCTCCCCGCTTTCCTCCTCCCCACCCCTACAGCGCAGCGCATGCGCAGTTGCGACCGATCTCCGCAGGAGGCCATGAAATTGCATTTCTCTGAAATCTGGCTGGGACCTAACTCTCATGGACACTAGTGACATCCGTGTCCAATCTGTATACCTATACCTCGCCGCTGAAAACGGCGGTAGTCGGCCCTCAAAAGGCCCTGAGAAACGCTGCAATACCATTATAAAAACGCTTTTTGGGAACCTTTTCGTACGCTGCTGTATGGAGGGTGAAATATTGTCCGTATAAAGATGCTCTTTTCTTTTGGAACAACAGCGTGCCCGAAACGATGCGCCTGCGAGCGGCGGGCGTTTGGAATGTGTCGACGAGTGTCGGTACATTGGCGGCGCCGAGGTTAGCAGGGACTCGTCTTCTTCATTCGAGCGAAAACGGGCCGAGAGCGGCTGCGGCGACGCTAATTGCTCCTGGTTATACCGCTCGCGCTTGCCTTCCAGGTTCTCCAGTGATCTGGTCGAATGCCGTCACACACGCAAAGGGCTGGCAGACTGAACATCAAATTTCTCTACGCCTTCGAAGGACCGTGAAACTATTGTTTTTTTCCTCACTTTTGCTAAATACTGCGCAGAATGAATAATTTACGTTCGTAATCTGCGAAACACGCATTCGCTTTTCTTTCCGTGCATTAACTCTTCCCGGAAATAGACGCTTTGCTCACGTGCCACATTAGAGCCGCCATTGCTGACCTTCTTTCGTCTTGTCGAGATATCCTAGCCACTGAAGCGGGCGTTGGCGAGCCTCCACAAAGGCCAATGCTGGGGACAAGGACACACTCGAATCTAAAATGGCGATAACATGTCCTGCTGTGGTACTGAGAGAGATCCGACTGATCAAACTAAGTAGAAACACAAACGTAAGGTTGCTTGTGGCGGCGCCCGTAAAGCCTCCATGCATTGGAGAAAGACGAGCAGCCCATTCAGGCCTCTCCTCGGAGCCGAACGAGCGCTCACGTGACTTGGTATACCGCTTTCTTGCACCTCCGTGCGATGATCCTCACGACGCCGTAGAGGTGAGAAGAGGAAAAAAACCTTCGTCTCTATTCCCGAAATTACACCGCGACGAAGACGCAATTGTGGCACAGTAGAAGCCGGTTCCTCACATGCAGTGGAGTGCTGATATGGGAGCTTTCACTGGCGGCCATAGATGTGTGCGCAACTGCTGAGCAAGTGCTCACGGCGGTCTTCCGCAGTTCCTTTTGCAACGTGCGTTCCACACCATCAAGAAGGCCGGTCGTAGCATCGGATACTGCATGATGTGAGGTCGTATAGGAGCACGCGCTCTAAACATCGCCTTCAGATAGGGCGTCGTGTGAGTACCCGATATAGCGCTGTTCACGTGTCGTCAGCTACCTATATCGTCCGCCATGAGTTTTGACGGGATACGATACAAACCTGGTGAGCGATCCCTCAGCGCTGTGCTCGACAGCGCTCGGCTGTATGTGTGAACAGGCCTTTTAAATGAGAGCGCTCCTCGCGTGTGTCAGCGTGCTCGTGTTAAGGACGCGACGTTGAAACTTTGAATTGCTGTTATTATGTAACTATTTCGAGCTACAGAACTTTAGGAAGCTTTGTCAGGAACTTTTAAACAAAATTGGAAAAAAAATTTCCTTCGTGTTTGGGTTTTTTAAGCCTCTCGACAACGCGAATTTGCAAATACTTATCCTCGTACCGGACGATCCTGGCTCAGCGCGTAATCATTACGTGACGAGAGGGTGTTTCCACGTCAGATCGACCAATGATCATATTTTTTCTTCCTTCCACGTCAGATCGACCAAGGGTCATATTTTTTCTCATCTTTATGTAAAAATGATATGTTATAGCCATGTTCTGGGAGAAGCATTGAGGCATATGCGAACGCCATAGCTAATTTATTTCCGAAGATATGCAATTTCGAAGCTCGACGCGTGGAGATTGCCAAGGTTTGGCCATGGTGCTTTCCACAGCCGTCAATTGTACACCGAAGCATGCACGTAGGAATTGTTTTTGTCTACTTATTTTATGAAAGGTCTACGACATGTGCACGAAATATGAAAATTTTAAATTAAAGGTTTCTGTGCAAACAAATTAACGAAACGCGTCAAATAAACACGTTTTTAGAGACACATTCACAAATTATTTACCAACGATCTACTTGATATAAAACGACGCAAAATATATCAAAATGGTCATCTTTAAATGCATTTTACGAATATATAAGAAAAAATGCTTAGTCATTATTTTAGTTCCGTTATTAATGAAGAAACGCAGCTGATCTCTCTAAATGTGGTAATATTACACGTCAATATTAAAAAAAGTAGTTTTTTTTAATTGTTTACAGTGAACTAACTTGAGATGACAAATCATTGAGTAACTAATGACCTCCCTAAGAGAAAAACGAAAACACACCTTTATTTAAATTGAGCAGGCTTGTCTTCGTTATAGACGGTATTCACTGGACGCCATATGTAAGGGCGATGTTTAGAGCGCATCCTCAGGTCGAGCTCACATTACTAGGCTGCCAAGACCGACAATCTCGATGGTACGGAACGCACGTTGCCAGAGAACCGTGGAAGCTCTCCGGGAGCACGCGGTCAGCAGACGCGCACACTGCTATTGGTGACGTAAGCGATCGAAAGCGTCACTGTGGTCGGCCCACCACAATTGGCCGAATGCTGACTATGACGTCAACAAAGGATTTCTCAGCGACGCAAATAAGAGGAATGTAAGAACTTAAATTTTGACGGTATTGGCAGTGTTGCTTTGAGAGCGCTATGATTTCAGGCTTTCACCGTGCTCATTTCAAACACCATCGAACTTGTTGTTGACATGGTAATGACGTCACGAAAGGTAACCAAATGAGGGCGCCACCGAACATTCTCGCCGCTAATAGACCATTTGCTATATTACCCAAGCATCAAGGAGAATGCAGGGATTGGTGTTCCACGGGCCACACGCGCGCACGCCTTCCCTGCTACAGAAGATTCGAAGTAAATAACCAAACTAAAGCGTTGACGAACGCGCGTGGAATATGCTATTTGTTTTAGGTATTTGCTTTAGAAAAGTTGCTACTGCTGAGGCCAGCACGAGCGGCGCGTGGAACACCAATCCCTGCATTCTCCTTGATGCTTGGGTGATATAGCAATAGGTCTATTGGTGGCGAGATGTCCGAGACGTCTGCTCCGAAGAGAAATTTTCTAGAACCGACAAAGGCTGTACAGCTGTGCTGCTCGGGGTCGTTGGATGTAAAACGTTATGGTATCCATAGCTTTATCTTCAATTTCTGTTTCCTTGCGTAGCCTCCTACAAGACCCTTCCCCTTTTCAAAACACGTCCAAATTTAGTGTATCTTTTACTGAGTGCTGCGGTAAATGAGCTGCATGCGCATGCCTTAGTTAGATCTTCATAATGTGGGTGAACTTAATGGTTTTCAATTATCTCCGTCATGTTTGTAATTAAAACGGTACCTTCAAATGTAATAATTATAGGGTTAAATCATGACTAGAGGTAGTTATTAACTTAATTATGTCAAACACTTTCTCTTTCCTAAATTTTCACTTTGGCAGGAACCAATCTTACATCAAGCCTTTTTCTGCACGATGGGTATTTTCAGAGGAACGATTTGGCCCGCGTTTTGTGAAACACCCTCTATGTATAGCTGAGTGCTTGCTCGCAAGGACGAATTTCATGTAGTAATATATATATATTCTACGGAAATATTCGAAATATGACCGGGACCATCACTGTATAAACTGACACGGCAACGACAAACAACAGAACCCTCGTGGTTATCAAGTTCTATCATGTATTCCAATGGGTACGCATCAATAATTAGAAAGGGGTATACGGTCAGTGATGGAGGTACTGCGTCATTTACTCCAGATTGCGCCACGAACCAAAGTCTGCCACATCTTGCGGCCAAAAGCCATTTTTGCTAAGAATTGCGACAGACCTACGCCAGTAGTAGGCTTCAACAACAACAACAACCAAAAAAATATTATTATTGGTCGACCCTAATATTTAGAGAAGTAGGCGGAAAGGAAGATGGTACAACTATGTACATATCTCACAGCGTCTCTACTTACCGTATAGTTTGTCTCATCTTAGGTTAGAGCACAGTCGAAACTTCGAATGCAATATATACTAAAAGCTCAAGTCACGGGACATTCGTTGCACTTGATCGGTCCGGCTGATGAAAGAACGTGTATGGTAAGATGACGAATGGCAGGATGTCGCGCTCTGATGCTGTTTGATTGATCCCCACTGGTTCGTAGCGTCGGCTGCGCTTTGGCTTAGGGTGAAACGGAGATTCCTCGTCAATCCCGCAGGCCGGTGGATGCGGTGCCTGGTTGATTGCCGACATCGTCTGTATTTCCAGGCAATGTCAGGAGCTGAAATTCGCGAGAAAATTTTGCAAAAAGAGTAGGATGGCGGATACTGTGATAAGACGGGACAAAGGTCTTGTATTCCTAATCAATAGCGTCGCAAAGATTTTTTTCTCCTTTTTTTGGGGGGGAGGGGGGAGGGGGAGGGGGGAGGGGGACATGTTGGCTGGATTTCGAGGGGGGGGGGGGGTCTGAGAATTCGAGAAGCCCCTCCTTTCCTCTGGCTACGCCACTGCTCCCGATTCGCGTCAACCTTTACGGCGTCTCACCAGAGCGCGCGCGTCGAGCTTCACCGCTTTGCACCGGAGTGCTGGGAGCAGCGGCTGACACGGGGGAGCGCCGGAGTTAGTGCGATAGGCAAGGAAGTCATGTTCAATACTATTACTGGTCTACTTTCCCTGATCTTGACTCCCGGTTAACCTCTAATTGAAAAAAAAAAAAAAAAGCTTTGCTTAGAAATAACGGATAGGCTCGTTTTTGATGGCATTTTACAGAAATTATATTCGGGCGAAATAAACTACCGAATGTAAAAGGGGAGGGAGTGATCAAGGCTTTATCCCAACCAAAATGTTTCTCTATGATTCACCCATTTTTTTTAATTATTGTAAATGGAAATTGCTCAAACCAGAGCCTTATTTGCAGAAAAGGAAGCTCGGTGTTAATTAACTCAACGTAAGGGCGCAAACGAGCTGGTGAATATTAAGCGTGGCAAAAACCCCGAGACGGCGGGTAAAAAGTACACACACGCACACTAAGAGGAAGTGGCTGCCCCAAATCAATGGTTTGCCTGCTACAGAACCGACTCCAAAAAGGTCAAATGCCGCTTCCATCACTGTAAGCTGGTTTGTTTGTCGACACACAATGTTGAACAGCAAGATACCGACTCTCCAGATACAACCTCCCTCGCCTTGTTTTCGCGTCGATGGAGACCTTCCTCGTGTGAGGGCTTTGGGCTTCGCGGTAATGTGCTGTGCATACAGTTCTCAACTGCCGGCAGCAGTGGCGCCCGCCGACAGTACTTCGTGAGCTAATGGCACGTGAAAGGGGATGGAAATGGGGAGGGGGGGGGGTCTGAGGAGGCAACGCAAGAAAACACAAATAACAAACTACGGAACGGCGTGACGTTCTGTATACCGTATACGATGGAGCAGCAGCGCTGTACATGCCTTTGTCACGCGGCAAAGCCTTTATAACGAAGAGAAGCCAGCTGTGAGTGTTTGAGCCGTTTTGGTAAACCCGATCGACTGGAGAAAAAAAGGACAAGGACGGAAACACAAATGTCGTTTTTTCTCTTACGGAAATCGTATCTTACTCAATGATTTGCCTTCAAAAGTTAGTTTAAGTCACTGTAAACGGTTAAAAAACGTTTATAAAAATTGTGGATTTAAAAAAAAAATATATTGACGCGCAGTTTTGCCATATTTAGAGGAATGAGCTGCGCTTCTGGGCATAAATAACATAACTTATATAATGGCTAAATATATTTTGCTTACATATTCGTAAAATGCATTGTACTAGGATAATTTTGATATATTTTGTGTCGTTTTATATTAAATGGTTCGTTGCTAAATAATTTGTGAATTTATCTCTAAACCGTGTTTATTTGACGTGTTTCGTAATTTCTTGTTGCTTCGAAATCTTTTATTGTAGTTTTTAATATTCTGTGTGCATGTCGTAACCCTTTAATAAAATAACAAAAAAATATATTACTAATTGAATTCTTCGGTGTCAAACTGCCGGCTGTGCAAACAAACTACCTTAGCGAAACCTTTGCAATTTCCACGCCTCGAGCTCCAAAATGTTATATCTCCGGAAGAAAAATAGCTACGGCGTTCGCAAACAGCGGAATGCTCCCCCCAGGAACGTGGCTTTAACATACATTTTTTACATAAAGATTAAAAAAGAAAATTAAAGACGTTTACAATTCTCTGTAATGCCGAATTAGAGCGCAGCTTTTGAGGAGGAGGAGGGGAGGGTATGCCCGTGTGACGTCACGAGGGTGACGTCACTCGTCACCTTCGTTACGTCACACGTGACGTCACGCGTGACTTTATTATGGGAAACGTCCCATAATGCAACGCGCGGTAACGCCAACGGCGACGGCGCTCAACCCGGAAGCGAGTGCCTAAGAGCTGCGCTCTAAAAAAATTGCGAGGTCACCTAAGCGCTTCTTATGAATTGTGAATGCGAAAGCATGAATATGGTTCTTCCGCTCCCTTGGTTTGTCTGCGGTGTACTGGCGTGGACGGCCACGTTTCGCTACTGCCGAGGTTGCGGCCGCCGACGATATAGATGCCTCAGGCGCCGCCATCTTCCTCGGCGCCGAGAGGAACAGAAACGGCCGCAACCCCCACACCCCTTCCGGCCACTCCTGCCACGAGAGCGGAGGCCGAGCGCGCGCGCTCGTGAAGCGGCCGCAGCCGCCCCCCCCTCCCCCCCTCCCCCTCCGTCCGGCAATGCCTGTCACGAGAGTGGCGGCCGAGCGCGCGCTCTCGTGAAACGGCCGCAGCCCCCTACCCCACCCGCAACGCTTCACACGAGAGCGGCGGCCGAGCGCGCGCCCTCGTGAAGCGGCCGCCAATGGCTATCTGAGAGCCGTTTCGCTCAGCCAATTGGAGGATGGGCATTTCTTCCGCGTTTTTTCGCCGTTACAGACGCCGCCAACTCCGCTCCATAAAATAAAAAAATTAATGCTTTCGGAAAAAAAAATGGTTCAGAGTATTGTTTTATTGCACGATCTGACGTGGAAACATATGTAATTTCCTTTCGCAGGTAGCTTACGTGCATTTAAAGCTCTTGTTCGAAACCCGTTTGCGCGGTTCGTTGCAATGAAATTTAACCGGTCCTTTTAGGAGAACCAACTAAACATATATTTTAGTTGGGCTTTGTTTATTTATTTGTTTGTTTATTTATTTATTTATTTATTTATTTTGGGGACTGGCAGGAAAGCCGGTCAACTGAACAGAGCGTTTTTGAAGAGCGAGCTCCGCTATCTGCGAGACAATGAGGTTTGCCGTCTGCTTATCGGCGCCCATCATGCCACGCTACCTTCGTCAGTCGAGCGAAGATGTAATTGACTTGGCGAGGGTAGCTCTCAATTCGATAACGTCGTCAGGGAAGTTTTCTGCTGCCACTTTGTACCTTGGGTGCTCGTTGACAAATTTGTATCGATTGAGGAGGACCAATTGCTACAAAATTCGGAGACTCTAGAAAAAACCGTTGAAGTTCCAACGCTGTCCTTAAGCTTACTGCCATAATGCGTGGTTTTTAAAAAGAAGGAAAAAATTCCAAGTACGAAACGGCACATAGAAACTTTGGTGCTGCGTATTGTACCGTAAGCTTTTCCTACTTAGCGTGAACTACGAAGATAGAGAAAAACGTTAAAAGATTATTCGGAAACCACGGTGAAAATCGATATCCGAGCGCTTTCGGAAAACGGTGGAGCGTTATCCCAAGCCCTAACGTTCTCAGAGGGAATTGCGTTAACGAAAAAGTTGCTGCGATGATATCGAAAAAAGAAAAAGTTGTTTCCATAAACACACACGCACGCACGCACGCACGCACACGCACGCGCACGCGCGTGTGTGCACGCACGTGTGTGTGTGTGTGTGTGTGTGTGTGTGTGTGTGTGTGTGCACGCACGCGTGCGTGCGTGCGTGCATGCACGCGCGCGTGCGTGCGTGCGTGCGCGCGCGCAATTGCATAGTGCTTTATGCTGGAACATATCTATATCTTTCGACTTTTAGTTGGATGATACGTTGTCGGCAGTTGGCAATCGTCAGCATATATATGTTATGAATAAGTTTTTCCTACAGCATCTTCAGGAATCCCGATAGCTCTCCCCACGGACGTAAAATATAAACAAAAAATGAAGGAGATAGGAAACATACCGTACGGCAGTCACCGTGCGCTTGAGTGCGTATAGCATTCCTAGTCGAACAATTTCCCATCTCCTTCATTTTTGTTTGTTTCTACGCCGGTGGGGAGTAGTGGGCTACTGGCACGTCATATTATAGACCAGAAGCTTCTTTCCTAGCTCTATAGAACAAAGCTTGAAGGTGGCCGAGCAGCCATACACGCTTTTCTAGAATAACATTGATTGTCTCGCATTTCAGTAGCTACCCGACCGGCGTATAGAGGGCGCTGGCATACTCGCCACCATTGGGTGGCTTCAATTTGGTTGGTTTCGGTTTCAGTGCGCTCGCGGCTGTTGTCATTTTCGGTTAATCTTGTGCTAGGAAACGTCCCTTGTAGCACACAATCAGAAAGGCAGTAGTTACTTTGAGAACTACGAAGTGATTTCGTGTTGCGTGCTTTTTCACGAACACTTATGACGCGTTTAGTCACATTCGTTGTTAATTTCCGCCTGGTTCGGTGGAGAAACGACGGTGAAGATTTCTATACTCGCTTCAAAAGAAAGAAAAAAATAATAGAATAGATGCGTAGTGAAAAAGGGGTGCTGAATCGCAAAGGACAAAACAAGTCGCAAGTTCACGGTTCACTGTTTAATTTTCACGGACGCCAACTTTTTATCAACTATAGGCACTTGAAATATCTCCTATACTAGCGCGCATAATCTTTAAAAAATTTTATATTTTTTCGGGCATTTTAAAGAAATTGAGCGCTCGAGAAATGTTTCGGTAGCCCATTCTAGGTCGGATGAGAAATTTCTTTAACCATCGGCCCTACTGAAGTATTCACTAACAGCATTTCACAATGTTGGTGTTAGAAAATAAACCATTTGGTTTACGTACAGTTGTTTACGGTGTACTCGGGATATTAATAAGATAACGACCTTGCTTTGGCAAATGAAATTAGAGGGTGCTATGTCCGGGAAATTTGGCTCAAGTCGAACACCACTCTATGAACCTTTTCTTTATAGAAACAGATGCGCTTTGCACAGTTCGGCATCACCAGTCACACAAAGTAAATCGCTATCCGGCATCGAGAACCCCGCTCTCGTGTGATTTACATGCGGACTGCTTCTTTTCCCTTTGGCATATTGCGGGTTACTCTCTAGCTCCCTGTGACAGTTATTTCACCGAAGCAGTCGCGACCTTCGTGCTAAAATATTGGATATAAATAAATTGAATTGTACGCTTAAGAAACGTGTGCAAGCACACGAATGATTGCAGACGTGGACCGCGTGCACTGTGAACAGTTTCTTTTAATTCATGAATGAAGAGGTCTAGCGGATGTTTATATCGCAGAAGCAATTAAGAACGTCTGACATATTTCGGAGTAATATCCCGAACAAACAAATTGCCTGATCTTGACGTCACCATTATTCCTAAAACGGAACTCTTTTCGATTTGTTTTGACGGCAAAGCACGATGATTTCAGGAAACACGCATAGTTGCTCCTTTCGCTGACGTCTCTCTCCTCAAGATCCTAAATGCACGATCATAAATATAATTATTTCGAATGTTCCACCACTACCACGGAGCGAACTTGAGTTGTCATAAGCAGTGGATTTGCTATACGCTGCCGGGCTAATGCTGATTCTTGTGTTCCCTTCCTCCTTCCTCACACGTATGCGGTATACGCCGTCGGTGAAAATAGTCGAAACGTGATACATATTTAACTGCGGACGATGTGCACATAGTAATGCCACGCTGTTAGAAGTAAATATAAGAATCTGCATAGCCTCATATATACGGACAAAGCCTGGCAGATCGTTACGAGAAGCGGCCGCCAAAATGGAAAAAGTGTAGCGGCAGGCAACGGATGAGAGGGGAGCCATGCACGTGACTGGCGCCTTGCTGCGGCGAGACGCCGAAACACACTTCTCCCAAGCGAACAAGTGTGTTTCGGGTTCTCGCCGCTGCAAAAGCTGTGCGCTGACGTCCAGGTTCCACGAGAAAGGGCTCTTTGATGCTCTGTGCTACCAGATCCTCGCGCTCCAAATCATCTGCGACCGGGCACTCATAGCTCCGTTGGAGAACTGCCAGGCTTTGTGAGTATAGAGGAGGCTATGGCATCGGACGACATTTTACGATACAAGTCGAGAAACGCGGTGAAACGCGACAAAAAGCACGAATAGAACGCCTTCACAAGGCGCCGAGGGGAGTGCGGAGCGACGAGTTGAAGCCACCTAATGGCGGCCATGTCACGTGACTCCAAGATGGCACCACCGATGTGACGGAGACTAGAAAGGAAGTAATGGACTTCTTAACCCGATGGTGTTCTTGTGCATACGCCACGGTGTGCGGTATTTGGAACTCTGCCGGAAGAGGGCGTGGGTCTATCCCGGAAGACGAATAACTCGCTTTGTTTGACTCAGTGGTCTTCGCTTGCATCGAAAGAGCAATCGCGACCGTTTTCCGATCTCGGAGGAGGTCCTCCTCCCGTCGTGTTCAACTCGTCCTGAACCCCAAGAAAGCAATTTGTAAACACGACTTTCGGGGGGGGGGTTCTTTTTTTTTTCTTTAGCAAAATGTAGATTGCGCAGAGTGCATGCAGGGGCGGGTAATTTTTAGGCTGGGTTTTTCCATCGGCATATTTATCGTTAGGAAGTATAATGCCCAAGTTATGCTTGGAGCATCTTTTTTGAATACGTCCACCTTCCATTGCTTGAGCTTGTCGAGTCCTGCGTTCATCAGGATTCAGGTTGATCCTTCCCCTCCTCCTCTCCGTTCGTTCGATGGTCGTGTGTTCTCTTCCTTTCTTTTTTTTTTTTTCCTCGGGTTGCATCGTCCGATATAGCGGGTCCACCCGAGAGCTCCGACTGAGGAATGGTCGCTCTCTGAACCCGTTCGCAGAACTATCTCGACAGCGCATCATGAGGAGTGTATTGTTCCGCTGCGTTCCAAGGACACCGTCTCGATTGACTCGCGGTGTAACATCTCTTCCTCAAGCGCGCTTTTCGGAGGAGTGTCGAGTGTCTCGCGGTATCCACCGAACCGGCTCGTGATCGCCTCTGCTTCTTAAATTAAAAAACGATTTTTTTTTTTTTAACGTCGCGACATTGATTGCATGGATTTCGGTTTTATTAATATTATCATTGTGTTGTATGCTTAGACAGCCTGGAAGTTAGTCTGCCTTAACGGGCGTCTGGTGTCTCGGCTATAGATGAGAAATTTGGCCAGTGTAGTACAGCCGCTAGCCTGGGGTCTTGAATGTGCACCACGCAGTAGGTACGCGAGTGTACGGCGGTCGGGCAGGGCTGGGGATTGAAGCCCCTGGGTTCTGCAGCGCGAGCTTTCGCTCCACGCGCTCCGGAGTCCGAGCTGCGGGTCGTTAAAAAGACCATGGAATGACTGTCTCTTACTTTTGCCAAATAACTTTTACATTCAACCTTCCATTTTCACTGAACGTCGAACAGGCGTCCTTTTTCGTTTCAGTTTATTGACTTCTACACATAAATTAATAAAATATCGAGTTTTTCTTCCTTCCAACTTACCGCGAAGCAAGCCGCGGCGTAATTTTGAGGGTCGTTACGTACCCTGGCACCGAAGCCGGAAGTTCTTTCGGCAGCAAGAGAATGGGGACGTTAGCGGCGAACTGACGGTGTGCCGGTAGGTTTTACCACAGGGTTTTACTTCGCTGATGACGCCGAAGCCACCGACATATTTTCTGAATCGGCGCCTTTCATCACCGCGATAGCCAGGGACACATCGCAGCTAAGCGAAATTCAATTAGACACGTTGCGCTACAGCGACAGCTTGGGACTGGTCCCATATACGCCGGTACGGCTGTTGGAGAGTGCGGCGAATCTTCCGACGAAGACTCCAGTTCCTCGTCGGAATCGGACAAGGAATCAAGGCAGGCACGTAGCCAGGGGGGGGCGCCCCCCCCCTGCAGCTACGTGTTCATGGGGCCCGCCCCCCCCCCCCCCCCTCGAAACAAAATCTTGGCTACGTGCCTGAGTCAAGGAGTGGCGACTCCAATGTAGAGAATGTTCCGAGCATATACAGATGACCTCAGATCTGGGGTCCCTCTAACCGACGAGCCTGCATCAAGTGCTTCGATGTAGATCCTCGAGTGGCAAGCGGTGAAACTGCAGCCGTTTCTTCTTAAGACTGCACAAACTGCAATTCAGGCACTTGCAACGAGCGCGTTAGCTGCGACTGCGTGTTCACTGTTTTTGTGACCGGAGAAACCGGAACAGCCGCTCTGCGCCGCGCGCACACACTCCTACAACCAATGCAACAAGCGCAGCAGGTAGTCAGCACGACGGCCGCTTCTTCGCCTCCGTCAGCTGTTTCCTCGGGGCCTCTAAAAAGAAGGGGACGCGCTGCCACTCACTGGCGTAGCCAGAAAATGGACAGTTTTCTATGGGCTCAAGCTTTATTGATTTTTATTTTGCCAGGATAGGCTCGCAGGGTACAGCGGATGAAAAAGATGCATGTACGCCGTCTTGGACGATCACGACTTCAACACACGACTTTACCGATGGTACAAATCTCGCCACACGCCTTTTCTACGATTGCAGAAGACGATGTAATCTCAGCAGAAATAGAGCAACGTAGAAGTACGATTTGGTGATCACATAGACGTTGCGACCGTTCAGGAATGCTAACACTAATCACTTTTCTCCGGTGATGAAAATGCGTCAAAGTTCGGATCTTTCATACACGCCTTTTAATATGGTATACGCACCAGCAATACCTCGAACTTCAGCACACGCGTGGACCTGCCTCCGGGTATATTGCGCCTGTCCACGCGGTCGGTGAATCGTGTCTTATTTATATTGTCACGAATGGACAGGCGAGCAGACAAAAGAATAACAGGAAAACTGAAACGTTTAATGGGGGTCAACTTGTGCCCAAAAATAAAAAGGAAACAGAAAGATAACAGCAGAACGTCGCGGGCGTCGGAGTCGGCGAAAGGGCAGAGTTGAACGCTGGGGCGAAACTGCCCTTGGCTCGCCACGCGAAGCCCCTTATGTACACGCGGAGGCTTCTGGAATAATCAGCGTAGAAGGTTCTGCGTGCAGAACATTCTGACCTCGAACATGCAAAACGGTTCTCGAATTTACCAGAACTTTACGTAAGAGTCAACAAAAATGCGTCCCCGCGGCCAGGAATCGGACCCTAGCTTTCTCCGTGGAAGGCACGCGCGATAACCGTTAGGCCACGAGCGCGCTGCCTGCTTCGTCAGCTGCGCTCGCGGCAATATATTGGACAATAGGCTTCCTGCACCGAACGTTGCGACCGAGCGTTGGTGCAAGCGGCATATCGAGGTTGCCTCGGCCAAGTTGTCGCGGACGTCTAGTCGAAAGATGGATGTCTCCTTATCGCTCGGCTGCTTTCCAAATAAGCGGGATTGCTCGAAACCGCCACGGAACTGAATTTAATGACGCACGCGAGAGAACCAAACATAATAATGCTCTCTTCTTCTTCTTCTTTTTTTTTTTTAGTTTGTCTTGCGGTAGTTTTGAATTATTCAGCGTGTCGCCGGGTGTTCTGACGGTCGGTGACAGCATCAAAGGCGGAGGTTGGGACCGACTTCGAAGCGCGTCTGTAAACAGAAGAAGCAGCGGCGGTCGTTTCGACGGCTTTCCACAAAGGGTATGTCCGTCGAGCCATGGACGCTCCGAGGCGATACGCGGGGAGACCACTGCGGTTGCGCCGGGCTCACGCCGCGAGTGTTCGTTTCCCTCTTTGTTCGTTGGACGTCTGCTGTTTTGTTGCGATGATTTTGGGTTTTCTAACGTGTCGCATAAAGGCGGGGCATGCTCCCCAGTCAATCAGACTAAGGTCGAAGCGTCATAGGCCACGCCCCGCCTTCCTTGAGTTTCGGCTAACTGCAGGGCGATCCTCATTCACACGACGGACCGAATCGCAATTTTCGTCCGCGGATATTAACGTGACCGTCGCACCAACGATTCCTCGTCCGCGGACGTGCGAACTGAAATGGCCGAGCGCCTTTTCACTCGTGGATGTTTAGCGCGGGTTACTAAGTTGAAAAGCGTTTAACCTGGCAATAATGCAACTTTTTTTTTTTTTAAACGAGCAAAAAAAAGATGGTGCACGTGTGGTTTGTACGTTTGCTGGTTAATTTTATCGTAAGATTTCTGGTTTCACGCGTGAAACATGCTGCAGAAACTCCGCCCGGCTGACGCATGTTCTTCAAGAGTCGTCTATATACTCCGTTTCACAATAACTTGGCAAACTGTGGAGGCTGCAGCCCCTGCGACCCAATAAGAAGCGCCGTCCGCGGCAAAAAGTAGTTCTAGGCTTCTTTTTCTTTTAGTAGTGTTGCGGTAAGACTGTTCTGACCGCTATACACTACATGACACGGAAGAAAGATGAAGACACGTCACTTTTCAACGATATATTATACGAATACACACTTTTCCGAGCATACCGGGGTCTAAAAACACACACCCCTCGAATACCAGCGTCATTGGTTCTTGAGATAAACAGGATTCTTTATCGGACAATGAAAAAGAGGGTGCGCTTACGCAAGAGTTGTCGCGGTGGGACTTAGTCAGGAAGGCTTCGTGAAATTCTATGGCCGTTTTTCTTTTGTAATGGCCCATGACGCAGGTCTCACCAAAGATGGGGCTGCACTTCTCAGAGTCGGGCCCATATTCGCAACGGTCATAGTAGACCGCTAGGTGGCCAGACGGGGACTACCTGATCGCCGACGCATGTTCTCTGACCCTATCATTGATGCACCTCCAGATCTGGCCAAGGCACACCTTACCACATGACGGGGAATTTCGTACGTGGCGCTGGTGCACGCACTCGCTGAACTTATATAGTGACATGTCGTTTTTTTTCGCAGGTCTCTTGAGGCAGCCGATTCCTCTCCCGATCTGCTTATCTTTTTACACTGCGAAGATAGTTTGGTGCAGAAAAAACGACCGGTACGTCAAAGCGATGGGCCACCTTCTTCCAGAATGGGGGACATCTTGTGAATGTAAGGCATGACCTCCTGATAGCCCTGTCGCACACTGCGCTATTGCCTTTTCTGATCTTTTTCGCTAAGGGCTGCAGAGCCACTTTTACGGAAACGCGACGTCTTTATTCATCATCAAAACGCGCAAAGAACGAAATCAAGTCAGATGGATCAAAATAGTTCATGTGGCACGCTAGGCTTAGGCCAATCTCGCTACGAAAACAAGCATCCACACAGCGCTTCCAACGGCACGTACTTGCGACAGTTTGCTGAAAACTACGTCGGTTAAGATGTTCCACTAAGCACATCTGTGAACTCAAAACGACTCGCACTCATAAAAATTGACGAGCTCACCTAGCTACGCTCGTTCAGCACTCCGTAGACGCCGGCAGCGATGTTTGTTAACGTTTCAAACCAAAGCGGGAGAAGCAATCTCAGAATAAATTTGAAAACAATGATGACTCTTTCTTGATTATTTGTTTCTCCAACATAAACATATCAGTCGAATAAAATACTATTGCGGCACGGTACGAATTTACAACCCACCTTTCACACGTCAATCATCTCTCCAGCCAATGAGAGATGTAAGCACCTTGCAAACACAGGGCAAAGCTTTGCGGGCAGAGTTTTCTTTTTTTTTTTAAAGAAAAACGACATGTGCTTTGTGAACCGTTAAAAAGACATCATCTGCTCCCTGCCATTCTTTATCACTGCTGAAATCAAGGCCGCCTTCAATCAGAGTCAACAACGATGTCAAAGATACGTAAATGTCTTCTCTTGGGAGGGAAAACTTCTGCCTAGACTTTTTCATTCCGCCGATGAGAATGCAGACCGATGAAGAACTCGCTAGCGCACAGAGTCAACGTGTTTTGCGGGCAAAAGTCGAAAGCGCGTGAAGCCAAAATGAGGGCGATTTGGCTGCGTGGTCCACAAAACGAATGAAGATAATTTCTAAATTTGGATCTCTTATATTTAAATAATAGCTGAAACAAGCTTAAATTTATTTCTGTTTCAACGCTCGGGCACAAGTTTGCCAGTAAAAAATAAATATATATATATATTTACTTGTACGAATTGCTGCTAGGCGTTGCTAGAGTAGAGGCGAAGTAGTATACCATCTTGAGTACTGCAGGCAAGTGCTGCCATCTATCGGCCGCCTGGAAAAGCCTTTTCTGTCCTCACTTGACATCATGCCTCAGAGTATGGTGTAAAACTGTTTCCCGTAAACTAAGAAAAAAAAATGTCTTTACATGTAAACGCAATGCATAAAAAAGTATAAAAAAGTTTGTTTTTTTTTAAATTTTAGTATGGCAAATTTATAAAAAGGATTATTTAAATATATATTGTTATTCATTGGGTTTTACTTTTCGGGGCGTGTGTTTTTTATGCATAGGAGGTTTCTTCGGGTTCTTTTCGATTCTTATTTGAAATCGAATACCGCCAACGAATCTACGAAACAACAGATTTCGAAAGTTGCGAACCAGCGAAGTGGTCGGCGTAATTGTTACTTTTCGTCACGTCGAGTGAAAATTGTCAGCATTTTGGTTTGGCCATTTTAGTTCGATTGTCCAGTATGTTCTTGGTATTGCTGAGTGCAAAAAAAATAAGTGGCAGTAAAGGCATAAGCCACATCAGTATAGGGTGTCACTGCGTGTTATTAGTAATATGAGTCGTGTAACGCCGCTAAAATGATATCGAGTTACCCGCATCTAAAGATGTTATCGGAGATGGACGCAACTTTTAGGTTCCTGGAATATTTCGAGTGGCTATAAACTCTCGGAAGCGTGAGTGCCAAGTGGCGTAATTAGATATCCCCCGATCCGAAGTGATGGCGGTCGTAATCCATCGCATATTTCCTCCTTTTACACGGCATGCATAGGCCGAGGCTGCTGCGGCGGCATACCGGCGGCTCGTATAGGCACCGGAAGTGCGCTTCCTACGGAGCCCCTTTCTCGCATTACACGCCGCTCTCCGTTTCCGAGCATTCCGAAGAAGCAACGGAGAGCGCGCATTCTTCTGCTCTTCCGGGACGTGACGCTTATTTTCGGCGTCTCTGCCGACGCCAGGAATTCATTCTTTTTTTCGCGCGGTCTAAGTACTCTCCCAACGAGCTCGAGCGAAGGCGTATACACTCTAAAAAAACAAGGGTGTATTTTTACACCCTTTGTCCCATATAAGACACCCCAAAACTTTACTTTGACGTACAGCGCACTGACGTCGATATGATGCTATACTAAATTTCACGAGAGGCTTGATAGCCGTGTGGTACAACTTATTAAAATATCTAATGTACGTGTTACTGACTAGAGAAGAAAAATAATCGGGGTTTTCTTGGCCCTACTGCAAAACCTCAGTGTTTTCTTTCTGTGGTCTTTGATACGTACTTTAGCTATTTAATAAGTTATATCGCACCGTTATCAAGCCCTCGTAAAACTTGGGGCCGTCTGTTCGACTATATAGTGCGCTGTACGTTGAACTGAAGTTTAGGGGTGCATTATATGGGACAAAAGGGTGTAATGTGACACCCCTTTTAAAGAATGTGTACGCTCACATATGCGTGCAGCACACAGACACTCGTTTGTGTGCGTGTGATGTGAAAAGACATTTTTTGTGCGTTTGTATCGTACCCCTGCGTTGACTGCTGCTGGTAGCGACACCTTAACTGAAAGTCTATGTATATTGGCAGAATGAAGGAAAATAAAAGAGAGCAACTGGGATCGGCGGGGAAGTTTAGGAAGTCTAGAAAAGGCCGGAAGGAGTAGGGGAAGTCTGACAGGAATTAGGCCTGGTTCACGCACTCGCAACTGCTTACAACCGGCTGCCTTCAAACCCCTTGTGATCTCTCACGACGAGAGAACACACTGACGCCATCTATCGGGGAGCCGTGGAACACTTGGGCAGTTTCCGTATATCATTTTCGCGCATCAATTTTCCTTTATTGGCTCTAGGAACCTCTGACAATGTGATAAACGATACTTTCTCACGATGTCGCAAAAAACGCACAACCTTCGCGCTAGCGAAATGCCACTGTCATTTCAGAGATGGCGCCAGCGTGTTGGGAGATCGCGAGAGCTGTGTGGTGAGGAGCAAACGCAGGTGTGTGAACGGGCCTCTATACGGTGGGAAAATCTGCAAGTGCGCAGATTGCGCAACGCTCACTGTGTGAGTCGTGCGCGGAAAGAAAGGCGCATTGAGTCCCGGTATAGCACGCCAAGGAACACCTGACTTGGCACTAGTTTCAATCCTATAGGGTTTTAACTTGTGTTTCCATATACAAGGCGTAAGTGCCCGGAGTACTTTGCTTTAACCTTTCCGTGGCTTTTCTCTGGCTCGCCGTGTAATTGACGAAATGCCCGACTTAAGCCACATATTTCACGTATGGACCGAAGAACCAGCAGAAGCCCGAATCTGGCACTTGCCATGGCAATTTAGGCCCAAAGTTGACACATGAAAACCGAACGACGAGAAATGATGCCCAAACTACCACGAGTGAAGCCTAACTTTGGCGCTTGTATGGCGAAAAGACCATATGCGAAAGGTAGAGCTCCATCTAATAGCGCGCCGAGAACTACGTCCTCCATCTTGGTAAAGCGGCCAGAAAACGAAACCAGTGACCCGACCGGCAAAAAAGACCCGATCTAAACAATAAGCGACCGCGCTTTGTGCAACGTGTTGCTGCTTTCCGCTGCGGATGCAGCGATAAACCTTCAATTCGTGCGTGACGTGAATGCAAACGTGAACAGGGTGCGCAATTTTCTTATTTTTATTTGTTACTTGAGACGCCGCTTTTGACAAAAACAATCGGTGACAACGCGAGGAAACATCCGGACGTTATCGCGCGGCGTGAAGCCATTTACAACTATTGAACTGGGCGCTTATCTTTTCAACGAAGTTGTACCGATATTGTTTCTGAACTTTTTTTTCTTAATTCTTTTATGCACGTTATAGTGTCGGCCTGCGTTTTTTCTTGGTGCGCAAGCAGCTCAATGTATGCGGCTGTTAAGCGAGGCAAAGATATGACAGTTGGAAGATGCGCGTGGTTAACATTGAACAACAAAAGCTGAAAGCCCCACAGAGCCCTCATTTTAATATATGTTTAAAAAAATACCTTTGAAAGCCAGAAAACAATTCTCATTGTTTTGCAGCGATTTCTATACACTTGATTTGGCGTCGGTAAACCAGGTTTGTAAAACTTCTCCAAAACTAAACAGAATAGTTTGTTGATAAAATATTCTTGAATATTTAAAGCGCGGGCATGTGCAATAGAAAACACAACAGAGACGGAATTTTGCTGTCTTTTTTGTGGGAACGCCAGGTTCGGACACATCGAACGTTCTAGCTGAGGTTCATCGCAGTGGTTAAAACTTCGATGTTGGCGGCGGCGAAAACTTGCGTTGCGGACGTCGAGTGGAGCAACACGGGCGGTGCCACTGATCTCTATGACAATTGCTGGATCGCGCTTCCCCGCTTCGAGCCCATTGCGCGAATGAAGCCACCGGTCGGCCATCTTACCGGCGCCGCTGAAGCGTTGCCAAGGCGGCGGTCACGTGACCTTTGCCTCTGTTTTCACGTGACCTACACACGGTAACCATGGTAACTGTCTAGGCTTGACAGCGCTAGAGCATATCTCGTAAGATGGCCGACGTAGGCTTCATTTTCGGTGCGGCGGAGCGCGATCCAGCAATTGTCATTGAGATCAGTGGGCGGTGCCAACTTCATTTCACAATCTCCTTTCTTTTTCTTTTTTTTTTTGTTGCAGAAGAGGTAAAAACATGTTTTAGTGCAAAGAAGCTCGGGGGGGGGGGGGGGGGCGTAGTTTTGACAGAGTTGATGCAGTTATTCTGGCAAGGTTGAACAAATCTTCATTAATAGCGCAACATCCGTCAACCGTGCTTTTTTATGTAAAAATGTATTAATATATATATAATTTATTTATATATTTTTTTAATTTGTTAACTGCATAATTATTATTTCAAAACGCGCTCCGCTGCTGCTGCATTTTTGGGGGCTTGTGACTACTCCCCCAACGTTGTGTTTGTTGGAAAATAAAGATAATATTCTAAGGCTGTGTGCACTTACAAGACCTTCGTGAGATCGCGTGCTTGTGGGGCAGAGTTCAGAGTGCGCCAGAATGATCGGCGACGTTTACGCACATATTTCAAACGTCCCACCTGTGGAGGATGATATAACAGAGCACTGCCGCGATCCTTTGCTCTTCCGCTCATCGCTGTTTCTTTTTTTTTTTTTAGTTTATTTGGCGCTTGCTTTTATAACCAGCACTAACATGTTCAATCCCCTACCCTCCTAGAAAAAGAAAAAAAAAGCGTAAATTGTCGAAAAATAAGTTGACTGCTCAAGACAAAAGAAATCGGCATCAAAGTTTCCAGGCTCTATTGGTTTGCGTAACATCAATTCCTCGCGCAGTTTTAGTTTTCTGTTTCGGGAAGAAAAAGAACCTACCGACAATCGCCGTCGTCGTTTTCAAAAAGGCGTTCCGCATATATATTTTGTCGAAGGGGACTTTATCCGCAATCGAACATTTCGAATGATTTTCCATTTGTGCGGATGGTCGACTGCGCAGGCACAAAAACAGGCTATCTCGCGAGTACACTGTAAGTATACAGCCGCGCCTTGACGCCTGATGTACCCTACCAAGGTTCCGCAAGACGTCAACGAGTGCTAAGAAACATCCTCGAGCGTGTCGAGAATATGTCAGGCCACCAACTTTCTATTTTCCCCACTTCCTTCCTCACCATTTGACATTTCCGGAAATTCTGATCTCTGTTCAGCACTGCAGCGAGAACAGGCCTCGAGCATGGTCGCGCGTGTACGAGCGTTTAGCTCGCTGGAGCGACAGGATCCGCCGGATGTTTTGATCACGTGTTCGCTTTGGACCAACCACGGAGCCCCATATATATTGTATAGGTCCGCAGCCATGTATTCGCAACTTTCACGACCTATAGGGGGCGCGGGCGCACTGGTGCCTATCAAAATGGGCACCAGTGGATGATCGTCATAGAACAGCAGTACGAGGCTGGGTCTGCGACGCGTAAGTAATTCTAGTTTTGTTATTTGCGAGCAGTATTATAGAGCCTTACTTAATTTTTTCGCGTCAGGAAGGTGTATGCAACCACCTTTCTTCTGAAGCCTATCAACCAGGAGCTAGGGAGCGCAACTCTCACGCCGCGGTACCACCATATCGCTGAAAGTTGCGAATATCGAAAACGCTTCTCCGGGAAGGCGCAGTGACTCTATTTATAGCCGCCCGCCTATCGTCGGTAATCGAGCAACTATCTTTGGGGAGTCACTGGCGACGGATCTATTAGTCGCGACACGCGTGTCGGATACGAGTGTCCTCGGTGCGTTCCCGGAGATGGTGTTCCCTGATGGCGTTCGCGACACTGTCGCTTTTGCGCGTGAACGGCGGAAGCTAGCTGATGATTAAACGTGCCTCTGATGGCTTTCGCCCGAGTGAGTTGATAGCCCCGAGAGGGGCATGGCTTCCTCGAGAGTCGATTGGAAATGCATGCATACGTCCCTTTTGTCATCTGTGCTGCGTTTTTTCTCGTTTATTTTTTTTTTTTTTGAGAGCGACATTTTTATTTCTTTTTCTGCTGTACGGGGTTATTGGGAATTTGGTTTTATTTGTTTTTTTTAGTAGATGGCGGATCGGATATGGGCACGAATCCGGTAAGAGATGGCAAAATTTGCGAACTACGGTATCTTTCGTTAGAGTTCTTTGGAAAGAGGAGAGGAGAGCGTTCGCGGGTGGGTCGACCTTTATCGCGGGTCGGCCGAAGTCTCAATTCGTCCGAAAGTTTTAGTTCGGTGTGAAGTGTCTGTTCGGCTTGATGTTTGTTCTTGGGAGCTTATTCAGTCGAGCAGCTCAGTTCACTTTAGAACTGTTAGATTCTTCTCATGCGCGAGAAATATAAATATTGATCCGACTGTGCAGCAAACCAAAAGGTGAGTGCACTGTTGCCATTTGAAAGTCGAGGTTCTTGTGCCGGCCTTGTCCTCCCATAGTTTACTTCGGTGGTATTCACTCATTATTATTTCTGACTGGAAACGCTCTTCCCAAAATGTGTAACAGTGACAAGTTGTCAAATTGTGAGTTACATAAACATACCAAGTTTTCGTATAGTATTTGAAGTGTTTCAGACTGTTGTTTGGGGGGTGATGTAAGTGAGGCGCGGCATTTTTCACTTTATGGGCTTTTATTCTGCCTTCACCATAAGCGTCACGGAGTGAGAGAAAAGTAATTTTTCTTTATTTATTTATTGATACTACCGGCAGCCATGGGGCAGGCAAGGTAGAAAAGATACATTGTTCGAGGTTCACGATAAAGCATACACAGGGTGTGCTAGCAGAGCAGTAAGTAAGATAAAAGAGAGAAAAAAATGGTAGATGCGGATTGGGGACTAGCGGTGGGTTCACGCCCGGTGTAAAACCAGAAGAGAGGCGACGGATCGCAGGGGTTAAAATAAAAACAAAGAAACAGAAAAAAAAACGCTGACAAGTATTTATTACAATGTACACGGACGAACCTTCGGGCTTCGTGGCCACGAAGAAACGAACCGAACTGAAACTCAAAACGACGCGCTGCTCGCGGCACAAATGCAGCCGGAAACAAACATTCGCCGGCGTAAATAACTGCTGGACCCGAATTCCAGGAGAACGTTCAAAGGGCTCCCCGATGCCGGGTTGATGACGGGGATCCGGAAGATCGTCGTCTCGTTGCTTGGCTGGCCGAAGCAACACCACGCTCCCGAAAAGGGGAAAACACACCTCCCGCAGACCACAGCACGCCACTGAAGGCAAAGCGCACCCAAAGGCAAAGCGCACCCAAAGGCAAAGCGCACCGAAGGCAAAGCACACCCGAAGGCAAAGCACACCCGAAGGCAAAGCACGCCCGAAGGCAAAGCACACCCGAAGGCAAAGCACACCAGAAGGCGAACACACAGGCGAAACGCGCCGAAACGCAAAATTAAAGACTCAGCCCTCAAAACGAAAAAAGAAAAAAACAAGACTGAGGACGAAAGCAGCGGGCAGACGATTGGAGTGTCGACCAGACGGCCACTCACGCTGGAACCGCCGTTTTGGTAACCCCACCTTGCAGGTAGGCAAGGCTGAAGAACATTGTCTCACGATGACCTTTCGAGACAATCTCGGAAGAACTTTCTTCCTTGGACAGAATACAAAACAGAACCAACCTGAGGGTCACTTGACCATTGGGTGAACCCCACGAACACGACCAGGATTACAATAATACTCAAAATCCTCAAACTACATGATTGGCGCACCGCCGTAAGCGTTGACGTACATCAACACGTCTACGGGGACAGAGCGGAAAACCCTAAATCCACTAAGAGCTCAGGTGACCCCGAGTGATACGCTAACCCACAAGAGAGGTCACCGGATCCCCAGATTAGCACCGTGGGGGACGCGAGAGAAATGAGCTTCTTAAAACACGTTCGGCTTATCCTACCTCACGTCATCCAAGGAGACACGGAACGCAGTTGTGCGTCTTCAACGAAAAAACAAACAAAATCTACTGATATTCCTGACAACCAGGGGCTTTAAACTCGTCAAACACAAAGTATAGGCCAAAGTTCACGGAGCGCACCGATTGGACAATCACGACGATGACTTGGCGCTTTTGTCGCCGGCGTCCAATCGGCGCTGTCCGCGAACTTCCGGCTCCAAGTTTGTATTGGACGAGCTTAGGGATCCAGCTGGCATTTAAACTTGCGGTGTCCGTTGGAACAGGGAGGTGGTAAAATAGCGCTCTGCTGCGCACTGCTCTTCTTACACTCGTAAGCTTCAATTCGAATATGCATGTGCCGGAAACGTGGGTCACATTTCTTTTTTGGAGCGCAGTTCTTAGGTGCCCGTTTCCGGCTCGAGCGACGTCGCCGTCGGCGTAACCGCGCGTTGCAAAATGTGACGTTTCCCATAATGGCGTCACACGTGACGTCACGAGGGTCGCGAGTAACGTCACAAGGGTCACGAAAGTCACGACTGACGTCACGAAGGTCACGACCTTCACGAGGGAGGGGGAGGGAGGGAGGGAGGAGGAAGAGAGGAGAATTAGAGGACGAGGAGGGGCATACCCTCCTCTCCATACACTCCCCTCCTCCTCCTCAACAGCTGCGCTTTAGTTCGGCATTACATGGAATCGTAAACGTCTCATTTTTTGACCGGTCTGACCTTTGGCTTGAGTTGATATTTCTTGACGGTCATCTGTGCCGAATTCTTCAGCTGAACTATGAGACGTTCTAGCCCAACGGATATTTTCAGGTACGAAACTTCCAGCCGAACTGAAGCTGAAAGCTGTATGGAACATTTCTGCCAAACGAAAACTTTGCGCCAAACTGAAACTTCCCTCCGAAGTCAAACTTTTCCGCCGACTGAATCATCTGCCAACTGAAACTTTCTGCCCAACTTCCTTCCGACTGAAACTCTCTGTCCAGCTAAAGCTTTCAGCCCGACGGACACTTTCCGGCGGACTGAAACTTTAGGCAAATCGAAACTTTCCGCTAAATTTAAACTTTGCGCCTTCAAACTGAGATACGGGTGCTGTTGCGGCGAGTGTGCAGTTAGGGATTCGAGCGCGTTGTAGACGTAGTTTTCTGTCAAGTTCTTGCTAGATTTGAAATGATTTTTCAACTTCTTCCTCCTTAGCAAAAGCGAAATGAGAAATCACCTGACTGTGACGTGCTATGGGCTCAGGATCCGATGACTCCAAGCTTCCATCGTGGTTTTTTAGCACGCCATGAAACTTGTCCTTGGCAAGTGATGATAAATGCCGTCACGGCACTCGTTAGCCACGAAGGCGAATTCAAATATTCGTCGACGGCAGTGTCGTACACGTTCCTCAAAAGAAGGAACGAAGGTTTGTTCCTCGTTCCTTCTGATTTGTGGAACGCGTTGCCGTTACAAGTTCCATCTGTGGAAAAGGAACTCGTTCCCGTTACAGATAAAAAAGGGAACGTATATTTACTTAAACGTTACATTTGCATTTTGCTGATTGTCATATTTAATTAAATGAGGCAAAGTTTTTTTTTTTCTGCCACATTAAATGGAAACATACGAATTTGAACGCCGTGATGGAAGGGCACCACGAGAAGAAAACAAGCGGGAGTAGGGTTTCATTTGTTGATATACTCAAGTTGTAAAATCGCAGCTGTTACCCATATTCACGTTTGTGGTGGACGATTTAGACGAGCCAAATGTACTGTTACCCCTCATTGCACGAGCGTTTTACAAGAACATCACACGTTTCAATCCAACAAAGTCCCTTGTTCGAACTTAACAACAGTTGCTTCTCGATGTTGCTGTCTGCAAGACGAGCAAGTGAAGAAGAGGGTAGGGCTTTTAGAAAGTCCGTCCTGCAAACTACAAGACCTTCTTCGTGAAGGCTGGATTCGTTGTTCAGTTTGAAGGCGGGGGGACAAGGGGAGAAGGAATAAAGGTTAATTTTTGTGTATCTTTTAAGTGACTAATGTTCGGGATACAAGGGTCAGTTCGACGTTTGGTAACCTGTTATTTTGTTGTAACTGTAGGTCTCTTTGTAGAAGTTTAGTGATGGCTGTAGTCGGCCTTCGATTTCTGGGATGTATGAAGATTCGTGGAAGCAAAGAAAGTAGCCGAGTTTGAAACGTCCCTCATTCTCTATCTTTTCCTTCGACTAAAAGTTTAGATTTTTGTACCGCAGTCTCGGGCGCTCAAAAAAGAATCAATGTCCACTTGCTCTCCTGCACCCAACGGTTGCCAAGCGAGGAGCACACAAAATAAACCCTAAGAGAAGTAACCAAAACGTTAACGAGATCGTGCTCTTCGTAAATCATATTGTTTTTTATACTTTTAGAATTTCCCCTCTTAGAAATAAAATATAAAGTAACCCACTGGACGAAATGAAGGAACGCCGTGCCTTTTTCCGTTCTAGTAAAAATGTAACGAGTTCCCGTTCCAGTTCCACCGATGAGAAATGGAACGGCGGCGTTCTTTCGTTCCTCCTAGAAGGAACGCGTTCCAGGAACGCCGTTCCGCACAAAACTGGTCGACGGATAGATTGTCAACGCGTACTCTTGTGGTGGAGTGACGCGGTGCTTGTATGCAATGCGGGAGCTGGGTTCGGCCGACGCGCTTGGGCATTGCGGATGCATCACAGTGAAATGAGCTTTCGACAGGAGGAGGTAAGAAATAGTCCGCTATATTTTCAAATTTTCCTACCGAAAAGCAGGCTTTTTGGCTTTCTACCCGCGTTTACTAGTTTTCCTTTGGCGCACTACACGATAGGCGATTGGTGAAATCCCAATTTATCCCAGCCCTAAACTCATTTCATGGTCCCTTTAATTTTCATAAAAAACAACTACGCTTTTTTTTTTTGCATTGTAAACGTGAACGTTTTGATAAAACGACAAAATGGTTTTAGATGCACATAAAAGCGTCATAATTCGCTTTATTCGCGCGTTTAAGATTGACTCATCCAAATACGTTCAATTGTCTAACACAAGACCGACTAGACACAAGCACAGCCATACTCTTGTTGACTATTCGTTTCATAATAACACTTTTAAACACTCATTTTTTCCTTCTGCTATTAGAATCTGGAACAGCCTTGATCCACACGTGTTCAGTCACGGCACTGTTGAATCATTTATCAATGCAGTCGAAGATGAACTTTTTTCGTAATTATTAGATGTTTTGAATGACGAGAAGTGTTGTTCATTCGTTGTTAAATGCCTCACATGTATCTTTTTATTATGTACCAATGCCTGCATACAATTCCCTTCGGGGATTGGCAGTATTTTGAAATAAATAAATAAATAGATAAATAAATAAAAGTTAGTACCGCCCCACAAATCCTGACATAAAAAAAAATTGCAGTCGTTGGAGGCAACACGACAGCTGTGCCCCCATTGGCAGGTTTCCCTCGCACAAAAAGCTCGTTTTGTTGTGATTGTTTTTTTTCTGCTTTTTAAGTTTTGTTTTTGTGGTTGTGTTATCTTTTCATTTTTGGACTATACGTGAAATTGTGTGAGCTTAGTTTAAGTTTCATTGAATACCGAGACGGTGAGACCTTTTCCCGTGCCTCGGAAATCTTCCCGTGTAATTAGAGAATTTGCTGCGTCGGAACTTCGTTTTGTACATTGAAACCCGATTTGATTTGGTGCTACGAAACCGGCCAAGAAACAATGAACCATTTCGAACGGTACAACGAAAAAGTATATTGGCTCATTTTCTTCCAAGTTCTAATCGAGCAAATTTAGATTATAAACTTCAACTCCTAAAAATTGGATTTCGCGAAGACAATCATCTTTCGTGTTTTTAAAATACTGTGACTTAAAAAAAAAAAGGCGAACGCGGGCGCGTTGTTGGGGAACAAGTCTCTCTATAGTTATCTCTCTTTGATGTGCAAATTAGGGATTAAGGAAGCAACGGAAAAAGAAAAGAGAGAGAGAGAAAAAAAGGTTTACCCTGCCGGAGAGTGGGAGGTGGGCAGAAAGTGATACCCTCGTTTTAATAGGGCGCCATTATGGGAGTGCGCCGGAATTCTGGTCCGGCTGAGTATCGTATGTACAGGTTCTCGCTAACGATCGTTTGGAGCCCCTTCGATACCGGACAAAAATTAAAACGGTCCCAGATTGAATGGAGGAGAAAACTTAACGCAGCTCTATTTCCTCTTCCTTTTTTCTTGTCTGGATCTGGTTTGTTTGGATCCCCTGCATGGAACAGAGCGACGCGTGTTGTTGGTCTTTATATAGACGACTGTTAGGATCGAAAAATGACGGCATGAGTTGTTGCTCGCTCCCTTTCGTGACCCGCGTCTTGGTGTGTTGTATACACACCAACAGATTGCTCGCGTACACGATCTGGACGAGCATCGTGCCGGCGTGCGGTCGCCTATCGCCGCGTGACCGAGTCTGTAGTAGTGGTATACTCTACTGGCTACATTTCTCGTCTAACTTCTGCGGCTATTTATACATGCTTACGTAGCAATTAATTCCACGCGCGATGGACGTCGAGAACCTTCTCGGATTTGGAGTCATCTGCACCGGTCCAAGCCGGGAGGTTTTGACCGGGAGGACAGCCGGTATGACTAGACGCCATTTAAGGACAGTCTGAACTCCGCTGCGTTAAATCGTGGCAAGTTTGATTTTGGAAACTATACCCTGTGTCGCTTTTGGAAAACCCGGGGAACCCAGTTAAGAGAAAGAGAAGTCGCGCACGTTTACTAACTAATCGCGTTCACTCTTTTTCTCCATTTTCTTTTGTCTGGTAGGATTTTTATTTTGCGTATTAGGTTTGTTTTCTATGAGTTAGGATATATATATATATATATATATTCTGTCGTCCACTAAAACAACAGCACGGCTGTTTCCGTTTTCGCGAGGTAGATAGCCGCTTTCCCATTTTCAGCGCTACTTAACGCCCTTCCGCTGTACCCAGTTTATGCTTGACGATTTTCATTTTTCGCTTTTTGATGTGAGAAAAAAATATAATAATAGTATGTAGGACGTGCTTCCGATAAAACGGGTTAGTGGTTTCGAGCGTGCTACGCCTCGTCGGTGCGCCGTCCAGAGTCTGGATATATATATATATACATATATATATATATATGTATATGAATGAAGTTTGCTGTATTAGTTCTTTATATGTATTTTAGTCCGGGTTCCTTGGTAGTTTGAAAGAGGTCGCCATCTTGAGTGTCTGATGACGTGTCTTGGAGGAATAATAAAAGGATCAACAAAAAGGAAAAAAGAAAAAAAAGAAAAGTCGATGAAGCAAGAAAATGTCTCGCAGCTCACATCTTGTAGTTAAAAACACACATAATTTTGTAAGTTTTTTTTTTCGTTGTTGAAGGACGTTTTTGTCACTTTGGCGAGATCTGGAAATCGAAGTATCGACGGGGTGCGAAGGAACGGGAGGAACTACATTTTCGTAAAGGGTTTTGATTTTTTTGTTGTTGTAGTTTGGCCTTCATCCTTGTTACTTGGGTTGTTATATTCGTAGAAGTTCTTTTTTCTTTTGTCTCCGGGATGATGTCAAGATCCCGGCAAGCTGTCCCTGTGCGTCCCCTCGAAGTTTCGGTCGTTATTTTCCACGTCGATCAACAAAGTCTCGTTTGACGCGCGCTTCAGCCGGACGCGGCTGATCGATTTTCCCCGTTCGCTCGCGTTCTGACTTTGCAGTCTGGGCGATAACTGGAGAAAGTACTGCGCGGTTTCAACCAACACGCCGAACCCGTCCGACCAACGATTCCTCGCGAACTGACTCAATGACGTCACAAACTTCTGCAACGACGTCACCGACTGAGCCAGGGATGCCACCGGCGGACCCGACAACGACTTCGCCAATCGAAGTCTTCGGTAGACACTTTAACGAAGCGTACAGCGCCGTCCGCGGTGCCGAAAGGAATGCCGGGAACTTGCTGTAGAGAACCGCCGTGTCAGCCAGGCAACCTTGGAGGCGACGCGGGCGAGGGCGGGCGGGCAGGCGTCTGCGCTACCCAGACGGACACACTCGCCTGGTTTTTACAGCGACGTAATTGTTTACTTTTTTTTTGGGGGTGGCTCAAAATGAAATGTGTAGATTTAGGTGGACGGGAAAGCGTCCTTTAACCTTTTGCGGTGCTTATCGGGACCCGGCGCTGACGAGCGACGACCCCCATATCGATCTGCCCTGCTTTGGCGGTGCAGGGGCGTGAATGAGCGACCGCTCGTGGCGCATTTCGAGATAGCGCTCGTGCGGCGTGCGTTAACCGTGTTGAAAAATGAGAAGCGTGACATAAAACCAACGACTAAGTTTAGCTGCGTTTTATTTTTTATTTTAATAACATAATTTAATAACATCGGAGAGAGGCACGTGACAAAATACTGTGGGGCTCTTCGGCGCGTTGAGAGCTACGAATTGGAATCCTATTGCCTCGACGGGGCCAGCTTGTGCCGAGCCAATTCTTACGACGGAGCATACATAGTACGGTGCAAAATAGCGGCACTATACACCACCCAAAGCCTCTACTTTCTTGCTCTTTTTTTTTTTTCAGAAAAGTGCTATCTTTTGAACGTCGCTATTCTTCGTGTGTGGCGTAAGAACGAAATTGGGTTTACAATTTTGGTTTGCGTAACCGCGACGCGGGCGCTCTCTTTGTGCACCCTCCCGCCGAGGAGTTGGGTGTTTCGCAAGCTGTGCCGTTCGGTCCTTCATTTACCGATGACCCCGCAAAGCAGACGGCGGCGTGGCCGAGGACATCGTCTGCTCTTGATGGGACCGAGGGAATTAGAGGCGCGGTTTCACGCTTGTGTCACCACCCGATGACTGCCGTAATCTGCGCGCTGATTTTGTGGAGAAGTGGATTGAGCACGGTCTACATTCTGCGTATATTAAGAGGCATCACTCTCGTTTTTCTTGACATCGGAAGGATCGCAAACTTGGGTGGCGACCTCCTTTGGCAAGGGCATCGTAAACCTTGCGCTACGTCAGAGTAACTGCCTAAATCTCCTTTAGTTGAGCGCGTTGGTGATGAAGTCAAATACAAGATAGAATATAACGCGAAGCACGGGCAAAACAACACATCCTTCGACTTGCAACCTACAGAATTTAAACTCTTTACGTTGCGAGTCGAAAGATGTGTTGGTTTGTCTGTGCTTCGTGTTATATTCTTTTGTATTTGCCGAAATCTTTGCGCTGATTATTTCCAGGAGTCGAGCATATATCTACGTTTTATGTAATGTTTTGCATCACTTTTTTTTTATCGGATATTGGGAAGGGCCAAGGCAGGGAAGAAGCGAGTCGAGTGAAATAATCCGACCCCCCCCCCCTTTTTTTTTTTGCTCCCTCTCTTTTCAAAAGAATAAATCGAGCGACTTAATAAAGATTTTCTTGTATGGCGATTTTGTCTCACGCCTGTGTTTACAATCGTATGTACTACAGTATTTCTTTTTTCGTGGGTCACACTCATTGAAATTTTTGTCCTGCAAAAAGACTCCGCGTTTAGAACCCAACCTTTCCTTTATCTTGCTCTGAATCGAATCCTATTGCTCGTCAAAATCCTGATTGACATTGAGTTGACCTTGACCCGTACGTTGGTCAGTTTTTCTCGCGAAAGGCAAACCTTCCGGCTCCAAACCTCGGAAGTTCCCTCGTCTGATATGTGTTCTGTTTCTACTCCCAGTGTTCTTGACACTCTGTATACTGCACAGTTGGATTCCCCGTGAGCACCGTTGCGACGGCGAGCGAATCGGGCTGGGCCGCGGAAGCCAGACACGTGCCAGAAGATCAAAGAGTCGAAGAATCGGGTCGATCGACCGGACGGCTCGTGGGCTTTACAGAACCCCCCTGTCCCGATTACCGTGGCGCATTTACGCAAACAGCGCACTCGTGCTTTGAGTCGTCCGGCGCCGTTAATTAATGACCACTCGGTCAGGATTTCTTCCGCATGCTTCCTGCTCGCTCCGTACGTGTTTGTTAAGCAGGGCTCACACTGCTCAGGCATCATACAAAGGACAATCTGCAAACACGATGTGGCCGCAATATCTCTGGTTCGAATGCCGCGTGCCCCAGTTTCTCTTTGAACTCATTGCGACGCGGCATTCGAAGCAGGGATCTCGCGGGGACTCGCGTTCGAATCTGTATGCAGACAATCCTTTGTATGATGTATAAGGCAGTGTGACCCCGGCTTAGCGCCTAACAAATCTTTAAAATAGTGGATTGCTCGGCTAGTTACTTTATCGACATAATGAAACAAAGCGCGAAAATGACAAAGTCGGAGAAAAACGCACAGAGAAGACAGCGCCTGTCATATCTCTGTGTGTGTGTGTGTGTGTGTTCCTTTATCTTCGTCCCGTCCTTTTCGCGTTTTTTTTTTTTACTTTTATCTCACTTTAGATAAGTCTCGTCTGCGATATCTTTTTCCGTTCTTTCTTCACCTTCGCAGTTTTGCGTTAGCAACAAACAGTGGCGTTGCAAAAACACCAGAGGCACCCCTTGCGAGGCGGCACATTGCTGGTCCAACGGCGCTACCTATAGCTTTCCACTTCTTCGTCCCTCTTCCTTTGAGGTTCAGTCTTGTTCCGCCCTCGCCACGCCCGCCATCGCTCGGGGCGTAAAGGCTTGGACTCCATGAGGCGAATATGCTGCGAAAAATCGACGAATTTTACCCGGCGGCTTTCGCGCTGCGCGTGGCATCAGCCCAGTATAGCTGCTACGTCGGGCTAAGTTCGTCTGTTATTCGTCGCATAATTCGCTCCATGGAACCTCGCCTGTTCCTATGGTCCGTTGTATACCTTGCGATGGACCACAGGGGGACGCTACGATCCAAGCCAATCCTATGCCGTGTGTCACGTGACCTGTACGAGAAGGCGCTGTGACCCATTGTCACTCGATGCGTTGAATAGACCTTTGCCGGAAATGCGTGGTGTCTCCAGCGTTTGCTTTACGCAGTGTGACATTCAGATGTAGGGCACATCAAATCATCCAAGAAGCGCAGACGAAGTATACGTTGATTTAACAGTTCCTGATTTCAGAACGCAGAGAAGGAAAACAGAGTTATATGTGATGACCTTCTTTTGGCCGTTCGCTTTGTTTTAGGTGTGTTCTGAGCTCTTAATCATAAGAAAGAGTGAATCGGGCCGCTGGCAGGATATACGAAGTGTTTGAGCCGGCACGAAAGAGCTCCACAATTCCCCTCGTTGCAAAGTCTCCTGGGATTTTCCGGAAAGGTCTATGGGCTGAGGTGGCTCGTGACGTTTGCTACACTCCAATCGTAATTGGAAACGGAGTATTATAGTGACATCTAGAGAAAGGAACCGAACCATTTCGTCAGCAGACTGCCCACATTCAAGTACTATTCTGGGAGGGTAGCGCGCTGCAGCGCAAAGTTCACTTTTCATGCGCAATCTCAGCCACATCACTTTTATTTAAAAAAAAACATTTTTTTTAATAATGCTTTTGGTGTTTGGGCGATGATGCGACCAAGTACGGTCACTGTGCATGCAATGATCGAGTACCACTAGCCGTTGAGACAAAAACATTTCAACGGCAATTGACTGCAACATAGACCTGGTTAAATGTTTATATATATATTTTTTTCTTATTTATAATATAAGTTACGTATTTTCGCGGTCTTTTAATTACCGGTTTCCAAGGAAGTTTGGAGAAAATCGAGGATGATTTTTTTATTATTATTGCCGTACAAAGCTTGCATTAACTTTTACTTCTATACTTAAAAAAAACTTCACGGCGCAATGCAAAAAAAACACGTTACTCGTTACTTACAAATAAAATGAACGCGTTACCGACCCTCGTTACCCCCAAAAAAGAAAAAGGAACTCGTTATCGTTATCTTACTGACAAAAGGTAACGCACGTTGCCTTTGCGTTACTGTTTTAATTATGAGTTAACACTTTTACTGTTCTGACGTTAGAAGTATGCATACGCGCCACAAGAAACATTATGGTCATGCAGAAACTGAACATAATTATCTTATCTTCTTTACGGTTTCGCCTAAATACTCACAAAAAAACACGCACACACAATGAAAGACGCCAAAAACTAGAAAGTTCACAAAAGCTTGGCGTCTACAAACACACAAAAAAAAAAATTGAAGCGTAATTTTGTTAAGTGTTGGGAAGGAATATGTAACGGAGTACGTTACTACGTTGCCGAGAAAAGTAACGCATTACCGCCAACACTGGCCTAAATGGCATTTCCAGTTCTCGTCTGGCACGGCCGACCCGGAGGTCATTCGCGTAAATGCCATTAGAGGTGCTCGGCCGACGGGGGAGTGCACGCGCAGAGAGTCAGATGGAGGAGCGATTGATTAGCGAGGCCGTAGCTCCCACCGCTGAATGAAGTCTGCTCAGGGCTAACCTGGCACTTTCCCGCGGAACCGTCGTCGAACTCAACCCGACGACGACTCGCACGAGCAGAGAGCAGTGCCGTCCGTCCGAAAGTCGGGCTCTCCGTTCAGTGCAAACACGCACCCGCGGACTAAAAGCATCGGTGCGCTTTTTCTCTGTTCGGTAAAGAACATTTTTTTTTTGTCGGCGCGCACGCTTTTTTGTTTTCATGGGCTCGTCTGCGAGCTTGTATCTGAGGCCAAACGGGAGCATATAATGAAGCACTTTCCTTGCTCCTGGTCTTCCTTTGAGTTTCCGAGATCCGGTGTCGAGTATCCAGGTGGGATCTTCGCTTGGTATCGTTGGCGCGCAAAAAACCGTTCAAACCAGTACGCTTTTTTTTTTTGCTGGGGCCGGATGTTTGGTTTGCTGGTGATTTTATGAGGGGTGCGCGAAAGTCGTTCGAATCGCCATTGCCGTAAAGATACCGTCTTTCTCTTGTCCAGCCACGAATGACGCGACGCTATGCGAATCGGTGTTCCCGCAGAGTTTATACTTACTCGGCGGACTGTCGAAACCTTAAAACGGGCCTTCAACTCGGCCTCCAAACGGATAGGAGGTTAAAGGGGCACTGACAGGGTATTTATGCTCGCCGATCGAGGTTTTAAGTTGTACGTGACATATGAGAGCCCAACTACCCAGAACAGAATTTGCGACTCGAAATTCGGGTTCTTTCCGCCCGAAAACTGCCGATCGAGAACTGGCCGGTTTGAGTCGCGCTCGCTCTCTCTTCCGTGGTCACGGGCCGTTTTCTAAGGTTTCGACGCGACCACCAAATTATATCAAAGTCGTGGGTCATTGAAGGCACACAGTCAATACTAAAAATAGAAAAAAATATGAAACCCATTTTCTGTGGCATCCAAAAAACTGCAAATACGTTGATTGAAAAAAAAAGAAAAAAGGTTGCACAGACAATTGGAAGCATTCCGTGCTTTCACTGCATAATTCTCAACATGGCGTCGTTTCGCGTTTTGTGGGACTCGCGGATGGCAGCGGACGACGGGCGTGGGACCTCTACTTCAGAACTGTCGTTCACGGTACCGGCGAATTCTGTCTTCCTTCGAAAGAGAAATTTCGGACCGACCAAAAGAATTGATATTCATCCCGCACGACACGCCCGACCAGCAAGCCGATTGCACGAAGACGTCGCCGAGCCGTCGTCCCTTCTCGTGGCTGAAGACATCGCTCGCTCAAACGTCAAACACGAAGTGCGTACTTCGGAGTTGAATACGCACGCGTACGGGTTCTTTACTAAGTGCGAATGTGGCCAATGCGTGGTGCTGCCAGACTTCAAACCGGGAGTGCATGCACCGGAGGGAAATCGACAGCAAACTTTCCGACATACAGTCGACCGGATGCATTACTACGAACGATAGAGTTCGTTCAGATAGCTCAGTGGAAAGACGTCCGCTTCGCACGCAACGGGCACGGGTTCAATCCCTAGTGTGGGCGAACCATTTTTTTTTCAAACATTTTGCGATGTTTACTTTTTTTTTTCTTTTACAATTATCACTGAAAAAAGCAATTGTTGTGGACGATACGTCGTTGCACTAAATGGTATGGGATTCCATTTTTGACACCTCTGCCGCACAATGCCACTTTCGGATGTGAGGCAGCTCTTCACGCAACATCTTGGGAGTATTCTTTTCGGAGCCGATCACGGGAATTCCCCACGGGCACTCACTACTAATTGCCAACACTTAAATGTGCGAAACAACTCATCTTGAAGTACAGAACAGCGAGCGGAACAAACATAACTGCAAAGGAATCGCACGGCAAACGGATCCCGAACGCATTTCGTCTGCTGCATCCGGAAGAAAAAAAAATCGCACCGTCGGGTGTAGTCACGTGACTTCCGCCACTCACTCTCCTCTCCACATCTCCGTGCGGTGCGTGGTTTTCGGTTTCAGTTTCGAGCAGTTGCGTTTTTTGTCTTTATTAAAAATATACGCTACTCTGTAGCAAAATATTAATTGGGTAGTATTCCGACACCATAATAAATCGCCTGGCAAAAAATTGAGAAAAAAATTTGCGGGGTGTCAGTGTTCCTTTAAAGGGATTGTCCGGTCAAATTTTGTATTCGAGAAAACAATTAAATATCATTGTTATTGCCTCGAGACGGATCGTACGTGCAATATCTGAATTTTATATGACCCTCTGCGTGAGTAATTGAATTCATGCTGCTCCAATCGCATTCTAGCGTAAACGCTGCTTTCGTTGGCAACATTGAAGCTCTGACGTCACAAAACACAAAGCGAGCATTTTTGTCTGCCTCAGCGTGCTTCGTTTTTGTTGTTGTGCTCGACTTGTTTCGTGGTTGGGTGAGATTTTTGTTGCGCGGTTGGGTGCCACAACCACCGGGCAGCACATGCGAGCCAAGACATGACGTTCCACACTTTTCCGCGAGACGTGCAGTGACGAGCGAAGTGGATCGTCGCCGTGCGTAGGGACTAGGTTCCCGTCAAGATCGAGATCCCGCTTATGCAGCAATCATCTCACAGAAGAGCGCTACGAGCTGAGCTCTAAGCGGACAGAAGGCTCGTAAGCTGAGGTGTGATGCTGTGCCAACGATATTAAACTACGTCCATCCATTCCTCGCCCAAATCGGATCAATCAATTTGATTATGTAACGAAACCGAAACCAACGGGCCATCTGGAAACGATACCAGAAGTTGTATTTAGCACGTGTGCAGCCCGGTTCTGTTTGACCCGCGTCTGAAAATGGAGCGTGACTACGATTCACCAAACTCGTTCAAGTCAAGTGACGACATGCATTTGAACGATTCGCCGTTTGTCTTCGACCCGCTGACATCGCCTCTGAGGGAACGACCCGCAGCCTCATCGTCTCATCACCGATCCAGTGGATCCACTGACATGTGTACCCACATGCCGCATCGTGTACTTAGGTGCCGCTTCACAGGCGAAATCTGCATTCTTTACTTTGCAAGCGCCCCTAGTTCGATCGGTGGCAACCGCAGTTGTGTTTGCGCGAAACGGCAGACGTTTGCTCGAAGCTTATGGCTGTCTGCGAGTAATTTCCTGCTAAAAGGCGCGACTTTTGTTGCACATGCTTGGGAACTGCATTAAAAGAACCGTATTTAAGTAGGGTACAGCCTAGGAGACTATATAATTGGAAAAAAATTCAAGACATCCATCGATCAACGCTTGTTATCCCGACCATCCGACAAATTTGCGTTTTGTGACGTCACGCAGCACTCTACGGATGTCAGCCATTGACACTGGCGAAATTCGGGGTGCAGTTTCGTACATAGGCTCATGAAAGGTTTAATTAATAACGGGATATCATATATCAAAATATAAATGACGTTTGTCTGCATGAAGGCTCCCTCGACGTAACGAGCACAAAAACTTAAGTACTTCCGGTTTCGACCGGACAATCTCTTCAGAGGACCGTGCACATTGTTGGACCTCTTGGAACGCGAACTAGTTAAGGGTCCGACGGGTCGTCGGAAAGATGGCCGAACTTCACCGGGTGCGCCAATCAATCACGGCGTTACGTGAACGCTGTGATCGGCCGGCGCCGCTGGTCGGATTCCGTCATTGTTTTGACGCGTCGGATGTCATCCGTCGTGCGTTTTGCGTTTAGCACGTGTCTGGCGCTTCACCGCAAACCGCGCGACTTGCGCACTTTTTCGGTAGTCTTGTTTTTACGCGAGTATAGGTAGACCGGCAAATCGTACCGCCCAGTTGAGCCGCTCAATAGCGCATTCCGTTGTGTCAGTCTCTTTTGGCGCGAGCCTTCCAGTTTCGCGAAAGAAAATATGGAATCACGTGTGCGGTGCAACTGCGCTGAGCTCTGTCCGTTTCTGCGTACCACATATTCATCGCGACTCCATTTCTTTTTTAAGTGTTGGCGTTGCTTTTGTTTTTGCGAGAGCTGCCCTTTGAATGTCTTCGGCACTGTTTGCGCACGCGGTGTTTTGAATATAATTCATAATTATATTAGCCACTAAACTATATACTGTGTATGCAGTTTTTTAATCGACTGTCAGCACATGTATATAGTGCATCCAGTCCAGAAAGGTTTAAAGAGCAACAAAGGTGTGTTACTCTGAACGTTTGCGTGTTTCGAGGGCTTCTCCCGGTTTCCCACAGATGTCTTAATGAGCTTCGAAGCCCGGGGTCGGATCGCTTTTGAGCGCAGGTCCTTCCTCTCAAGGAGTGGTTGCGCTCGAAGCTCCAAGCGGGCGCCCTGATCAGTTTAGGGGTTGAGTGTTTACCGCGAAGAGGACAGCTCCGAGACTGAACGGGATTTCGAGTGTGGCTTCCAAGAGCAGAGATTAAATGAGGATACTCCTTGGAAAGATTCGCAAATGATATGTCCGAAACAACAATTATCCAAATGTGTTTTGTTTTTTTGCAGATCTTGCTGGGCTTGGGTGTAAACCCCCTTTTTTTTTCCTTCTTTTTATTGATTGTTTTTATAATTCTTGTCCTGTTTGCCTCTTTCGTATTTTTATAGCTAACGCGCTTCGTATATTTTCTAATAATTATGAATTTTTCGGCGTTCGTGAGTATGATAGAAAAATACAGACATGATATGTGTTGACTGCACAAGATGATCGTCGTCTTAAAACCGCAAGTTGGGCTAGTTGGTACTTATGCATGGTGGTAAATACGCCTAAAAAACACGGACAAAGAAAGAAGCACGTCTCGTCCTGTGTGCTTCTTTCTTTGTCCGTGTTTTTTAGGTGTATTTACCACCATGCGATCATCGTCGGCGTCGTCGTCGTTGTCAGCGGAGACCGCGCTGTGACGAGTCCAGGAGAAACTAGCTCACCGGAAAAAATGCTCCCCCACACCAGACTGTTGACTCACAGGAAGAACTGCTAGCAGCAACCGGGGGAGTGCGCTAAGCTGCTGAAAGAGGGATTTGAATAGGCGTTCCCTGTTGCTGCATCCAGGGAACATGCAAGCGTGGCATCCACATTTGACTCGGCAGCTCGCATTTGGCTCCGAGTGTACGACAGGAACCTTCCGCTATCTTCTCTCTTCATATAAGTTTGTCCAAACTCCGAAAATGGAAAAAAATTATCGGAGCTTAGTGCGGTAAATCTGACACACGGTGGCGTCGCGTCTACTTCGTGAGTTTAATTAATTGTTCAAACGTAGATGAGGTGTCAAAGAATTAAAGAGTTTCTTATTATCTTTTGCACACCAAGTTATATTCTCGTCTTTTCGGTGGCCCTTTGGTTTACGCTTTCGGTGTTCGAAGCTGACTTTGCTTATATCTGGCAGCGCACCTTAATTCCCATTCGAATGGACAATTGTAGCCAGTGAGGGGCATGAGAAGGGCGTGTTCTGTGGTCCACGCCTTCCTCCGTGCTTTGACTGCGTACGCTCGAGGTGTAGGCGGGGCATCCCTGCCGCACCTTGTCAGGGAGAACCTTTATGGAATCGTCGAGGTTTGGGAGCCAATTTTAGGACACCTTATTGCTCTGTCGTGGGCCACTTTAGCGGTACGGAAAGAGTTTCTGTGCCTTTTATACCCTTGTTACACGGGCACACTTAACTGGGGTTACGCTAAGCCTGCAGTTGGCACACAATACTCGCGGACAACATTTTGTGGCAATGCAGTTAAAGCTACTACGGGCGCACTTGCGTTCGAGCATCTCGAGCGCTCATCAAAGCAGTGCGCTCGCACTCTCCACTTCTTCCGAAAGAGCTGTCCAAAAGTATAGTGCGGTAACTGTGGTGAAGCGTATCAGCAGTTAAAGTTGAGTTAACTGCGGTTAAGGGTGCCCGTGTAAAGGGGTATGCAAACTGGCGCTGTAGGTGGCTGTGGCGAGCCGGAGAAATTTCACTGCGGAGCCTGGGAGACTTCACTGCACGACACGTCCCGGCAAGCTACGGCGCCCCGCCCCGTGACGCGTTCAATGACGAACCCACTGGATGCTACCAATCACGTTCACGAGCGGGGTGGAGAGGAAGTTGAGGCTTCGTTCGGCAAGGCTTGCGTCGTGGAGTCGCGGCGGGGCGACCGGCCCGACTCCCGGATTCAGCGAAACGCACCGAGCACGTGGACAGGGGGTGGCCCAGTCAGATCGCTTCGCCCTCTCCGACTCACCGCGGCTGGCAACGGCTCGCTGTCGCGTCCAAACTAGAAAACATGAAGGGAGTCCAGCTTTTTTGATGGCAAGATAACGGCTGCCACCACGATCGAGGTCCGATTCGTTTAGGCGGTCTGCGAGTCGCTTCACGTCGATCGACTAATTTGTCGGCGGCAGGAGTCCAACGGGAAGAATTCTGCCGCTCAGCGTGGCCGCGTCGTGCCTGACTCGGTGGCGACTCGGCCTTATAAATGGCGTCCTCGCGCGAATTTCCCAAACTCCCCGGAAGGCAATAAATACTTTCGAGTACGCGACGACACGCAGCAGCAAAGGTCGGCCACTCGCTGGCGGCAAATGGATCGTGCCCCCCTCTCCCCGAACGCTAATAAAGAATGGGAGACGCGAAAGCTGCCGCGTTCCCGTTTCCCGTTTTCCCGCGAATGAGAACAATCTAATAAAGCGCTCGTTCGGAAGGATGTTTTTGCTCGGGATGCACGCCCTCCCCCTTTCCTCTCGCTGTTTACACGTTTTTCTTTGTTCGCCTCCTCGAATCGCGCTCGGTTGCGCCCGTACTTTATCGCCTTTCCTCCTTTTTCGCTGGCCGGTTGCTTCACTTTCGTTTCCGTCCTTTCGTGTTTCGTGAGCTCTCCCCTTTTTTCACCCCCAATGGGGCCTTCGCTGTTTTTCCTCTTTGCTTACCTTTTCCACTTTGATTTTCCTCGTTTCTTCTGTCCGCCCTTCCTTCCACCGAAGGCCAGCTTCCCTCCGTCACGAGCTTGACCTCTCTTCGTGCATCGCTCCCCATTATCCCGTTTTGCATCGTGGCCTCAACCAATCACGAAGGACCCATTTGATTAGGCAGTTTCCGGCGGCAGAATTCGCTCTGGCCGGGGCAACGTTGCTGGATGAAATAAATTCGGCTCTCTCTAAGCACGAAGTGACTGTGGCCAACGCGTGCTTAGCATCGCCGCATAAGCGGCATTGACGAATAGGTCTTTCGCATTCTTCGCGACGTGAGCTTCGTCGCGATTGCTCCACTATTGATTGTCGTCCCTTTCTCCTTTTATGTTCCACCCTTTGCCGTCTCTTTCTTACCTCATCTGTAAATTTCGTGGCGACCGCGTCACTTGTGATTCGGAGCGGGCGTTGTTAACAGTGCCACTGAACATTAAAAAAAAAAAGTAGTTTCTTTTTTTTATGCCTAAATACTATGTGCGAAGAGTAGGGCTGCGCGAATGTTCTAAGTTTCTAATGGTAGTTTCAAGTTATACGTTATACGATATTCGCTTCCAAATGAACTGCGATATTCATACTTTTCGAAGAGTTGATCGCGGCGGGTTTGCCCCTTGAGTGCGCTTCTCCTGAATCAGAGTTGCAATGCGGAGAAGCAATACCCGCGGAGCGGACATGGCGATCTCGCGACTCGCTTCGCCTCAGCGCAGCCGCCCGGAGGCGGCGCCTTCGCGTTTCATTGCGCCTCTGGGTTTTTGAGGGACCCATTGTTTCGCGCACATGTTAGACTCCAAGACACACACCTTCAAACCAGTATAATTCACGCGCGCGCCTGGTGTATTAAAAAAACAACAAAAAAAAAGAGGGGAACTTTTTGATTGTCGGTATATCACATTGCAGTTATTATCAAAATGAAAATGTGCGTATTATGCAAAGGTTTATGTTAGGCAGCTATGTTCTAAAAACCTGTGTTCATTATGTGTTTTTTTTTTTAATTCAGAATCGAAGACGATATTTTTATATAGGAAGAAGATTTAAAATACGTCTGAACTAGGTATGGCTTGGCTCCCTTAAAGGTGCCATTTTATGTCAAATCTGTCATTTACTTGCCATCCCAATGTAGGCACTGTATGTTCTGAGGCGACAGTCTATAAATATAGCTAGAATAAATTTAACAGAGCCCATGAGTGGGCAGTTAGGAGCTTAGGAACAACCTTTGCGAGTTCAGTTGAATTTTCGTTTAAGCATGGTAGTAAAAAGCGTGGAGAAAGGCGCCACAACTCTTTCAGGATCGATTAAAAATGTTCGGCCAAAACTACTATTCACTTTCCATTTGCTTCGAACCCAAAATCCAACATTTGCACACATGCCTTACGAAGAGTTATCGATACTTGTGCGAACGGTGCTCACATCGATGCCAATGAATAGCTAGCAGTACACGTTGTGATCGGTCAGAGTAGCGATGTGCTCCGCTTAGCTGCTCTAAGAACAGCGGCAGGTTGAACACGAGCGAGGGCAGTGTGAGACACATTCAACACAAAAGTGTCCGTTTGATGTCAAACTCGCCACAATTACGTCACCGTGACACAAACCCTCTACGAAGTAGCCAAAAACGTCTTTTTACGTCAAACGCAGACCGAAGACATCATCGGTTCTCCTAATAGGTTGATTGAGACATCTACAAATTTGCCGGCATATGATTGTTCAATAAATAAATGTCCGTAGAGGCCAGGACCCCTGTAGGTATAACACTTTAGTCTCCCAACATTCCACCAACTCACGTTTTTTTTGTTGTTTTTTCCACGGGCTCACTTTCGAAGAGATTGTATAAAATTTTCTGGCATGAAAGCTTAAAATTTTCTGCTCCAAAAGTGAGAATCTCTGCCAGAAGAGCTGCTCCAAATCACCACTTGTCAGTTCCACCACTGACTTATGTCACCAATAGCAGCCGTCCCCCGAAGCGGGAGAGCGTCGAAAGGCGGAAGGCCACCGTGTGGGGAGAGATGCATGTGCAAGTAGCGTAACCGAGCCCGTATACACGGACTGAGAGTTGAGGAGGGGAAGCTCCTCCCACCTCTTTCCCTTTAGTAGAGCGAAACGCCGGAGAGCAAGTTGCCTCCTCTTCACTCTGGTCCATACATCTGCGTTCGAGTGCGTCGCGACCGGCGCAACCCTGCTTGCTGCGTTGCTCTTCGTAAGCACGCTCACGGCAGACACCTGGCCTTCCTTTCTATTTGAGCACCCGTCCCTACGGCGCAGGCGGTTGCTCGCAAGCATTCCAAATGCACCTTTAGGTGTTCTTTTTTTGTTTTGTTGTTTTTTTTTAGCTTGGGGGTCACCGGCAGACCACTTAAAAACATCCTTGTCAGCGTACCGTATACTAGTAAAAATTGCACGAGCCACGCACAAAAAAAAAAAACAGCAGTTTTTTTTTTTTTGCTAGTGCTAGACATTAGTGAGCGTTCGTCGTGCAAGTAAGGTTAAACTCGTTTTCATGCTTAACATGGGCAGCAAAAACTTTCTCCGCCTGGCGTTACTAGCTTCCCTCGTCAGGTTGCGAATTAACGTTCTTGCGCGTGCATTTAGGATCATTAACTCGTTCATTTATCTTAACAACGTTTAAAATGCAAAAAAAAAAGAATGTATGTTTTTTTAACCGAATTTTGTATTCACCACTTTGCGCGGCGTATGCGCACTTATGCTTCGGGGAATGGTGTCGACGCACTTCCCGCACCGTCAACCCGGCGATCAAAAAAAAACGAATAATTCTTTTTGCACCGCACAAAGATGGGAGCTCCGCAATTGAGGGGCTACGTGCAATAATGGTACAAGTGCACTTGTACCATTTGTGATATTAACGGTCCGAGATATTACATTTATGAATGTGGCACTCCACTTTTGTGGTAGGGAACACTGTACACCTATATACTCGAAGTTCAAACATTATATTGCCATTGACATGCACAGATAAAATTATTGAGGGACTTTTTGGCGAGCTCTGCATTTGCACTTGTACCACTATTGCACGTAGCCCCTCAATTATAAGGCGCGACACGTGCGGTTCACCGTTGCCCGGCACTGGGCGCTCAGTAATTGCGGAGCCAGGTATTGGTTTCCGCCGTTGTCGAGGGCGCCCGTCAGTAGATTCTCGACACTCTCGACAGATCCGCCAACGTTTTTCTCGTTTCCCTTCCATTCGGATATGTTCGTTTCTGCCGAGATTGACCTATAGATCCCCACGTAATATTCGACCGTGTCGCGTCGATGTGTCTGAAAACTGTACGCCCGACGCTGCCTTTTATATTTTAATGGTACTTTGTTTTATAGACCAACACGAAGCCGTGACGTCACGCTGCTGTTTGCGCATGCGCGGATGCTTCGCCTCGGGGGAATGTGATTTGTGCGCACGCGCAGCCCGCGTTTCCAGGTGGGTGGCCACACCTGGAAACGCGGGCTTGTCTGTAAGCAGCGCGTCGGCCTGTACGCTTATTTTCGCGTCAGACTTTTGAGGGTGAAATAAGAAACTGAAAACATTTTAATACGAAAGCGCAATCGAGACGATCTTGAATTATCCTTTGTCTCGTTATGTATACGGTCTGATGCAATTATTTTCATCTCAAAAGTTATAAATGCTAAAGCTTGTCGAGGATGGAAACGCGAGGAGGTGGTGTTGCGATTTGTATGAATCAAAACATTTCTTAATACGTTGTTAAAGAGAATTTTTTTGTGTGTGTGTGAACTTGTACGTTGAATGCTTGATTGCTCATGCAGTTAAGGCTGTACTTGTTGTAACGTATATACTTTTTTGCTGTTTACAAACATGAACTGCCGCTTGCGTCCCAAGCGACCGATCACTCCGTCTTCGCAAGCCTATCGAGCTTACTTATGCCACCGGTGCTCAAAAACATAAATGCTACGCGGACAACAAAGTTGGAGATTTAACAATGGCCTTCGGCTGCACAACTTAACGTCTTAGAAGAGGCAAGTTGGTTTACAAGAATATCCGAAAAATTTTAATGGATCTCGCGCTTCTTTTTCCTGGCGTTTACCTGGAGAATCGGTAATTAAATGTTGCATCGACATTTGTTCCGGCGGTGTTAAGGTGGGCTTTGTTCATTCTTTTTATGAACCGGAAGTGCTCTGGGACGTCAGAGACTGGAGCACCGCCTGGTGGCGTTTGCCATGAAAAGGTTCTATAGACCACCGACTGGAGGGAGACAAGCATGCATTTTTGAACTTTTCGGAAGCACTGCTTATCTATCTTGGGTCTTGGACGCTTTCATTTCTGACAATCAGCGACGTGAACATTGATATGGCGATGAGTAACGTGACTTCCATTGAATTGACTGATATTGAAGCAGCCTACGGATGCTCAAACACGGAAACACTGCCCACTAGCTGATTACTCCACAATGCACATCCTTGACATATGTGTCACAAATATGCACGATACCGATATCATACCTTGCGTCTTTTCTAACGACATTACCAGTTCTATCTTCCGCTTAACGTTCATTCTCAATAAAGGTGTATACTCTTATCTAAACATAAAGGAGAAATCCCTCGCCAATTTCTGTGCACTGATTAACGGTGCTGACTGGAGCAATGTTTTTGAAGAAACGAATGCTCACGTTGCATTTAGCTTGTTTTCAAAGACCTTTAAGAAATGCTATGACGATGCTTGCTTCCCCCCCCCCCCCGGTTCAATCTAGAAAATCAAAGAAAAAAGTTAGAAAACCATAAATAAATTAATGTCTTTATAAAAGAGTAAATGAAAATGAAATGTACGATAACTTCGTCAGGACCCGAAGCCAACAAATTGTGACACGACTTAGGAAGGTGAGAAACAAGATAACGGTAGATATATACAAAAAAAAAAGAGCGGGATAATTATCAGAATGTGCTTGACAACATGAAAAGGAAAAATCGAGCCGGGGAAAGTGTGGAATGCGGTAAATTAAATAAACAATAAAAAGTCTCCTTCTACGTGCTTAAACCAGATAATTTAAAAAAGAAAATTGTTGAAGGCAAGCATTAATTAAGCAAATATTATAACGCACATTATGTTAGTGTTGGTACAGGTAGCGAAGGGGAGAATGGTGGAGAAAGTTACCTGATAGATTGGACTGCGTCCTTAAAAAACTATGTTTTGCTTAAAGGGATGCTGAACCGAAAATCGAAATTCAGGAAACAACGCAGAATCGATAGGCGGGACGCTACAAATCCCAAAACGTCACTCATAAAGCGGTATCTCGAACGGATCGTCGTATTTTTGTAAGAGAAGAGCGCGCTCGCACAAGACCGAAAAGACGTGTGACCTCGATATTCTCATTTCCTCCTCTTTTCGCTCTGACTCTGCGAGGGCGCGGAAAGGAAAGGGAGCGAGGCCATTTCTCCTCCTCCTCAACTCTTCTGCGTTAAGATGACGTCAACATTCTCCCTCATTCGCTCCTTTATTTTCCAGAAATACGGCCATCCGCTCGAGATAGGGTTATATGAGTGATGTTTCGTGGTTCATGGCGCCCTGTTGAACACTTCTGCAAGCTTGTTTTGTGAAATCCGGATTTCGGTTCAGCATCCCTTTAAACCAACCACACTGTTTAAATTTGTTGGGTTTATTGCAAGTTTTAAAAATAGGACTTCAGTTGGCATTGATGAATCCGAATCAGTGCCAGTGAAACCTGTCTCCGAAAACCTTAGCCACATTCGTTCCTGACCGGGGAATTTCCGAGTGAGCTAAAATTTGCAATGTAGGATCATTTCACAAAGGTGGTAAAATAACAAAAAACAGTTTTTATAAATATAGACCAATCTGGATTCGCCCTATTTTTGTTTTCCCAAAATATTTGATACAGTAATCAACATAAGATTAGAGCATTTTATTTTGTGCAAATTTGACAAAAAAGAAAGCAATAGGGTCTTCAAAAGCACAAATCTACAGAGCAAGATTTATTCCACATCAAAGACAATAATTGACATTGAACAAATATTTTACAGATTAGGTTTATTCTTGGACTTCACCATAGCATTTGACATGAAAACAGCATGATATCTTAATAATTAAACTACATCATTCTGAAATACGTGGTGGGGCTGTACAACTTGTTGAAAATTAGTAAAAAAGGCACTGAAAGAAAAAACAAATTAAGGGCATAGATAGGAGACAAAAAGTTATTCACGAAATATAATTTTTTTCCCGCACAATATTCGCGCTGTTAGACGGAAGTTATGAGGAGGTCACAGCCCGCTCTGGGCCCCGCTCACAGATCAGTGGCCCCGTCCATTACTACTGGATTGGCATGGCTGCTCGGCCGAACACGCTCGCAAGCCTAGTGTCTGTCTTTCGCGACATCCGGTGCGTCTTGTCTGGCGTCTGACCTTGCCTGCTAGTCGTGCGAGCAGGCGCGCGGCAGCCCCGGCGTCGTCTGCTATTTCACCACCGTTTATCGTCGTCTGCAATGCCCGTATTACGCGGACATAAAAGCTGCGCCTCGGCGTCCGTTTTCGCCTTCGTCCGTCTGCTCTTCCGTCCCCGCCTAAAAACTTCTGCGACGCTCACAAGACGCGACCATGAAAGCAGCGTTCTAGCGTTTTATCGTGCACGAGCCACGGTCCAATATAAGCGTCTGTCGATGTGCGGTAAAAAGCGACCGAGAGGACTAAACAAAATCAACAATGTATGGAGTCCTTCCAGCTTTTCTGTTCTTGTTATTTTTTCTTGTGTTATCCGCGAGCAAGGAGAGTGGGCGTCATGACGCGCAGTCAAAACGGGACCTAAAAATATTCGCTTTGGCAGGCCAGGTGTACTGCAGAACTTGAGAGCTACTTGCCTTTCGAAGCGAAATGGCGGGAACATACGTGCACAAACTTGATGCGAGCCGAACGCCCGATTGCCGCCAGAAAATGGCTCGCAAATTCGTACCTGTGTAAGTATTTTCTCGGTATGGAAACCATGGTTGCAATCACGACGTTGCACAATGCACAGAGCAGCGGGGCCGCCTTTAACGTGAACCAACCTCTTTATTCAGCATCAACACGCGCAAATGAACAAACCAAGCCGACCGAGCCACATAGTTGATGTAGGACGCTACGAAAACAAGCACCCGAACAGCGCTTCTGAAAGCGCCTATTTGCGACAATTGGTTGTTGCAAACTACGTCCGGTCGAGATCTTCCTCTAATCACCTGAGCGAACGCGAAACGACTCGCCCTCATACAAACAGACGAACTCGACGAGCTGGGCTCGTTGAGCACTCCGCAGACGCCGGGAGCCATGTTTGTTATCGTTTCACGCCACTGACCTCTGTTATAGGGGCCATGGATGACGCATAGCCGCTCTCCGAGCAGGGCGTAACTGAAGCCACTGGAAGTTGGATGCTTCTCCCGGAAGTTGGGACTCTGCTGGGCTTCTCAGTGCATGCAGTCGATGCTTTCGTCCGTACTTTCCGCTGTCTTTGAGTTGGTTTTAAGTCCCGAAAATGAGGCATTTGAACTTGAGACATCTGCACACTTGATCAACTAGAATCTCAAAATGTTTACATTCAACGGCTTCCCAGGATACGTCTCGGGTCTGCGTGCACTATTACTCTGGAGCAAGCATGCAGGCTGTCTTGAAGTGACAAGCGAAAATCCAGCGCCCTCGACGCTTTGAACCAGCACTCGGAAGGGTTACAAAGCCTGCCAAGCGCTCACTTCCGGGTCAAGCCGCTTACTTCCGGTGGCTTCGTACCTGCTTGCTGAATGCGACATCAAGCTTCCTATAATAGAGACCAGTGTTTTTACACCAATGCGGCAAAGGCGATATTGGAATGCTTTTGAAAACAATAATGAGTCTATATAAATTATTTGTTTCTCTAACTTTAAAAAAAAATATATGTATTGTCGATAAAAATACAATTATAGCACTAAAAAGAAAGATTATAATGCACATTCCACACGCCAATCATCTCTCCAACCTATAAAAGCCGATTTCTTTTTTAATTTTCAATGTTTCTTTAAAGGGAAGATATTGATTTGTATACGTTAATGAAATTGCTTGTGATAAATTAAGAAATAAGACGATGAGTGCCTCAAGGATCTATTCCAAGTCCTTTATTATTTAATATTCACTTAAATGATAAAACAACCATAAAAGACTCACCGGAGCCTATTATGTTCGCACACGACACAACCGTATTTTTTAGGGCCCAGTCCAAATGTTCACTGCAATTAGTGGCTAATACATACCCGATTAAATTGTTCAAATTGGCTGAAAAACAACAAACTGCTGCTTAATGCAAAGAAAAGTAAAATATTTCGACCAGTCAATAAACGAGACAAAACACCTGTACCTATTGATTTTAACGGAATACCTTTAGAACATCTTAAATACCAAAAATTGCTCGGTGTATGGTTTATTGAAGAATTGAGCTGGACGACAGATGTACAAAAACTTTCCTCTGAATTGTCGGAAACAATAGGCTGTATTCATAGAATTGGTAGCCTGCTCCCTGTATGGTTAAAGAAAATCGCTATACTACTCGTTATGTTGTTCAAAAATATATCATACAGCGTATCAGTATGGGGAACAAGACAAGAGGGAATTACAGTAAAATAATAGACATTAAGAAAGATACCCTCCGCATGTTAGAACATTGTCACGGACACCCGCGAGACTTACGAACGAATCAATTGTTCCACAATATATTAAAAGCCGACAAAATATATTAGTTCTTTAAACTGCTTCAGCTCATACACCATGAAAAACTATTCCTCACTCCAAAAAAGTTTTCGCACAGTGCATGTACTAGAAAAAGTATTTAAAAAGCCTTTAAAGTTAGAACTAATTATGGAAAGCAACAAATGACTTACCAGGTTCCTAATTTGTTAAATAAAGTTGAAGAACACATAAACTTTCAACATTCTTTCCACATTTTCAAGAAAAGCATCAAAGAATTCGTGGCGGTGAGCGATGTCGTTTACGACTAAAGGCTGGTTCACACATCTGCGTTGGTTGCGTTCGCATGCAACCGAAACTACCGTAACGACAGTCGCCGAGACAACCGTGGCAAATGCGTAAAAATACACGTATCGCGTAAAAACTGTGTTTACAAATAACCCTCAAATTGTCTTTTCTTTTTTTTTTTCGTTTTGCTCGATTGCTGGTCGCTGGCTGGTTGACTTTCGAATCACTTTCTAAGGGGACAGAGGCCTAGTCATGCAGCCTTTTGCCTCTGCCTCCCTTCAAAATGTACTAACAAAAACAAGAAAAAAAACTTTCAGCTTTTTTTATTTTGGTGAAGAAGGGAGACCAGCGATGGGAATGAAGAAATGGCCGGCCGCAAGTGGGCAAGCCAGAGTGGAAAGGCTGGAAAGGTTGCCGGCCGTCGCTCATAGATGGCGGTAGCTGTCCAGAGTTTTGTGTCTATAGTCGGTGACAGGTCAAGAACGAAGTGGAAGCCCCTCCCACCCCTTTCCTCTTCAGCGGAGCGAACGCTGGAGGGGAGGCGACCTCCTCTCCACCGTTCGCTCCGATGAAGTGGAAAGGGGTGGGAGGAGCTTCCACTTCGTTCTTGACCTGTCGCCGACTATAGGTCTGTTTCCCACGGACACGATACTGGGGAACCTCGCCCTTAACAACTCCGCCGAGAAAGCTTCACGCTCAGCAAGAACCGGCCCCACCGTACGCAGGCTCCATCCGAACCTCACGACCGGCGGCCATCTTGGTGCACCCGCAGCTCGAAGGGAAGCGACGCCACCCGGCGGAGAAGACGCGAGGAAGAGAAGCAGGGAGCTATCCGAGCGTGCATCGGAAGCTGGCGCGGCCTAGCGTCCAAAATGTGCAACGGAGGAAAGGGAGCCTGGAGGAGCGGGAATGAGCGCGTATGGACACGGATAACGGGCTGTTGGAGGGGGTCGAAGGAGGTCCAATTGGGCATGCCCTAGGGCTCTTTCGCCCCGTCCCTCCCCCGACGGGGTGTTGTCAGTGCGGGCACCCAGATATCTTGCCCGTTTTCCCTCGTCCGCCTTCCCCCGTACTGCGTGTGCGGCTGGCTGTTTGTCGTGTGTGTGGCCGTTGCTTCGTGCCGTCGGTTGCCATTCGAGGGGAGAGCCCTTCTCGGGATTGAGACGTGGAGATTGGGTGGGCGTTGCTCGGTGGCTGTGTCTGCACACTCGGCTGATTCGGCAAATGAAACTGCCCTCGGTCCTTTTTTTGCTTTCCTCTTCTTTTTTGCGTTGCTCCCTTCTTTCCCTCGCCTACTAGTAATGTATCGTTTCGGGGCCTCGACTGTTCCAGACAGAGACGCGTCTTTAAACGGTGTCTGCTGCAATCGCCATAAAACACGAGAAAAAAAAACGATTTTTGGCCCGGGGGTGGCCGCTGCAACAGATGTGACTATAAATGAAGTCTGTCCAACGTGTCCACTTTTCCTGCGCCAGTTTGCTTTCCGCCGTTCATTTCGGTTGTTCCTCCGGCTCTGCCGATGCCGTGCAAGGACACGCTTTTTTTTCTTTTTTTTTTCTTTTCGATTGTTACAGCCCCTTTCGCCCGCAACGTTCCCCGTCTGCTTTTGATCGCTTTCTTTTTTTTTTCGCCACTGGGGTCTTTCTTTTATTTCTTTCGATGGCGGTGGTCGTTGCCATTTGTAGATGTGTGTCCACGTCGCTCGCTGCTGCCACCAGTACACGGTTTCGTCGAAGAATGCGTCTGTGATTGTACGACTGCGAAGAAGAAAAAAACAACAACGTGGTACTTATTTATTTATTTATTTATTTTTATTTTTGGCGAGAGCCTTTTTTCTGCGTTTCGTGACGAAGTGGCAGAATGAAGGATTTGGACAAAGGAAGACCCTTATGTCTGAGAGTCAGGCCTTTGAGCGCGCCGGATATGGGAGCTCGTCTATTGCTCGGGGTTTCTTCCTTTTTCTTTTTTTTTTTTTCTTTGCAGGGATACGTTTTTGTTTGCGTTTGGACGCATGAGACGTAATGTTCCCCTCCGTTCCTTCCTCTCTCGTTGTTCGGCTTGGTAGGCATTGGCACTTGGACGGCCGGCACGTGCCCGCCTTTGTGTTCGGCCCGGCGGAGTGTTCGCTGGCGCGGCTAAAAGTTGTTGCCTCGTGTTCCTCGTTTTTCCGCTGTCGCGTGATCGCCCAAAAGGCCTCGTATACGAACGAGCCCGATGTGTTCGTCGGCGTCGAGCCTGTGCGGACTTGGGAGACGTATTCACTTCCGTGGCGATATTCGATGCTGGACAGGAACCATTGTGATTGAAGCGTGCGCGCCCAGTGGAGAGTCTTGGAAGGCCGGTTTCGCGCTCCGATAGCGGTGCCCTATAACTCTGCCGGCGCCTTCGGGGAGTTTTGGTAGAACATACCGATAACTCCGATAGCGAAACGCGATACTCCGTCGATGCCCTTTGCTGTGTGCGTCGCACCCTTATCGGCTATCTGAACGATCTATATGCAGGTAGCGGACATCGGTATCGAAATGCAAAAGCGATCTTGTCCAAGTAAATTTGTTTCGGTAGATATTTACGTTTTACGCTCCGTTCGGCTTTATTTGATTTTACGACGAGACCGTTTCTGCAGGTGTAATTTTTTTCTTCTTTTTGTGATCGAAGTGAGATTTTTTATTGTTTTTCTTTTTTTGGTTCGAGGGTCCTTACTTTAGCAAAAGCGATATCGAAAAAAAAAAAGAAAGGGGGGGGGGACGCATTCTGAGAAAAATCAATTTCCTCTCTGCGGCACTTGTGTTGGCGGGAAGAAAGCGGACCTCGTTAAATTTAGACGCCTGTCATACGTCGGCAATCTAAAGGATCCCTTAGCTAAAGGTCTTTAGTGTAAACGGAGCTGTCTATGGTCCTCTCCTTTTTTTTTTTTTTCATTCTTCTGTTTTTTGGCGGAGAAACTCGAAGCGGGGGTTATCTCTAGTGCCGAGGACATTAGACGCTCCACAGTGTGCTCAATAGTTCGATTGAGGAGGTCCCCCGCGGGAAAACGGCGTCGTGGGCTTTCCGAAGAGCGGCCTGAATTTAGCACATATATAGCGAAGGGGCGTTGTCGGTGCAGTTAAGAAAGAAAGAGCCAGGAAGGTTTCTTGGTCGGTTGCACTTTGCAGTCTCGTTGTGACATTGGTAACCCCGTTTCGTTACTGCGTGAAAAAAACATTCGACGTTCTTTTCACGCAGTCATGGGGCCCGCCCATGACAAAATGCCGTATGAGGGGAAGGGGGAAGACGAGGCCTCAACGAAATTGCCATCTGGACAGACGTTTTGATGACCGGCGAACGATGTTCCGCCCTCGTGAACATTGAAGTGCCCGATGCGCGGCGTGTGTGACAGGTCCTCGAACGAAGTGCCGTCTCGCTATCCCTGTTCAGTCGAAGCGCTGAGCCGACGAGGGACTGCGGATACATGGCGCACATTGACTGCTCTCGCCGAGCGCTGCGCATAATCCTGACCCAGCGTCGTCCACCAGTTCTCGACCTGGGCTGCCTTGTCGCGTCGCTCGGGCACTTTACGCGGAGCCACTTTCCTCAAGATCGCTCGTGCAGCGCACCGAAGACGACGTCGTCTTCGCAATCGTCGCCATACTTTTTTTTTCTTTTTTCGGTAAGGCGGAGGACAATATTTGTGCGGGGAGGCGCGCGCTGCAGAAAAGCGGCGCGCCCCCCGGGGGAAAGGGGACATGGACTTGAAAGCCCGGAAAAGCGTCGTCCGGAGGAGCTTTTAGCTCTCTGGCGAAGGAGGATAAAGAGACTCTTTAAAATAGGCTACGGGAGCCGCTTGTCTCGGCGAACTCGTGGGCGGTCGGCTGGAAGGGCGCTCCGACAACAGGGCTCAGCAGCCGGTATGCCCAGAGCGCAGGCAGTTCCTTGGGATCGAGCCCGTCTCAGTGCATTAGGGCTTTGTCGGGGTACCGGCCGGGCCTACCTAGGAGACTAGGCATGACGTCATCGCTAGTGGGTCGCTTCGAGACACGCTCGAGCTGTGACGAGGGCATCGGCAGACGCCTGCTAGCAACGCTGACACGTGTCTGCAACGCTGACGCGCGCTGTGGGGGAAAGCTCTTGTCTTCGAGGTGGGCTGGCTGCACTGCTCTCCGGGCTGGGGGTACCGGCTTCCGCCTGTCTCGCGTCGAGCCCGTGTTTATGGCCGCCCTCCTCACGCGCTCCACGTCGGAGGAGGCTTGCTGACTGGTTGGATCGTCCCTTACACCCTAGCATCGATCCGCGTAATAAGTCCTCTTAAAGGGGCGATGCAACAATTTTTGTACTTTGCGCAAATACACGCTTAAAACGGATCCCTGACGTTAATGAGCTATGAAACCACGCGTTCCGTTTTTCACCCCACGCAATAGAAGTTCCTGAAAAAAAGAAGAAAAAAACGAGCACCGTTCACCCCCTCAACTCGCAGCCAGGACAAGCGGCCTCGTGATCTGGAGCCGATTATATGCCGCCAATGTTGATCATAGTCGCGCGCTTGGGTTGGCAAAGCACAGGACACGCGCTGAGTTTCAGACATTGTTATGGCTCGGCTATTGTCGTCGTTGCAGCGAATGGACACGGGCCACTACCCGAATGCATTACGAGGCATCGATTGTCACGAGCCCAGATCGAATGCGTACGCAGTCTTCGCGTCCACTGTGTGAGCAGCATTTGAATATCGTCACAGCTGGGATCGCAAAGCTCGACGACGGATTCCCGGGGATCGTACTGTTGCCATTGTCCCCACAGCTCCGTCATCAAATTTCGCGAAGGAGAGACTGAAAGGTAAAGCTCCGCTTTCATCCTTTGAATTCCGCCGCGACGAAGACGCTTCTTGCGTCAGTGGTGTTGCGTTCGAGTATTCTTGGGTCCCACTAGTGCCAGGAAGCTGTTGTAAAGTAAGGAATATTCCTACCCAATGTCGTTGCACAGCCCCTTTAAGGGGCTCATGAAACCGGGTTGGAATGACTTTGCAGAGGCGTCCACTGATTCAGAAGCTTTCTTTTGTCGCGGTGAAATTGCGAAAATAAAAGGGGACCATTTCTTTCAGTCTTGCCTTCGCAAAGCTTGACGACGTAATTGTGGTATCGAAACCACCCGCATGACGACAGTCGAGCGCGGCTCATGGATTGGACACGAGAGCTGCGTGAACACTCGAGTTCGGCTCGTAACAACCAAGTCCTCGACGGACACTCGGGTAGTGGCTCGTGTCCAACCACTGCGGTGATGAGAATAGCCGGACTCTTAACAATGCCTGGAGCTCAGCACGCGTTTTCTACTTTAGCCAACCCCAGCGCGTGGGTATATGGTTAACGTTGGCGACATAGGATAGGCACCAGGCCACGTGGCAGCTCGTTCTGGCTCCGAGTTGAGGTAATAAACAATGCTCAAATTTCTCGATTTTTTTTTTTTTTTGGCGACTGCTATTGTTTATAGGGAAAAACTAAGGCAAGTTTCTTCAGTTATTAACGCTAGGGGGTGATTCTAAGTAGTATTTAGCGAAAGTAATGGGCTTGGACTTCTTTCGTTTTATAATGGCAAGCCAAGTAAGTATACTCCTCCACTTCGCAGTAGCGTTGACTTGCCTCACGGGGAAGCGGAAGCGACTTTCCGTTCTCTGACTTGCTTCGGCACCCGAGGCAAGCAACATGGGGGTCGCGAAATGAGGAACGTTAGGATGGGATTCCCTGAAGATCAGTGCGTCATGGCGCTAATCGGCTGAGAAATTATTTGGAGCTTTGCAGGACAAGCTGGCCGGCCAGAATATGGTGGCTCATGCCGGTGATTCGTAAAAGTGGGGTTGATGGTGACGACACGCGCCTCACGTGACTGCTTTCGTCCAATGGTGCCGCAGAAAATCAAAACAGACACAGCTAGAAAGACTTTTATCGGCAAACCATTAAGGAATGGGAATGCGGTACTCGATGTCTGGTGACGTTAGACACTCCCATTCCTCAGTGGGAAGGGTGTTCAGCGTGGAATTCGACATCTTCACGAAGAAACAGACGTCTGACGAGTCTTTTGAGATTTTGTAGGAGAAGCGCTAAAGTAAACTCACTCACACTCACACCAGAAAAACGGTCACTCACGTCGCGCTGACTTACAACTCAAATTGTATTTTCGTCTTCTTTCTTTTTTTCTTTTACCCGTATTAAATTTGTCATCTCACTTCGTTCTCTTCTGTACAAAACAAATAGCAATGTCTATCGCACATTACCTTCGAGAGTCAAGATATAACAATTCTTTTTCTGTAAGCGTTTCTTACTCAAGGACAGCAGTCTTGGAAGTAACGGATTAATTTTTGGTGTGTCGGTCACTTACTCTTATTTTTTTTTTTATAGACCGACACGCTGTTTACAAACAAGCCCTCGTTTGCCCACACCAGGTGTTGGCACTGCGCATGTGCAGAAACCGAATTCGCGTGAAGTGATGCGTCTGCGCAAGCGCAGTGCCGTCGACAGCGCCACCGCAGCTGCGTGACGTCAGGGCCGCGTGTTGGTCTTATAGACCAACACTGGGTCTATAACATCTGGACTGGGTCTTGTTTAGGACCGTTGTGGGAATGGTACCTAAATAACAATACACAAACAAATACAAGTTCAAAATGGAAGGGTGATTTGAACGGTAATTAATTACAATTTAGCCTCGAGTAATTGTAAATGTAATTCTTCGCCTATTTCTTTTTATTTTTTGGTAACGTGTACAAGTTTGGTCACCTCTGCCCGATCTAAAGAGCATCGTATTGGCGTGCGGTATCACAACTGCGTGATGCACGTGAAAGACCCGAGGCTGCACTGGCAAAATTTCTCATCTACAGTGGGCAACAATGTCGCCATACTCTAACAGACTAAACTCCCGCTGTCTAAACAAATAACGATTAATTTGTTTTATTTATTTATTTATTTATTGTGAAAGCGACCATAAATTTTCGTAGGAGAGGCGAACATAAAAAAAAGAGACGTTTACAGCACCTGTGAGCGTCGAATTCGAACGCATCTCTTGAGGAGGAGGAGGGAAGGGTACTGAGGGAGGGTATACCCCTCCTTCCTCATCCTCACCCTCCTTGCTACTCCTCCTCCTCCTTTTCCTCCTCCACCTCCTCGTCCCCCTCCCCTTCTCCTCCTCCCGTTCCCCTCCCTTTCTTCTTCCTCCCCCTCCTCCTCCCCCTCCTTTCTCCTCCCTCCCCCTCGTCCTCCTCTCCCTCCTCCTCCCCCGCGCGGTGCATTATTTATTTATTTATTTCGGGTTACCCCGCAGCGCCCGAAGGCATTATTGCAGGGGGGGGGGGGGGGTACATAGTTTTGAAGGTGGAAATAAACTCTTGCATATGTACCAAAAAACAAGAAAAACGCAAGCACGCAGGAAAACACACTCAAACAAAAGCAAGCCCAGAATATGATAAAAGAAACATCGGTTACTCGCATTCCAGGTACGTGCCAGATAAAAACATCAGCTGAGGAAAATATGCGCTAATAGCAAAAATAAATAACTCTCGCTTGCCGCGTGACACAGGAGTGAAAAAGAAACACACAGATGTAGTTTTATCAACTACGTTCAAAGAGTAATAACATAATCAAAGTAGGAACAACTAAACATACAGCAGTATCACGCCCCGTAATCACTCGAAATTCGCATCGCAAGGATCAAAACATTTTCCTAGTCATGTTAGTCAGGCCAGCTGTCACGTGACAGTCTGTCAAAAGAAAAGTGAATTTGACAAGATAGAAACGGTGTCATTTGGCAGGGCATTCCACTCTTTAATAGTGTTCGGAAAAAAATGAATATTTCAGAACGTTGGTTCGGGCTGTCGTTTCCCTAATTTTTTCTGAGTGATCTAATCTCCTAGATACGAAGTTGGGGGTTGAATAAACTTTACTTTATTAATCCCGGTTTGATCATGGTAAATTGCGTGAAGACACTTCAAGCGAAGACGTCTTCTGGAGGAAAGCGGCTCCCACTCTAATTGCCTTTTAAGAGCGGCGCGTTGCATTATGGGTAAAAAAACATTTCTCATAATGCAACGCGCGGTTCCGACGGCGACGCCGCTCAAGCCGGAAACAAACGCCTAAAAGCTGCGCTCTGAAAGAAAAAAAAAAAAAAAGCGACGTGAAAGTGACGCTGTTTACTAAATGTAGCGGGTTTGTGTTCGGCTGGTTTGAGCGTCACTACCCGTTACGACCCCCATATTCTACGCGCGAAAACATTTTCAGGGATGTCCAAAATGGGCTGGAAGATTTTCCGATTCTCGCCGTTCGTCTTGTCAGTGCCTCTGGGGTGTCTTCCGTTCATGCGCCTGTTGCCGAACGACAATTGGCGCTCTTGCCTGCTCCCTGTTGCACTTGACCGTTTCTCCGAAACTCGGAGCCATCTAGTGACGGTCGTCTGGTTTCTTCTTAACCCGGGCAGGTGAGGTCATTAGGGTTCATCGGACGAACTGCAGCAGTTGCCGAGAAAACGCGCTTTTATTCTCAACGCGGTCATTCTTTCAGAGTGTCTCGCAACGCGCTGGTTTGGCTTCAATCTCCATCGTTTTTGTGCGTGTACAGAGGGCAGTCATTGATTTCGTCGCACTAAAATACCCTCGGATAGCCCGTTGCGGAGCGCGAGAAATTATAAGAGCGCCTTTCATCGTGGCGGTCTTTCTTCTCGTGCGCGTTTTTCCTCGGATGAAAAGACGACGAGCTCGGGGCAGGTAATACGAGGGTGCCGCCAAGCTCCTGACGAGAGGCCGGCTCCCCGACGACGGGCCCCTCCGAGGTCGCTTTGAACACCGCGAGCGCTCGTCTTTGTGGAGGAGAAGCCTTTGAGCGTCGAAACAATGGATTCCTCGAAGGGAGAATCGAGCGAGCGGCAACAAAAACAAAGCGGCAAAAAGAACGATCCCTAAGGTAGAGAGAGAGCCCATCCGTCTCCGGGGATTGCCGAAAAATGGAGTTTTGCCCCGCCTTGTTTCCCCGTTTGTTCGCTGCTTCCGTCAACGCGCCGTCCTGACGACTCCATTTGTCGCACCAGGTCGCGTCAGTTTGACGCATTTCCCGTTGTCCCAACACTTTTTTTTCTTTTTGTTCGTTCCGTATGCGCCCGCCTAAAAAGAAAAAGAGGACGTTGAATAATTTGGTGAGGCGTAGACGACCGCAGGCCGGGTTTTACGAGGTCTCCTCGTGCCTCGGCTGCGTCTGATTTGCGACGAAAGGTTGGAGCCCGGGGTCGTTTGTTTTGCCCTCACTCCTCGTTGGTTTCCCATCTGCCCTTTTTTTTTCCCGTTTCTACCGACCCACTTTCTTTGTCTCTTCCCTCCCGCGCTTACCCCTTTTCGTTACCTAGCTTCGTACTCTCTTTCTCTCTTACCCTCTTTTGATTTCCCCCTCTCCCCTACGCTGTCCCGCTCTTCCCGACAAGGCTCGCGGTTAGATTGATGGTTTTCGACCTTAAAACGGGAACGGAAAGTGCGCCACGTGTTTTGTTTTGTTTTTTTCTTTCAATCTTTCTCTCCTTTGGCACGTTGACTGGGGCCACTGGCATCAGCGGCTTTGTCTACGGAGCCTGGATCGAAGAGAGGGAGCAACTCAAATTATGGGGAGCTATTTAATGGCGGATACCTCCTGCACCGATTGCATTGTGAGTGCTCACGCCTTTGCGAAGTCGCGGGGCCAAGAGCAAAGCGGGCGAAGAGTCGCTCGGAGGCGATCATCGACGCCGCTTCCTCGCAGCTCGTAAACCACGTGACTCTGATCGTGCAGCGTGAAACGCTCTTTCATCTAGACACTTTGTCTCCTGGCGTTTTGCGGAGGCTCGGTTTTTTTTTTTTGTATTCCACGACGCGGGATTGTGGCATACATTGGAATCCTTTTGTGTCGCTCTGCTTGTTGCCTGAGTAATGAATCCACGCCGCCGTCAGACGCCGGCCGTTGAAAAGAAAAAACCGAGACGACGATGCGCGGCTTTCTTCGGAGCGATGGGCGTCTCTCTCTCTTCAGTTTGGAGCCACAGCTCGGTCGAGCGCAGCCTCGGATCCAACAGGAAAGGCGGTGCCGTTGTGCCCGGGCTGCCTTCTTTCGGTTCGGAGGATCGTTGTCTTCTAGGGAGGGAGGACGTTCATCTTTTCACCTGAGATCGATAGTTTTTTTCGTGCCGCGTTCGTCAGACATTCCGCTTGCTCGATCTCCGAGGCGTGCCTGAGAGGGATCCTCTTGCTTGTTCGGGTGAAGCGGGAATTACCGCCGGGCGCTTTCTTTAACTACGTATAATTTCAGTGTTTTGCAAAATGTATGGAAATACGAAGTGCGGGGTTTTGGATTCCTCGGTGTCTGAGCGACCGAGAGCGACGCTTTGTTGGGGAAGGTGGGGTCCGGCCCTTTCTTCGATGAGCCGGAGCTACCGGGGAATCTAAAAGGAAAGCGCGAGAGAGGGACGTTGTCGGGGAATTTCACCGTAGACGCATCTCCGGTGTGCCCTTGCGACAGGTGAGATTCTCAAGTGTACCGCCTTTTTCTCCATCGGTTGAATGTGGCGCCAATATTGATGAGCACTTGTAACAGGAACCGGGATACGCTCTAAAAGATACTGAGACTAGGAAGGCGACACGGCATGCAAAAAATATACGATTCATAGACTATATCCTGTCGTCTTCCTAGTCGCAGAGCCGTTTATTGGCAATCCTACGCAGCGCAGTTCTATCGAAGTACGAATATATGAGGCCGAAATCGCTGCTGTTGCTACGCCGATTCTCGACGACATGCGAAACGCATTACTGATTTGTTTTACTCTGTTCCCCACGAGGACCCTTCGCGTCGGTGCCTGAGTGTCTATACAACAAACGGTGTGGTCCAGAATACTAGCGGTGTGGGTGTTGATGATTTCTTGGAACTGCTCAGCTGCTACCTTCAGTCCACTTTCATTCTGTTTGAAGGCGTGTATTATTTACAAAAGGAAGGCATTTGCATAGACGCGTCAATAACTCCAATGCTTTGCGACAATTTGTTTTTTGTTTGTTTTTTGAGCCGGGGGGGGGGGGGGAAGGTTGACTAAATTATTAGCGAGAATTTGGATGCTAGCAGTGTCACAAAGGTAATTCGATTTGTTGACAACTACCCGGTGGTAACCAAAAGGCCCGAGTTGGCCTCGAATGATATAGTGTTGTCAATTCAGTGTTGGATGTTTTCACGCGACACTCCGGGCGACTAAAGTTTACACACGAACACCAAGACGGTATGTTCTTGCAGTTTCTTAACCTATAATTGAAGTTCATTTAGCGCCATGTGTGCTGGCTCTATCACCCTCGCACTAAGAAGGGACTCTTGCCTCTTTGTCCTTCTTACTCGAAGCTATTTAAGAGGGGCATCGCGTCACCGTACCACTGCAAGCGAGACAGGCCTTCCCACCATCCTCTACAGGGGAGCCTTGGGAGGCAGGTTGTACGGCCTGGCGCCGCGGGCTTCCCAGCTTCAGTTTTGTTGGTGGTGGCGAAACAGCTACTAAGGAAGATAAAGACGGGACCCCAGCCGCATAGGGAACGACCACATAAGAGGTTAGAGGTAATCACTTGTATACGCACGATCTTTCATAACAGGAAAATGATAGCGGGGCGCTAGGATGTACCTGTTGTCTTTTCGGCGCCCAGTAAGAAGTCGCCCTGGTGTGTCTGACAGAGGCGGGAGAGGCAACAAATGTGCGGTAAATTGCGGGAATAAGTACGTTCAGTTGAAGTTCGGCACTTGTCCTGTCCATTCTTTCCTTTTTTACGCGCTCCTACCAGTTTGTAATCATGAAGCAACTCGCCTGCATTGCTACATTGACCCAAGCACTGTTGAGCAAAGGCTCGCGCTGCAGAACCGTGGTCGATCTCCAGGTCTAGTCCGTTTCGATCTGGACGAGCATCGTACCGGCGTGCGGTCGTGTAAACACTACTGCGCCATGCGCGTTGATGACCCCAGGTTAGCGGCCTTACTGCAGCGGCTAAATCGCCCATCAACAGCGCAGACACCAGACGCTGTTTTAAGTCCCATCCTCTGACTATACATCCGTGCAACGAATCTGACCTTTTTCCCTTCGAGTTTGCAAAGGACACTTCTCCGCATTGAGTGTGTCCTTGCGGGGGAGCCGAACCTCTATTGAAGCCTCAAAACGCTGCGTGTAAGAAGTTCGTCTTTATCTATATATTTTTATAGCTTGTGGTCGTAAGCACTCACAGGGGCTGAGCCTTGCGACGAGACGCTTTTTGTACGATGCAGGCGGTGTTGTCACGTGACAGCGAGGCATTGAAAGAACTGAACCCTCCCCTTCACCCTGTTTTTTTTTTTTTTTTTTACCGTTATTCGGGGGCTTTTTGCGGAATGCACGCGTGTATGGCGGCGAAGCGATGCGGGAGATTGCGGGGCTCAACTGCCCCTGAAAAGATTGCTCTGGCGCAATGCTCTGAGTCGATGAGGAGAAGACCGACGGGACGCGGTTCAGGGGCGTTCCTTGTTTGTACAGCAGTCGAACGAATTCTTTGAAAAGCTCGACCAAGGAGAATTATTTTTTCTATTTTTCTTTTAATTTTGACGGGTTGTTTATTTAAGCGCGCGTGACGTCTTACATATAAAGCGAGCCTTGCGTATGCAAATTCACGCTCTAGGTTTTTTTTTTGTTTTAAGGTTTTATTTTTTATTACGAGAAAACTGCCCATTTTGAAGGGTCCCAGTACTCTTTTTTTTAAACATTTGCTTTTAATATGTGTTGCAGTATATAAAAATATAGCGCAATAAATGCTCTTTTTAGTTATATCAGTACAAAATAGGAGTTTATTTTAGATTTCTGTAATCCAAAATTATTGCGGCCAACGCAACAAAAATGATAAATATATGGAGATATCTCAGCGAAAAAATGACAGCCAGAAACCTTCAAAATATACAAAATATGTCACATTTCAAGAGCAAGCATGGCTGCAAATTGCAATGTTCTAAATAAAAAAAAATTAATAGAAAACTTAATAAAACATTACGTTTTACCACAGTCGCAACCATCGTTGCGTGCATGTCATTCAGTGAAACAGTTTCTGGATGTGGCAAAACACAGGTAAATGTAGCAGGTACTGCAGAAGTCATTTGTCTTGTGCTCAATTTCGCAGTCCTTACAACACTACTTGCGGAGGCGCCGCTTCATTTTCTTTTTTTTTTTGTTTAGGCTTGTGTTTAAGTTTGGTATGTACAGTGCTCATAATGTGTACAATGCGCCGGTCTTTCTATTGAATATATATATATATATATATAGCCCTGGAACGTCGAAGTCAGTCCATCATCAGTTATATATATATATATATATATATATATATATATATATATATATATATATATAATACATTTTGATCCTGTAGCCATCGGGCATGAGCTCTTTTTGCCTACTTTTACCATGTGAAATAAGCCAGACGAGAAAATTTTCGTGTGGACGCCGTGTTTGCAAGGCGGAGCGTTTTATCCTCGGCTGTGTGTTAGTTCGCAGTGATCCAAGTGCTGCGCCATTTGCGCCATATTGTGCCATGAACGAATGTCTGCTACATCTTGTGCCAAAATACCATCTTTGCTATTAGCTGCGAGATGTTTTGGTGGCGCCCTCCTATGGTTTTCTTTTGTGACGTCATTACCTTGCGAACAACGAGTTCGATGGTGTTTGTAATGAGCATGGTGGATGCCTGGAATCATTGCGCTCTGAAACCAACACTGCCAACACCGCCAAAATTGAAGTTATTCCATTACTCTTATTTCCGTCGATGAGAAATCCTTTGCTGACGTCATAGTCGGCGTTCGGCCAATCGTGGAAGGCCGATCACAGCGACGCTTTCGATCGGGCACATCGCCAATACATCGTTTGAGTTTATGTCCAGATCGCAGTCGATGCTACGAGCGCGCCCATGTGGCGCCTGAGCAGTGCTTGGACTGCACGAGCGCGCGTGCTTGGCAGGGACGCCGAACGCACGATGCTCGCGCTTGTAGTATCGGCTGCGTCTGTGCTGAAGCTGAAACAAAGAAAGAAAAATATATATATATATATATTGGTTGACCCTAGTGTTCAGACAAGTAGGAGGGAAAAAAAAAGGTACATATATGTATTTCACGGCGTCTCTGCTTACCGTATAGTTTGTCTCCTCTTAAGTCAGAGCTCGGTCGTAGGCTCGAACGCATACAACCACGAAGACACATACTAAAAGCGCACATCGAGGAACATGCGCTGCACTTGGTTTGTCTAGCCGATGAAAGAGCATGGATAGGGAGATTACGAATGCCATGGTGTGCTTTGACGCTGTTTAGTTTGTCCCACTGGCTCGTAGTATCGGCTGCGCAAAGGGACACTGACAGCCCAAAGGTTTTTTTTTTCTTTTTGTCTAAAACGATGCAAATTGTAGTGATAGACACGCAACAAAAAGATAATAAAAAAAATCTACGCGCGCGCGCAGTTTTTTTTGCGTTTTTTTCGCCCCTTCCCACTTCCTCGCTTCATTTTATTTGTGACCTATTCGATTATGAAAGTTGGAAGCTTTGTAAGCGACATGTCTATAATATTTAGTAACGGCCTTTGTAAAACATTTTCTTTGACGCAATTGCGAACTCACTACGGCCCTTCTTTTTGAAATACCGAAAATCGGAGTACGTATAGTAATGTCGCCTCCTGGCTTTTTGTCCTCCCTTGGGAAACATGGCGGCGCCGTGGCGCTCGTCACATGTAGCACTGAGGGTGATCGGTGAGTCGGGGAATCGGACGAAGTTCTCTTTTTTAGGTGCCCCACGACCTCTCAGACTTCGAAAAGCAAATCGTCAAACGGTCAGAACAACATGAGTTGCGTGTCCGTGCCATAGTTTCGGTTGTGACTCCGACGGGGCAGCCTTTCACGCACAACCGACGCGACGTGGCCCCTGACGTCGCTCACACATGCCCACTGCGCGTTCTCTTCGACCTCACACCGTTTCAAAGAATTTGAGATCGCTGGAAGGGTTCTAAAAGAACTTCAAGCTCGAATGTGAAGCGTGGTCTGCGCACAGCGCAAGGCGTCACGCGCGGAGAAGAGCGGCTGTTCGCGCGACGCGGTCGAACACGATCACTTCGGGTCGGGACGGCTCGGAGGCGTGAGAGAAACTCGAGTTGCAGGACGACGCAACCTTTGACGTCACTGCACCTGGCGCGGATTGCGCGGGAACTTCAAATTTGGCTTTTGGAAATTGTTTTTTTGACTTCACAAGTACTGAGTTCCCAAGTTTCAAATTTTGAGGTTAATGTCCGAAAATCGCTTCCAATCGTTTCGAAAAAAACAAAAAACAGATATACGATTTTGATTTGTCAGTGCCCCTTCAAGGTGACACAAAGATTCGGTGCGCTGTTTGTTCGAAAAAAAAAAAAACGGGAGTCTATTGAAGAAATACGGTAGTCAAGGTATAGTTCCCGTGGAGATGTTAATCGAAAAAGCGGCAGACTTTGACTCAACTCTGTTCAAGTGTAGGCCTTCATAATATTTGTGGGTGGGAGGTTTTTGCAGATTGTGATATTAAAGTGTTCAGTTTTGTGGGTTCGTATTACTAGGGGTATGCATTTTATTGATAGACGTGAAGCAAATAGGATGGTTTTGGCTGGCATTTTATAGAAATTATTTTTACGGGCTAAATAAACTACCGAGTGTAAAAGGGGAGAGCAGTGAGGCTTTATCACAATTAAAGTGTTGCGCTGTGATTTATTTTTCAACCATTTTTGTTATAGCCCTTGTAAATGAAACCTACTCTGACCAGAGCCTTATTTCTAAAAACAAAGCTGCGTTCCTTTTGCGCCCTTTCAGTTGTTATTACAAAAAGTAACAAGTAATATGCTGCAGTATCAAGAAGTAAACCCTCAGTCGTTATGTACTATCTCGTTTAACGTAGCAATCACTTTTTTTTTTTTATTCGAGTGATTCGTTAACATATGTTGGCATCTGCTCCAAAAGCGTCAGTGGCCGCTTCAAACTAATATTTTGCTCGCTACAAAACCTGCTCCGACCGAAAGGTCAAATGCCGCTTCTATCACTGTGTTCGTGATAAATGGCCATCTCGTGGCGAAGAAAACAATTATTCAGAAGCTCAAATAAGGGTTACTTTGCAGGTGAGCTGATGAACGATCACAGTGAACAGAAACCTTGAGATTATGGACAGAAATTGGGACAACACAACACGATACAGTGTTGTGTTGTCCCAATTTTTTCTCTATAGTCTTAATGGGATTTTATTCTTTCTTTACCAGAAACTTAAAACTAGAGTTTTCTAATCTATCCACCAGGTGCATGGATAACAAGCACAAATCCCCTGGACCGGCACGCGAGACCAGCAAAAACATGAGAACCAAAACCAAACTATAGCCTTCCCGACTCGCAGTTGTCGATGTACCCTGGTCTGATTTGACGAATAACCGCTTTCACAACTAAAATATACTGGTCCGACGTCACGTGCCCTCCGACTCACTCGTGCTAGTTTCATGGATAAAATTGACCGCAGACGCCCTCGAATTGCAAGACTTAATTGGAACACTTCCGAGGAGGCGCGCAGCGCAATGAAGACACCATGTTCGCAGTGCCTAGCGCTCTTCCTCGGCTGCATATTTGGTTACGATAAATGCCATCACGTGGGAAAAGGGGGAACTACACGGGAACTGAAACTGGTGCTTCTATTCTAACCATCAGATGCCGTAACTTGTCCATAAATGCGCCGGAGGCTTTGCAACGGGGCTGGCAAATCGTCCACCACCTGTGATCGATTTTGACGGGCGCGGTACGGGAAGGGTTGGGGAGGGGGGGGGGGAGGGGAGGAGAAGGGACGATATTCAACCTATCTCACGAGTTGTGTGCACCGCTTTGAACGGCGTAACGGCGCAGCTTCGTTTGCACGGCAGCTTGCGCAGGGAAAACGCTTTGCCACGTTGCTCGTGCCTTTCCCAGTGAATGATCGGGACTCATGAGATGGTTTGCGCGCCGTGTGAATTTCAGCCCTTTAGATTTGCTCTTTTAAAGGGACACTGACAAAGTACTTACGCTCGGCAATGTTTTATATATATATATATATATATATATATATATATATATATATATATATATATATATATATTTTTTTTTTTTTTTTGACATTAGAGCCCAGCTACCCGGAACACAATTTGCGGCTCAGAAGTTTGTTTTGGCGGTTTGAGCCGCCCTCGCTCTCTTCTCCGTGGTCACGTGCTGTTCTTTATGGTACAGACCAGCGGTCTCAAGATCATTTGAGCTTGAGGGCCAGACACCTAACAGTGGGAAGGCCGAGGGCCAACGTTAGACCGGGGGGAGGGGGGGGGGGGGGTCTGGAGTTAAAATATTTAAGAGAGAAAAGACCTCGTGCTCTATGCTTTTGGTAAACTCAGTCTTGCCAGTGGCATTTTTGGATTTGATTTGTTTATATGACTACTTTGGGCCCTGACCTCCCGCCAATGTGCTCACATTTTTCATAGAACAAGAAAGCAAGTACACTATCGTTCCCGTTGCTCAATTCACTCAGGAATTAACCAAGCTCAACATGTCTCTAAAAGCCAGTCAGTTATTTGACAGTTCTTGCCTTCCTGACGATTTCTATTACAACACCCATACTTCTCTTATAATGGTGATATTTTTTTAAAGGCGAGAATCCCAGAGCTCGTTGCTTTATTAAGATGGCAATTTGGGCTAGTTGGTTCATGATCGATGATAGGCGCCGAAAAAACAAGGACAAGAAGACACAACATTTCTGGCCAGATACCCAGATAAGATATCCAGGGAGCTCCACGAAGCCTTTGAAATCAAAGCGAAGGGGAAGATGTGCACTTAAGTGACACGTCAATTACGTTATCGACTAAGGAATTTGAATTTATGGAAAGGGGTCTACACCGTGCCTAGTCGTGACGAAGGGTTTTTATCACGGCTATATAAGGGATTAGTTTTTTCAATAAATGTTAGTTGCGAGTGCGCCAGTGTTTACGTCTCTTCTTGTCCTTGTTTTTTCGGCGCCTATCCTCGATCGTTGCTTTATCTTCGGCAGTTGCTCCTGCTGATCGAGAGTTCGTGCAGCCGAGATGCATCCTTCAACAAAGAGGTTGCGCTTGCAGCCTCAGCGGAATTGCTGTACATTACAAAAAGCTGGGAAGCAAAAGACAAACCGAAACAAAGTTCAAATGAACACAGATAAGTACGAACTATGTGAATACGTTAAAAGAGCGGAGCGACTTTTCGAGCGAAAATGAATTGGCGAGATGAGATCACGATGGCGCATGCGATTTCTAGCGCTCGAAACATGGGAACAGGGACTCCTAGCCGGTTGCCTGCGGTCCGCGTCCCAGCGAGTCGCGGGCCGCGTGTTTGAGAGCCCTGGTATAGACACACACACCAAATATAATCGAAGTCGTGGGTCATCGAAGGCACACATTCAAAGGAAAATAGAAGAAAATAACTGATACCTCTTTTTTGTGGCTTCTGAAAAAGCTGCAAATATCTTAATTGAAAACAAAAGCACTGTGTGCCGATTCTCTGCTTAATTCTCGACATGGCGTCGTATCGCGGGAGTCGCGGGCTGGACGGCTGAACGAAGCGGACTAAGCGATGGTGGTGGACGATGGGCGTGGGACTTACTTCAGAACTGTCGTTCGCGGTACCGGCGAATCTGTCTAGCTTCGAAAGAGAAATCTGTTACCGATCAAAACAATTCAGGATTTATTCCGTACGACACGCCCGACCGCCGAGCTGATTCGCACGAAGACGTCGCCGGGTCGTCGTCCCTTCTCCTGGCTGAAGACATCGCTGGCCTTACGAACACGAATTGACAAGGGCTTGAAAAAGGCGTAAACGTCAAGCACGAAATGATTGACTTTGGCCTTTTCGTGCGACCTGCGACGTGCAAATTTTTTATCAGCCTCAAACAACCGATAAAACGAAACGAAAAAAAAAAAAAACGCTGTCGGGTGTAGTGACGTGACTAACGGAAATTCTCTGCTCTACATTTCTTCTTCCTCCCCAGTCTAATTTCGGTCTGAAGCAGATTGCGTTTTTTTTTTCTTTTTTTTTACTCTATTAAAATATACGTGACGCTGTAGCAAAATATTGATTGGGGTAGTCTTCCGACACCGTATTGAATCGCATAGGAAAAAATGATAATTGGGCGGTGTCAGTGTTCTTTTAACGTCGGACATTTCCGTCGGGGGCGATCCACAGCAACCAAAACGACAGCAGCGTCCGACACACTGGCACAATCGTGACTCATGATTCCTTCACGAGGCTACTTCTTGCGAACAGTTGACTTGACTATCGTTAAGCTCTTTATTAACGCAGCCAACGGAACTTTCTGAACCATCGTAAACTCCCCGTCTGTTTGAAACGACTGTTTCAAACAGACCACGGTGGGCGCGTGAAAACCGCACTAAGTTTTCCTTTACAAAAGGCGGGTGACAGTGACACGGCTCGTGCCGTCTCGTGCTCTGCACGCGCAGACGAGATATCCGCACGTTCAAAATGACCCCCCCCCCCCATAGCCTCTTTATACTCACAAAGTCTGGCAGTTCGACGACGGAGCCATAGAGTTCCCGGTCGCAGATTTGGAGCGCGAGGATCTGGTAGCACAGAGCATCAAATTTCTCGGGGAACCTGGACGTCAACGCACAGCTCTTGCAGCGACGACGACCCGAAACACACTTGTTCGCTCGGGAGAAGTGTGTTTCGGCGTCTCGCCGCAGCGGGGCGCCAGTCACGTGGCTCTCCTTCATCCGTTGTCTGCCGCTCCACCTTTTCCATTTCGGCGGCCGCTTCTCGTGGCGATCTGCCAGGCTTTGTCAGTATAGAGAGTCTATGCTCCCCCGATGCATCGCGGTAGTGTAGCTGAAGCCGGCTAAAGCGGTATTCGCACGAGGAGAAATCGCGGAGATTTCTTCCCGGAGCGGGCTTCACGCGACCAAAACGTCAGGCTTTCGCGACGCTGCGTTGTGACGTCAGCTCCGCGGCGGAGGAGGAAGCGAGGGATGCTTGGGCGCGGTACAAAGAGTCCCGGTTTGGCGGCGAATCCGTTTGTTTTTATTTGTCGTTAAACGCTTTGGTGTCGAGACCGCTGTCTGCGGTCAAGAGTGAAGAACCAAGACTGGAAAGCGCGGACTGGCGAACACTCGCATCCCTCGCCCCGGTATCTCGTTGGTGTGCTGAGGGTGACCCGCTTTTGACGTCACGCACATTCCTTCGTACCCCCCCCCTTCCGGGTCTGATTTGAACTGGAGATTGCATGGTTTATTGAACGTCACTTGCATCGCGATGCTATAGCCGCGTTAAGGCGCCTCTCGAGACGTCGCCGACGACGACTTTGTGGAGGGCTGACTGTATGCGCTCGAAAACCACGCCCCAAAGAAGTCTGCCAGTTCCCTTTGAACGAGCCTGAAAGACGTCCATAGCCGTTTAGACGGAAGCTGCCCTAAGGGAATGACGGAATCCCATGAAGGCGGCTGGGAAACGAGATCTGTGGCTGGACGTCTCGCCCGTTCAGCGCAAATTAGAGATATGCGAGGTCAAAAGCGATGATTCAGCGGGTCAAGGAAATGACGCACGACGCAGTACCGGTTGCTCCTTGTGCGAGTAAAGCACGCTGCGTGTGACGTTAATTGATGTCACTCTTCGCGCACTTTTGTACAGCCTGTTTCCGTGTAACGTGCAATCAATTTCAGGTGCGTTTAAAACTCTGCGTTGTTTTGTCCGTTTTTTTTTCTTCCCCTTCTCAGGGTTCACAAGTACGTCGTTTCCTAACCAGCTCGCCTTCTCACTTATGTCAATCCGTCTTCCTCCGCCTTCTCTCCTCCAACTTCCAAGTGATCGCCATTCCAAGATCTTTCCCTCGTTCGCCCTCGCCTCATCGTCAAAAGCAGCCGACCAAAGATGCGGCCACTTGTTTTTGGAAGCGAAACTCGACAGATTGTTGCATTTGCCCGATCCGCTATTTGCGGTGTTTTACGTAAAAATGCCAAAGAGTCGGTAGCTTTTTTTACGAAGAAACAGAAATGCCACGTAATCGTTCCAGCACTGGTACATCTTCGCGCAGCTCCAATTCAAAGGAAAAAAAAAAAAAAACGACGGTGATTAGTTTTTAGATTATTGCGGGGTTTTAGCGGCACTCCGCTTATAGCGAATGCTGGATGGACTCCAACCAATCCTCTCGGCTTTTTTCCTTCCATCAACGAAATTCAATTTGTTTTGTCTCTTTATTCCGAGCTTTTGCTCGGTTGTTTTGCCGAGGCCCTTCTAGGGCGGGCCGCTTGCGCTGCCACTGGGTGATTTTTGAGCGGGTCTGGGCGTGTTTGTGTAGGTCTTTTTATTTGGAACCATTTAATGGCTCACGCTAGCCCGCCATGTCCAAATGACGCGAGAGCGGAAAACAGAGAGAGCGCCACTTAAAAGTTCGGAAAGCTTTCTCTCGATGCGGACGGCATTGGGTCTTCCGTTTCTCTCCGTCCTTCTTCTGATTTGCTTTCTCTTTCTAGGGGTAAGGGGTGGCAGGGCTCGCCCATTTTTGTCTTCTTTGCCTTCTCTCTGACCGGGTCTATATTATCTGCGTGAATTTATGTTCACTCCTTCTTCTCTCCCCCCTTCAGTTCTCGTGCTCTGGGCTAAGGGCCGAAACATTGTTGCTCTCTGAACGACCCGATCCTGGGGCTACTTTCAGCTCTCTCTCGAGTTCAGAAAACGAAACAACAACAACACTGTGCGAAGCGCTTTGTTTTCATCCCAGGCGCGCCGCGCGTTCCCCGTGTGTGTTTCGCGTTGCTGTGTTTTCGTTATTTGTCTGGGCGTCATTATACCGTGGGCTATTATTGATCGCCGATCGTATACAACGCGCTCTCCCTCGCAATATCACTGTCGCTTTCTTTGTCGATCTCTGTATCTTGAGAAACGTTTCCTCGGACACAGTTAAGCGTTGCACAAAGTGCTTCTGGAGGTTTTCGTTAGGTTGTTTTTTTTTCATCTTGCCCCGCGTTTGTTTTTATTGGGCCGCGCGTTTGCGTGGACGCTTGCTCCGCTGACCATGGCGTATGTTTTTTCCCCGGGCTTCTTCGTAATTGCCCCGCAATTATAGCGCAATCCGACGAAACGTCGCGAGCAGTGGCCCCTGTTTATGTTTGTCGCCTTAATCGAGCTCTTTTCTTTGTCTCGCCGTGGCGTCCGTCTTACGTTTTAACGAACGGGCAAGTGGCTGTCCTAAATCGCTGAAACCAAATGATTTGGATGCGCAGTGGACTGAAATGACATACTAATTAGTTTTACTGTTTAAAACTGCCCCAAAACGGACTTTTTTGTGTTCTAAGATGGCAAGTTGGGCTAAACTCGTCACTAAATAAAGCGACAAAAAAAAAAAACACGCGGACAATACGAGGGAAGATCTGAATGGCCAACCTCGAAATTAGTTGAATTAGTTGACACCGAAATTTGTTCACGAACCTTGGGGGAGATGGTAGTGAGCAGTGCTCACGACTGCAATCGGATGGGGAGACGGGACCGAGTGCAATCGTTCCTCCAAAACACGCAGCGAAAACGCGCTCCTCGTTCCTTTTCAATATTGGAACGAGTTCCCGTCACAAGTTCCACTGGCTCGAAATTCCCATTACTTTTCTAACATTGCACTTGCGTATTTTACTAAACTATTGCGCTCGTTAGTGCGTAGACAAACTAAAGCGAGAAAGTGAATATATCCACATGGAACAACGTGTCGAGTCGCCACAATCACATTTCCTCCAATTCTTACTTTTCGCGGTAAATAATAATAAAAAAACTTAATGCCTATTTGTCTTCACGCTGGTAAGAACACACACTGGCAGACTACTTTACGCGGATGGGCCTTCCTGGTGGGAACTGTTAGGACGGTATCGCGTTATAAAAACCGGTCTACATTTTTGTTCTAGTAACAGATTCGAACTAAGTAAAGGGCCGAAAGTGCTCCATCCAGAAACAGTTTTATCGTACCACGCACGTGACCGACATCTTTGAGATAACTTTGCGAGTGGCGAAACTGAGCGCTCTCCGGAGACGGTGTTATAAATGCCCCGTGCGCGTGTTGTGTTCGAGCGGTCCGAAGCCTATGGAAGCTCGAATAGTGATATATGATTGATTTTACCTCTATTATTTCTGCGGAGCAAGTCTGGGTTAACCTGCACGCACAATCCCGCTCTAGAGGAGCATGCTTTCCGATAGGTTCACTTGACCGCTCAATTTTGCTCCGTGTCCGCGCTAGTTTTGGGTCGTCCATTGGTGTCTGTTTTCGTACTTTTTTGTTTTACTTAAAAAAAAAAACTATTATGGTTCCCGTTTTGCAGTTAAAGGGACACTGACATCCCCCAAAACTTGCTTTTTACAATTTTTTTTTTGTCATGCGATCTATTATGGTGTCAGAACATTACCCAATAAATATTTTGCTTCAGCATCACGTATACTTTTAATTTAAAAAAAAACGCAATTGTTTGAAATTGAAGTCGAAACTGGACTGGGGAGGAAGAAGAAATATATAGGAGAAAGTCACCAAAAATCGCGTAACTATGCAACTTTTTTTTTTTCAATTGACGTATTTGCAGTTTTCTAGAAGCCACAAAAAAAAATCGGTATCATATTTCTTTTTCCATCTTTAATATTGAGTGTGCGCCTTGAATGGCCCACGACTTTGATTATCTTTGGTGGTTGTGTCTAAGCCATAGAAAACGGCACGTGACCACTGAGAAGTGAGTGAGCGCGACTCAAACCGGCCAGTTCTCGATCGGCGGTTTTCGGGCGAATAGAAAGCTAATTTCGAGCCGCGAGTTGTGTTCTCGGTAGTTGAGCTCTCAAATGTCATGTATATATAAAACCATTGGTGAGCATAAATACCCTATCAGTGTCCCTCTAACAAAACCACTTTTTTTCATTTTGTAGAAAAGTATTTTTTTGCAAACATTTTGAAGTGAAGCAATGCGAAGTGCTACATTTAGGCTGCTCGATATTCGTGCCCAGTTCTGTATGTTGTTATGAATAGGTAAAAACGAAAACACTCACGCTAATTTTTCTCGTAAGCGTATGAAGCCTGTCCCATTTTTGCCGTTTAAATCTAAATGCTTTAACAAATTTGACTCCAGAAATATATTTAAAAAAAAAAGCCAAACATCGCATTTTTGACGTTTTGGTAACATATTTGGAGCCTTGCATCTTGGGATTCACCCTACATTTTTCTTATTAAATACTATACGCATGTAGGCTTCTACATGCCCAAGCGACTGGTGCCACCTTGGTTTAATTCATTTTCACGAAATAATTTATATGAATTTGTAAACTCAATCCCAAAATAAATTTAGCCATAATTCTAAACCGCTTTATTAAAACATGTTATTTTTTATTATTTTTTTATTTATTTATTTATTTCATGCCAGAACGATACGATGGACCCTAGCTGGCATGAAAGGGTCCATCCGCTCGCACGATGCTGTTCACTTTGGACTGCAGATCTAACTTTACGCAGAATTCCTCTTCTTATCCCTGGGAAGGGACGAGCGTTGGTATGGTGCCTGGATCGCGTCTCCGACTGGTGTGTTTAGCGTCCTATCCCGCCCATACATCAAAAGTGGTCCCGAAGTGGCAACAAATGACGTCACAGAAGCCGGAGTGTCATGCTGTTGCCTGTCGCGATCCTGGCGGTTGGCCGTAGAAATGCTGGCGAAAAGCACGAGCGAACGCGAGTGTCGCTGTCGTCACGGCGTCCCAACTTCTGGCTGCTGTAGCTTCCGTGGACTGTCACAGTGGAGAGCCACCTGCAGCAGAACAGGCGTCTGTCATATGCACCACAGCTGTTGGGACACCGCCAGGATCGCGACCGGCGACAGCATGACACTTCTATGACGTCATCAGGTGGAAATCGAGGGACCACTTTTTTGTACGCGGCAGACACACCAGTCGGAGGGAGACGCGTTCTAGACACCATAGCGTTGGCAAACATGAGCACACGTATAGAACTGCTCTCGCATCTACCACGGGCGCATGCGAAGAGACGCGAACGAGAAGTATTGCGTGCAGGCAAGTGTTGTTGTGTCCCTCCTGCTCAGGCTGTCTTCCCCGCTCGTTGCAGGTACTCCGGCAGTCCCAAGCTCAAGCCGTGTTTGGTGAGCAAGCTGGAAGAGGAGAGGGACCGTCGGGAGAACGCCGCCAGGCTCAAGTGAGCGCTCTCCTTGATCCGGCGGTAGCTAGCGCCATCTGTGCTCTGTTGCAGGACACGCAGCAGGGCGAAAGTTGCCGTCCTCGGACATTTTTGTTGCCTTTTTGTTTTGAATTCTCCGTGCAGGCGAGCTGGTTAGGAAACATAATCTAAACCCAGAGACAATGCAAGGAGGATCAAACGGATTGTCTCGTCAAAACGACGCCGGGTTTTATTATTATTGTTTGTTTTTTTTTTCCTCTTTTGAGCTTTGCTATTTCTGATGCCTCCGACAAACCCGGCCAAGTGTCGCCGAGGGGTGATCCGTCCCCGTTAGCGGGTGGGGCCGTCCTGTCTAGGGAAACATAGGGAACTGCTTGGGGAAGAGGAGGTTAAGAGTTTAGGGGAAGCTCCTCCCACCCCTTCCCTACTTTAGCAGAGTGAACGCTGGGGAGGAGGTCGGCTCCTCTCTACCGCTCGCCCTGCTAAAGTAGGGAAGGAAGGGAGGAGCTTCCCCTGAATTTTAACCTGTCACGCAGCATAAACGCCTTTCTTTTCATAACGCAAGAAAAAAAAGAAAAAAAAAACAGTGGATGTAAGAAAAATTGTTTTTATGTTCTGTTAACATTGGATTTTTTTTTCTGAACACCGGTTTGTTAGTTTGGGAAATTGTGTAATGGTACTTCGAATATAATTGATCGACCCGTCTCTTTTTTTTTCCATATTGTTTAGGAGGACAACAATAAACTTTGAATGTAAGCCTTCGAGATTTTTTTTCTTCTTTTTTTTTCTTAGGCAGAAATTTATATGCATTTATCTACTCCCAATTAACTCCGAAAAATATATAGAAATAAGGAGACACGGTGGGTGGTGCAGTGACGCAGACTCGTTGAAATGGAGTGCTCAGAGTTCGTTTGCTTTCAACGAAAAGGGGGGGGGGGGGGGAGGGGGTTTGGACCGGGAACGTACTTCGAGACCCCGATTTCTTGCTTAACAAGAATTTGCTGTTCGCCAAAAATAAAGGAAATTGATGGCCAACTAAACGCCTCCGCCTTCCAACGTCAGCAATGCTTGGAAATTTTGTGCGTGAGTTGTGACGTCGTGCGACTCGGAATCAATGCGTTGTCCTTAAGCTAATCTCTCCGCTTAAGCCTGCAGTTAAAAGAGAAAAAAAACGAATTCTTTAATGCATTTTTTTTTTTTGGTCTTGCAATAGTATTGACAGTTTAGACGGGCCATTTCCGGCATCTGGAAACGGGCTTGCTGGCTCGGTGGGGGTGTGCGCAGACTATGGTACGCGGCTGGACTTTACAAACCGAAGGCTATCGTCTTGATTGACTGGCAAGAAAGGAAAGAATTAGAAGGCTTCACCTTAGTCAGTGCGGGTGAAGGAAAACACACGACGAACGCGCCAAGGCCGTCACCATGTGACCTGCTGCCGACCAAGTATAGGCCACTCAGTGGAGAGTCTGGGACCGGAGCAGAAGAGAAAAACGGAGTTCTGCTTTTTTTTTTGGGGGGGGGGCTTTCTTTCGTCTACGTGTCTTTCTTGTTTCTCGTGGAGTTTGACTGCTAAGGAGGCGTTCTCCAATTCAATTTTCGGGCGCGTAAACAGACGAGATTGAAATTCAGTCACGACAACGATGGGAAAGCGTTGGATGGAGGGAGCACAAAAAAGGAATTGCGAAAGGGAACGGAGGCAACGCAATAGTTCTTAAGCGAATTCGACTTTCTCTCATTTTATATTGGAGAGCAACGACGGGAAGTTGTTTGTGAGGAATTGTCCGTGAAAATGATTGTGAAAGGCAGTGGAACGACACGATGCATTTTCAGACGTCGGAAAAATGACGATCTGCCGTTTTGCCGATGGAACAACTCATCAGGGGAGTGAAAAAACCTGAAGACGAAGCGGCGCGCTGCCAAAAGGAGAATGTCTTCCAGCTATTTCATAACGGAGAGACGAAAAAGGAAAAAAGAAAGTGAGCATTTGGAATGATTTGCATGCATTAGAGTTGTCGACGTTGTAACATTTAATTTGGCAGCCTTTGAAATCGTTTCTGTTTGTCTTTTCGCTTGCTGCGTAGTGCGTTTTATTTTTTTCCGTTTTACGCAGCACAGGTGCACTTACCTCGTCAATTTCTAATGTCTTTCTTTTGTGCCTCAGTGAATTCCATGTTTCTTCCATTTATAAATCGGTTTCTGGAGCTGCAAGTTCATATTGACAACATTGCGGCGCTGAGTCAGGACGTCCGGCGGACTACGTCACTAGATTATACAGTTACGCAACTGCCCATAGGGCTGCGCGGCTAAAGATTCGCCGCGCATTCGCAGCGCCACCCTCCCCCTGGCGAGGGCGACAAGATTTTTGGTGGCGCCACCTCGCGGGCGTCCTTCTGTGACTTGCCTGGTAGGATGCAAGCAGACGACACGCTATGCCAAAGCACGGAGTGGCTACGTTAGCTCGCATCTATGCCGATTAAAAGCGGTTTGTTTAATAAAGAAACGCGTATAACGTTTTTGTGAGTGATCTGTCTGATGAATAACAGCGCCTTCAAGTTGCTTTCTGTATTAGAAAAAAACTTTAAAATGTGCGAAAATAAGCCTGGAGCTTCACATTACAGCTTGTGCTGTGTGAGTCAGAACTATTCACAGCCTCTCTGATTCCTATTTTTCCGGATCTGTGGAGGCTGCTGTAGAAAAAGGTTTTGCATTAACCAGAGTAAATGACGTGCTGTCTCGGCTGTGCTGTCTTCTTAGCTGTGCACGCGCGCACAGTTGTGTTGCAAGACGCTGCACACTTGTTTTAGCTACATTGATCTCGCCGGTACCGACGCTTCTATCCAAGTGTTACTCGACAGTTGCTGCCGAGCAGCTCGTCAGCAGCGGACGCTTAGCTCCTCCCGAATCGAATGCGCGGCAAAGAAAGTTGGCACATCTCGACTTGTGAAAGAAAAGCTGATATTTTCATAAATTCTTAAAATTTCGGCCATGGCCCGGCAAATTCAGGCGATTGATTATGTTGTTCTATCCTAATTTTACTAAGAATTGTTTACAAATTGAAAATCGCTCGCTGAGAAGCGCATCACGCATTATACGCATTTGGGTCCGCAAAAGTTAAACATACACGCGGCAGTAATTCACAGAGTGTGTATTCGTCATTTTTTGGGACGCTGAAGTGTCACCGACTTAGTAGATTTAAGACTTCGACCGCGAGGATGTCTCGCACGTTTCGCGTCGACCGGGTGAATAAGCAGGGATTTAGTTGAAACGACTCCGGATACCAACCACTGCTTCTTTCTGCCAGTTATTTTGAAGAAATGTTTGTTTACTGGTTTACCAGTAAACAAACGAGAGACCAGCACTCACAGAAGATATTGGAAGCAACATGGATACACGAAGTCGCTTTCACTGAAGTGTTTACTACACACGCGCGAGTCTTTTTTTATTTTTTTATTTTCACTTCTCTATTTTCAATTTGATGATACATTCCTGTCTTAATTTTATTTTGTCCGAATCATAATAAAAAATACACCCTATTCGCCGTGGTAGATGTTGGAGTGGGATAAAGCGCTAGATATCCTATTTGCATCATCCAGCTTTTTGTACTGGGGTAGATAACAACACTCCACCATCCGAGCTCTTTGACACCTCAGCGGCAAAAGTGTTTGTTGGTACGACTACGCGTGACACGTGCGGTTTCAAACTTCGGTAAAATGTCCTACTACAAATATCACTATAAACACAACGCGGGAAACAGGCCTTGCCGCGCGTTACCCAAACAGCGCATGAAGCGAGCTAAGGAGCCGAGTGATCCAAGATCTGTGCGTTTTTTCCCAGTCTGTCCTACCCGTGACGTCACAAACGATGATGATATCTAGAGAGGCGTCCCCTGCAGTTCGCACACACTAGGCGTACGCGGAGCAAACGGCGCGGAAGGCCGGTGCGCTTGTCGTGCAGGCCTCTTGCGCTTCGTAAAGTAAGGTACCGAAGGCAAAAGAACAGGGCACGTGCCAGCTATTGTTTACTCCAATGCCACAGCATCGTATTAAGCAGAAAGGGAAATCTGTCTCCCAAAAAGTGTTATTCGTCTCCCGGGAGGTGATTCGAGAAAGGTCGACCGAGCATGAATAAAGCTGTGCGGAGGACAGGGTTAATTGTTATTTTCCTGTCTTGTCGCATGATTAAGTAGTGCAGCTATGCTCTCTTGTCGCATTAATAGGGACTTTTCTTAGATCGCACGCAAGAGCATGCAGTAGTTTGGCGTTGCTTGCGCCGTCACTTCGAGCGCGGACTGAGCTCTCACCCGCAGGGACCCACAATCCGCTGAGGATCTACCAAAAGTATCTCACGTAATAGTTACAATGATTCACTGTAACATCCGAAAAAAAAACGATTATGCAGTTATTGTTTTTTTTTAATAACTTTTTAATTGTGAACTAAACTCATCTAGCTTACGTGCTGATTTTGTTCCCATGTGCTTACAAGAGAACGCGAGTAAGCTGCGAAAAAGGTTAAATGAGGCAGATATAATCGTAGCTCGCATTGGGCACTGATTTGAATGCATAGTCGAAACAAATTGGTGACATGTTACTAACTATGTCTTGCCGTGAAGAATCCATCTTGTTAAATTCCGCTTGCATTCTTATCAATAGTGATGTGACACAAAATGTAAGCGGGTAAAAAAGGTTGTGACTACGGCTCGAACCTGATTTGGGCATGGAAACAAATCGAGCTTAACAGAACAGGGGAGTCGACGATCCCATTCGCAGCCATATACAAAAAAGAAGATATCCCGATAACGTCGTCTATCAAACAGGGAAGATAAACCGAGCTTCACAAGCAGCCCTTCGTAACTATAGTAACCACTTACGTCCAAAGAAGCGACCGTAAACAATAGCGATAAAATGATTTTGAACTCGCTCGATAGAGCATGACGTAGTATGGCCTAAGGAATTTCAAACAACAGATCCAAACTCAAGTTTTGAGCGAACAATACAGCAAAATAAGCGAAGGTAACATGCATGCGAAGAAAATTGTCCGGTGAAGCGAGAAAGTGCTCCCGAGGTTCTAAGGGAGGCATTACAAGTGACAAACACATGGTGATTAAAGTTCAACGCCGTATCTATAAAAACTCCAAGATCACGAATAACACTAACACCCTCGATGACGTTGCTGTCGAGAACATAGCAAAACGCAAGTGGGTCTCGTTTTCTACCAAGACTAATTGTTTTTGTCTTCAGTTTGTTCAACAGTGACACCACTCACACACATCATTCTGAAGAAGTGCGCACTCAGAATGCGAACGAACCTGACGAAACAGTTTTATGTCATCTGCAAATAAGAGTACTTTAGAATTTTTAACCGAAAACAGAATGCCATTAACGAAGCACAAAAACAGAATAGGGCCTAAATTGCTCCCCTGGGGCACACCTGAAAACGAAAAAAGTGTTCAGACATAAATCCCGAAAAGAAATAACTTCTAAACCAAGAAGTCGAACAGAGCCCATAATCATGCAGTTTACGCAAAAACATATCGTGATTTATCCTATCGAATGCTTTTGACATGTCAAAGTATATCACGTCAAGTTGTTTGTGACCATGAACAAATGGCACAATATATAACCGAGAAATGTGCACAAATTTGTTTCTACCGACTTTCCTTTCATAAAACCGTGCTGTTCGGGACAAATATTTTGAAGGAAGATTTATAAAGACGTTCGGTGAAGCGTCATTTCAAAGACTTTAGAGAAACTGCAAAGTAAAGACGCTGGGCGATAATTTTTGACTATACTACGATCACCAGTCTTAAAAATTGGCACTATGACAGATTGTTTCCAGTGAGACGAAAAATTTGCCCAGCTGTAACGACAAGTTAAAAATGTGTAACAGCACCGGAGATAAAAGGTAAGCGCAGCCTTTTACGATAAAACTGGGAATTCCGTCCGTGCCAGCAGACAACTTCGGTTCATTTTTCTAATGTATGATTTTTTTATTTCTAAGTCATCTATGGAGATAAAGGCAAAAATATCGAATGTTTTTGCGCATGATGAAACAAAATTCGCTTTGGATTCAGATGAAAAACATGACTCGAAATGCTGGGCAAACATGTTTGCAACTTCCGCTGGATCCGACAGCCGGAACTGTCACGCAAAAAAGGAACACTATCGCCATGTTTGTTTCTTTGAGAGGTCACGAATTTCCAAACGTCTCTTGGGTTATAAAGTACATAGCAGACTAGGTCTGAAATACATGAGCTTTTTCATCTCTTTGAACAGCCATTTTGCTAAAGAGCGATACTCACTGAACTTTAGGGACCGTTTTTCCAAACCCCACTTTTTAAAAAAAGTCTGTGATAATGCAATTCCTTTCGTAAACAACCTCTCGGTTCCCAGGAAAACCACGAAGGGTATTTGTTTGTCCGTGAAACACGCTTGGGTATAAAAAGCATTCATGGCGCTCGACACAACTGCGGTGAACGCTTCAGTCGCTGAGTCGACACATACGTTGTTCAAAATAGGATTCCAGTCGTAACTTTGTAGATAAGAAATCACCTTTGCCGTATAAGAAGTATAACCCTAGCTACGAAAAATATACTGACCAGGCGGAAAGAGAAATGAAACAATAAAAGGAGGATGAAAAGGATCAACACGTGTTATAGGGTCGTCAACTGGATTGGTACTGTCAGTCGGCGGAGACACCAGTACAAGGTCAAGTACGTTACCTGCCGAGTTTTTAATCGTATTACACTGTTCGAACCCGTTGATAGATATGAAATATAATACACTTAACGCCTTTGGACTAAAAGCACTGCTGTCCGCCCGAACGTGATCCAGCGTTCAGTCTATTCTAGGCATATTGAAATCACCATGTATGTGAACACGAACATTTGAAAGTTCCAACGCTTTCAGGTGGCCCACAAAAAGATCGTAATTAAATTGGGGTGGAAAGTAACAGTTCCCAATTAAATGGTTGACGCCATCTTTAGATGCAATCTCGATCCACACACGTTCAGAGTAGGACTCGAGATCGTGCCTTCTCTCCATGCTCGTAAAGAGGTGTTAACCGCTGTGAGTACACCACCGCCGTATTTCCGACCAGTGTTTGCATAATCTCGATCGCCTCGAAAGACGGAATAACAGGGGGGGGGGGGGAAGTAATTCGCGCTAGAAATGCCTCCCTCCAGCCACGTCTCCGTGAGACGTAACACGGTGAATGAAGTGCCGACAATTCGAGACATAAACTGGGACGCCTTTGCTTTGGTGCTACGCACATTCTGGTAATAAACAGTGCACTCCATTGCGTTATTCATTACTGGTGGTCGCAGGATCACCCGGAATGCTTTTTAGTCTAGGCATCTGGTCTTCCCCATGTCTGCTTGGTTAAGTATCTCAAAGTCTTCAATATCACAGATATATAAAAAGAAGCGTAGCTATCGTGCTTGGACACAAGTTTGGTGCACGCCGCAGACTTGCCCTTCAGAGTAGTGGTCACACCATCTGAAATGTCCGAAACCTATGTGCTGGGATTCTGTCTGGAAACATAGAGCGCACGAAGTCGTGGCGGTCGTGGTACGGAGCCCAGCTTGCTGGTAGTGTTCTTGCCCTCGGAAGGTTGAGGTCTCTTCTTGTGACGGTGATGAATCCCTCGTCTTCCACAGGATGCTTACGGCTGTGTTCCGAGGTAATAGCCCCGTCAGCGACCGCCGCGGTAGAAAGGCGCAGGCTTGCACAGTTTCCATCGCTGTATTGCATCAGGACAACTTGCTGAGGGCAGTGGCGTCTTCAGGGCAGTGGCCTCCTCAGGGAAATGGCGTCTTCAGAGCAGTCGCCGAGGGAACTGGTTTCTTCAAAACAGTGGCAAAGCTTTTCGATGATACAGATGGTGCGGACGGCAGTTCTTCCGAGAAACAGAACTTACGCAGCAACTCTCTGTTGCGCGATAGATGAAGGCGCAGCAGCGACTCGCTATCGTTCTTCAATGTTTTGACAACTTTCGTGGGGTCGTCGATTTTCCTGCAGAGTAGGACCACCAGCTCGGGAAGATGTGTGTCCGTTTCAAGAATGACGGCGTCGGTAGACTCGATTCTTGCTCATGAGGCAAGATTGCGACGCTATCGTCACTGACCTTGTTGCCCGTCTCGCCCAGACGCTTGGCGCAGTCCTCCTCAACCACGTTGATGCACTTGCAGTGAAATCGCCTCTTACACGGACCAGAACAGGCGAGGTATACTGCTGCCGCACACGTCCTTGCTGTCGCCCATTCCGATAAGGAATTAATAGTGTTTCAATGAAATTTGATGTCGTTTCAAAACACATTTCGCCAACGATGGCCCTATAAAGGTACCGTATTTAAATGCGTGTGGCAGAATGACCAAACATCTAGCCAACCTTTTTTTTTTTATAGTTGACTGTAAAAGAAAAGTGGCCTGCCCCTTTTTTGTTTTGGTTTGCCGACATTGGATTCGTTTAATTTTCTTTTAATAAAACGTAGCGCACTCAAGAAAGTAATATTTTCTATTCTTCATTCTATGGGTGGCACGGACTAATTCCCCCAATTAATTGGCCAAAGTACGAAAATTGTAGCACGTCCGTACAACGATTTTCGGATATTTGACCATTTCGCGCGAGGCGCTTCTTGTTTGTTCCGGAGTGCGTGAAAGACCGTCTCCCGTTTCTTGGCTTTGACAGTGCTACGGCGGCATTTTGTCACAGCCTGCACGACGGGTTTGAGCTTCCTCAGCGTCCCGGAATCGCCATTGTTGTTGCCCTCGGGCTGCCGTCAACGGCGAGCTTCACTTTTGCCCCAAAACGTGTGATCCCGTTGGAGGCTTTAATTTTCGATTACCGGAAGCCACACGCTCCGCCCGCTAAGGAAAGGGCAAGAATGCGACAACTAACGTCGCCTGCAATGCTTTTTTTTTTTTTCGCGCCTTTTTCGTTTATTGTTTGCTCGGTAAATTGAATTAGTATGCTCTGCGCTCCCGCTGGCTTAATTTCCATAGTTCAACGGGTATCTATACTTTTTTTTTCCCTTTTTTCGGTGGGGAGGCGGGTTCATTAGGGTCTTTCACTTGTCTTCCTTCTGGTTTTGTTTTCCGAGTTTCGCGTGTGGCCGCTGCTGCTGTTGGGTAGGCCTGAGAGCCTATATTCGGGAGTTTCCAACTGCTCATCAGGGTCACGTGGTTTATCTGTAAGCTTTTCAACGTTTCCGACCGCTTTCCTCTTCACCACCCGACAACGCAGCGCATGCGCACTCGCGACCATTTGGCGCAGTAGGCGTCTGCCATGACATTGCGAACGCCCCTCATGGTTTGAGTTGCTCCCTCTCTCAAATCTAGGCTCCCTAGATCGGCGGTCGTATGGGCTGCAGCGTCCTCGCGGTTCTCTTGGTCCCTCGATCCCTAAACGTTATTGTAAGCCGGAGGGGATGGCGGCGGGCCGTCATTTAGCCGCTGCATCAGGGAGGCCTCTTTTTTTGTTTTTCTTGGTTTGCCTATCATTTGTATGTTTTGTTATACGATGCCGCCACCAGATGGCGCTAGAAATTTTTTTTTTTTATGAGTGTGTTTGCGATGTTGGGGAAGCAGGAAAGGAGGTAAGGGATTGAATGGGAGAGAGAGAGGTTCGATTTAGGAACCTCTTCCTCAGTGGGGAAAGTTAGTCTTTCCTATTTGTATCGTTTCTCTGTGTACCCAGCCAGGTGTGTTTGACTTTATTTGTATGACGAAAGAAAAAAGAAAAAAAAAGCTGTGGAAGGGATGACAGAAACAAACACTCAAGTGATGACAGAAAGAAAACACGGGGCTAAACCAACATACTTGTGCCTTTAACCTTTGTTTATGTTTTGGCTTTTTCTTCTTTTTGCTAGCAGGAACTTGTGCGCTAAAACAGTGCTACAGTTGAGCATGTGGACGAAGTTTGAGTGAAACTCTATGTGGTTTATGTATATTTTAATAAGTCGTCCCTACCACCTAGAGAAAACACCTTTCTTTTGGCACACTGGCGTAACTTTAAGGTCGAGGATATTAATTTTATGTCAATCTGACCCGTAAAATTAATAAATGGCTTTTCAAAACGAATGAATGCTGTGTACCATTCTGAGCAAGTTAATTTGAGCAGGGCATTTATATTCCTGTCATGTGCATGGACTCATCAACTTAAAATTGTTAGATTCTTGATCTGCTGAACACACTGGGACAATTAAAATTACCAACTGTAATATGTCGAGAAATAGCCCACCTAAAATCGAAAAAGCAAGTCGGGTGGAAATAAGGGGTAAGCTAACTTCAAACGTGCAATCCAAAAAATTAAAAAAATAGTAGTTTTAGATTCTGCGACCTGCAAAACTTGTAATCGCTGGGAACAAAGGGCGGCTGTCCTTCGTCAGCAATGTTTGCTTATCTCCCGCTGTGCTAAGTAACACCATTTCTGCTGAGCTCATCGTTGGCCAGGGCCCTGCAATTACTAGGGGTGGGTTATCTTTCGGTGTTTTCGAAAAAATAACAAATCGTGCCAAATATGGGGGCGGGTTATCTTTCGGGGGTGGGGCATTCCTCAGGATGCTACAGTAGATTATTCGTCATTCACTTTATTTTCATTGAATCATAGCAAATCAATTAAGCAATCTAACTTAAAGATTGGGAGCTCTAAATAAATATATTTGCCCGCGTCATCCAGAGGGGGTTTCAGTCCCACAGTCACGTCGATAAAAAAGGTTTTTGTTGGCATTAACTTAGAAGCAATTAGTATTTTCACATTTCTGCCCGTGGATTGTTTTTTTTATGCAAGGTTCATAACGCTGGTTTAAGATACAAGTGCCACTTGCACATCACGGAGGGGCAGTCAATAAAATTTGCCTTGGAATATTCAACATAATTTTTAAATCTAGTTTTAGTGAAAGAAAGAATAAATGTGTAAAATGAGAGACAACGCGGCCACATTTCTTTCTTTTTTTTCTCTGAAGGTGCACCAGCGCCGTGTCTCGTTGTATGTGCTCGTTTTCTTTGGTTAATAGGATCGTCCCTGGTGCGTCGGTGCAGGTCCCGCCGCAGCCAACTGACGGACCAGGGAAACGGCAGCTCTTCCGGGGGCTCGAGCTCCACCGAGAGTAACTGCACACCGTGTCACCATCCCGCGGGAGGTGCCACCAACTTCTCGGGAACCATGACGTCCTCGTACGGAGACGGCGGCAGCGTGGCACACTCCGCCAACGCTGCCTGCTCGGACGAGCGCGTCACCCTGATCGTGGACAGCACCCGCTTCGTGGTGGATCCCGCCCTGTTCTCGATGCAGCCGGACACCATGCTGGGCCGGTGGGTGGCACCTCCTCGCCTTTGTTTCTCTTCCTGCGTTTTTAAACCTTTGCCCAACCGTCAGCTTGAACTTACAGAAACGAACGAAGAAAGGACGGAACGTGACAAAATGGCAGGCTAAACAACTTTGCCTCAGTGTACTTCTTCGTACGCAGAATTGCGCTCTTCGGAGATATTTCGCGTATGCAGAAAAGAAATATCAGTTACAAAGAAGACCTACACGCTGAAATGGTTAAATTTAACATTACCCGGCAATTTTCATCGTCGTTAGTTAGCTGTTTTGTTTCGTTCCGATCTTTCTTGGTTTGTTTCTGTAAATCCAAGTTGATCCTTCATTGTACCAACCAGCTCAGCTAAAGCCCGTAAGCACGTTCAAACCTCCCGAAACTAATTAATGGGTGCGGGAAGTTAGTCAGCCCCAACGGGCGTCTGGTGTCTCCGCCATAGATGAGAAATTTCGCCACTGCAGTAGCATCGCCAGCTTGAGATCTTTAACGTGCATGGTGCAGTAGTGATACACGCCGGTACGACGTTTATCCAGATTAACGTTAACGGGGGTGGGGAATGAGCCCAGGATCCCTGTGTTCTGCGGCGCAAGTTTTTGCTCCACATGCTTCAAGCTGCAGCGTGCCAACGCGCTTGGCTGCCGACACCCCTTCCATCTCTTTGGAATTCTCTAGATGACCAGTTGGCACGATGGTCCACCTGGTGTCTGGTCGTTCTACAACAATAGCTTTGTTTGATTTACCGGCACTTCTTGCACCGGTGCAGAAAAGTGTAGGGCAGCATAATTCTGGTACGTGTATTGACATACGACCGGGTACACCGCCCTACACTTTTCTGCACTAGTGCAGGGAGTGCAGGTAAATTGAATGAAGCTAATGACTGCACGGACGTCTAGATGGGCGTATGAGACGAAGCAGTCCCTTGGGATTCTGGGGCTTATGTGCCTTGGAAAAGCTATTTTCTTAAAAAATAAATTATCGGGAAGTCTGATCTCTAGATGCTTTGCACACGTGCCAGATTATAGCCACCATCGCTGACTTTCTTTTGTCTTACCCAGATGCCAAGCCATTGACGAGCCTTCAGAAAGGCTAATTCTGAGGGAAAGGACACATTAGAGGCACTAACCTGCCCTGCTGGGGTAATGATGAAGTGAAGTAAGCGTAATAAGAGGAAATAAAAGTGAAGGTCGGTTATGGCAACACCCATGCACAGGTGCTGCAGAGTGTCTATACAAAATCTTTGTTCCGCCCTTGTTTGCTCATGCGTCTTGACTGACCCGCCTCACTTTGATTGTCCAGGATGTTCGGCTCCTCGCTGGAGAACAACATCACGAGGCCCAACGAGCGGGGAGAGTACGAGGTTGCCGAAGGACTCTCAGCCACGGTGTTCAGGGCTATCCTGGTGAGCCGTCCTCCCTCCGTGCCGGTCTGCTTCGCTAGGCCACCTTTCGCCTTTGCATTAGATCGGACCTGGAACCAATAGCTTTATACTAGACACAATGTTCCTGGTCCAAATGCTACTGTCGGTTACAATAATCTCTTCGGGGTGTCCTCGAGCGCCAGTCTGGCACAAAAGAATATTGTATAAGTAAGTCAATGAACAGAGGGCAATGATACTTTTTAGAAAGATGTCCTTAGGTTTATCACGCTCAAATTTTGCGGTGGTAAGCTTTTTGAAAGAAATGTGAGAAAAGAAAAACTTGGTATCTGCTATGCAACAAGAGTAAGAGGAAACAAACTGTCTGGTTGATGCTCTGATGTCAAACCACACACGCCGGGATCTGCTCTAGGGTGTTCAGCTCTAAGAAGCGAGGTACCATCTTGTGCCCGATGTGAGTAGCAGCGCCAGACCGACGGTTTGCTTCTATTTTCCAACCGTGCTTAAGAGAAAAACAAATTTTCTTGCGTTTTTCTCTCAGAAACCTACTCACGACCATTTAGGTAGGAAGAAGACGACGCGACATTTAGGCTCAAGCCAGCCAAACGAGGAAATTCCAAGTGAAGCTGGAATTAGAGATGGGAACGCTTTCAAGGGTGACCAAAAAAGCACGAAAGAGCTGTTGGCGCCAGATCTGCTGTCCTTTCCATCCACAATAGCGTCTTTTGGTTTGAATCATTGTTGGGGGTGTGTCCCTCCCAAGTGGAAGTCTCCCCCGGCTTCACGTCTGGTGGCGTCATGTCGCCTCCGGTAGCTTCCTGCCTCCACGCTCACAATATTTGAGTATGATAAATGCACTACCTAGAGACACCTTTGTGAGACCTTTGGTCTACTTATAATAATTCTTTTACGACGGCGCTCGGAAACATCTTGTAGATAGGGGTGGTGCTATTTTGCGGAGGTTGGAGAGACTACCCTGTATATGTAAGATTTCTAGGGTGCTGCCTCAGTAGTTCTTGCAGGTTCATTCTTTATGCACTGCAGCGTAAGTTTGCATTTTTTGCTCTCTCATGCAAAGGCATTCGTCAGCGGTAGTAATGTAATGGAATGTGTGCGGGTCAAGCACTAATATTAACTGTAAAATTTGATGTTGCTTTCCAACCGTATTAGTAGTGTAATGCAAAAAAGTGCTGATGTTGTGTTTGTGCTGGTTGTGTCGTGCAGTGTATGCCAGTGTTAGCGACCGTTTGCTTGTTCCGGTTTCTTTCGGTGATGACTAAACCTCATTCGTAGAGAGATATATCGTAAAATTCAGAGCGAGCGCCCCCGCTCGCAAGTCAAAATTACCTGCAAAGTGTGTGGGGGGGAACGGCGCGCTATCCCGGAACGGCGCCAAAATTCAAGATGGCGACGACAAAATTCGACAAAATGTTTCCGCCAGAAAAACAAAAAAAAAGTGCAGTGCACACAGATTTAACATTCTATTTATCTCTCGGAAGATAGACTTTATTAGGCCAAAGATTTGTCACTGCTATGTTACCGTAATCACTTTCTAAACCACCAAAAGACTCCTCAGAGTCGGCCGCAAGAAAAACTGCAGCCTTCCGCGATGTTTCCCAACTGCATGCCGTTGACTATTTTGACAGCCTCTTCAGAAAGAAGCCGGTTGCCAATGGCTCATTCTGCACTTCCTTCGCGCTCCAGGTATTAAAAGAGCCCGTCCACATATTCACTGAACACGGGCGCGCCGTTGCTTAGCTTTCGTCGAACTTTGGCTTTCCCGTAGTTTGACTGTAGCAAATTGTCAAAATTCTTGTCCCATTCCCGTATCCGGTCGAGCTTGATCTGTCGAGACATCTGGTGTACTTCTTTCCCGTTTTCACAATGCCATCGGACGACCTCGATTTTCTTTGCCACTGTGTAAGAATGCATAGCCGACCTGACACCCCCAAAACAAAGCGACAATGGCGCGTAGTGGTGTAGTGACCGGGCTGGTCGGGCTGCAAAGTAGGATTGGATTGGATTGAATTCTTGGACTGAACTTCGCAGGCCAGTGTTGCCTGGGCGCGGTCAGCGCGATGCGTGATACGGGTGTGGAGCGGGGAGGGTGGCGCTTTCTTGGAACGGCGCGGAAATGTGAAATTAGCGGTGAAGTTGGGGGGGCTCTTGCTCGCGGGGGGGGGGGGGGGGGGCGCTTGCTCGGAATTTTACGGTATGTGTCCGAGATAAATAAAAAAATATGGCTGCTCATTTTAATGCAGAAAAAAAAGGGTAACTCCCCAGTTGAGGTTGAAGCACACAATCTAAAATAAAATATGAGACTCTAGGTTAATTGTAGGGGAAAGTGTTGAGGAATGGGAACATAGAAACAAGTTTAATGGTCCTAATTGTAGCGTGAAGACCCTTGTCATCAGAGGAACAGCACTTTGTCCTAACTCTCCTAGAAATGTAAAAAAAACAAAATGAGAGAACTGCACCGTGTTCTATTCCGCCAAAATGAGAGAACTGCACCGTGTTCTATTCCGCTCTCCCCCAGGGAGGAATAGGACGGATGCAAGACTGCTTTACAAATTTTACTACCGTAAAATCCCGAGAAATGCCCCACCCCCGAAAGATAGCCCACCCCTATTTTTGGCTTGATTTGCTATATTTTTTCAAACACCGAAAGATAGCCCACTCCTAGTAATAGTAGCATTGTGAGTAGTGATGGCCTCAGCATAAATGCGGCTGGTTAGCTTTGGCAGGATATAAGTGAACGTTGCTGACTCGGAAGTACAGTCATCTTTGCTTTGTTGCCCCTCACCACCATAACAAGCTTAGAAGGGACAAGACCTGAAAATAGCAATTTTCTAATTTTTTGTTGATTGCAGACCGAAAGTTAGCCCACTCCACATATTCACCCGGTTTGCACTCAATGTTAGGTGGGCTATCTCTCGGGATTTTACGGTAGTTAATATTATGGGCAGACGGGTCTTCATCAAACATGAAATCTGATTGCAGTCATCTCTTCCCTCAGATTGTCTGTGGTATCGGGGATGAAGATTGTGGTAACATTTTACACAAAACAAATAATTGCTTAAATTCAGTATGAACTAAAATCGTATGATTCACTAGTATTACAGGTTAACCTTATTTTTGATTTGCCAGTCAGAGCAGCAATCTTTATAAAGGGAGGACTGAGATGCTGTCCCATTCCTTCCACCATCTCACTCTCCTATTTCTTCCAAACTGCCTTGCACATGGTAAGTTGCCAATTGTGGCAACAGGTGAGATGTTAAGCTTGAAATAGCAGTTGTTACAGCAACCTATTAACACATCTTTTTAATGCCTGTTTACAACAGCTGTTGGCCCAACCGTTTTGGTTTAAGGATAGGGCAAAACGAATGTGTGCTACATACTTTTTAGTGTCAAAGTGGCAACCACTGACTCAAATCATGCACACCATGCCAAGCAGGTACGCCATTAATGTTGAAAGTACCGCTACCACGGTGTTACCTATCTAGCAGACCAGAACCTTTTGGAACTATTCACTGAAGAAATATACGTTGACCTTCCCACTCCCCTCTCCGTCCCATTCCTCCCCACTCTCCCCTACTGAAATTAGAGTCAGGCAATTTAATATGGTCAGGTAATGGGTGAGGAATGAATGAATGTTTTAACGCGCAGCTCTGAGGCGCCCGTTTCCGGCTTGACCGGCGTCGCCGTCGGCGTAACCGCGCGGTGCATTATGGGACATGTCCCAACATGCATCGCGCGAGCCCCCCCCCCGGTCACATGACCCCCCCCCGAGGTCATGTGACCCCCCCCCCAGGTCATGTGACCCCCCCCCACCCCACCCCCGGAGGAGAAGGAGGAAGAAGAGGAGGGTTATACCCTCCCTGAGTACTCCTCCCTCCTCCTCCTCAAAGCTGCGCTCCAATTTGGCGTTACAGGGAGTTGTAAACGGCTTTCACTTTGTTTTTTGTCGACCGGACAGTGAAATATTTTTGAAGTTTTCTTTGAATGATCTTAATGGTTGGGACATACCTATTTAGGTTATTTCAAGCACTTATTTTCTTTTTTTCCACAAAGCTTAAAGCGAGCCACTAAGGGATAAAAATAAACCTGGGACATTGCCATTATGCTCGAAGATATTGTGGATGACGAACGTATAACCAAGCACGAGACAAGTTTTTTATTATATTAGTAACTGCCAAACCAAAAGTTCTGGTCATAGAAGAGGTTTCTGCGGGTGAATGAGACACAATATTTATAGACTACTGGAGCTCTGTTAGGTTTTGGGTTTGGATCCTTCGTCAGTCAATCGGTTCCCCACAGGTATACTGAGTGTTTGCGAAAAATCCGAACCTGGCCTTTCGCACCGCAAAAATAAACTAGACATTGCAAGGAGCTCCAACTCTGTCAAAACGTAGCCCCAGCCGTTCAAGCAAGATGCCAAAGTTTCAGCACCAACCGTTCAAGCAAAACGTAGCCCCAGCCTCTAGCTCGAACGGCTGGGGCTACATTCTGACAAAGCTTGAGCTCTCCGTGATGTCTAGTTTATTTTTGCGGTGCAAAAAGCCGGGTTCAGATTTCTCACAAACACCCGTTACACCAGTATGGTATTTTTTGCCATTGATATTAGTGTAGGCAGTATCAAGAAACAAATTGGGGTCTGGAAAACTTCAGTCGGGTATTCAGGCGGGTAGTTTAATTTTATTTCCAATATAGTACCTGCAAGTGCTCTATGGATTTCGTGCAAATGTAGACATGAATTGCCTTTTAAGCTATGCAGCTAAGTGAAACGGATATATCGTTAATTTTCCACGCTACTCTACTTTGTGCACTTAGTGCTTGCTTCTTTTACTCTATTTTTCCCAGCCATTTGACGCGCTTCCAAAGCAGCCTCGCAAAATAGGTGCCAGGAAGTGCGGATGATTTGAAGAAAGAATATTGACTCACTACAAACAATTTTCGTCATAAATAAACGCGGTACGACTGAAAATGACGGTCTTGAGATAGCGAGCTGCAGAGTCAAATGGAAATGTATAGTGGCGGTCTATGAGACGTCGTAGATGGGTTTTCGACAATGGTTTTTATTTACAGTTTGGAGAAACCCTTGTCAAGAATTTCTGACCAATATACTCTTCTCCACTGTTTCGTCTCGTGGTTTACGGGACAGCGTCTTGGGCAGATTGCCCCGCGTGTCGGGACAGGGGTCGATTTGGGGCAAGCGTCCAGTTGTTGACGGATTGAACGGCGCAGGACTACTACAAGACGGGCGTGGTGTGCTGCCCTCCGAGCGTGAGCGTGCCAGAGCTGAGGGAGGCGTGCGACTACCTGCTCATCCCTTTCGACGCCCACACGGTCAAGTGCCACAACCTGAGTGAGTCACCCGTCTCCCAAACTGGGTTCCTAGAAAACTTCCCCAAAACACCCGGAGGGTTTCCCACATTCCCAAATTTCCTCGCTCGCTCCTGCCGCTTAGTAAAGTCTTTTTGCACTTTAAAGGGGCACTAATAAGGATTCTGCGGTCATCTGCTCTTGGTCATAATTGCTTCTACGTGCCCTAAGCATCCTAAAAATCCAAAAATTACAATCACACGACTCCGATTTCCATATTAAAAACGGGATGAAAGGTCGGGACACCCCCTTTCTGAGCAGGTTTCTTCGCTTGGGAAAGCCGGGGCATACCCCAGCAGCGGTGTCAGCATGGTGACGATCGGTGCTCGTCGGCCAATCGCAATTGTCGCCTCTCAATCACGAGACGGAGAGGCAGCTTGCGGTGAGGCGGCTTGCGATTGGCCAAACGAGCGCCCATCGTCACCGCGCTGACACCACTAATGGTGTATGCCCCGCCTTTCCTGGGTTGAAAAGTCTGCTCAGAAAGGGGGATGTCCCGACCTCTTCATCACATTTTTAACAAGGAAAATGTCGTCGCCTGATCGTAATTTTTTAATTGTTAGGATGCTCAGGGTACATAGAATCTGTTATGACCAAGAACAGACGAGCATAGAATTTTTTAGTGCCCCTTTAAGAACTGTCTTGGAAGGTTTGAGCCATTCATTGTTGCATAACTGTGTGCCAAACACTACTTAGCATGTGCATTACAGTTTGCAACGTCTGCAAGTTTCTGCACTGCTTCGCTGCATCAGTTGCTTTGCCAGTGTGGGTTTGTTGGCTCTCATTCGAGAGAAATGGCCGTTCCTGGGATTGAAGAGTACCCCCGGCGTAGGGCATTGGGTCCTTTTACGGCGATAGCTGTTATGGGCTCTTCGCACCACTGGAAATGACGTCCGTTGGTAATGTTGGAGTTGGAGTTGTCGTAGTTATAGTTGTTGTCTTTGTTGACGTTGTAGTTGGTGTAGGGTTTCCGTCGTTGAAGTTGCCAAATCATTGAAGAAAATTGAATGCCACCTGTGGGAATCGAACCTAGGTCCCCTACGTGCGAAGCGGAGGCATTACCACAGGGCTACGCCACAGCGTTAACGACCCTATTTATATTTAGGGTTTTTGTAGTACTCGATGCCCACTTCACGCACTCTCTGGACAAATACAAAGAAATGGCTGATAGCAAAATGCCGTCTTAACACCGTCAATGCCAAGAGCTCGTGTCGGGAAATGCGCTTTCACGATGCTCCGGAACAAAAATACAAACAAACAAAAGTGTTTGGAACAAAATGGTCAGATGTGTATTTTGTTCAAAACGTTTTTGTTCACACACCCCACAGCGCGTGAATGCGACGCTGATGCCCAACGACTTTAATGTGATCTATCGCACCTATTGCTGTGATTCTAGTGTGGATTAACGCGGGACTACTTAATTTTTCAATCCCTCTGTTCTCTACACTTAAAAAACAACCCAAAATCACCTTTTTTTTTGTTTTGGAAGGGAGTTACGGTAATACAGTCAAACCCGTTTATAACGAACAGCAGGAAACACTATGATCAGTTCGATATAGCAAGTAGATTGATATAGCAAAAAACATTTACAGCGAACTTCCACGATGCGTTCGTTGTAAGGCGAGAGCTTCTCTTTCTTTCTTATCTCTTCACTTCCGCCTTGTAACAAAGACTAAAAGCTTTTTTTTTTTTTTTTGCATGCATGCAGGGTTGGTTTTTTAGCTTATCTCCTTTTCTGAATCACTTCTCTTTGTAAGAACCGCTTTGGGATGAAGATTTTTTTTTTTTGTGTGTCCGTGCCGTGTTTTTGTTTTAGCTTTCTCCGCTCTGAATTGCTTTTCTTTGTCAATTTTGTTTTGCGGCTTGAGCTTTTAAAATGCTCTTTCTTTCCTACTTTTTTTGGAAGGGGGGGGGGGCGGGGAAAGGGACAGGATAAAAGACGATTGTTTGCGCGTTTTTGGAAGCCTTATCGGGAGAGGGGGGAAGTTCAATATAGCCAATATGTTGTCCGCAGGGTTCTCCCCATGGTGGGTGGCAGTGGCTTCGCCGCCCACCACTCCGACTGGCCGCCCACCACTCCAACTGACCGCCCACAACTCGATTTTTTTTTTTATGTCGCGGGATGACGATGCGATTTTGCCTGCGCACATGGTTGCAGACCGTCGCCGTCGTACTCAGCAGGTCCGCGCACCGCCCTGTTATCGTTCGCTATCGCATCGCTGACTGCCGCCACTGTCACACTGCTTCAAACAAAGAGCGCGGGCGCTCGGCGTGTTTCTTTTTCTTTTTCTTCTTTCTCTACCTCAGCGACGCGCCTGCGGCAGTACTTGAAGGGGGGGGGGGGGGGCGGGGGGCGGGGCGGGGGCGGGCGGGCGGGCGGCGGGTGGGCGGGCGGGGCGACGTAAACGGCTACGCACCCCCCTTCCCCCACCCCCGGTAATGTCCACCTCTCAGAAATTCCTGGGGAGAACCCTGGTTGTCCATCATAAAAGTACTTTTTACACACATTTTTATTTAAATTTTCCGTGAGTTCGGTATTGACAATATTTCGCTGTACGTGGGTTCATTCTAAACGGGTTTCACTGTATTTAAATTCTTAAATTTGCGTTTGCTCACGACCGACTTCTTGCGATATCTTACGACGAGAAAGCACACCGGCATGCTGGCATCATCATCATCTATGAGGAGACTTTTGAACTGCATTTCACTAGAGCAGTGGTCGACAACCTTTTGCTGCAGTGGGTCAAATCGTCGCAAAGCGGAGATGGATCGGATCGGACAGGGAAACGGAGAGGGCGGGGGGAGGGGGAGGGTTAACTTATAGAAATGGAAGATTAATAAACAAACTGTCATATACTAAAAGTGATATGCAAAGATGTTATTTTGATTCAGGCACACGTAACATAAGGTTGCTGAAATCCCCTCTCAATAAAATGGTGGGTGTCCAGTATTGCTTGCCAAGGTGCAAACATTCACATTTGAACTCTTAGAGGTCATTGAAGTTGATTCTGAGATTGTCCTTTTGTGGTGACAACTCGATCTAGACGCTCTAAGCATCTCAACGAACCCGAAATCACAATCGTGCCTAGCTTATTTCCTCTGTAAAAGCGTGTTCAAAGACCGTGACACGCCCCTTTTGGGAAGTTTTTTTTTCCGAGTCAAGTTGTCGACGAAGGGCGCTTGTCGGCGAGTTGCAAGCGATGGCTTCGCCACTAAGAAAAAGAGGAGTCTTGTCCGAATGTGTACCATCAGACTCTCTTCGAAACATGTTATAATAAAATCATTCAGGATCTGCATGTATTGTAGGGCTTTCATTAGTCCACACAATGTAGTCCATGAGAGAAAAGAGTCCACACATTTTTCTATTGCCCTGAGATGAATAAGCGGTTTTGTAATATAGGACTTGGTATATGTGGGTACTAACACATTTTAAACAATATAAGATCAAAAACGACCGTTTCCAAAATTGACTTCAGTGCCCCTTAACCGAGAGTCATAAACCATTTTGGAGGTGCTCATCTGTCATTTGCAAGAACCACGTTTGACTTCAGAGTCTTCATCTTGTAAAAGTATATTTGCAGATACGTATGTGCTGTAGCGGACACTTCGATGAAGGCTGCTACAAGATTTCATAGATTTGAAAACTTTAATTCAGTGAGGCCAGCGGAAAACCTAATGAAGTCATTCGCTACAAATGCATTCTTCAGCGTATTGCTTGTTTCGGGATGGGCTGATGAGCGATTTCGGTCTGTGGCAAATGTATTGAACTTGTTCAGAGTTAATCCGGCCGGTAATACTGGGTTAGCAACCAAACATACCTCTTTTTCTTGTGTTGTGTGTGTGTCTGTGTGTGTGAAAGGGGAGGGGGGGCGGTCATTATTGGTGGTGTGCCGGGGGCCACCGATTGCCGACTCCTGGACTAGAGCGAAGGTTCTGCGGTATTCGCGAGGTTAAATGTATGTACTATCTATGATAAAGGGTCGTTTATAACATTGCCAGAAGTTTTTGATCTTAGAAAAAATGATGGGCAAAACAAATCGGAAAACTTTGGCTGCATGTTTGCTCATTCTGCCAAATGCATCTAAATGTGGTAGCTTTAAAGGGGCTGTGCAACAGTTTCAGTGCTTTGCTTAAATAATTTGGGAGTTGGTGCCAAGACCTTTCTGAAGTAAAGAACAAAAAACCGCTTTCGCCTGCATGTCCTAGTTTTTATTTTAAAAATGGACAAAGATTGATGTTTTCGGCACCTCTCAACTCCTTCACCATCTTCCGAGTCACGTGCGCTGTGACGTCAATGGAGAAGGCGCGGGGTTCCGGTGAAGCTCTCTCCCTAGAGCCATCAGTGAGCAGCAAGAACTCATCCGCTCGCGACCGCGTGACCACGTGCTGGTCGGCGCAGCACGAACAATATGGTGAAAGGAGGAAAGTCTCATCCAGGTCCGGCCATACCTGTCCGGCTCTGTCCCCCTCCCCTCCGGCTTCTGGCGGCTGTTCGCGGTAGCAGATAGAGCTGATGGTTTTGTGGACCTAGGATAGATGGCGCCACTAAAACTCCGTATGCTAAAAGTTTTGTAGATGATACCAGATTTTTTACGCATTTATATTTATGTAGGAACGACAAGATTTATAGAAAAGTTAGCTTTTATTGAGCAGGTATTCGCACAACATACTACCTTTCTACAAGTTCCCCATTGACGTCACTCCACGTGTTTCTCATGGCCGCCGCTCGCGGCTGCAGATCTGGGAATATCCTAATTTTTGCCTCGCGATTACGCGGCGGAATTGCAACATTTCGAAGGAGGGAGGTGTGTTTTCTGTCCTTTGTGACAAGATGAACAATGTCAAAGTAGAAGATGCCAATTCTTTCAACGTTAAAATCGTTGCACAGCTCCTTTAAGGGTGGGTGGTGGTATTAGTTTGGGTGGTGCCCAAGGTGGGATGACCCCAGCACCTGGAGTGGGGTGTGGGTACTAACACATTTTAAACAATATAAGATCAAAAACGACCTTTTCCAAAATTGACTTCAGTACCCCTTTAACCGAGAGTCATAAACCATTTTGGAGGTGCTCATCTGTCATTCGCAAGAACCACATGCCCCGCCTCGAGCAAGAAAGAGAGGAGCAGAAGCAGGTGGTGCCTAAGGCGTTTTTTTATAGAAACAGATTACGTCACCATTGTATCCTTGGGATGCTGTGCATGCTTCCCTTCAGCACCACTGAGATACAAAGTTTTTACACCGAATATTTCAAGTCGCCAAGAGTGGGGAAGCGTGCTTTCTTGCTCTTTCCGCTCCTCTTCGTTCTGCATGCTTTTTCTACACCACCTGCTTCTGCTCCTCTCTTTCTTGCCCTTTCCATGCCTCTCTGCTTTGCGCGCTTTCTTACATCACCTGCTTCTGGTCCCCCGTTTCTGCTTGCTGGGTCTGTAGCTCAGTTAGGCCTCATTCACACAGCCAGCTCCTTGCCCTGTCCTGGCGCCATCCCGAAATTGGGACGGTGCGGGGACGGTGGAGTATTCGAACCAGCAGCGACGTAGCTGCCAGCAGCGGCTACTGGAATGGATGGATGCTGGCGGCTGTGCCCTCTATATTGCGAAGTAGCTTGCGCCACCTAGCCTAGAAACCTTTCTGCTTCTTTCAAATTATGCGTCAAACTTTTGTATCCCGTAAGACTGTTCGTACGATATAACCCATTAATTCGTGAGCGATTTCACACTTCTCTTCATCTCTGCCACGAATCTTGTAGCCCCCTATTTGTGACTACATACTTTGTGATGGCATTGATCACCAAATGTAGCAGACGTTCGGCGTCAAAGGGTGCCACCGCAACTGTTTTCTTACTTGAAGCTTGCGTTTGGGTCGGCGGGAACGATCTTGCTTGTTTGAAAACATTCTATTTGTCTCTGCGTTTCGAAACAAAAATGACAAGACCCACTGTGAGCATGTTTTACATCAATCACTCCTTACACCACATTTCTTTCACAATGATCGCCCACCGTGTTTTCTTTCTTTGGCTTTTCTTCGTTGAATTCACATTTACGTCTCTCGCAAAGAAACCAATGTGGTCTCACCATTTCAAGCAGCAGCTCAGCGGTAAATCCAAATTTCTGTATGCCTTTTATTTAGGGGTGTGCGAATATTGAAATTTTCGAATACGAATCGAATACGAATCGAATACGAATAAGACAAAAAACGGGCTTCGAATATCGAATCGAATATCGAATATGTGTCTAGTAATAAAAAATGGCAAAACAAGAAGTAACGACAGGTATTTTTGCCTTTTTTTAAATAAATCAATGCAACTGCATTTTACTGGGCTGCAGCAGGATGAAGCTACTTGCAATAATGCGCTCATTACAAATTATCGTCTAGGAAAATTAACTGCTCAACGCCCCTACGCGCCGTGACATTATTTCCGCCAGTAGAAAGACCCATTCATTTGGGAAACCTGCGACATTTCACTAAAGTTCGAACAAGTTCATCTTATGGACAGTGTTGCCCGGCTGCTACACGAATATTTTGAATTTTGGGAAACAATTAATTAGAAAGTACTTTGTTTTATATTTCATAAAATGGTTACCAATGTTTACACCACATAAAAGCGAAAAAATGCGCTTTTAACGCTTTCATTAGTTATTAATGTGAACCAGCGATGCCGATAAATCCATTATGGCACTTTTCCTCCGCCAACTGGAACCAACTAGTTTTTTTTTTTCGTTCTTTTTATTTTAATTTTTGCGCATGCGCACAAAAGTCGAACTTCAGTCGAACCTTTGTCGAACATCATGTTGAAGGTTCGAAAAGTCGAACTCGGTCGAACTAGAACCTGGGCAGGTTCGCGACATCCCTAGTTTTGACTCCGCGGAAGTGGCAGGAGTTGTTTTCAATGGCGATGCAATGTTCTACTCGCACCTAGTTTTCTTTTTTTTTTTTTACTTTTTAAACATTTATCTTAGATAACACTCTCGAGATTTATTTTATATTTACACTTCAGTCTCGAAGTTTATTTTATTGTATCAATTCATAGAACGCGCAATTACATCATATATTGCTATAAAAGTGCCACAAAACAAAGGACTTGGTGAAAAAGAAACCGAAAATGATTCTGTCTTGCTGCCATCGGACAGATAGAAACAGAGCAGACCGGTAACGCACGCATCATACGCCTTTCTCAGTGAATAAATATATTCATAGGAGAATGCGTGGCAGGCAAGTTATTCGTTACTTGCTCGAATATTCACAGTTTTTGCGAATATTCGCCGTTTTTTCCGAATATTCGGCTTTGGCCGAATATTCGGGAACTTCCGAATATGCAATTTTCGAATCGAATACGTTTCGAATAAGGAAAATATTCGATTCGTATTCGAAATTTCGAATATTCGCACACCCCTACTTTTATTCAAGAACCGTAAACATCGCACAATATGCCCGTCGTCCCGCTCCTTCCCAAAAAGAGCTTCGTTGGCTTCATTGTGGGCACGGTACAGTCCATCCCCGCTTCCACAGCTGTTCCCAGGGTCACCCAACTTTTGAGAATCCGCCAGATTGAGCGAAAGTTTACTATTTTGGGGTGGGACTCCCCCGGCGCCCCCCTTCTTCTGTCAGCGCCGGAAACGTAGAACATCGTCTTTTGGTGCACTTCAAGTCCGGCAGCGCGATTTGGGCCCAACCGGTCCGAAAACCCTCTCACCAGGCGGGAACGCTGCTCGGCGCTCTTGCGGGGATGGGGGAAAAACGGCTGTGTGAATGAGGCCCTAGCAATGCACCCGGCTTCCACGCCGGTGACTGGGGTTCAATCCCTTGTACCGGTGGTAATTTTTTTCTAGGTCGTTTAGTGGTTACAGACTGTCCGACCTGCACATTTGGTGCTTACGCACCTCCCTAGGTTGGTTGGCCCTATAAAGCTAGCACTTTAATATACGGCTACCTTACACCAGTGTGTTCACTCGTCATAAGAGATCCCGAGAGGTATTAAAGTACTCGGCCGTGAGCAGCCGCAAGGGTGTGACTTGGCCTTTAATGTACCAACCGAGAGTTGTGTGGCCAGCGCGACAGGGACAGTGGGTCTGTCTCTGAACCTCGTCGTACGTTTCAGGGGGCCTTCTTCACGAGCTGTCCAACGAGGGAGCCCGGCAGCAGTTTGAGAAGTTCCTGGAGGAGCTCATTGTCTGCCGCATGGTCATTTCCGCTCAGGTGAGCTCAAGTGGTCTCGGTATTCGGAAGAGAGAGGACGAGAGGTACACTGAATTGACGAGAGTGGGGGATCGGTGTAATTCGGTGTTCACCAAATTTAACGGGAACCTGCACGCAACAGCTTTTTTGCAGATCCTCTCATCTTGCGGTTATATTAAATCGTAGATGTGTCCCTGAAATATTATTTTTCACATCCAACTTTTTCGATTATAAGGGCCATGGCGGCAGTGGCAAATCCAAAAGGGGGGCGACGGGGGCGGCCGCCCCCCAAACCAAGTCGACCCCCCCCCTTTTCGGAGGGCAATTTGACGAAAGAATGGGAGAATAGCATCCTTACAAATCTTCCGCCCCCCCAAACGGAGTTCTGGATCCGCTCCTGCATGGCGAGGGCATTGCGGAACTTACAATGGCAGCTTTGGATGGTGCTTGGTGGACTCGTGCTTTGCACTGCAGTTTTGGTACCCGTGTGGCAGAGATCTACTGAAACTTAGAGAGAGTGCCACGAAGTTTCGCGACGACGTGACCGTCAGGATCGCGGTAGAGCGTGTCGGACGTTGCAGCCTCGAGAGGTGACTTCCGTGCCTCGTTCCTCAGATTTCGGGCCACAGTTTTCTGTCCACGTGCGGTTTTGGCCCAGTAGGGATGACGGAGACTATTAGTGAATGTGCAGAAGTCGGGCAGTCTGACCATTATGAGAGTGACGGAACTTTGGGAAGGAAGCATTTATTGTGCGCTTTTCACCCAGTGTATCAACTTTCACGTGGCAAATCGCCAGCGAGTCGCATACTGTCTGAATGCTCAGGGATCCTTCGGATGGGACCTTTGTTATAGCGATTTTGGATTTTCCAGTTATCGCTTTATTCGACATTTAACTCAAGATGTGCGCATTTCGAGACGGGCCACATGCTCGTTGAACGGCCAAAAGCATGCGAGCCTTTAGCAACTGCCGTCTCCTCTCGGAATCCGGCAAGAGAAGAAGCTAAAGGAGGCCATACTTTCGGGAGCCCCGACATTGGTGTGTTAGAGCACTGCACCGGCCCAGGCCAGCCCGGCCCGGTCTGCAGGTTGGGCTCGGGCCGGGTAGCACACATTTTCTCGGGCCCAAGCCAGGCTCGAGCTTGAACAAAAGATTTTTTGGGCCGTGCCTGGACAGTCGTGTGCCGCAAATACTAAATTGTTTATAACAAAACATCTGCTCGTTGATCTTTTAGGTTCAACGAAAACAAAAGAGAAGTGCAAAGTCACTACGGCACTGTTAAAAGAAAATGACAAAAAGACGTCTTGCACTTGGAAAGTGGATAAAAGAAAATGTATGGACTCCACCAGCACAGTGGGAGAGTGCACGCTTTATGCTTATACAGTTTTAGAGCGCAGCTCTTAGGCGCTTGTTTCCGGCTTGAGCGGCGTCGCCGTCGCCGTCGGCGGTCGAGCGTAGACCGCGCGGTGCATCATGGGACATATCCCATAATGCACCGCGCGGGGACAGGAGGAGGGAGAGGAGGAGGGGAGGAGGAGGAGCGGGAGAAGGAAGGAGGAGGGGGAGGGGGAAGAGTAAGGAGGAGGGGAGGTGGAGGAGGAGGGGGAGGAGGAGGGGGAGGAAGGGGGAGGGGGGAGGGAGAAGGAAGGGTAGGAGGAAGGAGGAGGGGAAGGAGGGAGAGGAGGAGGGGAGGGGGGGAGAAGGAAGGGGAGGAGGAAGGGGAGGGACGAAGGGGAGGAGGGAGGATGAGGATGGGCGGAGGGGTATTTGGTAGGATGAGGAGTTGAGGAGGAGGGAGGAGGAGTTTAACCTCCCCTCAGTACCCTTCCCTCCTCCTCCTCAAGAGCTGCGCTCTAGTTCGGCGTTACAGGGAGTTGTAAACGGCTTTCATTTTTTAAGTTAAAGCCCGCAAACTTTTTTGGCTCATGTTTATAATCTGTTTGGCTGAGGCCGGGCCCAGGTTCATACTTAACAAATTTTGTCGGGCTCTGGCTTTTGTTTATAAATTCTGTCGAGCTCGGGTCGGGCCCGGGCAGTGTCTCTACCTGGCCGGGTCTAGAAATTTAATGTTATGTCGGGCTCGGGCCAGTCCCGAGCAGTGTCCCTACCTGGTCAGGATGGGCCGGGCCTAGAAATTCCGGCCTGTGCAGTGCACTAGGGTGTGTACCCACGCGTATCTCCTTCAAGCGAACGTGCGTCTGCTACCCGGTGGCCGCCCGGTTCAGTCTTGTTTAACTTTGCGCTTGACAGATTTCTGTCGCACGCACGCATGCCGGACGAGTCGGCGGTGATTCCCAGAGCTGCAACAACCTCTACGGAAGTGCGGGAGACCGTTGACAAAGCATACGAGGACGACACCGCTTCGTTCCCCGATGAGGACAATCCCGTTGTTGCTCCTGTCGCAGATTCTGAGATCGTAGACCTTGCATGCAGCCAGGACGAAGGCATCGCACGGAGGGCCCCGAGATGCCCACAACTGCGGACAAGAAATGGCTTTCGTTCACTTTGCAACCAAGTGAACTGCGGCGGCAGCAACTTTGGCCTAATGCGATGCCCAAAACTTTTAAGGGAGGCGGTACTGAGGCCCGGCAAAAATGCTTGGCCAACTCCGCTCGTTTCTCTTTTTGAATGTGGTCGTGTTGCCCCGTCGCCACAGTTTGTTCGGTTGAATATTTGTTTAAAGGCTTCGGTGGCGTTCCCGCGCATTTCCGAGGCTACCGTCGCTCTTTTTACGGTTCTCCCACTCTCATCGGGGTATCCGCTCCCGTCAGGAATTTGTTTGGCGTCCCGTTCACTTCGTCTCAATGAGGGTTTACCATTTGACTTCCGCTGCGAGATAACGGTTTTAAGTTCCCCGCCATGTTTTGATTATGCACGTGCTGCGAATCTGTTAGTTGAAACAGCCCAACTCATTCTTGGGGTTTCGTAAATTATTGACTGACTGATTGACTCGTTTATTTATTTATATTGCTCAATTCATTGGTACGTTCATTCGTTGATTCTATGGTTTTTCCTGTGGACAGCGTGGAGACCGGGAGTGCCACATTGTGGTGCTCTTGGACGACGACACGGTGGACTGGGATGAGGAATATCCCCCGCAGACCGGAGAGGAGCACTCGCACAGTGAGTCGGCACTTTCCCTAACCCGCCCTCTGCCTCTTAAACTAAGGGTCTGTAGACCTTATTCACAAGGGCGGCTCTTGAAATATCATCACTTCCAGTATGTGCGAAAACCATGTTTTGCCCTTGCCACGCCAATAGAATAGATTTAGGACATAAGCGTAACCGTCGCCCATTCTCGTTTTGTTTCCCCTCAGTTTGTTTTTGCTATTATCAGGCTGAAATGTTATATTATTTTTTCGTTGCCCATACCGGATATGCCTTGCAGGCAACTTGGGACGAGTGTAAGCAAAAAAAAAAAAATTGTCAATGCCAGTCTTTTTTTTTTTTAAATACTTACAATGTTTGAAAAGGCGATGTCAATAAGAAATCAGGGGAAGCTCGTTCCACCAACCTTAGCAAAGAAATGCTAGAGAGGAGGTTGCCTCCTCTCCAGCTTTTACTCTGCTAGGGTGGAAAGGGGTGGGAAGAGTTCTTCCAAATTCTTTATCCTGTCACTGACTGTAGTCTGAGTCATGTGCTTGTTCCAAGACCAAGTGCAGCTTGCCATCTGTAATTGAGATGGCAGGTACAAGTTCCTCGATTCTGAAGCGTAGCTTAGTAATCAAAGGAGGTGGCTTTGACCGCACTCTCGCTGTAGCAGGTGCTCTGAAGCCTCTATACGCTACCCAAGCTCTATCCTTGAGGCAGGGTGCTGGCCCACCAATCCCCGACCTGGGGGCTCGGTGTCGGCTGAGGATTTGACAAAAGCCCGTTGCAGTACTGGGTAGCCGAGATTTTGGTTGCATGTTATCAGGGGCGGACTTACCAAATGGCAAAGTAGGCAGCTGCCTAGGGTGGCAGAATTTTGAAGGCAGCCAGTTTGTGCCCCCCACTCCCCTCCAAATAATTGGCTCTTGTTTTTAAATCTAGATTGAAATGTAGCTATTTCTGGAATTCTAGCTTTAAATCTGGCTACTTTTTAAAATATTAACTCCATACTTACAAAGTTAGGTACTACCTCCCCCGCTCTCTCCCCGCAGTCACTGACCATGGAGAGTTGGGGATGAAGGGGTGGAATGGGAGGTTGCGATACTGTTAAAAATTGGCTAGGGCGGCGAAACGCTAAGTTTGCCACGGCATGTTATAGATGTCCAGGTGGTGTAAATGGATCCCCAGGCGATCTAAATCCCCCCAAATTTCAGCTTCAAAAGAACTCCTGCTCAAAAGAAAGAAATGAAAAAATATTCGGTGCGCTACCTTACGGGGTGCAGCAACAGAAGCCACTAGCCAAGAACGGTACACTCGCTGCCAGTGGCGGATCCAAGGGGGGGGGGCGACGGGGCGGCCGCCCCCCAAATTAAGTCGACCCCCCCCTCCCCCTTCTCGGAGGGCAATTTGACATGGGTGGACCCCCCGGTGCACACGGAAGATGGGGAGAATAGCATACTTACAAATTGTCCCCCCCCCAAAACGGAGTCCTGGATCCGCCCCTGCTCGCTACTCGGGAAGAGGAGCAAGCTGCGGACAGCAGATGTGTGACACAGAAATTGCGTTCCCTGACTCTTCACTGATGCCTGGAATGTTGTCGAGAGCCGTGTCTGCCCATGGAGTCAAATGCAGACTTTCGACATTGGTCTGACCGGCTATTGATAAGTAATCCCTCCTAAGCTTTAACTCGGTCATCAGTCATAACATGACATCTAGGACGACTTCGAGGATGACCTCGAGGACAATGGCTAGGACGACGACCTCTAGGACGATGCCTAGAGATGATAACAAGGGATCCGAACCTCACTATCTAGTAAATGCCAAGGAAGGCTGACTCATGCTGGTTGCCCCCTCTTTTTATTTTTATTTATTCATACTTGCCACGACCTATGGGGAGTTTTCTGTCAACATCCGCGGACGCATTTTTTCCCAGATCCTAACGCATAACAGCTTCGCTGTAAAATTAACTTTCTTGGGCAGATTCCCGATTGCAACTAGCCAGTGGTCGTACGAAACAATACCCCTCGTGTTTTTTAATCTTTCTTACCGTCGGTCCTTTCCTTCTAAAATACCTGTAGAAATTTCGCTCCATCATTATCGCGTTTCCTAAATAGAAGTCCCCGTCGGGCGATGCCGGCGCCATTATGCATCAAGTTTCGGAGTGAGGAGAGGTGCAACGAGCCTGCTATGCCGTGGCAGCACGTACGATTATCACATCATATCCGCTGTCGTTTGCGTTACAGCCGAAAAGAAGGACAAGTGGAAGGGGGCAAACTATGGCATGTCTTTAGCTGTAAAAGTGACTGAATATGCGAGTCAATGAACCTTTTTTCGATAAGCTTCTGTGCATGCATACACACTCTCCCTTGGCCTTGCTTCCCGTTAGTGCCATTTTCAGAGGGCACCATCTTGCATGACTAACATGTTCAGCATCTATCTTTGCGCATATTTTGTCTTAGTTGTCGATAGTATGGGCCATAGAAAGTGGTGAAAATCTATACCACGGTACGGTGCCAATGTGTTCCGACCGTCGAAGGCATATTAGGCTGCCGTTCATTTGTAGTTCACAGACAACTGCCCAGACGGCGCTCGTTACTCGAAAAAGGTCTTTTGCAAGTCAAGAATGTGCATGCGTAGAACCCTCTACGAAAATGACACTCCTGACCAGCAATTGTTTTGCATGCAAGCAAAGCTTCTCAGGTCTTGTGTCGGGCGGCGTGTTGTGTGGTGAAGAAGCGCTAAGAAACAGTGCCAGCATGCAACACGGGAGCTTAACTGCAATATTATTTTTCTCGATTTAGAGAAAAATAAGTTTCTTGTTATCCGAGCGATTCAGAAAAAAATCAAAATCAACTTTCAGAAATTAAAGGCAATAAACTCTTCTTGTAAAGTTGTTATCTTTCATATTTTTACTTGGACCACCTCGGGGTAGAATAAACGACTGTTAGGCAGCAAAACTGACTTTTCACAAATTTTGAATTTTTTTTTCTTCAAAGTATTTTGTTGTACGGCTTTAAACATTTTTAATTTGTAATACATTTGCAGGGCTTCTAATAGGAAAAGTTATAACTGCCAGGTGCAAAGAAATAATTAGACAAAAAATTTAGAAAAGTGCTAATTTTTGTGCATTTTGTTGATTTTTTTTAAATATTTAAACAATAAAAATTGCATAATTATCACAACATAGCAAGCTAAAAGCCGTTCGAATTTTATCAAAGGAATTGTGAAGCTTTTTGAACAAGATCAGATTTTTACTTATTAATTACTGAATGATGCCTAGTTTTACATCCATTTTAAAAAATAAAACCATGCTCATGCCATAAAAAAACAAATTTCTGTGAAAACGTCTTAGGAAGAGGTTAAAGAACTTTAGAATAAAAAGCCACATATTTTCTTTTAAAAATTGGAAATGGTTGAGCGCAACGTTGGGTATGTTTGGCGTGGAATGACCCAATCATGTTGTGGGCGTTTTGTTCACCCCACGTCACCGGCACTGTGCAAGTGTCAAGTCGATTGGCACAATTGTTGGAAGGGTTCCATTCGCACAATGCGCAATCAGTGCATTGAAAATTCGATACCTCGCTTATCTTGAAAGTCCGCTATCTCGAATTCTTTTTTAGATGCGGAGCATCTCTTGCTCGGGTCTATGTCCCGCGGCGTCGTAGTCCGCACCTGCACTACGCACGCGCAACTCTCCTCCTTCCCTCTCTCCAACAGCTGCGCGTTACTCTCTCCGCTCGCTCTCTCTACCAGCTGCGTGCACTTCGCGTGGTTCGCTTCGACTCACACCGCGCGCGCATGCCCAACTCTCCTCCTTTAGTCTCCTCTCCTTCAAGTGTGAATATAAGCAGCGGTAGCGCGCGTTCTCCCGGAGGAGTGAAAGGAGGATAGTTTTGGGCGCGCGGGTTGCAGTGCCACGCCAGGGCTTTCCAGTGGGGTGGGCTTTCCCCGCAACTCTGCGGCTGTCATCTGCTAGCGTTTCTCGGCCACTCGCGTCCGCCGCAGCCCAAATCCGGCCGGCCAAAAGAAATCAGTAAAGAAGGGAATAAATTAATTAAGCAAAGAGAAGCTATGCTTGCCAATTCTAAGGAGGATAATTTGGAAATCATGTGAATATAAGCAGAAGAAAAGTTATGCTAAATCTAAAAGAAGAGAGCTATCGGGGCTGGTGCGGGGAGAACCGACGTGACGGAAGAAGGAGAAAAGAAAAATGAAATGCAAAAGGAAGGAAAAGATTAGCAATTAAAAATAAAGGCAAGCGAGAAGCTGTACCACGAGTTCAGCGCTGTGGACTCCACTTCACTCCGTTCTTCCGATGAAGTGTGATGGAAGCAACAGTCCCGTCAGTTAGGGGTTGGCGCAAGCAAGCGTCAGCACCACCCCACAAACTAACAGCAACGCTACGTCCACTGAAGACAAAGCTGCGCAGCGAAGGGCACGCGACGCTGAGCGCAAACGCTTGAAGCGAGCGGCAGACCCTGAACTTAGGCAACGAGAAGCGGCGTCCATTCGCAAGTTAACAACATAATAACACGCAAGTTAACAATGTTACTAACAACGTTACTAACACCGTTAATAACGATCCCCGATGCTCGGCATCACCCCAAGGTTCCCCTCGGGAAGATGGTGTAATTTTTTTGTTTTTATGACTTTGAGGGTATGAGGGTTTACTATACCCTTCAATTTTGCGTCATATTGCTCGTGTTCGTGCATACATCGGAACTTGCTAGGCCCTAAAATTGTGCGGTTTGCTCCTTGTATGGTTTTCCCTAAGAAGGTGCTTCTTTTTGCAGTTGTGCACAGTACGGCAATGTACCGCTTCTTCAAGTACATTGAGAACCGGGACGTGGCCAAGCAGGTGCTCAAGGAACGCGGACTCAAGAAGATACGGCTCGGCATTGAAGGTGGGCTCCTCCGTCGTCCATAAACTTGGACCACTCGCAGTGACGATCGAATCACAACTACAAGGTGTCTCAAATAGCGGCCAGGCTCTTTAATAAATCGACCGCGAAATTCGGTTTCTTAGCCTATCACGCAACGATTTTGTGCAGCTTTGCCCACAGGCAGTGCATTTTTTCTATAAAATTTGCAAATAGCAAACGTACCTGAGGAAAAAAGAAAAAGGCTTAACTTTTATGGAAATGCAGCAAAGCCACCGGTTTTCAAACAATAGGGTTCCCTATTGTTTGAAGACCAGTGGTTAGGCAGTCAATAATCCCGCAAGAACCACATTACCATAGAGACTGCATTCTTAAATAAAGCGAGATTTTCGGCACCAGCATTTTACGCGTCAATTAACTTCAAAGCTCAAATACTAGGAATGTGAAAATGGGATCGAAATGTTTGGGCAGTCGCCGTTCGAACCAAAATTTAGGTGCAAACGAATCGGTGATGGTTGAAGAGAATAGACTTACGACCCCGAGACTCCCGCTTGGTTTTGCCCTCGTTCTCAGTAGTCTCGGGGTTGATTATGTTATTTGATTCGATTTTAAAACTCAAATATTCGCACGCTCTTAGTCACGTGACACGGTCACGTGGTTACTCATATGCTTTCCGCCTTTGTGTAGCAAAGTAACTATCGCTCCAAGAGTCTCTCCTCGAGCACCATGGTAGACTGTCGAAGCTTGATAGGAATTTCGGGTTCGATTAAATGTTAGTTCTTTCTTAGAAATGTTTTTCCGAAACCCGCATTACACAATTTGTGACAGTTTTCCGTGGCATCCCGTCGCACTTTCCTCGGGGGCCTCAGCCCTGGAACACGTTGTAGAGAATGGAACTGTCTGTAGTCGCAAACAAGGCGAGAGCCTCCAGCGTGAGCTTTCTACCTTGGACGACGCTTGGATGTTCGGCCAAAGCACAGAGGCAATGGTTAGACCTAGCCCTTCTCTTTCTGTCTGCAACTGTAGGGAACGTTCTGCCCCTTCGCAGGCTACCCAACGCACAAGGAGAAGGTGAAGCGTCGTCCAGGTGGCCGGGCGGAGGTGATCTACAACTACGTGCAGCGGCCCTTCCTACGCATGTCTTGGGAGAAGGAGGAGGCCAAGAGCCGCCACGTGGACTTCCAGTGTGTGAAGAGCAAGTCCATCACAAACCTGGCCGACGGGTCCCCGCCCGTCGTGGACCCGGGCCTGGGTGCCTCGCCCCGGTCGTGCCGCCGCAGCCGTTGCAGCAGGAGCCGGGGGCCGTGGGCGGCGCGGACGAGGTGCCCGCCGCCCTCCAGCTTCGGCAAATGCCGGCGCAGCGCCACGACGCACCGCCCGAGGAGCGCTACCCGACTGTGCCGTTTCCTCCCGACGACCTGCCCTGAGAGTGGGTCCGCGCGTCGCCCGCCCTGGAAGTGGTCCTCGTCGGAGTGGTGGCAGTGTGCTGCGTCGCCTTTGCCCGCTCCTTCCTCTCGGTGCTTTGGGACGTCCTCGGCATCTAGGCGTCTGACGCCGAGTGCCCAACTCCTCCGACGACCACGCTTCGACCGGTGCCACGGGCATCCGTCCGACTCGGCTCCCTTTCGTCGTTGGGTCTGCTCAGCGTGCGGAGCTTATGGGCGCTTCGAGCATCTCTGGAGTTTTGCGCGGACGGCCTGTTCTCCCCGGGATGTCTCGCCTTCCATGGTCGTCTTCGAGGCCGGGTCTCGCGCGTGCCTCGGAGCTTGCGACGTTTCATTACCTAAATGTGCTACCCGACTTCGAGCAGCCCTTCTGAAAGGCACCGCGTCGTCGCCGGAGGGCACGGCGCTTGGAGCATTTGTGTGCGTCGTCTCCTGTAAATGCAAAAATGGCCGAACTCAACCGTTGGCTCCCGAGCTCATCCCCCAACCGGAAACTGTCGACTCATCCGCGTCGGTTCTGCCCTTCGGTGCCGTCTGGGGGAACCGGGTGTCGTGTTCCTTTTCCTCTTAGCCTCTCTCCCACCCCCACTTTTTCCAGAGTGGATTCGCGAACCGTCGTCTGTCTGCCCTTGCCTGCGAAGGCGTCATCTGCTCAAGTGGCACGTGCGCAGACCGGCGACACCTCCGGACCACCGCTTGAGTGCATCCCCACTGAATGGAGCATTGCAGCTAGGAGCGTCCGGTCCTATGCCTACCTCTTTTGAAGAGACGGTGGACGAGCTTGTGCGAGACTGCACGCATTGAACCGGCCCGGGTGGTTCGCATTGACGTTGGGAAACTTCAGTTTTCGCTAATTGCCGAGTTGTGCTCGGGATTGTCTCGGTGGAATTACGCTGCAGTGTTCGTAAAGTGGGGATTATGTGCCCATCGGTGAATCTTGCGACGTGCATTTTTGCGTGTTTGCCGAACTTTGGGACTTTTCTCAATGTAACTGGAGATTAGGTTTTCGTGAGGTGTTGTGGGTCGAGCTACAAGAGTTTTCTACACTTTCTCGGCAAAGAAGGGGCGTTGTCCTACCGACGTTTTTTTCACGCGGGTCGGTGGACGTTGTTTCTGGTAGTATCCTGGGGCTGGGCAAGTGGTTACAAAAATTCTGCAGGCTTCAGAGCTTTCTGGTTTAGAGAGATCCCAACGATTCTTATCTGCATTGGAATTTGCTTAAGAATTAGCTAGAACTGTATGAAACTGGTTTTCATAGTTTCCTACAAGAATATAGAAATTCTTTCATACTCGCGTGATGAGTAAATCGTGAATCCAAAGTATTGGTCCTTTTCTCTGCACTCTCTGCTCCTCTTTAATGTTTTTAAGACCGGGCCACTTGTTTGTGTGGAACAAATGAAACAGCGGAAGTGCAAAGAGCTTGCCGAGCCCTCCGATGCTATTCAAATGTTGTTCTTTGATGTTGTGAATATACCTGTGTGCCTAACTGGTCTGCGGCACTTTGATTTTTTTTTATTTATTGAAAAAGCTGCGGCACATTGCGGCAGATAAGACTATCTCATCTTTGCTTTTTTTTTTCTTACTTTCTGATTGAGTAACATCTTTTGAGTAACATTTCTCTTAATGGGGCATAATCAGTTGACTGCGTTCTATGGCTTTCTCATACCCTCTGTATACTTGTGTGCAGGCCTTTTTGTCGGGCTGCCCAAGCCCGATGAACTTTTAAGGGTACAAGGTCAAGCTGCCCAAACCCGACTTTGTACCGTTAAAAAATTCTTTGCAGCATTTTTTTCGCTAATCGAAAATTTTGAGAAGTTTCTTTGCTTGTTCATAACCAGACTCGCAACTTTTGCTCGTGCCGATACGGATGGCTGCGGCAGTTGTACGAATGCATTTTGTCCTCTTTCGTGCATTGATTTATTTCAGCCGTTGGGTTTCGAAAGAAACGATTCTTGTTTGCAAGTGGTGGAGATGGGCAGCACAGCACTAACCGGTATTTATCTCCAAAGAATTTTAGCATTGTTTTCTAATCTAACCTTTCTTTTTGTGCCTACTATTCAGTGTGACGATTGCCAGTGTTGCATTTGAAGGACGTTAGTTGCGGGTTCAACGACTGTGTTTTGCCGTTCGCTACTCGCTGTGAATGTAGAAGACTAAGACTACAATGAGTTTTGCCTCTGAACAAGCCATTTGGTCAAAGCCCACTTCGCGTCCCTGTATTAACTGCGACTCTTATATTCGGCATTGTATTGCGGTATAAATGTGACAATGTTGTATTTCTGGGAAAGGAGACAATTTTAGAGGGTGTCTTGCCTTATTTGCTAACTCGCGTGGGTGGTTTGTGAAAATATCAAACAATACTTTTTGCATCCTGTAAGTGCGTTACAGATTTTTCCCAAATACCCGAATGTAGCGCTACGCATTTCACCGTGTGCTCACAACTAGCACTCTTGGTTTTAGATATACCGAAGTTCCAGGGGCTGAATGTTATGTGCTTTAAAGATGGACGGGACTTTTATACATCTTTAAAGGGGAAAATGTAAATTGCTACGCGTAGCAACAAACAGTATTGGGGGCCCTGCTAAGTGTCATTTGTTCTCTGAAAGCTACCAAAAACTAATTTAATCTCCTAATCTGATCACGTTAAGCTTTCATACTTTGGCACAATATTTCAGTCACCAGCGTTACATTTGCGCAATATCGATACCTTCGCGATGCATAGATAAATGTGGCATACAACAAAAGGGTTCGCTCTTTGAAATGCTCCGTAGTATTGCTGCACGACGAGTTGGTTGCGTTCACATTCAAAGAAGTTAACAGCGATTCGCTGCAAGTTCAGTTAATGAAGAGTTTTGACAGAAGGGAGAAAGGGTTACGATAGGAAAAAAGACTTCCCAAGAGAACTTTTACATGTGCATTCTACTAGCCCAGGCACTGTTACAAGGTGCAACGTTTCTAGTGTAAAATGTTGGGCGAGTTGCACCTTTTTTGTCTTTTTCAGGGAACAGTACCATATCCGAATCACTAAAGCACACTCAGTCCACCATTAGTGTACACCCTCCCAGAGCGGGCGACTCGATTTGCTCGGGGAGCTTGTGCCAAGTGCAGTCTACGGCAATTGGACGCGAGCCGTTCGGCCGAAACTTTCTGCTGGTTGGAGCGAAAGGTTGAGATGGGTGGTTTTGACTCTGTGCCTTGTTTGTGTCTACCAATGCCTTTTTGAGTTAGGAGGGAACGCCCGGAGCTTTGGGTGAAGAAGAGCCGCACTCCGGACAGTGGGTTTTGATTGTTCCAAGGTTGGATTGTTTGGGCTTACAAGTGGAGCGATCCCTGGCGGCGTGTTTCTCGCGTGTGTGCGTGTGCCGTTTTTATACTGCATTAACAGTGTCGACTATCAAAGTGTTGTGGTGTTGTGTGCGAACAAGACGTGTTTTCGCCAGTTTTTTGTACAGAAATAAAATTTTTAATATATGTGCAGTCGAGTTTCTTTGGGTGGGGGACCTGCAGGGCCGGCCTTTGGGGTGGGCGACCTGTGCAGCCGCACAGGGCGCCATTCATAGGGGGCGCCGAAAGGGCCGCCGACTGAAAATAATATGTGTGCAGAACTTCGGATCCGCAGATCTTCCTTTTTTGTGTGTGTGTGAACGACCAGTGACGAGTCGACGACTCCGGACTCGCTATGCCGATCAGTGTTGCCAACTCGAAATTCAGAAACCCGCCGCAAGAATCCCGAAAACTGCTAAAAACCGCTAAATTTTTAATGCTGCGCAAGAATGACTTTTAACGCATTTTATTTCTTTGATTATTTTGGAATACGTATAAATATAGAAAATATTGTAAAAGGTACTCTTCTTTTTCTTGTTTGACTAAAACTGGTGGCAACAGGTGGTATTAAAGAAAATGTCAGCGGAAAAACTGCGGGAAAACTGCTAAAAATGCAACACTGACGCCGATCTCTTTCATTGCTGTTTTTTGTTCGTGAAAGACTGACCATTTCATTTGTCAAGGTAAGACATTGCATAATTTCATTGCGGAGACCCTGATGTGCATTTGTTTCATTTCCAGTGGACTGATCACTGCTTAACCCCTATCACTGTGCGTGCGCACCTGAGTAGCTTAAACTCAATTGTCGTGACACGAACATATTATTACGTAACGACTCCTAGTTTTTAGAGTCTTGATTGTTAGTGCTCAGAGTGCAGGTGTCTGAATGTAAACTGGGCGAATTTTCATTGGTTCGGCCACTTTCTTGCGTTTACTTTGACCTTGTCAAAGTAAACGCATAACCTAGACCAAGCGCTTGGAATCCCCAGGTTGCCCACGACCTTCGGGGTCCGTATCACGTAATCTGGTGCTATGCCTACGGTACTGCATACACAGGTGCCACGAGCTGCTAAAAATATTGTGGGATCTACCGAGGTCACATGAGGAGAGTCTTCGGCTTCTTGTAGGCTATAATTTTTCTGTTCCTGAGTCTCGGGTTTTTGTTACTATGAATCAGCCCCAGTTAGCTTGTTTGTTTTAAGTATTGTTACAATGCGCATTACGAGTCAGGATGGCTGGTGTGAAATTTATATTTAGTATGTTGTTTAAAATTTCACTCATATGCCACTAGAAAGAAACCATCAGGAGCGCAGTACAGAAAACGAAAATTTGAACAAGATGCCGAATCCAGGAAGAGCGCAGATGCCCTGAAAAGGTATGTGAAAGTACACGAGGGCCCCTCAAGTTCCGGTGAACCAGCAGAGGGAGAAACATTGCACGAAAAGAGCTCGACTAGCGAAGATTATTCCCCTACAAAGGAAAGTGAGATACCGCAGCAATATCCTGACGACGCCGAGTGCTCCACTGCCAGAGTTGTCTGTGACACTAAACAAGATGGTGGTGACGCATGGAATGATATAAAGGCCGCCAGGGACGAACTGTCTGATCCTGCATTGTGGCCTAAGCTGACACCACAAATCCGGACGCCATAGTCAGCCAAGGGCCTGAGAATATAGAGAGTAGCGTCGTTCGTTTTAAGGATGTGGTTCTCGACTGACAACGACAAAATCGCGACCATTCGCGCTGGGTCACTCTGACATGTTTACTAACAACATGATGTTGCGTGCGAAAATAGGCAAGGGGGGGGGGGTGCCACGGCCGTAGTTTGCCCAGGGCGCTTGCTGCTCTAAGGCCGGCCCTGGGGACCTGCTTCCACAATTGGTGACCGTTCTGCATTCTGTCGTACCTTTCGACGTGCTGTTTGCCAACATCTTGTGCACCCTTTAGTCATCTCTTTCTTGTAGTGCTGAGAGTTGCCACAGTTTTTCACCATAATGCTGCGTCTGGAATATTTTTAGGCCAAACTCTGTCTCCTATTTTCGTCCGAGCAGGGCACCGCAAGATGGAAAAATGATGAGTCTGAGCAAGACGTCCAGTGGCGAGCCCGTGGTGACCTTTGGGACTTGCGGAAATGCTAAAAAGATCTTGAGATTGCACTCTTAAATTGTAGAGAATGACACACCACTGGTGCTCAACCTGTGTGGGTCTCCTTGGCAAGTCCATCTCTTGGTGAATTTCGTGTCATTTGACCTTTGAGGGAATGGACTTTGTTTCATTTATGGTTTTTCTATGGAACGAAACTTTGGTAAGGACGAATTGCCAACTATTTTTATTGTCTCGCTAGTAGGATTGTGCGAATATTTGAATTTCCGAATAGTTCCGAAAAAATTCCGAGGACACCTATACAGTTCTTTCGAGTTGTGAATGCGAAAGCATGAATGTCGTTCTTCCGCTCTCGTAGTTCGTTTGCAGTGTACTGGCATGGACGGCCATGTTTCGCTACAGCTGAGGTTGCGGCCGCTGACGATATAGATGCCTCAGGCGCCGCCATGATCCTCGGCACCGAGAGGACCGGAAGCGGCCGCAGGCCCCACCATCCTGCCGCAACGCCTGACATGAGAGTGGCGGCCGAGCGCACTCTCGTGAAGCGGCCGCAGCCCCCCCCCTCACCCTTCGGCAACGCCTGCCACGAGAGCGGCAGGCGAGAGCGCGCTCCCGTAAAGCGGCCGCAGCCCCCCCCCCCCCCCCAAACTGGTAACGCCTGAACCGAGAGCTGCGGCCAAGCGCACGCCCTCGTGAAGCGGATGGAGAAGCCGTTTTGCTCAGACAATGGAAGAATGGGCATTTCTTTCGCATTTTGCTTTTGCAGTTACAGACGCCGCCGGCTCCGCACCATGGGATAGTTAATGCTTTGGCATTAATTATACGGTGTTTGACATTCGCTTCGAGGTGAACTGCGACATCCGTATATTTCCAAGTGTTTACCGCAGGCAGGTAAGCCCCGTTGAGCGCATTTCATGCCGAGCACCTGTGCACTGCGGAGAAGTAACACGCGCGGAGTTCGCCTTCGCGAGTGTTGCTTCTCCACAGTGCACCGGTGCTCAGAAAGAAGCGCACTCAACGAGGATAACCTGCCGTGATCAAACTTTAGAAAAGTAGTAGAAATATCGCAGCCGCTTGCTTGGGAGAAAGGCACACTTTCGAAGCGGAATGGTGTACGCGCGTGCCTTATGTATTTAGAGGGAAGGTTAAACTTTGTGAATGTTTACATCATGATCCACACTCCAGTAAAATTTCCAAAATTAAACTGGTGGCTATAGAAAAGCAATTCATACCTTGCGTAAATCAATCAAGCACATCAATGGGCTCTTATAACCTGAGTTAGGAAATAAAACGACCCGTTGCCCCATAGACTTCCAGCAAAATTTAGCAATTAAATGGCGTATCGATCCCCGATCTAGCAGTTGCGCCCACCCTCAGTAGAGCCTTCCTAGCACAGCGGCAACTCGGCTCGCCCGCACTCCCAAGGGTGTTCCACGGCGCCGCAGTGCCTCCTGCTTTGTGCGACGCTCCTATTGGCCCAAAGCGCTGCCGTCAGACGGGTCACTCTCTCCCGCCACCTACGCGCGCAGGCGCGCCGTGCTTAGTCATCCAATCTCTAAACACCCTCTCTCCTCGCGACGTCATGCATGGCGCTGACACACCGACTGACACCGGCGGGTTTTTGTCGAAACGAGCGTTCTAATGCTCGCGCATTAAAAAGGAAAAGCTGTTTCGAGCAATCTACAGTGCCATTTCCCGGGCGACGCAGACGCTGTTCGTTGACTTGAAGACGCTGCCGTCCATGCTGCCGACAGATGGCGTATGCATCGAAAAACTTTCGCTAGATCATCTGCTATGGAAACTACATCGAAACCCACATCGGCGCGCATTCGATGCGTACGCGGTCTGTCGGCACCGTCTGCGTCGCCCGGGAAATGGCGCTGTGCATTGCTTGAAACAGGTTCTTCTTTTTCTTTCTTGAACAAGGTAAATTTAACCGTTGATATTTTAACTTCATGCGTGCACCACCTAGCCACACCTCTGCAGCAAATCTTAGAGTGATACGTTGAAAAACTGTTTTTTGTGGACCGCCCAAAGAAGGGGTCGAAGCGTTATTGTACATGCTGTAGTTAGATTAAAAAATTTCCTAAAAATGCACAATTGGAAGCTTTGGAACAACTTTCACAGATCAACTGGATTTTCGTATAAGCATGGTGCGGTTGTGAAAGGAAAAGAAAAACTAATCGATATTCAATTTGAAAATCTTGGGCCAAAACCACTATTGGCTTCAAACTCAAAATCCACAATTCGCACATGCCTACTCGCTAGCGTTTCGCTTGGACAGCCCACGGGCTCGAACAGGATATGAACTGCAGGCTGGTGAAAAATGGACGTATGGAGGCTTAACAAGTTCATAAAGTTGAAGCTTGGACGAGTTGGCATGACATGATTGAAATTTTAAAACTGCGCAAAGGACGAGGGACAAGATGAAGAAAGACACCGCGCTGCGCTGTCTTTCTTCATCTTGCCCTCGTTTTTTGCGCTGTTTTAAAATTTCAAATGAACAAGTTCGGCTGGAATTTTTAAAGGGACACTGACACCCCAAAATTGTTCATTTTTTTACTGCTTTAAATGCCTTGAAATTGGGACGAGCACGTAAGTGTTCGCAATGAAGTGCTAAAAAGACTGCGCACTGAGATCAGAGACTATTCTGTCCACATCCAGGGCACCATCCGGGGTGCCCACTGCGGTTGGTGTCCCGCGCAAAGAGGCTTCCTAAAGACAATGAGACGGTGACGAACCTTGCTTCGAGACTGCTACGGCCAATGCAGCGTTGACCACCGCCGAGGATCTATGAGACTTCGAAGTTCTATTAAATTGTCTCACGCAGAAAATGATTGGCAGATCCAATACTCGGTTCCACTTTGTTGTAGTAGTAAAACAATATTGAATAACCCCGCGTCGCCAGCCGGATTTAAAATGGGGATATCTGACTTCTGCATAGATGCACCAGTTTGTGTCGGTCGAAATATTCGATAAATATAATGAGATTCTCACAAAGCAGCGGAGAACAAATGTGGACTGTGAAAACACCACCTAACGCTGGGGGTTCTTCATAGCCCCTGATTTCCCTGAGAATTTGCTAAACATACCAACAAACATCGCTGAAACAGTAACCCAAATATTGGACCAAAATATAAAAAGAATGTCGCGGCCACTTTTGTACTCACCGTGTTTTTCAAAGGGACAGTCTACTGGCAACACTAAAAGAGTGACGTCAGCGGGAGGCAGGGGTCAACGGCAGGGGTTCACTCTTTGCACTGTAGACTTTGTTTGCAGCTGATTACAAGCAGTTTCATGGTGTCGAATGCTTTAGGAGCTCGCTCCAGCGCCCGCGTAGCAGCACGAAACAAATGTTCGACATAGTAGTCAGTGGCGTCGCGAGGGCCAGCGGCACCCGGGGTGGTAGCCCGCCGCGACAATCCCACCCCCCCCCCCAATCCGCTCGCGTTGCCCACCGTGACTTCCCTCCCTCCCCCCCCCCCCCCCCGCTCTCGCGTGGCCCGCCGCGACACCCCCCCTTCCCCCCGCTGTCGTGGCCCGCCACGACACCCCCTGAGCGCTGCACCTGGGGCGGTCCGCCCCCCGCCCCCCCCCCTTGTGACGCCACTGATAGTAGTCCATTTTTAGACTGTCCGTTCGACCTGCAACTTGCAAGCCCACTGGCGTCAAGGCACTGAAAAGTGCGGGTATATTTGAATGTTTGTTTTGGTATCATGTTCATTCGCCGATTTCGCAATAACTATTCTGAATTTCGCGATACCAAAAAGTGTAAAGACCGGCGATTCCGAAAATGCCTATTGGTGTCAAACACGAGCGGTCAGTGATGACATTGGTCTTGAGCATCGGATAACGACGACATAGAATTCTAGAGGTTGTGGGAGCGAGGGTCGGCCACCACGCCCAGAGGCCGCTGCCTACCACTCAGAGTCTCTGCCCAGAGTGGACAACGTCCGAGGCGCGCAACAGCGCACGAAGGACAGGCGCGAGAGGCTCATAGAACCGATACGCTGTCTAGCTAAACAAGCCCGCGTTTGCCCACACCAGGTGTGGGCACTGCGCGTGCGATGAAACCAAATTCAGGAGGAGTCAAGCGTCTGCGCATGCGCAGTGCCGTCGACAGCGCCACAGCAGCTGCGTGACGTCATGGCCACGTGTTGGTCTATAAAAGAGGGGACACGCCCACAGAAGGGGAGACGGACCGAGGTCACGGAGGCGTGTAGATCGAACGCTACGGCCATGTTATACTTCAATGTTAACAACCCTATTTGCTGTTACTTTAATAAATGTAGTTTCTTGTTTTGGAAACCCCGGCTTCGTGTTGTTCCTCCCGGATGGGCATGCAGCAAGGCAACTCCTACCACAAGGTAGGACTGGCTGGATAGGCGCACGTGACCCCTTCTGATCCTTTCAAGCGCGTGATTCCCACTATACTTCGTTTCAGCTTGGGTCCAGTCGCAGCCGATGCTACAAGCGCGAGCTCCGGGCTTCCAGCGTCCCTGCCAAGCACGCGCGCTCGTGCAGTACAGGCACTGTTCAGGGCCACACGCTCGTGCTTGTAGCATCGGCTGAGTCTGGACCCAAGCTGAAACGAAGTATAGAATATTTGCTCCGTAAATCGGTGGGGCGTTCACATCTTCACAACTGGATATCAATAGGAAAAAGGGCAAACAGCGCGCAAAATACAGGGACAAAGTAGAAAAAAGTGCACACAGGACAAGTGCTGACTCTCAACTGAACTTTAATAGAAAAAAAAAAACAATCAGCAACACCGAACATATCACGGTGTGGCCAATCAACACGTGCCTAGAAATGCCATATCTTTGGTGTGTAGATTCAGTGACGTCAGGATAAAGCATTTCGTGCCTTCTTTTTTTAATCGCATAGGCTTTTAAAATTCACCTAGTCATTCGGCTTCTGCCCTTGCCAATAATCTCTGCCTTTTTTGAAGATGAGTCCACACCCACAGCTAGCACAATGAAGGGGCAAGTGCCCCTCCACCGCTCACACTTCTGACTGTCATTTCAGGTCAGTGGGAGCGCTGAGAGAAAGGGGGGGGGGGGGCTTTTTATTGTGCTAGCTGTGGGTGTCTACCCATCTTTAAAAAGGCAGATATTATTGGCAAGGACAGAGACCGAATGACTAGGGGAATTTTAGGAGCCTATGCGATTAAAAGAGAAGGTACGAAATGCACCAGCCAGACGTCGCTGAATTTACACAGCAAATAGGGTGCCGTACCTACATATCTGTCTGTCTCAGGGTGAAGACATCCACTGTTGCCCTGAATGTGCCAGCGCGTGACGCTCTCGCGCACTCGGTGCGCGACTTGGGCGGTAAAATGGCGTCTATGCAATAGCCAGAGCTACGCGCTCGAGCTGAGTGACACCAGATTGCGCGCACTTCAAGACGCATAAAAAAATAAAAAAAACAATTGGGCGGAAAAATGGCTGAGATGTCACCACTCAAGCAAAAACGCGCGTGTGTATGAAGGCACTCTAACAGCAAATATATTGCATTTTTAGACACGTGTTGATTGACCACCCCGTGATGTGTTCGGTGTTGCTGATTTGGTTTTTTTATTAAAGTTCAGTAAAGAGTCAGCGCTTGTCCTGTGTGCACTTCTACTTTGTTCTGTTTTTTCTTTTTGCTCGTCTGCCCTTTTGTCAGTATGAAGCAACTACCGCACATTACCACCCCAATGTTAATATACCTTATGTGAAATCGCTTGGTGGTCTGACAACACCGAGAGCGTCACCATTTTAATGTTGGCAAGCGTCGTCGGTACCGGAGCACGGTAAAGGCATCGGAGACCACCGTACAGGCAGGGATTCCACTTCCGGCTTTCAGCCAGAGCGGACGGCGCAATGAATCGCTCCCCGAAAGAGGCGGCGGCCGTTATCGGCCGCGGTGAAACGAATGTTTCTTTTCTGCCAAATGATTACCGTCTACTTTTGCCTGCTCTGCCCACCGGAGATGCTGCTAAGCTCAGCGTGATTCTTCACGCTGATCTTCAAGGAAGACCCTACCGGATTGAAGACTTCCGTGAACCGTTGGACAAGGTGGGAGTTCTGCCGGGCGTGGCACGTCTGGGGGCCTTCCAGATGAGCCACGTCTGGCTGTTGAAACTTCATTCTCTGGAAGCAAAGACCAAGCTTTTGTAAGCCGGCAGCTTACAAGTGAAGGGCCGCTTTTGCCATCTCGTAGACCCGAGTCGGAGTGAGCTGCGCATCAAGCTCCACTGGGTCACGTTCGACGTCCCAGTGGACACGGTGCGTCGTGCCTTCGTGCCCTTCGGCTCGGTCAAGAAAATCATCCGAGAAAAGTGGAAAGTGCCAGGCTTTGTCGACGTCGAGTCCACCACGCTGGTGGTGCGGATGACGCTGAAGGACGGCGTTTCCCTGGAAAACCTCCCACACCAGCTGCGGATCTGCGGAGGGAACGTCCTGGTCGTCGTCCCTGGTCGTGCGCCGATCTGCCTCCGGTGCCACCGAGCGGGGCACATACGCCGAGACTGCAGGGTGCCCCGGTGTAACCTGTGCCAGGCCTTCGGACACGAGGCCTCGTCGTGTGTGAAGACGTACGCCCGCGTCACTGGCAACAACACCGCCGTGGCGTCGGACGACGCCGAGTGCATGGACGTGTTCGAGGCCGAGAGAGCAGCAACAGCGATGACGCCGACAGACCAGCAAACCCAGGGTGGGCCCGCAGAGAACGGCGGAGTCTGTGATGAGGCGAAACGAAGTCCCTCGCCCGGGGCATTAAAAGAGAAGGCGGCCCCCGAGGCAGTCGAAGAAGTCGCGGCTGAAAGGGTGACGGACACTCCAGACGTCCCAGCGGCAACCGCCGTGATGGGGGACGATGACGGCAAGGACCGGGTCGACGAAGACGTCGGGACTAACGTTCATGACGAAGTCAAGGTCAAGGGTGACGACGACGGCAAGTTCAAGGAGGGCGAAGGTGGCGTCGACGGCAGGCTGAAGGACGCAGAGACCGGAGCAATGAGGCGACGGCACGAAGGCGTAAACTCCAAGATCGCCGACAGGGAACTGCGACGCCTCGAGCGCGAGTGGGTTGGCAATGGGGGACTTAACCGTGAACGGTCGAGGTCTCGCCAGCGCAAGGAGGAGCAACCGAAGTGAGTTGTCACGGCCTTCACTACTGTTGCAAAAGGTTTCCTCACCAGTTTTTTTTTTTTCTAAACACAGCGCTTTCCGGTTGGTCCTACCTACAACTTTAGCATGCTGGAAAAGTCTTTGCGCGTGGGCACGTTAAACGTACGGGGACTGTGTTCGCGGCGCCGGCAGTGCCAACTAAGCCGCCTATTTATTGAGCACGACCTCGATATTGTGGCGGTTCAAGAGTCAAAGATGGAAGGCGAGGGCCAGACGGAAAGCATGGTGCGGATGTTTGAGTCGCGGTACGACGTTTGTGTAAGCCACGCTGTCGGAACGTCTGGCGGCTGTCTTTTGTTTTTGCGCAAGGGTTTGTTCACTGTAGAGGAGGTTATTAGTGATGAGTCAGGACGCTTTGTCCTCTGTGATTTTTCTTTTTCTAGTAACCTTTTCGTGTTCTGTGCATTTACGCACCGAATAGAATCGATGAAAGAGTGGTTTTTTCGAGAGTTTTGAGAAGTATGCAGTGGCGTAGCTAGACCATCTGGCACCCGGGGCCCTTAGGTCTTTTGTCACCCCCCCCCCCCCCCCGCTCCCCGAGACCGCAAAGCTAAAAGCCATAACCGCGACGCGAGGTCACGCAGCGATAATGAAATAATAAATACAGGGGTACAGAAATGAAATTCTAGCGCCTATCTGTTCACTTAGATACGGACTCCGTTGTATCAGAGCCCCCAAGACATTAACCTTTTGATATTAGACCTCCGAAAACCAAATTTAAAACGATTAAAACGATTGCTGGGTCGCACCTGGTGGATGTCGGCGAAGGTAAAAATAAAGCAGCTGGCCACAATGGACTGTCTTGACGTTGAGTGCCTCACAATCCAGCGCAACACCACGGAAGTACAGCGCATTCGTATGCACACCTACGTTTGATCAAACTTGAACCGTAAGTATGAGCGGAGCCGAAGCTACAAGCGCGAGCATGTAGCCTTGGGCTGTGCATAGATTGCACGAGTGCACGTGCAAGGCAGGGGCGCATTCTAGATTAAAAGGTTAAAACAGCGCAAAGACACGGACAAGAACGAGCTAGCCCAAACTTCAACGTTAGTCAGCGCATTCTAGCTTTAACTTCGCTCGGACATTATACTCCGTTTCATACTTAGTGTGCTACGCTGTCAAGGCTGCAGGCGCGAGACCATGGCTTCGTTAAGCGTTTCATTTGCACGCGCTCTCGTGCAAATGAAACGCTTTACGGGTATTATAGGTCACATTCAACTAATTTATGGACACGATAGTCAAATTTCAATTTTCATTCCAGTATCCCTTTAAAGACATGCGGGTAGCACTTGGCAGTAAAATATTTGAAGCAGTGTCAAAGCGCCATCGGCACCTCGTCGGCTCCCTGATACCCCGCGACCCCCAGACATCGTCCTGCGACCCCCCTTTGCACACCTCTGGTTTAGAGAACGTGAAGGCTCAGTTTAGAGAAATGCGGTCTGTACGCGGCGGCAAGCTAGGCTTCCAAACAGACCTTGTGGTCACCCTCGGTATCGCTCCGGGAAAATATGATATAATATCAAGCTCGAGCGTGCACCGCCAAGGGTTCACCGCTAACGATTCGGCAAGCAACAGCATGCCGGCGGCCGCCATTTTCTCTAAACAGAGTTTCGAGGCAATTCGGTAAGATGTTGTCGCTAAAACGAGCCTCTAAACCGCACGCCTTAAAATGGAAAGTAATGCAATCAAACAATCGTTGGCATACGGTACACTGCGGCGCTGAAGCCAGTCCGTCCACGCAGATTTCCGGAAGCTCGACGGTCTCCAGTCATGGCACGCTGTGGCAACAGGGAAACGCCGTCGCCGTCACAACATTACGAATTCACTTGCCAGAACACTACATTGTGACCGCCTCCCGACGGCGAGCGACGCGCTTCTAGAACTTACGGCGGGGTCAGAGAGCGAGGGAGCTTGCTGAGCAGAAGCCTTTCGCCAGCACCTCCTCTCGGCACTTCCCCCTCGGCGCGTGGTGCGGTGCCGTGCACGGGTGGACAGCCATGAGTGCGAGTCCGGGGTGAGGGAGACGACACGTTGAGAGTTTACCCAACACGTTTACCCCTCCCCGCGACTCCCTTCGTGTAAGACCTTCGTGTGATTTCTTTCTTCTTCGTCTGGCGCCTTCTCTTGCTGTCTCGGCGCAGTCCGGCCGTGGTCGGCGCAAGCCAGCGTCGTGTTGCGCTGGGTTTGGCGTAGACTAGGTGGCGTTGGCTCGGCGTGCCCGGGCACAGCTCTTTCTCGAGTGCTCCCGCACTTTCCGCGCTTGTTTTTTCCGCCGGTGCGCGATGACTTTGCGCGAGCCAAGCCAGTTTTGCGACTCTGCACCAGACACGTTCGTGATGGAAGAGTGGTGACCTCATGCGTCTACACATTCTTTGCCACTTACGAACCAGTCAAGCCGGGGGGATTGCCGCCATAAGTGGCACCCCCCTCGTGACTGAGACTCCTGGTACCCGGGGCCCACGGCCCCCCGGCCCCCCCCCCGTTACTACGCCACTGGAAGTATGTTCGGACCGATCGGCGTGTCATTTTGCTAGGGGACTTTAATTGTGCGTGCGCGCCTTGTGATCGGTCGAACAGCAGAAGGTTTCATGATGAAAGTGCTTTACTTTTGGGGGTATGGTCGAGCGCTACGGCCTAGAAGACGTTGCCAACTGCGTGTCTGGTGGAGGGGTTCTGCTCTTTACACACTTTCAAGGAGAAAGTCACGCTCGCCTTGACAGAGTGTATGTTTCTTTTGAGTTGCTAAGAGTGTGTAAAAAGTATGCTGTTGATCATGTGTCATTTAGTGACCACTGCATGCCTGGTTTCTTTTATGCTACAAGCATCTAAGGAAAGGCCGAAAAAGTTTGATTGGAATCTTTGGAAATGTAACACTAAGCTCCTTGGCGATGATTATTTCGTTAATTCAGTTCGTCAAACTCTAGACGAGTTGGCAAGGGCCGAGGGGAACGATTTTGGGGTAAAGTGGGAACTTTTTAAACAGGATGTAAAAATGACAGCGCTTGAACGCTCAAGTATTTTGAAACACGAGCAGGAAAAGGTAAAGCAGGAAATGGCCTGTTGAAAGAGTTATTACACGAAGAATGTTTATCGCCTGGGCTTTTCACTCATGACATTATCAGTCTAAAGAAACGTCTGGAAGCGCTAATAATAATAATAATAATAATAATAATAATAATAATAATAATAATAAGTTTTATTTTGCACCAAAAATACATGATGCAGGAGGCTCTGCAGAAAAAGCTGTCAAATAGACAGCTTGACAAAGCCGAAGGCCCCCATACTGGCAGCGTCGGGGCAAAGATAAGATAATAAACTATAGAAAATAAAAATGGAAACATAGTGACGAATCTTTTCACACAAAAAAGATAAAAATACAGAAAAGATAATAAACTATACATTAGAAATACAAAATAAAAATGGACACACAATGATGAATCTGTTTACACACAAAATATAACAAACTGTACATAATAGAAATAAAATTATCATATAGCGACAAGTCGTTTCATTCACACACACACAAAAAAAGATCAACAAAAAATGAAACAATAGAAGTTCCTGGAAACAAATTATACCCCCCCCCCTTTTTCCGTACAAGAGTTTAAAGCATTCTGAAAACGTTACGCAGTTCTTTAAAAGAAATATGTTCTGGATGAATATTTTTGTCATGTAATTTATTTAATAATCTCGGTAATTTGTTTTGTATCATTTCTAAGCCGTAGCTTGTTCTACAGGTGTCTATTTTCCAAGGCTCATTTTTTCGCGTGTTATGTACTGTAACATGTGGCTTTTAGTTTTGCCAAGTTTCTTAAAAGGCAAATGTTATTTCTTGTTTCTTGTTTATATTGTTTGCAGAGGCGGAAATCATACATTTTCGTTATAGGCATTACATTATATTTTGTAAATAGGGATTGTGTGTGATAATGATTAGGCACCTTTTCTACCATTCTCAGAAACCTTTTTTGTAATATATGCATTTTCAGAAGATTTTCTTTTGTGGACGAAGCCCAAACTAAATGACAGTAGTTGAGTCTTGAAGAAAAAGTGAATTATATATTAAGATCATAATGTTACGTGGGAGTATATACCTATTCCGATACGTCACGCCGAGTATCTGCGACAGCTTAGTCATCACTAGTCATCACAGATACTGATCAGTATCAAGGGGCTGTTGTACGGGCGGGTTTGAAACGCATATCGGATGGGGAGATTCCCACCAAAAGAGCAGTTGGCATTGAACGAAGATATGCCGCCAAGAACGAGATAAGCGAAATTCTGTATCGGGGTACGTTGTCGAGTGACAAGGAAAGCATAGAAAACGCGTTTGTAGAGCATTATACAAAGGTCTTTTTAGTTATTGCGCACCCAAGAGGGACGATTTTCGAAGTTTTTTTTTACCGTTCATGCCGAAGCTGGCAGACGGGCTTAGGGAAAGGCTAGAACAGCCTATCACGTTAGGTGAAGTCGAAAAGGCAATAGACGATTTAAAGGGGGGGGGGAAATCGCCTGGGCCTGATGGTTTAGGAGCGGAGTTTTATAAAGTGTTTAAAGATCGAGTAGCTCCTTTTTTGCACTGTGTTTTTTCCGAGGCGTTCCGACTTAATGTGTTACCCCCGTCTTTTTTGTCTACACATACTGTTTTAATCCCGAAGAGCGAGGATCCAGTTAAGCTACGCTCGGTTGGAGCGTACCGCCCGATTACTCTGTCGAATGTGGACTATAAGATTTTGATGAAGGTGCTGGCGGAACGACTACAGGGCGTGGTCAACCTTATAGTCGGTCCTCACCAGACGTGTGGTATTAAGGGGAGGACAATTGTTACAAACGTGCATGTAGCGTGAAGCATTTTGGAGTGCTGCGACGATTTCCAGCAAAAGGTTGCGCTACTACAGATAGACCTCGAGAAAGCCTTCGACCGCGTATCCCACGAAATCCTTTTTTCCATCTTAGAATATGTTAATTTAGGTTCGGTGCTGTGCGATGGGGTACGCATGGCTTACCTTAACTGCGCCACCCGTCTGGTTGTGAATAAGAGTGTGAGTGAACGTATCCCCCTTTTTTCTTCTGTGCGGCAGGGATGCCCGCTTTCGCCGCTCCTGTTTTGTATTTTTCTAGAACCCTATTGTTTAAGTGTGCTACGTAGTGGGCATATACGCGGTTTTAATTTACAAGCCAGTGAGGTTCGTTTTTTGGCATATGCCGATGATGTGGCTATTTTTTGTACCGACCAAGAGAGTGTAAAGAAAGCCGTAGAACTAACTGAGAAGTTCTGCGAGAACACGTGCAGTGCTGTAAATTGGCAAAAGTGTCAGGGGTTTTGGCATGGAGATTGGCCCGCCAAGCCCGCTGTTTTTGAACGTGTCACGTGGTCCGACACGCCGGTGCGGTACCTTGGAGTTCCACTTGAACAATACCGCGACAACGAGGAGTATTGGAATGAAGAAGCACAAGCGCTGCGCGCAAGGGCGGATAAGTGTGGGGGGGGGGGGAGAGGCTTTTCAATGTTTGCGCGTGCCTCGGTATGCAACGCCTTTTTAGCTGCCAAGGTATGGTACGTTCTGCAGGTGCTGCACTGTTCGCGGGTCAACATCCAGCGAATACACCGTGTCTTTGCCGTGTTTATTTGGAGCTCGACTTGGGAGAGAACGAGCCGAACCAATCTTTTCCGGCGTGTCAAGGATGGTGGGCTGGGTCTGTCGCATCTTTTTGTTAGACAACTCGTTAATAGGTTTTGTTTTTAAGGGACCAGAAGGATCCTCTACTGCGTACAGTCATTCAGGTGCGGCTATGCAGAGCATTGCCCGAATTTATTGTTTCGACTGATATTCATTCCAGTTATGGTGTACGCGGTTTTATGAAAGAAGTTGTGTCTGCTTATCGTTTCTTGGCGACGCGGTTTTCGCTCGAGTATTTGTCCAGTGTGTCGCGAAAGCGTTTGACCAAAGACTTGATTGTTTCCCTTTTTCCTACTCCACTGTACCGGTCCTTGTACAGTGCGGAAAGTGGTCAAGATGTTTTAAAGCGTGTCAAGCAAATGAGAGTACCGGCCTTCACGAAATCTTTTTTCTTCAAACTACACAGTGAAACCCTGCCGGTCAAAGTTTTTTTGGAAGGAAAAGGTATTCCCGTTGCATGGTCCGTAAACTGCTTACTTTGTAAAATGCCAGAGACGATAGAACACGTTTTTCTTAACTGCTGGGACGCAGTGTTCCTTTGGGACGTCCTTCAAAGGACCCTTAAAAAGGACCTACCGTTAACACCTCACGGAATCCGTTATTTGCCTGTTGATGGAGGAGACAGCATGGTACCCTATGACATGATCATGCTGGTCGGCCTCCATAGCTTGTGGCGCTGCCGCATGGCTGTCAGACACGCGGACGTCGACGTGCGTCCCGCACACAGGTATTTTGTTGAAATGATGGCTTTTTTGAAAGAAATGTTTAAGGTTCAGCAGCCACCCCCGGACTTTTTGCCGCTTCTTGAGGAGCTGGCGTCCATCACTGGTCTGTGAAAATGTTTGAAGAGCTTGATATTTGTACAATAGCCTTTGAGGCTTTTGTTTTAACCTTTTATTGTATGTGTGATGTGTTTGTCACCTGAACCAAAAACAGGCGATAAAGAAAAAGAAAAAAACGTACAGGCAGTGTGCGATGGCGCGGCAGCTGTGTTTTCCGCCCTCCGACTGTGGACTGAACCAAACGTTTAAACGGGCGGTGCAACGATTTTCAGACTTTGGCCAGTTAACTGCGGAAATTAATCTGCGTCACCCGTGGAACGAAGATCAGGAAACCGTATTTTATTGTGAGAGCTAGTTATTATGTAAAAAAATCAGCAGAACCCATCCTTTGGGAATGATTATCTACGTTAATGCGAATAGCATCAAACGGTGCGGAGTTATGCGCGTTCGTCAGGTGGCCGGCACACTCTAGATACGCCAGCCCACTCTTGAGGCGATTCTAAATTTGTTGACACTTTCACAGCCCTGCGCACGATCTCCGCAGCCCAGCACGTGCGTTTGTGTCACTTAGGAAGGCGAGCAAAGCACGCGCCATACGCACAAACACTCAAAATGGTACCGACCAGACTTTCTGGCGTCTCAGCTAGTCTCAACCAACGGTACTCTAAACGGTTGTTTATATCTTTACCATAGGACGCGCTTACAGCGCTGTCACAGCTACCGGTGCGCGCGCGTTCCATGCACGAGGGCTCATTCCGCTCTCGTGAGGCTGAGCTATACTTCGTCTCACCCTAGCATGGACTAACCGCGAAGGCTGTGCTAGCGCGAGCGGCCAGCCTTGACTGCCTTGACTAGAGCACTTGCTGCACGAGCGCTCGTGCAGCCGCCGCGGCTTCATTCGAAGCGACTAGCTCGCGCTTTTAGCACGCGCGGCTAGCAATAGTCCATACTAAGGTGAGACGAAGTATAGAGGTCTCCCGAGCGCGGGAGAGGGTGAGCTAGAGGGAGAGGGTGAGCGCGGGAGAGGGTGAGCTAGCCCTCGTGCATGGAACGCGCGCGCACCGGTAGCTGTGACAGCGCTGTAAAGCGCGTCCTATGGTAAAGATATAAACAAATGTTTAGATTGCGGTGAATGACTGCCTTCATAGCTCTGTGGTTAGCGCGTCTGCCTGCTGATCAAAGGGTCAACGGTTCGAATCCCAGCCGGCGCCGGTCTTTTTTATTTATTTATCGACCCGCGGCGTAAGAGGTTAGATAGCCAGATAGATAGATACATAGACGAAAAGTGCGTGAAGTAGCCAAAGAATGCTATTCGCATTAAAAATGAAACAAATTGAAGGTCAAAATACCTCTCAACTCTTTATGTCGCCTTTCGAGTGATGTACTCTGGGGGATCACGTGGTTTCCCCTTGGGTTCCCTCTTCAGAGATATAAGCGGCTTCCTCCGCGATTATCGACTTTTAAAGGATTAGCATCGTTGAAGGTCGCGGCGAGTGATCGACACAAAAGACGGTTCGCCACGGGGGTGACGGCGAGTGTAGCAGCGGAGGGGGACAGGTTATGTTCACTTCCGCGTATCCCCCAGAGTACGTCACACGTCAGTTCCGTTAACCAACACACGGGGGCTGCAGATCGGCAAATATTTCGTTTTCTTCTTTGCGATTACGCACGGGAAGCAGTTTTTTGGGGCAAGGTGACGCGTTTTTGATCACTTGTGGTTGGATAAACAGCATAACAAATACAAATTGCCAATTCTTTAAACACTAATATCGTTGCACTATCCCTTTAAACAACCTACCGGAATTGTGCCGAAACTCTTGGAGGCCTAGCAATGCACGCTGGCAACAACTTACAGTGTGTAAGCTTGCACAGCGAAGGCGTAGGACTTGCACCGCTGCTTCGACGAGGTTGTCGCCAGCGTGCACAGGCAGTTGTGTCAGACAGTTTGCGGTAGGTTGTTTAAACTGTTCGTCCACATTTCATGATCTGAAGGCGGAAAACACAGCTGCCGCGCCATCGCATGCTGTTCGTGCATGCGGTTGTCTCCGATACCTCCGCCGTGCTCCGGTACCGACGACGCTTGCCAACATTAAAATGGTGACGCTCTCAGTGTTGCCAGACCACCAAGCAATTTCACCTAGGGCGCATGGTTGTTGCACGCTCTTTGTCACTTCGATTCTCTATTGCGGTGGTTCTGAACCATTGATATTTCGCGGACCCGATGTGTATCGCGGAACTGATGGAGGACCCCTTTCGTGGTGGTGGTTGTGAAGGGGGGGGGGATGTATAGGTTAATTATGATAGTGATCTAATAAATGGATATAACTAAGGACCAGTGTGAAGTATACTCCTCTTGTTGACATATACAGGAGAAAACTCACCCGAAAATAGGAACGTTTCTTCTCAATCTGAGAAAAGACAACTCTTATTGGCGCGGTTTCACCAATGAGGCTGGGCTTCGCGGACCCTTAGAGTGCATTCGCGGACCCCCGTTTGAGAACCCCTGCTCTATTGGTTCAGACTATGGACGCCGTCAACAATAAAAAATGTGCTGAAAATTTTGAACTTATTTCACCTATTATGTTCAAAATACATCAGATTTCTTCTTTATTATAGTTTGTATATGTTGATAGAGTAGTACACATTAGTTCGAGCGAACGCGATGCAAATTAAGAAAATGTCCAGGGCACTATCTGAATGCGGAAGGCTTCCTTATTCCGAAATGCTATCTGGCTTCCCCAGACTCACTCTAGCTTATTAAAAAAAACTCATATTTTGTTCGCTACCGAAACCCAAACGGCAGTTTGGTACTTTAGGCCCATGTTACGAATTACTAAAAAAAAAAAAAAAAAAAAATTAAGGCGCCGGGTGGCAAACAAAACACAAAAAAACACACTTTTCGTGTAAGGCTCGTCAAATTATGAGTCGCTGGAGGAAAGCCGCCTTCTGCGTTAAGTCTTTACTTCGAACTCTTTTTGTTCGCGTTCCGCCTATTGAAAAGCATGCGGGAAGTGCCTCAGCACGCACCTTGTATCGCTGCGCCGCAGTGTTCTTCCGCAGAAAAAAAGGCCGTCTGCTTTCATCGACGTCACACTGGTCACGTGACCGTGACGTCAATTTTCCCCTAAATCTACCGGAGAAACTGAATTTGGTCATAGCCGACGTGACACCAAGTCGTGTGACATCATTTTCCCTCTTAATTTAGCGGGAAACGGAATTGGAGAAGGCGGGAAGAGGAGGGAGGAGAAGAGGGTACGGATGAGGAGGAGGGGCATACACTCCCCTCCGTACCCTCTCCTCTTCCTCTTTAGGAGCTCAAGAGCAGGGAAAATAATGCTTGGAAATTCATTTACTAGAGAAGCAAGGAAAAGAAAAAGAAAAAAAGCTCGTGCGCGACCTGAAAGACTGTGCCATTTGTGACGTCACACCATTGGAGAGCGCGCGAAAATTTGAATGTTGGTTTCGGCATCATCTTCATTTATGGTTTTCAGCAATGCCTATTTTAAATTTTGAGACAATAAATAGCATACCGTGAAGACGAAAGTCCGGGTATTCAAGGAAATGCGATTTGTTTGGGTAGTTAAAAGAGCAGCCTGAGTACTTTAGAGGAGCTGTGCAAGTATTTTAATGTTAAAAGAATTTGCATTTTGTACTTTTGACATTGTTTATCTTGTCACAAAGGACGGAAAACACATCTCCTTCCTTCGAAATGTTGCGATTCCGCCGCGTAATCGCGAGGCAAAAATTATGATATTTCCCGATCTGCATCTGCGAGCGGTGGCCATGAGAACTATGCGGCTTGACGTCAAAGGGGGACTTGTAAAAAAAAAAAAAAATAGCACGTTGTGCAACCACCTACTCAATAAAAGGTAACCTTTTTTAGAAATCGTGTCGTTCCGACATAAATATAAATGCATCAAAAACCTGGTATACCGTCGACAAAACTTTTATTATGCGGAGTTTCAGTAGCGCCATCTATCCGAGGTCAACAAAACTGTCAGCTCTATCTGCCAACGCGAAGAGCCGCCATAGGACCGAAGCGCTCAAGTTTCGCCGCTGACTACAGCGCCATTCCAGCCCCTGGCGGGACGCCCCAATCCGAGTGGCTCGTTGTTTTTCGCCTCGCTTCTCCGCCGTAGGCTGTCGGGTACGCTAGTCGATAGTATTAATTGCGATAAAGAAGATATGAAAGCCCGGCTAGCACAAATATGTCGTTGTTGATTGCAGTAACAACCTCCGATATTGTTGTAGTCAGTCCTTAAAGTTCTACCGCTTCCCTGAAAAGCCGTGCGAGACTCGAACGGCGCCAAGCCTGAACCACGGCAGTACTCCGACAAAAGTAAGTTTCTCGTTCGTTGGAAGATCAGTTTTGCTAAATACGCCTGAAAACCGAAATGGAATTGGTGCCAGAACAAGAACAGCGTGACTACCGAACGCGGGAAAGTCAGTTGGCAGTGCCTGCGTGACGGAATATTTGATTTACGTGCGCGTCTGTCCCTTCCCCCGAGGTGTTTGACGGGGCCTCGATCGCGATGTTGGATCCCTTTGGCACGAATATTTCAACTATAATCACTGGCAGGATGAGAACGGCAGGGAGGAGCTTCAGTTACCCTCCAGCACTAGCTTCCAACCTTCGATAGGGCTTCTGTCTCGCGAGCCTCGAGCGTGAACGTGCAGCCAAATCGCAGCGAAAGGCAACGAAGACGTGCTGGAGGTCGGCCCGTCAGAAGAGACGCCCTGCCGTTCTGACTTTGTCAGCAGACTTCTAGCTAGGGGAGGGGCTTTTGGGGGTTGCGAGTGCAGCTTTCTCCTGCCGTGTGTGTTTCTTAATCGCTGTTCCCGTTTTTTGAGCTGTTTATAGCCATCATGTACGACCCTATAATAGGCACATGCATCCCCCCTCCCAAACAACACACACAAGGAATGCACATCCAAACCGCCTCAACCAGCCCCCCCCCCCCCTCTTTTAAAATAAAAAAAAGCCTGATTATGTTTTTACTTGTTAGGGATAATAAGTTATTATTATTTCGTGTCGATTTTCCGCTGATCACACCGGAGATCTTATAATATTGATTTATTTTTCAGTGGGGGCGGTTCAGTTTTGATTCCGCCAACGTCAGCGAGGATCTGCAACGTGCACTTCGTGAACACCTGCAAGGACAACACTGAGGCTCATCCTGCAACAAGTTACTAGACGAGATGCCAGCTGAGGTGTTGAATAAAGACTAATTGCAGGGAACCTACCAACCCTGTAATTGCTCGTGAAAGATTCTTAGTTAATTTAAATTTTCACTCCCTCGCTCGAATATACAGGTGACCTTTCCTCATCTATTTTGCATTCTCTATATGTGCCCGGTTCTTAGCCAGTTAAAAGTATCGTTAGTTGATTGGCAACTTCTGTAGTCTCTTCTGTCTTCGAGTTACATGTTTTGGTTTAGTCTGTACCCCAAGATTCAGTATAGCTTGGCTAAAGATAGATAAGCTTAGGTGATGACTGCTTTCTCACGAACTGGGAGACATCTTTCGTGAAATTTGGAATATCATGAACAGCTGATCTGCCGTGCAAGATCCCTCAAATAGTCGGGGTTCTCGGCCCTACAATTTCTTTGACAGTCCTTGCTTCTCGAGATGTGTACATCATCTGCAAGTGTCCTGCCAGCCATACTTCGAGTCTGCGCCAATGTCACCGTGCTAAGAACATGAGAAGAATTTTTATATTGTCACAAGGTTGTGTGTTTACCTACTCTTGGTTGTGATGAAACTCAATAAAAATCTTTTTCACTGTCAACAAAACATTTCTGAAAGCGTTGCATTATGCTGCTGTACCATATTTTCCAGACTATAGTCCGCAGGGGCAAATTAGGGATAAAAATAAAAGATTTTGCTTAGATTGTACACACACGGTGCATAGTCCGCACCTGGTGCTTAGTCGTCACGAATATCTTCTCATAGATGGCACACCTTGAGAAATGTCTGCTTTCTTAACTCACAAAAAAGCCTATAATGTGACATAAATCATCATTAACTTACTCTTTCATTCACAAAATCCGTCTCGTCATAATCAACAATATTGAAAAACAAAAATCCCCGCATAGTCCGCACAGCCTCAAATTTCAACTTTTAAAAGTATAGCCCGGAAAATACGGTACATTCCTGGAAACGCTTGAAAACATGCAACGAAACAAACTTTATTCAGTGAAGCAGCAATTAAACACTGACAGGCATGGATTATTTTTCCAGAAAATAAAAATTGTTCTAATAATGGCAACCTATCATGTGTCAGTGGTGTTTTCTTTGCTACACAACATTTTCCTCCTAAAATGTCCCACACAGGAAAGTATGAATCAAGCCCCCATTCAATATTTGAAAATCTTGCATGTGGATTGGACACCTTGAACCTGAAAGAGAAATGAAGTTTTTATAAATCCATCCAACTGAACAGTGTCATGAAAATTCGACTAAAATTATGTGCAGTCATCTGCATAGGAGACATTTATGCAGGAGATTTAGTCTAGGCTAGCCTCTTTTCGTTTTCAACTGTTTTGCCCCTCTTTCTGACAGAATCTCGCGGCACATTATTGTTCAAACTCGCAGAAAAAGTACCATTAATCAGCAGGAGCAGGTCCCAGTAACTGCAACCTACTGCCTCAGTGAAGTGGGACAAAAATACCTGGTAATAAATCTACGAGGCCTTTGTTCAGGTCGTGCCCTGGCGTTTTAGTTCCCTACTGCTGAGGCAGGCTGATGCAGGAAGCGTGTTCAGCAATACTAATAAAATTAAGATCGTCGGCACAATGCTCGCACCGGTCCGCGACTCCAGCCCAGCGAGGACCTGTAGTCTCAACTGTACGCGGGGGACTTATCTCTTCCCGGAATTATCACCCTATGCCCGCACGATCCGCGACACGTTAATATTTCTTCGACGTGGACGAGCCCGAAAAACTATCCCACTCGTAGCCTCTAGTGCGAGAACGTAGTCTGCCGGTAGTTTAGCGACCGAAAAATAGTATCCCGACGTCGTCTAACAGGACTCACGAGAACAGTGGTTCATTGTGAATAGTAATCTGTCTTTTAAGAGGAGAAGGCACAACGTTATTACAGCGCAAAATTTAAACAAGTGACGCTCACCTGTAAAGTTATCTCGTAGACGCCGCACGGCCGTACTTGCGAGGCGGACCCGACTCGTTGGCGGGGAAATCAACCGCTTTCTCGGCGGAAGATGCGTGTTGTTGAAGCTTCTCTATCGTTTCTTGACTCACCATGAGAAATAATTCTCGCACGCTTTCTATCCTTATCTAAATCGTCACCGTACGCTCGAAACACCTGCGACGCCAATGCAACGCTACGAACGCGACCGATGCGACACGACCATGTGTTGTACTGCGGTGGCGCTACCATCGCAATTTCGAAGCGCCCCCTGGTTGGGCGAATCGATTCTATAAAGCCGGTCGGCCGCAAAGAGGACGGCCGGACGGCGCCGCAAGCGCGTCGTCAAGTAGTCCCGAGCGGGAGAGAAAGACCACTTTACCGGAACCCCCCCCCCCCCCCGCCCGTCCCCATTTCATGTTACAGCGCACGTGACTCGGAAGATGGTGAAGGAGTTTAGAGGTGCCAAAAACCTCAATCTTTGTCATTTTTAAAAATAAAACTAAAACATGCAGGCAAAATATTTTTTTTTTTAACTTTAGAAGGGTCGAGATATCAACTCTCAGTTATTTAAGCAAAGTACTGAAATTGCCGTATTTACTCGAGTAATAGCCGCACTGTTTATGAAGAAAACCTGAAGGTTCTCTTTTCTTTCTTTCTTTCTTTCTTTATTATTCCTTTGTTATTCTTTTTTAAATACACAATCGTTGCTTGGACCCATAGCCGTGGAGGCTAGTCGCGGGTCCAACATTAGAAGTAACCTTTACAATGCGGCAGGCAAACAAAACAAATGTACGCACATATCAAAGTATTCACAAAAGAATATACATACTAATTAAAAAAGAGAACAAAAAATAGAGAGGGCATGATATTGAACTTATTCATTGGCTTACAAATTAATTAAATACTTCTTTAAGGATGGCAATATATTGGGTTTACATTTAATGTCGGTAGGGATATCATTCCATACTAGGGCACCGTTGAATTCAATAAGCCTTTCTCCATAAACATTTCGACAAGGTGGCAAATTAAACAAATTATTTGTTGCAGCTCTTGTATTCCGTAATGGTAATTTAAATAGATGTAATGGGAGTGGGTCGTTAGTTTTTATTATTTTAAGGACTGTTTCAGCTATTTTTAAGTTGTATAGGAGGTCTAGTGGCAGCACACGAACTGATCGAAATAGAGGACCACTTGGTTCGGTATATCTAGAATAAGTAATGAGTCTCATAGCCCTTTTCTGTAATCGACTGAGTGGCTCTAAATACGTGGTGTATGTTCCGCCCCAAGACTCTATACAGTAATTCAAGTGACTGTGTACAAATGCAAAGTATAGAATGCGCAGTATAGACGGATTAAAAAACTCCCGAGCCTTTAGTAGAGTGTAGCATCCGTGTGCAAGTTTTGTGCTCATGTTTTTAATTTGATTCTTCCAATGCATATCGGTTTCAAACAAGACACCTAAATATTTGTAACAGGAAACATGCAGCAACTGCACGTTATCTAAGTAAATAGCTAGTTCTTCAGAATTTGTTTGCTTTCTCCTAGAGTGAAACACAGTGTACTTAGTTTTTTTTATGTTAAGTGTGAGTTGGTTACTACTGAACCACGTTAAGACCCTTGTTAATTCTTCATTTATTTTACCTTGTAGTTCACTTATTGTGTCCCCGACAAAGACTAATGCCGTATCGTCTGCATACATGAATGCTTCAGACAGACTTAAAACAGAAGGAAAATCATTGACATACAGAGAAAAAAGAATGGGCCCCAAAACAGAGCCCTGTGGTACGCCTGTAAGCACTGTTTGTGGTGTAGAGATAAAATTATTAATCGTTACACATTGTGTTCGTTTAGAAAGATAACTTTGAAATAACTCTAATATCTTTCCCCTAAAACCGTACTCATGGAGCTTGTTCAATAGTATGTTGTGATTAACTGTATCGAAGGCCTTACTTATATCCAAATAAACAACCACAGCAATTTTATTTTCATGAAGAGCCTTATTAAGAAGCTGGGTTAACACGAATACAGCGGAAGAGGTAGATCTGTTCGGCCTAAATCCGTGCTGACTAGGGCAGATAATATTGTACTTACTTATAAATTCCTGGATGTGTTTACAAATTATTTTTTCAAAAATTGTATTAATTACACTTAATACTGATATTGGTCGATAACTAGACGGCTCGGAAGTATTGCCCTCTTTAAAAATGGGCACAACCTTTGCTGTTTTGAGATCATTGGGATATATCCCGCTTTCCAGTGAATGATTAAACAGGTGTAGAAGATGGACGCCTAAAATGTCTATATTATCTTTTATTAATTTTACTGGAACGGTATCGAGCCCGGCCGATTTGTTTACTCGAAGACTTCCAATCGTAGACGCAATTTCAGCCATCTCAATTTCCTGTAAGACAAAGGTATTAACAACCGAAGCCGGTAACCTTCTGGAAACTATCACATGTGGCAACTGTGCTGCTAGGAGAGGACCTATGTTTGTAAAGTAGTCATTAAAATTGTCTACCATTTCCTGGTTGGCTAGTTCGGGTTGCACACGTCGATTTGAGCGAAGGCCGATTGCGTGGTTAACTATATCCCAAATCTTTTGTGCATTCCCGTCGGCTTGTTCGATAAGAGAAGAGTAATATTGCCGTTTCCTTTTCCGCATAAGAGAAACAGATGCGTTTCTTAATCGCTTAAATTGTCCTAGATAATATTTGTTGCTTTTGTTTTGTTTCCATTTACGATACCAGCTGTCTTTCTCTTTCAGCACGCCTAAAATTTGACTCGTCATCCAAGGGCAGACCGGCTCTCCATATCTGCTGTTTGTCCTACTATCAGCGCTCTGCGTTGTTGCGTTTTTAAGAGTATGAACAAAGTTTTGATATTCATTGTTGATGTCATGATTTCCGCTAGGCACGCAGATTGCCAATCACCGCGATCGACAGCATGATTCCAGCTGTTTACAGGACTGAGAAAACGTCATTGCATTCGTATGGAGAATCGTGTTCTCGATCTGGTTATTCGCGGTGTTATTTATGCGCAACGTAATGATTGGGCTGTATATGTGTTCTGTGGGAAAGTAGGCGCAAGGGCCTTGTTCATAAATAGTGCGGCTATTACTCGAGTAAATACAGTGTTGCACAGCTGTTTTATAGGTGCCCTGGGGAGGTTTTCGAGATCGCCTAAATATGGCGATAACTCACTCTGCGGGCTCTAAGCATCCTAGAAATCCATAAATCATAACGATGCGCGGCCGATTTCCCTATTAAAAAAGCAATCAAAGATCGAACACATCAAGGTCATCTCCGGCGATGGGAGGAGCATTGTTCCGGCAGCCAGGACGACATGTGACCAATGAAAACGCGACATTTCGTTGAGATTGCAAACGCTGTTATTACAAAATGTGTATGCTTTTGTAGATGATAAAAGCAAATAAGAGTAGTCGAAAAATGTTAATTTTTCGCGGAGAGGGAACATAATACTGCAATAATCGTCTAAAAAACAACGCACTATGTGTTTTTTTTTTTTTGTTTTTTTCGCGGGAGTGATGTGTCTGGTCGTCAGCTCTCGAGCGCGCGCTCGCTGGGTTGAATCGTAGTCCGGGCTGTATGGGCAACGAGCCGCGCGCATTCGAGATATCACTCCGCGGTTCCACCGGTCGGAGGCGCGAGGATCCTTCGCTTGCTATTGGCTGACAGTGGTCCTGGTTTCGGAACATGCTCCTCCCATCGCCGGAGATGACCTCGGTGTGTTGCGATCTTTGATTGCTTTTTTTAATAGGGAAATCGGCCGCGTATCGTCATGATTTAGGGATTTCTAGGATGCTTAGAGCCAGCAGAGTGAGTTATGGCCATATTTAAGCGATCTCAAAAACTTTCAGGGCACCTTTAAGGGGTTTCATGGTTATAACCATTGCATACGAATGCGTAGAATACAAACGGGTCACTTGCTACAGTACCCGTCGACTGTCTCTTTTCTGCTGTATAGATCTCTTCCCATTCGCTCCCGGTATGAACCTTGATCGCCCCTCGCACAAAACCCAGACTTGCGGACTCTGCGGCTTTGCACAGAACCTTTCTCCGAAAGTGAGTGAGCAAGCGGAGACGGCCCCGCCTGTCACGGCACGCCGACCCGCGCCCCATTGTGGCTTGCTCTCCACTTGTCTGAAGACCATCCACTTTAGAACGGTGTGACCAACATTTGCTGTTAGCTCGTCGCGCTCCTCAAGTCGGCCTGCTCGCCTTTCGGGTCGGGGAGCACCCGTCTCCGAAGTCTTCGGCGAGTTCCGAGCGGACGAAGAACTTTTCCAGCGTGCGAGTCAGACTCAAGCGAATACACCGAGCTGTCGGGGGTCTGGTGTGCGAAATGGGTCGAGAGTGCCTTTCGTCTGCGTGTATTGCAGGCGTTGTGTGGCTCAACTTGGTCCAGATGTCTTAACATGGTAAGTGCCGCAGGAATCTCTCATAATCATGACGGTATTCGATATTCACTTCAAATGTTGTTGTTGTTTTCACTTTACACGAGCTAACTGGCACGGACCAAAGTATACTCGCATGCAACACAATTGACCAAGAAAGATCTTTGTTGCTGCGTAATTTCAAAAATAAAAACACAGCATATCCACGTGGTGAATGATGATGAGTGGGCGAAGCTCCGGAGTGAATCGTCGGTAAACCAGCGATTCTTCCGTTAATTCGCCCACTCATCGCCATGTAAAGACGTGAGAAACACTGTGTGTGTGTGTATACAAATCAAGTTTTATCCGAGCAGACTGACGACGCGATTCGGCTTCCCGCTCTCGCACGGCCGGATCTTGGCGGCGTCGACGCGCAGCCTGACGACATGCTTCGGCCTCTCGCTCTCGCACGGCTGGATTCTGTCTGCGAGCGCGCGCTGCCGCCGCCTTGCGCGCTCTCCGCTCCGCAGCCTTGTCTACTGCCTCCATCCAGCTAAACTACGAGCAGCGCCAAGAGCGAGTGCCTTTTATAACATGAGCTCTCGTGCATGGAACGCGCGCGCACCCGTAGCTATGACAGCGCTGCAAAGCGCGTCCTATGGTAAAGATATAAACAAATGTTTAGAGTGCGGTGAATGACTGCCTTCATAGCTCTGTGGTTAGCGCGTCTGCCGCTGATCAAAGGGTCAACGGTTCGAATCCCAGCCGGCGCCGGTCTTTTTTATTTATTTATCGACTTTGCATCTCTTGAGCCATTCATAAACTAAACCTCGAAGTGGCTACATACCCACAATAGGAGGGACAGACCCACGCCTTAAAGGGGTAATTCGCCGATTTTTGAGCTACCTCAACTAAACATATTTTCCTGACTCCCGGCCTTTACCCTTTCCGGTATGCTATTTAGTATCGCGAAATTCAAAATAGTTATTGTGAAATCGGCAAATGAAAATGATGCAAAAACCAACATTCAAATATTCCCGCACTTTTCAGTGCCGTGACGTCAGTGGAAGGGCAGGCTTGCCAGCCGAGCGAGCAGTCTAAAAGATAGAATATGCCAATCATTTGTTCCGTGCTGCAGCGCGGGGACTGGAGCAGGCTTCCAAAGCATTCATTTGACACCATGAAACTGCTTCGAATCAGTTGGGAACAAATTCTACAGTCCAAAGAGTGATCCCCTGCACTTCCACTGACGTCACTCTTTCGTTGTTGCCAGTAGAGACTTTCAGTTTGAAAAACACGGTGAGGACCAAAATTGTAAATTCAATAACTTCGTGAAAAAAAATTATTTTGACCTAATATTTGGGATACTATTTTGGCGATGTTGTTTGGCGAGTTTAGCAAAATTTCAAGCAAATCGGGGACCATGAAGAAATCGGCGGAGTACCTTTAAGGAGCTTCGCCTTAAAACAAGCGTTTTCTTTTTCAATCTCCTTCGTAAAACTTAGAGGTAGTTTGGAGGTCGCAGTGATATCACAGTCCCCAGTGACAATATTTGAATGCGACTCATAGATTGCACCTGAGTGTTTGAGCACCTCGATTTAGGCTCGCGATAACCACTGCGCTCTACAAGCATTCGTGTAGTGGGTCGTGTACAATCGCTGAAACGACGACAGGAGACCATTTGCTACATCCTCCAAGCGCCCCGTCCCGCACTTGACGAATCATGGGAACAGTGTTTTTGTTTTCATTGTGAAAAATGGTATGGTACATGACTGTTTACAGGCTATATACAGGGTATAGTCTGCGGCGACTCTCGCCTAGAGAGTCGCCACAGGACCAGATAAAAGTTAAGAGAGCCTAGCTTCGTCAAGCTCTATCCAAACCACGAAGATGGTTCTTCTGCACAAAACTTAAAAGATCACAAAGACATGCGAAGCTCTTCACGAGAAATAGGTCATGGTGGGTTCTCCACCGCGCTGGCGGAATTCCGTCTGGCTTAGGGAGGTCAAATCCTCGTTTAGTCTTGGCAAGAAGCGCGGTTTGAAGCACGAAGTCTTTGACTGGCGTCTTGCTCTTCCCGTAGGTCGCTTCTTGTTTCGCGTACACCATAGCTGGTACACCACCTCCAGCACTAAGATGCCGATCCTTTGGCCATCGGTGGTAGAGGATTCAAGGAGCGTACTGTGTGGTGACCTCCGTCCTTGAAAGCCCGTGCAAAACCGCCACGTTGCTCCACATGGCCGCGGCGTTCAGGCAGCCACAGAATATGTGTTTGTGGCTTTCCGAATGTCCGCACTCGACACAGCGATCACTGCGACTGTGAAGGCTCCACTCGGTGCAAGCGGGTGCGTATCGGAAACACCGCGTGCGCAAGTTGCCATTCGATTTCCACACGGTTGCCTTAATATACCTGCACGGAGATGCGGTGTTTCTTCTTGCTCTCCTCGCCTTGTTGCGTCAGTGGCTGCGCTTTGTCCAAGAGGATCTAGAGGGCTCTCGGGCCGGCTTTGGTGGCCGAGTGGGCTTACGCGTCTCTGCTCGGAGCGTGGAGCGAAAGCTTGAGCTGGGAACCTCCTGGGTTCGATCCCCACCGAACCCGCCTGTTTCGATCTGGATGAGTTTCGTACCGGCACGCGTTCGTGTGAACCAGTACTGCGTGATGCACGTTAAAAACCCCAGGTTAGTGGTTGTACTGAATTGGCTAAATTTCTATCTACAGCTAGAGACCGATTACCCGTTGAGGCGCATCTCCATCAAGGCTGTATAAATATACAAAGCAAGACAATTTTATTTTCTCAAGAGGGCTGGGCAGAGCTTCTTCACCGGCCAGCCGTGTAAGTTTTCATCGGGCAAAGCCTGCCGGAGTTTGTTCATGTGTTTATACATCACTTCGAAGAAATGAGGGTGTTGTTCAGCTGGAGGACGGGTGTGGTCCAGGGCTGCTTAAAAATTCTTCACATCTCTACTCAAAAAGAAGTACGCAAAGTCGTAGGCTACGTGGCCCTTGTGTTCTGCAGGCCATGTGCAGCCCTAGCGCTACACAGAACAAGCCGTGGTCGGGGATGGGGAAATAACCGACCACGGCTTTCCATCCCAGAAAAATACCTTTCTTCACCACGTGGCTCGAAGGCTGGAAAGCCGTTCCCCCGTACCATAGAAGGCTGGCCGTCGCGTTCGTACGATCTTCACTTACGTGCTCGGAAATCAAAAACCGAGCCGTTTAGGCTGTTCCGCACGTTCCTCTAACCTCCTTAAGGCCTGTTCACACATGAAGCGGAGCGCTACAAGCGTAGCGCTTACCTCGCGCTAAGCGCGTGCTGACGGAACGTTCACCAGCTTTATCCACCGTCAAAACTGTTTCATGCAGACGATAAGTAGCTGACGGCACGTGAGGAGCGCCATTAGCGCTTCGCTGCATTTAAAGCTTCAGCTCAACACTCCGTCAGGTGTCCTGTATTGGTGAAATGGATGCCCAGTATTTTGGCCTCACTCACCATTCCTTCAATGCTTGATGGTTGTCCTGCCCATCAGGAAAGGCAGCACCACCGACTTCGACACGTTGACCGCCACCCCCGATGCCCTGACGCAAAGGTACACCCCAAGGGCTGCCGCAGGCCGCCCCAAACTCCTGCTGCCGAAGTGGTTCAGACCGTGAGGTCGCCCGCGTAGGCGAACACTGTCGGTCTGTCTCTGTTTCCCGGTGTCGGCACTGGAAACAGATCTGCTTTGATGGCGGTGCAGTCTCACGCACGCACGTAATCGAAGACCGGAGCGTAGAGCACCGGTGATAGCGGGGCAGCCCTGTCGTACTCCGGCTTGAATCGGGAAAGCTCGTGCATCTTCTTCGGCCCTTTACTTGTACGGCACTGCTGACCGCCGTGTACAGGCACTGCAGGTCACCCAAAAACCGGCCGTCTGGAAGCTCTATAGTCGCTCCATGACGTGGAGCCGGAATTGGTGCGGCACGTCCTATCAAAGGCCTTTTCTTGCTCGGGACCGCCAGGGGAAGAGCTCTAGCGATGTCGCGGCTGCCCACCCAGTCGCGGATGTCCCTTAAGGCGAACCAGTTTTGTTGGATTGTTCGTCCCAGAACCGGAACACACCTGCTACGGCGACACCAAGTACCCGATGACGAACCTCCACGCGTGGTCTGAAAAATCTTCATTATTTCTAGTAGTCTGTGTTCAGCAGGGCTACTGGTCGCCACGCAGTCAGCTTCTGCGTCGCGCGTTGTCCTTACAGAGAAGCTTGATCAAACCCAGGCGCATGGACTGCGGCAGGCCACCCTCTTCCAGACCAATGTTGCAAATCCGAATGAGAGGCTCGGCCAGAAGGTCCCAGAAGGTTAGGAAAAAATTCGGCGGGCAAACTATCAGGTCCTGGGGCTTTGCCTTTCTGGAAGGGGGATAGCGCCTCTCAACATTCCTTCCACGCGACCGATCCCTTCACACTGCTTGCCTGTTCGCTCTGTGGAGACGTGGCAGCGTGTCGCACATAGGCTGACCACACGCCCTCGTCCAATCGTCGTTTTCTGTAGAGGCGCTCGAAGCAACGTCTGCATTCTTCCTCGATGTCTTCGAGCGAGGTCAGAATCGCCCCTCTACTTGTCTCAATTTCAGGGATCACGTGAGACACGCACGTAGCCAGGGGTGGGGGCCCATGCCCCCCCCCCCCCCACGATATCTTCAATTCTGCTGGGGCCTCCTCTCCCCCTTTCCCCTCATACAGCATTTTGTCGTAGGCGGGCCTCCCCCCCCCCCCCCCCCCCCCCCCCTCCGAAACAAAATCCGGGCTACGTGCCTGACGTGAGAGATTCAGCCTTCACTGTTGCGGCTAGTGCCATCCTGGTTGGAGCTTTTCGGTCAGCGCGGAGCGTTGACCTAGGAATGGGACGTCGCGCGTTGTGTACGTGTCCTTCTGCTTCTCGTCCCTTGTCATTTGCACTGTCTTAACTCTCTTAAAAAAATCACACCTACTAGCCCAAGCGTCAATCTTAGGTGTAATTCTGTTCGCAGTTCAATGTGTGCTTCCACCTACCCGGGAGTGTCCAGGCCTGCGCGACGCCTGCTCCTCAGGCCTCACCGCAGCAACGTTCTTTCGCGCCGTCGTTCTTCTGTGCGTCTTCGGCCCCAGGCCTTGAACCCATCGACGACGCCGTCTTTGAGCCCGTCCCACCCCTTTCGGTCTGGAGACCCTTCCGTCAGGTTCTCGGTGATGAACGCCCTCACCGCCTTGACCACATCCTCGTCTTGAAGGAGGCGGGTGTTGAGCCTCCATCTTGGCTCCTGCCCGCCGAAGCCTGGGGGTTACTTCGTATAGAGCTCAATCTCCTTATGGTCCGAGATGTAAGCAGTGGCTGAGCCTAATGGAACAACCTCGCAGTCTTGCAAGGCGTCCGCTAGCCCTCTTGAGACGTATGGTCGTCTCACCGCACGTCCTTGTGCTTCGAAGGTGAACCTAGGAGAGTCTTCGTGGAAGGTCACCCACGCATTCAGCAGTGCATAGGGCTTGACTAGTTGGCGGAGATCCTTCGCCTTCCACGGCTGGCTTTCCCGTGTTCCTCCAATCGAATCCTTCTACTGGTCAAGGACACAGTTGAAGTCTCCAGCGAGTACTAGTTCGCGACGGCCCTGAATGTAGACGTCTAAATTCTGGAAGAAAACATTTCTTTCCTCGCAGTCCACTGTAGCATACACGTTGGCAATTCGCAGAACCCTTTGTTCGTGCGCAGTTTCGACAGCGAGAACCCCTCCCTCGTCGTCCCTCAGGTACTTGGCGACCCTTCCCCGGAACTTCGGACAGAGCAGTGTCGCTACACCGTGGCTTTGAGGTTCTCCGAAACTATGCAGTACCGTGAACGCCACCCTCTTCTCGAATTATTTAACATCCCGTGGGGACGCAAAATGAGTCTCTTGCAGAAGCAAGACATGTACTCCCAATACCTTCATGAGATTTTCAATTATTTATTGTTTCGCAGGAGCCCGGAGTCCTTTCACGTTTAGGGTCATTATTCGCATGTCGGGACGAACGGTGTGTGGTTCGTCTTTCGCTTTCTTTCTCTGTATTTGAGGACCTGCTCTGAGCGCCTCGGGCGTCTGTGCCGGAAGAAGGTGCCCTCGCTGTTCTTCCTGCTTGTCGGATCCCGAGCTGGACGACTCCCGTGGCCGCTTGATGGACTGCGCGTGAGCTTCCATAGGGTGCCTCGTCGCTGCCACAGAACTCGGTGTTAGTGCCTCCCACGTCCATTTGGGAGGTTTGGACGAACCCCCGCTTGTATCTTCGCTTGAAGTCTGCAGAGTTGGTTTCCGTTCCCCACTGTCGGCCCTTTGTTTGTTCTCTTTCTTTTTTCCGAAGTCACTTGGCGTTCAAAGTATGTGTACCAAATATATTCAAAGTCGCGTAATATAAAGAAAGACAAGAATATGAATCTCATTTTTGTGGCCTCAAAAAAAGCTGCAAATGCAATGATAAAAAAAAATGCTGCACACATCACAGGAAGTACATATGTATACGTTAGTCTCAATATGGCGACGTACGCGGGCTCAACGTTACTGGAGCAAGCGCAGACTCAGTTTCACAGCTCCGCCTGCGACGTGGGCTCCGTGGCGGTCACGAGAACCAGCAGCGCTGCAGTCGAGTTTTGCGTCCGGATTGTCTAGCCCGCCAAGCTTGAATAGCAATATTTGACCTTGGGGAGTTGTTGATTCATACTATACTATCGTTTCACCTTCAGCGTCACAGACGCAGCCACGCTAAAGATTATATGTCAGACACTCAGAGAAACGCCACTAAGCATGCGTTGGACTCTGATCTCTGTCGGTGTTTTTCATCGCTCGACACCTTGTTTATCATTATACAGAACGTTGCCACTGACGTAACTTTTGTCGCTGCTTCATTGGTCGCCGAACTTCCTCTGTAGACGTGCCTTTGCTGCAGTCTAGGACGTCGCGAGCGTGCGGAAACGAAGTGGGCACGCTATATCACTTCACTTTATCTGCGGCGAAGCGAAGCAGACGCACGAGACAAACGCTGCGATTCTGCACAGCTGCGCACTCAGAGCAAAGCCTGAACGCACGAACGAATCGCGCTTGCACTGCCTTGCTCACCTGGGGTGAGATGAAGTATAACTGCATCTTTCACTGCAGGACAGCTTGTGATGTGATTCCGTTCTTTCTGCGCAAGTAAAAAAAAAACAAGAAAAGAAAAAAGAAAAGGAAGCTCTCAACGCTGTGGTAGCAGACAAACGAGCGAGACAAGGAAGCAAGATCCGACTGCAGCGCCGCTAGTTCTGGTGACCGCCACTCTGGGCCACTCTCCTTTGCAGGCGAGAATAAGGTGTTGCGAAACTGAGCTTGCTCCAGTAACGTTGCGCGGGCTGGACGACGCGATGGCGGCGCACGACGGACCAACGTTGCGACAGACGTGGGGCGCTACTTCAAAACTGTCGTTCATGGTACCAGCCAATCAACCTTCAAGCGCAGAACATCGAGCGGAAAGGATATAAGTGCGGAAACAGTCACATGACAAACGCTGCGAGGCTACTTCGTCGTCTGGTTCACACGCCAAAGAAGCGAAAAAACAAAGAAGAAAAATACAGTCGATCGGGTGTACCCACAGGACTTCCGGCCATGAACGTCCGTGCTCCTGTTTCCGGTTTCAAACAGCTGAGTTTTTTTTTTTTTTTGGCTTTGCTAAAAATGTACGTGACTCTGCAGCACAATATTGATTGGGCAGTGTCCTGACACCCCAATAATAATCTAGCCCAAAAATTTTTCTTTGGTGATGTCAGTGTTTTTTTAGAGGGAAACTCAGGTATAATAAAACAAGACAGCGAAGCCCAGAACACGATAAAAGGGGACCGACGGAACACAACGTTGTCGGTTACCCTTTACAGGACACAGTGGTGTCATTTACCTTTTACTTTGACCTCGACTTCGCGCTGCTTTTGTTTAATTTTTATTATGTCTATATACCAACTAGCCCAAACTTCACCGTTCATTAACTACGGTACATTTTCTCGATTTCAGGGTTACAACTGTTTTTAGTGAAGAAAGTGTCCCTGAATTACGATGTGTAAAGTTTTTCTCGATGCCTCGTGATTTCTTAGCTCAAGGTTCGTATCGGCGGTCTACGACGAAACCAAAACGACCGGTTCGAACATGAAAGCTTCACGATGGTAACCCTTGTGATCCGCTGCATGGCCATCGTGTAACGCAATGATCGTACCGCGCGGTGCCGCAAAACGTACGATTGACCTAGCCGAAAGAGCAGTTCCGATCAGTCAGGTAAGATGCTACAGATGTTTTACTGCTCATGCTTAGTATATATCGAACATATGTAGCAAATATTAATACAGGCTCACAGGTTCCTGGCCAAAAAGCGAGTTCGCCGCGATGCACGTAGGTTCAGCTCAGCCTCAGAACGAGCCCCACCTGTCTTCTGAGAACTACAATCTTGGTGGTGTGCAGTGCACGTTGCAGAAACGTTGTGGAAGCTAATCTTAAGCTCTCGCTGAGCAGGAAGAGACTAAACTATGGCCGCCAGTGAATGCCACCTTCGGCAGTACGAGGCGCTTGAGCGAGCAGGGAGTCGATAATCGTCGTGCACGATCGCTGAGAAGCTCTTACAAACTGCGGTCGCTAAAATTATAAAACATAACTATCAGAAATCGTCCGATGGGACGTATGAAAACACGACAGAAAAACACGGAGAAAGAAGTGGCAGTCGAACAAGTAACCTCCTTGAGTATGAAGATGACAAAGGGGCACAAGGTTGCTTGACAAACAGCCAATTCGCTGAATGCACCCTGTGAAGCGGATGGAAACATTTTTTTGTTTCTTGAATATCGGTTGTAAAGTGATTTGCGGTTTACCGTTAGTGCAATATTTTGGCGCTGTTCGTATTTAGTCTCGGAAAATCTATATCAGTCATTTATTCTGGTTCGACATTTTACCAGAGTTACACTTCGCACGAGATAGGCTTTTCGGGCAGGCATGTGCGTGACGTCAGGGATCGGCGGGACCAACCCCGCCGATTCCAGCATTCATACGAACGGCGGGGAGCACAGAGATGGATGTCAGTGGTATCGGACGCCTTAAGCGGTCGCAATCTCGACAACGGGGATAGTGCGCGCCTGACGAGAGTAGAAAAATGGAGGTGTACATAAAACGACGATACGCGATTATTGCAACAGCGTTGTAAGTTAACAAACAAAACAAAAAAGAACTGCTTTCTGCTCCAAGTAAGAAAAAAGCTTTTTGAACGAGTGGATTTAACCAAAGAACGTGGAATTCAAAACCAGTTGTGTGCGCCGAGAAAGTAAGAGGGACGGACGAGACGAGAGAGTGCGGGGACGTCAAAACGTGGAGCTCTGATTGGAATGAATAGTGGGTAGACTAAAGCTAGCTGCCTTTGTCTCCACTGCACTCATCGAACGCGTTTCAATGCCAAAGCCAAACGCCGGACGCAGGCGTTCCCCGTTCTAACGCGTTCGACGAGTGGAGTATTGACAAAGGCTACTAGCTTTTGGTCTACCACTATTCGTTCCAATCAGAGCTCGGCGTTCTGATGTCCCCGAGCTCTGTCCTCTCCTCCTCCCTCTTATTTTCTCGGCGCATAAGGAGCGACTTGAGGACGGCATTTGTGAATGAATATCGGAGACTTCTTCGGGTGCCTCGGACGACATGTGCAACGGCGCAAGCCACAAGTCAGGCGATCCCGATGCTACCGCCGTTAGGTCCGCACGCTGAGCAAAGTCTGTAAAGTTGCCAAACACGTGACGTCAAGGTGTGGACTGTTTGTGCAGCCCGAGCAAACGCTCCGCCATCCTCCTGGGGTGTCTGCGTCAGCACAGCGCCGCGCAAAGGTGTGGCGTACGTGGCTACCATGTGATGCGCATCCAGGGGAGCAAAGGGGGGGGGGGGATTTCTCCTCTCGTGAAATGATTTTCACCTTCTTCCTTTTAAGCGCAGACCGCATGGCGCGTTTTTGCTCGTGATTCAGGCGCGTCGGCGTCAAACTGACGTCATTTCCTGTGCGCGGGCGCGCGTTTTCGCGGGAGCGTTGGTTTCTAGCCGACCCAGAACAAGACGCGCGCGCCGAGGCGTCGAAGCGGCTCTCGCCCAATGAGGGTCGGTCGAACTATCACGTGATCCTGCACAGTACGCTGTTTCGTATTCAGCACATTTCAAAGTGTTCAAAAGCATTTTTATTTCAAGGTGTTTCTTTTTGACACACAAACCCGTTTTTGTTTACTTATTTGTTTATTTAATTATCATATTGTAGTATTTGCGTCAACATTTACATCGCGTGTTGAGAATTCTGTTATCTGGCAACGCTGATAACGCGCGGCCGGCGGTGCTTGCATGCGGGTGCCCCCGCGTCAGCTTCCGCGCGAGCGCTCATAGCGCGTCGCGTTTTCGCGTGCACAAAAACGCGCCAGGCGGTCTGCGCTTTTCAAGAGGCGGGAAAGGAAGAACTCCCCTCTTGCTCGGACCTCCCTTTGTGCACCAGTACTCGCCATTCTCTCCCTAGAAAATTAGCCCTTCGCTCCAAAATTAGGAAAGTTGCCCCCCCCCCCCCCCTCTTTTTTTTCTCACGCCCGTGGCTTCCGCAGTTTGAGCGCAACCATCCTCCATACACTCCTAAGCTGACAGTGCTGTGGAAGCAACGTACTCGTTGGGCCAGTGACACTTCTAGCTTTTGTCACGTGATCACGCTCCCTCGCACATATGCCCGTCGGTGGCACCACCGGCGGCCCATTGCTTCAGAGCAAGCAATACACGCAAGTCTATGGGAAAAACACACAAAAGTAATAATATTGAAGCTTGTACGCTGTGCTCGAAGGCGAGTATTTTATGATGTGCCGCGATCATTATATAGGGTGTTTAGAGATCGAACTGGTATTTGTCAGGCGTTCGAACGCTCATCACAAAATCAAACGTGGCGGAGCACCCACGGTCGAGCTGGTATGCTTGATCTCGTAGTGGAGTAAACAAAGGAACTTGCAGTCAATAAGACCACCCTCGGAGAAGCTCTAGAAGTTGAATGTCGAAAAAGTTCAATGTTGACAGCGGCTTTCCGGGAGTGAGCTAATTCCGCGTAGCAAAGCCTTCAAGCTTGTCGTCTGCTAAACCTAACTCATCGAAATTGCCACCGACTCCGCGGTAACTCTACGTAACTCTTGTCTCATTATGAAGTTTTTGTAAACCGCGTCTCCCCTTCCGCTAAGCCCTCCGCAACGAAGAAGTCGCTACTGCGCCTGCGCGCCGATGGCTTTGACTGTATACAGTTCCGGGTATCGTAGCGGGTGTGCAGAAAGCGTTGCGGGACGGCGAAAACTATCTACGAAACTCTCTATTGAGCTGCACTACATTTTTCGCCCAGCGGAGCCACTTTTGACCACAAGATTTATTTATAAGAACTGTGAGGGCTGTCAGTTTTATTTTTTGTGCACAAGCTACTTGACAGGCTTCCAAAAAATCAGCCAAAATGTTTCAGTGCCAACATCAGCTTTAGAAACTGGGGAAACGGCACTTCTCGTTTTTCCCATAGAGTCTCATGCATTAGCTGGTGTCAAGTGATGGCTGCCAGTGGTTCCACTCGACCCAACGTTACTAGAACCACTCAGTTGGGAAACTGCCATAGAGACTGCTCTGAAAAGCGGCACCGATCCGTCCACGAGAACCGAGCTAAAGGCAATCCCAACACCGCCACTTCTCCCGCAGCGGTTAGTCCACGAACTGCACGTGACTTCCATTTTCGTTCTAATCGGCCATTTTGGGGCCAGAACAGATACTGTGGAATGGGCTTCAGGTACCGCCCCCGACTCCCAAGCAGACGCGCCGCGGTTTATTACCGTGGTTAATATGCGCCTAACTCAGGACCGCGCTACCTGAAATCCCCGCTGAGGCAGGGTTGTATAAAAACAATATTAATTATACTGCAAAACCCTGCGAACTAAAGATTTTAGAAAACAACACGCGCCCCCATTTTGCACTAAACTCTAATAAAGTTACTACAAAAAGAGTTTTTTTTCCGTTAGTTTTTACGCAAACATACTTTCTAAAAGCTCAGGCGACACAGTTAAGACCGATGATACAAATTGGCGCTGTTGTCGCATTTAGCTCGGTCTCGGTGGACGCCAGCGGCTCCAGGTTTCAACGGTGAGTTTCCCAACTGAGAGTTCTAGTAACGTTGAACTCGACCCCAGCGATACAAGCCTCGATCCGCGAACCAGCCTACTACAATAGAGATCAGTGATACCCACGCGCAGAGAATGGGGTCAGGTGATGAAAGGAAGCGGCTGATTGGGCCGGAAAGCACCTAGCTCCCACCGCACTGTCAACTTAGGGGTGAACGCAGTAAAGTGAGACCGGGTGTCGTGTGACGTGCTTTGAGTAAAGGCTGAACTCCATGGGACGAATATGCTTCGAATAACCGACGAATTTTGGCCGGCGGGTTTTGCTCTGCGCGTGGAATCAACACAGTGGCTGCTACGTCGCGCGCAAAACGAGCGTGCCGTCGGGCGGCGTTCGCCGGTTATTCGTCACATAATTCGTTCCATGGAGTTCAGCCTTAACGCGGATGTATCACATTATAAAAGGCAGAAATCTTCCGAAGAAAAGCAGGTAGTAGTCCGCAATGTTTTAAAAATTTTGTACCGAAAAACAGGCCTTTCTATTTCCACCCTATTTCTCTTGGCCCACTAAACAATATGCTTTTATACTCCGTTTCACCATATGTTGTACCGCAGCGAAGGCTAGAAGCGCAAGCTCATAGCGTTTGCAGCTGCCCTTGGTGCTCGAGAGCTTGTGCCGCCTAGTGCCGCCGAGGTGTGCCATAGAGCAAGGAGCTCGCGCTTGTAGCCTTTCCTGCGGTACAACACAAGGTGAAACAGAGTATAGCAAAGTCCCAACCTAAATTCATTTATCCCAGCCCAAAATTAATTTCACCACCCTTTAAGAAACTCTCGTTAGCTCAGTGTCCGTTGCCGGGCAAGAACGATTGCATGCCACGACTTTTCACGAGGTTCTAAGAAACGTAGTGCGCGGGATTGCGAGCAGACTGTTCAGATTGCAGCTCCACGATGAAACGGCCAACGTGTCCAGAGGTGGGAGTAATGAGTTTACCGAAAAGAGTTATTAAATTACTTTTTGTAGTAATGAGTAACATAATTTCTTACTTTTCGTATAGGTAATTCCGTAATATATTAAATTGCCCGAGGCCGAAATTTTAATTAAATTTTCTAAGTATTTTATTTTTGTGTCAGGCATGTTTTTATGTTCATAAACAAACAAGAGGCCTTTTTTTTTACAGGAAACAGTATTGGAGGGATCAATAAAAAATATAACAAAAATAAAAAGTTTTATTTTACTCATGAAGATAGGTTTTAAAAAATAGAAAGCACTTAGGTCACCGGAAGCGTAAATCAGTTAGATCAGGAGCACTCAAACACGCAAAGCCGTTGCTGCAAAAAAAGAAAAAACAAAAAGAAAAGAAAAGAAAGCTGGAGCCAAAGCAGGAATTCGGAAGAGTAACATGCTGCGAGTCATAAAGAATTGGGCAAGTTGGTAGATAGCTGTAAAAAAATAAAAGCGCTAAAATAGACCAAGGACACAAAGACAAAGATATATGTACACATACAGCGCCTTGTAGATCTATGTATATTCCTTGTGTCTTTAGTCTCGCGTACGAATGTTTCGCATATCTCATGTTTACACTGTTTCCATCGACTTGAAAAAAAACAGTCGCCTGATTATAATTTTCTTGATATTTTTCAGGATTCCCCGATCCTGGAAAGACACTCACCATAACAGTAGAAGATACCGTTCCGAATCAAGGATTCGCAGCCGCCCGAAACTTTCTTCGCCCTTCGCCACGCTTCTGCAGGATTCTCGGTCCACACTTGGCTGCCGGCGCTCAGCTTTGTTGTCTGCTCTCGTTTGAGTGGCCTCCACCATTGTGTCCGTCCTCCGCCGAGGTTGCCTTCGCATGTACGCACTGTCGACTAAGAGTAAGGAGAGAATTTGAGAGGCGATGGAGCAGTGCAGGGCACTGTAGTTCGCACGGCGTTGGGTTCTGTTCCGTTAGGTCCGCGCTCTACATCTCGGCTGTCTTGCTCGTTTGCGGCGGTGTCAATGGTCCTTGGCTAACCGTCTTCCCGTGGGCAGAATCCGTTTCCTTTTGGCGGCTATACACCAACTCAACACTGGCATTACGCCATTGCGGCAGGTTTGTGAGCACGCGCAGTGCCAACAGTGCGAACTTGTTTCGAAACAGCGCGTTGGTCGTATATATATATATATATATATATATCCGTTCCCGATGATAGTCGGCACCTGCTCAACGGCAGGAAAAATTCCTGAGTGTCAGTTTGCCTCCATGATACAACGGTTTCTAGGAAGCTTCTTTGTGGTTCTCAGAACAATGTTCCCCAGAAGACATTTTAATAATCTAGTTGCAACGGTTCTTGCCCATAATGAAATCATTTCATTGGTCCCGCGTGTATTAGCGTTTCACCGAGGTAACTCTTGAAGAAGCAGTCACGTACTGAACCTTTGACATGAAGATGGCCTCGATGTAGTAACCAAATTTAATTTCTATATTCTCTACTTTAACTTCGCCAAGTTAAAACAGAAAATGATATTACCTGGTGAGCGTCTTCCATGGCTTGAGACTTAGCTTATCTCGTTTTTGTGCAGGCGATATGTGAGCACTTGGATTCGCGAGAAACCTATTTCGACGTAATACATTTCACAGGCTTAGGGTTAAAAGTAATTTCCGGCTAAACTACTACACGACGATCAGCGTTGGGACCGAGTTGCAATACGAACTAAGGACCCTTTAGCGAGCCGACGATGTGCGCAGGCCTAACATTAAGAATAAATCTTACGGACGTTGCCTGTCTTATTCAGCCGTCTCTTCATACCACTGACACATGTGTGCCAGGGACGGTTCTTACCCGACGCGAAAGTTACGAGGTCCCGATTGCTGAACCGAGTTACGCCCTACGCCCAGCCCCGCGGCACTAAATCTGGGAAGAGGACCTAAGCTACGGTCGCGTGTGCCGGTGACAGACTGGCAAACAACGAGCGGTCGTGTCACGCTTCAACGAACGGAATATTTGCCGAGTCCTTTGTGCAGATTCGCTGCCATCCGTCGTCGCAAACGCGACCCCTGACCTCTATTTCTATCTTAATTTTTATCTTATATGCGCGAGGACGCGTGGGCCTTTCCCTCCGACTGTGGCACGTGGAAGTATGTTTGCCTTGTGGGCAGATGAGAACCGCGGCGGTCGTGACGTTTGTGTGTGTGCGAGCCGTCGGCGCCAAATGGAGTGTGACTCGTGAGGGGTGACGGAGCAGAGCGCGGGTGTCCGAATCTCGATGAGCGTCGCCCGACTCCTGCCGCTGGCTCTGGTGCCCTTCTACTCGGCCTTCCTCTTCAAGGCGACGCTGCGAGGGCCGCCACTCGTCAAGTTTACGTTTGAGGACGTGTACGACTACATTGTGGGTAAGTCGTCTCCCGATGCTCGTGGCTCAAGTGGGTTCGACTTGGGAAGCGTGGAAACGATGCTTCGTTCCTCGGCGAAGCTGTCCTTCGTACGATGCGCTATGAGGGACAGCTCCGAGCGAGGGGTTTGACCCGAATGTCCCAAACGACATTAGGAAGTTTTAAACGGAACGTTGCCGCGCTCCGATAACGATAGCGAATAGGACACGATGAATGCGGCAGATTTCGGTTACCGGACTACAATAACTCAAGCCGCAGTCCCGCTGCTTGTACAAAAGACACGATGACAGACGTGGCGACAGATCTGTCTGCGGACAAGCGTCAAGCATGTTCAAAACGAAATAGTTTTTTTTTCCATTAGCATTAGAACGTTTCTTTTGACGAAAACCCGACGGTGTCTTCTGTTTGTCAGCGCCGAGGAGAAAGAAAGAAGGAGGGGAGAGGGTGACGCGTGCGACGCTCCCATCGGTCCGAAGCACTGACGTCAGCACGCGTCGACCTCTCCCTTTCTCCCCGGCACTGACAAACTGTCAGACACAGCCGGGTTTTCGTCAAAAGTAGACCTTCCGTTTTTATCAAAGTCACGTGCACAGCTGGAGCGGAACCAGAGAGGAGGAGGCACCGCGCAACGGGGCTGCGCGGTGAAAGGCGGGCGTGCTCACCTGCCGCCCCCTCTGCCGTTCCCGGTTGTTCTCCTCTCTGGGTTTACCTAGTAGGGCTGCGTGGGCTGCGACGTGTGTGTGTAGTTAAAACGATGAATGCGGGTCCCTCCACGAGTGGTATAGATGCAGTTCTTTCCCCGAATGGTATGGATGTGGTTCTTTCCACGAGCGACATGGATGACCGTATCCAAGGGCGTCGATGTACTCTGGCAGGCAGAGTACAGAAAAGGGGTGAAAAAAATTACAGAAGCTTAATTTGTGGGTTCTTAGAGAATGCGTTAGCATGACCCTTGGAAACGCCACACACGCCTCCCTTTGGGAAACGCAAGGGGTCAGCGTTAGCGTTTCCCAAAGTGGGGCATGTGCGTTTCCAAGGGTCATGCTTACGTATTCCCTAAGAATCCACCAATGGATATTTCTGTAATTTCTTTATTGACATATTTTGTTTGTGCACAAAGAACCACAATGCACGATATGCTTCACATAAAGGGCTGCTGAACCGAAAATCGAATTTCAGAAAACAACGCAGAATCGGTAGGCGGGAGGCTACCTCTCTATCTCTAACGGATCGTCGTATTTTTGTAAAAGAAGAGCGCGCTCGCACAAGGCCGAAAAGACGCGTGACCTCGCGATTCCCATTTCCTCCTATTTTCGCTTTGACTCCGCGAGGGCGCTGGAGAGGAAGGAGCAAGGCCATTTCTCCTCCACCTCAACTCTTCGGCGTTAAGATGACGTCAACATTCTCCCTCATTCGCTCCTTTATTTTCCAGAAATACGGCCATCCGCTCGAGATATGGATATATGAGTGATGCCTCGTGGTTTATGGCGCCCTGTTGAACACTTCTGCAAGCTTGTTTTGTGAAATCCGAAATTTCGGTTCAGCATCCCTTTAAATGGACCATGGCATTCATTTTCAGCTGCGATAAATTGGTATTTTAGTAATCGCATATCGTTTAGTGCGCCAAAATAAAACCATTGCACGTGCGTAGAAAGCCTAAAACCTGCATGCTTTTCGGTACGAAAATTTGAAAGTATAGCGGACTATTTCTTACTCCTTTCCTTCGAAAGCTCTCCGCCTTTTCACAATGATGCATCCGCGGTGCCCAATCACTTCAGCCGAACCCAGCTCACGCATTAGACACGAGCTCTGCGTCACTCGGACGTATGCGCTCGTCAACAATCAATCCGTCGACGAATATTTGAATTCGCGTTCGTGGCCAACGAGTGCCTTGACGGCACTTATCATCACTTGCGAATGAGTTCTATGGTGTGCTTAAGAAGCACGGTGGAAGCTTGGAGTCATTGCCTCCGTTGCCCACGCACGTCACAACCGCACGATGTCTCGTTTCACTTTTGAGTTGGGGATTAAAAATAAGGAGGAAGGGGTTGAAAACTCAGTTCAGTGTCCCTTCAAAGGGGTACGGAAACGGAACAACGTGACCGCGGGCTCTCTATCTCTCGCTTCAAAGTAGGTCAGCGAGAAATGCTATCCATATCGCGCTTGTGACGTCAATAATTTCTGCACGGTCAAGGTTACTGTAGTTGCGAGCGTTGCCGCTTGGCGGCGTTAACGCGTGACAATCGCGCCTAGTAGTGATATCCGAGGAATGTATACGCCCTATGGCCTATAAAACTTTCTAAAGAAGGGCTCCTGGACGGTCCATTTTCAATGTTCGTGAACATGGCGCGTGATTTGCTCGCTTTGCGAAGCGACGAACATGTGCGTGCTGGGCTGAGTGCTTGTAAATATTGGAGTGGTGTATACATAGCTTGTCCGTGACGTCATTCGCGGCCATGCCGGTATTTGGGGCTGGCAGCAGAGGTCTGCGCATTTTTATATTAGAGAGTTTTAGTAGATCGTTCCGATACCTCCGATACCCCCGATAACGATACTATATATGTAGAGAGTTTTTAGTAGATCGTTCCGATGACTCCGATAACGATACCCGATACTCTGCCTCCGCCTTTGCGCTTACATATATAGTATCGTTATCGGGGTATCGGAGGTATCGGAACGACCTACTAAAACTCTCTTGTGCACAAAGGCGGAGGCAGAGTATCGGGTATCGTTATCGGAGCCATCGGAACGATCTACTAAAACTCTCTATTATGGCAGGGTGATTTGACTCTTGGACAACGTTTACTGGCATTTCCGAAGAAGCTAAGACCGCGCGAGCACAGCTGTGATCGCTCAATGTGCGCGAGCGCACGAGTAGTCTTGGCTTCATTGCCAAGAAATGTTGTTCCCAATTTGCCTCATTGTTGTTCTGTTTAGGGTGATGTCATTTTTTGCAGCACAGCATGTAAACTCACGCTTTTAGGGCACTTTAGACGGCCCGCAAAGTCGGTTTCTCAACGTATTGCGCTGGAATTTACTACAGGGGTACAATAAGGTAGTAAAAGCTTTCACAAAAAAAAAAAAAATCAAGAAATGAACCTATTTTGTTGAAAAGAAAAAAAAAGACAGAAACCTGTTCTAAGCGATCTACGCCGCCAGTTCGCATATGATGTACACGTAGTGAGAAGTGCTGCCGCCAGATGGTGTACGCCGCGTCGAGGAGCGCCGGCCGGCCGATTCGGGTTACAAAAGTGGACGTTCCCACAAAAGCACTCAATTCGGCCGGTGCTCCCTGGACGCGGCTTACGCCATCTGTCGGCAGCACTTCTCTACTACACCTGCAACGTCTGCGAACCGGCGGCTTAGATTCGCCAGAACATGTTTCTGTTTCCTTTATTTTAAACAAAATAAGTTCAGTCCTGGATTTTTTTTTGCTGTGAACTTCCACACTTGTTTGCACATCTGTAGTAAATCGCAACATGATGCGTTGAGAAGCCGATTTTTTTTTCGGGCCGTCAAAACTGTTTTAAAAGCAACAGTTTTCATGCTTAGTACCCGACGCCGACTGCGTGCGCTCTCTGAAAAATGCGAAGAAATAACCGATAACAAAATGCCGTCGTAGCATTGTCAATGCCAAGAGCTCGTGCCTGGAGATGCGCTTTCATGCGCTTCGGAGAAAATAAACGAGCGTTCTGAACAAAACGGTAAGATGTCCATTTTGTTCCGAACGCTTTCGTTCACGAATGCGACGTGCCAAATGACTATGCCGTGACGTGTAGCAGCTATAGTACTGCGGGTTAACATACTCATTTTTTGCGTGATCCATGTGACACAAGTGTCATACAAGGTAAACCGCCGAGACTGTCTTTTGTATGCACAGCGCGGCTTAACACTTCCGATTGATATAGTGGGGAATTGAAGTAGACCGTTTCCGCAGCCCGCTAAGCACCCGGATAGCGCTGCGTAATCCGCCACAAGACCTTGAACTATGCACACAAGGCTGGCGACGCGCATGCGCAGCTGCGGCGTTTTCTTCACGCATACCATAGCGGAGGAGAAAAACGGTCTACTACAATTTTCTAATGTCCCGTTACGGAAACGTGATTGCACGGATAGAAATCTCTGTCCGTGAGGTTGATGAAGCGTTGTTCGGGGCGTTCAGTGGGTGGCGGTTCGGCCGGAGCGGTGGTGGCCAGCCGGCTGTCCGAAGACCCCGGCGTGAGCGTGCTGCTCCTCGAGGCCGGAGGCCTTCCCAACTTCTTCTTGACGTGCCGCTGCTGGCCGCCGAGATCCAGCAGACCAAGTTCGACTGGGCCTACCGGACTGTGCCGCAGGAGGTCTCTTGCTTCGGACTCAAGAACAGGGTGACTGCACGTTTCATCGAACAGCCACGGCCGTATATTAGGCCTATTTCACGAGGGCGCCGCCATCTTGAAATATCGTCACTTCCAGTATGGGCGGAAACATTGTTTTGCCGTCGCCACGCCGATAGAATACATTTAGGATGTAAGCGTAACCGTCAGCTATTCTCGTTTTGTCTATACTCTCTATTTTTCTATTATTTGCAGGTTGAAATGTTTTATTATTTTTTCGTCGCCCACACAGCGAAAAAGGTCTGTCCCGACATGCGGGTGACGGGTCTGACGTCACACCGTTGTGGTGGCGCTGCTGGGGTGTATCTCGAAACAACCCATTCTGATTTGAACCCTTCTCGTTTGAACCCATTCGCGAAACGCCCTTCGTGTTTTGACCTTTCGCATTTCAACCCTTTCTCATTTATACCCGTCTCATTTGAACCCATTCTCATTAGAACCTTTCTCGTTTGAACTCATTCCCAAAACGCCCTTCGCATTTTAACCTTTCGCGTTTCGACCCTTTCTCATTTGAACACGTTCTCATTTGAACGCCGTATTTCAAATTAATCGCCTAACGCTCGTTGCGCTTTAAACTTTTCTTACTATTTATGCCCTTCTTGGTTGAGCCCGCGTACTTAAATCTTTATTGTTTAATTAAACTCTATCTCAAAACACGTAAGTGGCGTTTCAACCTTTTTAGAGTGCTCTTGGAATTTCAACCAGTCTCATTTTCTGTGTAAAATAAATGAATAAATATAATGGATATGTTGGCATTGTCAATAACAGTGCCGGCTACTCCATAGCAATTGTTATTTGATAAAAATATAACCAGATCTAAAACAAAACGAGCACACAAGCAAAGAAAAATCTTGCCAGAGTTGCCATTCTACATATTATTACAATTCTAACATGTCCGTCGATCCATTTTCGTTGACTACCTGTGCCAGTGTGCACCGATGCGAACACTTAAAGGGTAACTGCAAAGAAAAAAGTTTTTTTAAACGGCCTATATGGGACAAACAACTCACAAAACAAATCTTCCGCGAAAAAACAACTTTTTTCTAGCAATATTTACGCCACAGGACGCAATTTAGTCGGAGTCACAACATCTCCACATTTGAAACTCCCGCTTTTCCGACGCGCGCGGAGTGGCTGTTCTACGTCACTCCGTGACGTATAGCAGCCACTCAGTGACGTATAATACCAATTTTGTGGCGCGCGATTTAAAACGGACGAAATAGCCGCAAACTGAAGTCAGTGTCGCGCAATAAGTATTGCTGTAAAAGCTTTTGTTTTGGGCGGAAAAATTGTTTTATGACATGCTTGCCCCAATTAGGCTGTTTAAAAATAAACTTTTTTCTTTGCAGTTACCCTTTAATGTCATGTCCCACACCAAGGCTAACTGACGATCGCTTACCGCTCGCATTGGCTGCATCACAAAGCAACAGCCGCGGCAGGTCTCTCGCCCTACTGTGCAACTCGTCGCTCACAAAGCGCCGCCGCCACCACTCAAGAGCATTACCAGCAGGGATCGGCAAACGATCCTCTGCCCACCCCCGCATGAATCATTTTAACCCTTTTGCATAGGATACATTGCATTCGAAATATGTTCACCGAAATATCTGTTTTCCTTACCGTTACCTTACAAGTAAGCGATTCGCAAAGCATTATGGCATTCAAATCGTATGGCTAATCGTTAGGCTACAGCTGAACGGCTCTTCTCGAGAGGCATAGTAAAAAACGTTTTTCGCCACAAAATCAGTCATCGCACCTCAATGCGATCCCATGCTCAGTACAGCTTTATTCTGGAGCTTTTTTCCCACAAGATGGTACTTAGTTAAACTATCTAAGATGACCGCAGCAACAAAACACGGACCATTCAAAGGCCAGAGAATGCCTTCGCCCTCCTTTGAAAGTCGCAAAGGGAGATCCTGATCCTGCCATCGGCAAACTGGTCCTGCGGCGATTTCTTTTTTCTTTTTTGAAATGTGGGGTTGCTGTGATGCGTGGCTTGAGGGCTTTCCTACCAAGCACAGATTTTTTTCTTCATTTCAGTCGTGAGTCATGGGATGCAAATTATGCTTATCTGGCATGCCCTGTGAGGATATTGAATTATTTACAACCGGTGTCGGAGTGATCGTACAGATCTACTGATCATTGTATATTTACCTATGTGTCGTCCGCCATGCCGTGGATTGGCATGCACTGTAGATGTCATTCTCCAAGTAGCATTTCAAGGCGTAATAAAGCTTCAGGTGCCTGGACTTTATAATGTCATTTGTTCCTTTATTTCGGTTTACTGTGAGTGCATGCTGAAACTATTGCTTTTCCCTAGCCTGATCATGTACAAGGTTAAAATGAGAAAAGTAGTTTTGAGAATGCTCTAAAACAGAAAGTATGTTTTTAGTAAGTTGGAAATGGGAGAAAGTTTAAAATGAGAAGAAAAGTCTTTTTGAGAATGGTCAAAACCCGAAAGCATGTTTTGAGAAAATTTGAAAGGAGATAGAGTTAAAATTAGAAAAGTCGTTTTGAGAATGGTCAAAACACGAAAGTTCAGTTTGAGAATGGTCCTAACGCGAAAGTTCGTTTTGAGAACGGTTTAAGTGAGAAAGGGAGAAAAGCGAAAGTTGTTTTGCGCAGGGTTGAAATGAGAAGGTTAAAACGAGAAGGTAGAAATGCGAACGGGTTCAAATGAGAACCACCCCGCTGCTGTTGTCTCGGCGCATGCGCAGACGCTTCATCGAAACTGGTTGCTGCGCATGCGCGGTGCCCACACCAGGTGCGGGCAAATCTGGACTTGTTAATAAACAGCGGTCTATAGACACTTTTTTCGGCAGCTGTGCCTGGGCGCCGCCATAACCGACCTTCAGTTTTTGCTTCCTCCCTTCACTTCATTACCACCGCAGTACATGTTAATGTCATTTTTGATTCTAGCTACTGTGTCCTTCTCCCCATCAGAGACCTTTGCGTAGGCTTGTCGAGGCCATGCTTCAGTGACTCGGCATCTCGGTAAAACAAAACAAGCGGCTATGATTTGGCGTGTGTTTAAAGCGTCTATTCGCAAGTTTCAGCTAGGGGGTCGCCGCCTTTGTGGCCAACTTCAGAAACGAAAAGGGATTGTTTTGTTTTGTATGCTCGCAACGTAGTCGATGCAGCGGCGAATCGTTTAGTATCATGAGACGTACTGCTGAATATCGGCGTATCAAAGTAATGCGGTGCTAATTTTTTCATGCTTACGTTGAACGTTGCGCGATCACTCAGTGGTAGCTCTCCTTAAATGTGCTGGCTGCCCGTGCGTCATAGAACAAAAGACGACTGCCCATCGCATCCAACTTTGTGTCGGAAGACTGCTTTTGCTGAAAAAGTTCCCGCGGTGAAACAATCGTTCGCTCGTGCCGGTGCCGATTTCTTCTTTTATCCTTGCGTTGCGTTGCCTGCAGCTACAAGATGCTTTCAAATGTCCGACCAGCTGCCCTAGCATCTTAATAAAAAAAAACGGATTAATAAAATATTGAAGTTGACAGTACACAATTATCTGTCGCAAAACACGTCGATTTCAAAGAATTGAGATGCTCATGGCGGATCAATCCCCTCTTGAACGCATCTTTGATTTCCGCAGTGCCCCCTATATTCGCTGGAACTTGCGAATAGCTTTGTCCGCGCTCCAACCTACGGCAAGCAAGAGAGCAGTCCTGCCTGTTACCACTGCGCGCTTGACTGTCGAATCTGTCAATTTGAAGGAGACAATGAACAAAATTCCGTGTCATTGAGATGCTTTTATTTATTCTATATCTACATGCATCGCCGAGCGGAATCACTGTAAAAACGGGAAACGGGGGGAGCAAGATAATACAAAAGGCGCGTAAAACCATAAAACAAAACCGTAATACAAAACTAAACACCAGATAAACGGCAACTTCGCAACGTTTTTAATTAATTGAAAAACGGGTAAACAGAGGTAAACTCTTTTAATAAATCGACCAGCGTGTTCCAGTCGGGCAGCGTGTTCCAGCCAGGATCTTTCGATGATTATATATACTAGGCGATCGAGAAACGGGGTGCGACTGTTGACTGCCACTCTGGAGGTTCCAAGAGCCCGTTTCTGGCGCAGCAAAGCCTGTGGCCTCGCGGCAAGGTGCTCGGGGGCTCGAGCGTGCTCAACTACATGCTGTACGTGCGGGGCAACCGGAGGGACTACGACCGCTGGGAACGAGAGCTGGGCTGCCTCGGTTGGGGATGGGACTCCGTGCTGCCCTACTTCCTCAAGTCCGAGGACAACAGGGATCCAGAGATTGCCTTCAACGGTATGGTCGGGTGAATACATGGGGGACGTGCACGTAAAAACAGTGCTGCAAAAGTGCAAACATCGGCGATCCATCGCACCCCGTCATTTCTATAGTTTGACTCTTTCTCCTTGAAGGGAGCACACCTGCAGGATCACACCGAACCGCCCTGAAGACACATACTGCGCGTTGGCCCGGTCTGTGGTATGCCCAGATATAAAAACAATTTAGACCGGATAGCTCTTCACATATGTAAAATGATAACGCTGACGTCGCTTCCGCATTGAACTTACATATATTTTGATACAATTAAGATGCATAGAAGTTCGTTGGCGCATTCACCAAGGATCCGCTCCCGAGATAGTGACGACGTCATGGAAACGACTATGTCAATCTTCTAAGCGTCATTGTCAGCGGGGCTTGTGGCAACCTTTTCACACGCAATATTGAAATCGAGAGTAAAAACGCGAAAATTTTCCGCGAAGTTTTTTTATTGGTTTTTGCACGCAATATTAAAATCGAGAGCAAAACGCGAAACTTTTAGCAAAGTTTGTTAATTGGTCAAACCTTTGATTGTAGTTGGTGTCAATACTGCAATTGCAACATGAGTCATGAAATCATTAATTGAAAATTTATTTAACAATTTGTTTAATAAACGGACTTACCATGATGGTTATTACCTCATCTAATGTCCCCCGAGCCTGACATTACGATGGCGAAGACGGCACCCGTGCAACCCCTACCTCTTATAGAACACACTTCGTCTGAAAATACTAGCGAGTTCAAAATTCGAGGCATGTTCTGCTGTCCTCCAGTGTAAATCCGGAGTCTAAAATACTGCACACAGACGCAACCTCAGGGCCGGTTTGCTCACCTTGCGGCCGCGGCTGCGGCTGCGGCCAAGAGGGATTTTTATGTCACGTGACCATCTTCATGGGGACAACGAAGTACCTAGCGTCCCGGCCTAATGGCGGAGAAATCCGTATCGCTTCAAGCACAAAAGCCTAATTTCGCTCGCAGACACTGTCTGCAGGGACTTTCAACTGGAGTCCAATTGACCGCCCCTTTATACTGGAGAAGCGGCGGGTAAAGTTACGGCCAGGGAGGGTAAATATGAGGCAAAATAAAGGAAAAAACCACGCGAGATAAAAGCGGTGGCAGTATGTTTATATACCTTCGCCAGCGCCGGCGGCTCGCGCTCCTTTGTGGTCATAAAGAAAAAAAAGCCTCCTTTTGTGGTCGAGAGGTTAGAGTGCCGGCACTTGGCGTCGCGGCGTGAAAGTCCCGAGTTCAAATCGCGCCAGAAACTCTCTTTTTTTTTTTTCTGCTTGTATTTGACTGTATTCTCACTAAGAATGTACACAAGGCCGTATGAGCTTTATAAAATTATTGGGCGGGTAGTTTTGACTCAGCAGTTCGTTGTTCATGACCTCGGAAGAGCGCATACATGTCTCTGGCTTTCTTTACCAACTTCCGCCATGCCTCCTGCGGCTGCCATGCACTCCGCGGAAAGCTAATGTCGTTGACAATATCTTCCCATGCCTGTCTCTTCGTTCGCCAGGTAACTGTGCTGCTGAATTTCTCTAGAATTTGTTGTTTTCGTTCTCCAATTGCTCTAATTAATTCCATTTGTTGATCCAAAGTCATTTTAGGTGTTTGCGTTCGAGAGATGGTTTGCGATGTCGACGCCTGACTCATTTTTGCATTCGGTTGTGATCGTCTGCTACCCATACTAAAATTCAACACGTAATGTGTTAATATTACAAAACGATTGCCACAGCGAGATGTAAAGAGTAAAAATATAACTTTTATCACATTCCATGCAAGTAAAAGTATAATATCTTTTAAGGATTTCGCTCAATCAATGCATCCACGGCTGCTATATTTTTTGTGTGTGTTTAATTCGTAGAATCTTTTTTTTTTTAGTTGACACGACTGCAGTGTGTATTAGTACTAAATAGGCGCCTCCTGTTATTGAAAAGAGTCGTAGCAAGAACGTTGTATATTTAAAAACACATAAAATAGTAGTTGCTGGGAAAGGATGCTTGTTTCGGCCCCGTTTGTGTGAAAGTCATAACGATGCTGTAATCTTGGTGTCCTTTTAATGAACATTATGAAACGTTCGTACTTGCGCGTTAACTTGGCTTGATCTTGGTTTCCTTTTAATGAACATTATGAAACGATTGTAGAAGCGCGTTAACTTGGCTTACCGTAACCTTTTTTTCCCCGGTTTGTCAGCCGAACAAGTGGGGCAAACAGTAAAAACCGTGTAAGGCGCAGTAGTCCTAGTGAATGATTAATAAAAAACGATCACACTTAAAAAACAAAACACACTCGCAGAATAAAAAAAAAAAAAGCTTCCGCCGAGATTTGAACCTGAACTTTCACGCCGCGACGGCAAGTCCCGGCGCTGAAACCGCTCGACTGCTGCAGACGCTGTTCGAACCGGCACTGGCACATATATATAAATACAGAACCACAGCTTTCGTTTTGCGTGAGTTTTTCTTTATTTTGGCTTATATTTACCTTCCCTGGCCAGTAACTTTACCTGCCGCTCCTAAAGTATGATGGGGCGGTTAATTGGACTTGCGTTCAAAGCCTCTGTAGTCAGTTTCTGCGAGCGAAATTAGACTTTTTGTACTCGAAGCGGCACGGACTTCTCTGCCATTAGGGCAGGGACGCTAGGTACTTCCTTGTCCCCATGGAGCTGGTCACGTGACATAAAAATCCCTCTTGGCCGCAGCCGCAGCCGCGGCCAGCATGGGTGAGCAAACCGGCCCTGGGGTGCGAGGCGTCCGCCGCAAAGAGTGAATTACCTTTTCCATCATTGCACTGCTTTTGGTAGCACTACATACTCTATCAAAATACATTTAGGTGCAATAGAGAAGCGACATCACCGTTATCATTTTGCATCGGTGAAGAGCTATCCGGTCTAGATTGCTTTAATGTCTGGACATATGACAGACGAGGCCGACGGGCAGTATCGCATTCCCAAACTCAGGAAGCAGACGACGCAGGCCTGCGTTCGTATAGGCGGTTTCCTGAGCAGAAGTAGAGTAAAATTAAGACGTCAGTATCATTACGCAACGCAAAGAGGATGCGGATGTATGGAAATCAGGACAACGTACGTTCAGTGCAACTGAATAAAACGTGTTTTAAGGAGAGCGTTGAAAACGCTGGCGAACGCCGGCGAATGCCGGCGTGCAGCGCCTGGAAGCATGGTCGGAGAGGCCCACTTAAAAAAAAAATACTCAGCAACAACAAAAAGTAGTTTTCTAAATTTTTGATATGTTGAACAGACGAGGTAGATTATACTTTTGATTATTTCGAAAGTTTCGGGCACCGCTGTCCACATTGCTCTTTATGGCTCCCAATATGGCCGTTTCTTCATAAACATGGTGAATTTCACATTTAATTGAAACGCACCAAAATAATGCTTTGAAAATTTAATTCAAGCAATTCAATTATCAATGTTAAGAGAACAGAAAAAAAGTGTTGCAGCTAACACCCCAATCAGTCAAAGTTGACTAAAAAAATAAAGAAACCTCATAAAGTCTTTTCCTTTTAGAGCTCCTATTTAAACTCAAAATGGCGTCTTTCTTTTAGTACCTTATTGTAAAATAGTGCATTTTATTAAGTAATTCGGCACTCACCTAAAATTTTGTGGTACGCATCCGTTTTTCTTTTACAATGTTTTTCTTATCTACTTATGTAAATTCAAGAAATTTAAAGCATGATATCAGCAAAAATAAAATTTATTTGTTCACAAAAGAAAAAATAATTCTTGGAGTTTAGAGGCTTCTTTATCAAAATTAATTTTTTTGGTATATATCCCAGACACGAAAAACTTTCCGCGTCTCCTTTGGCATGGAATGACCCAGACGTGATGTCAATATTGACTTACAGGGCAACTCCGGCCAAAACTCAAAATGAAATAAATTGCTGGTATCGCTGTAGTGACACAAAATACGACCCCAGCCAAAATATTACCTACGTGGAACGCCGCATTCTCAACTAATGCCGATAATAAAAATGCGAGCCGTCGCGGGCCGCTGCTCCTTAGCGGGCGGCCAGCGGGTTGCCGATCGCTAAAGCAACATTGGGCCGTGACGTCAGTATCGTTCTCTTTTTTTTCCTCCGGTCCGGGCGTTACGCGCAGGATGGATGGATGGATGAATACGGCTGAGCCCTTTGGATCGGGCGGTAGCTTACGCCACCTAGCCAATTTGTCTTACCATTTGTGCGCTTCTTTGAGCCGCTACCACCGCTACTTCGGCTTATGATTGGCATGTTTAGCCGTTGCTTTTATCTGCAGCCCGTGTAGCATCGGTATAGCCTTTTGTTTGTTTGCTTGTGAGGACTCCAAGACTCGTTTCAGCGAGCAACTCGGTGCGCCCAAGACTGCTGTTCCTCGAAAGATGCCCAGTGCAACTTGTAGCGCTGTGGGCTGCTCAAACAACCCGCTGCGCAGCACGGAGTGCTTTACACAAGTTTCGAACGGACCGGAAATCGGAGAAGGTGTGGGTGAACGCTGTTCGACGAGTGGACTTTGGACTTCGGCTTTTACGCGCCCGAGGAAAAAGAACGAAAAAACTGACGTGTACAGCCCAGCACACGTGTGTTCGGGCGCCGCGGCCCGCGCCGGGGAGCCTCAAAGATTCGTGTCTGGGACTGACCCGCAGCGCGAAAGCGAGAGGACCCCCAGTACTGTACGTCACTGGCAGCGCGGCGTAGAGCAACGCCGCGCCATCCACGAAGCCCCGATGACAATTTAGGCCTAGCGACGAGTACGGAAGACCGCACACACGGCGACAGCCGCCGAGTACGGCACCGAACGAGTTCACTCGTTTTCCAGTTGCTAGCTTTCGGGTATACAAGCGACGAGTACGGCATAGCGCACGCACGGCGGCGGCCGCCGAGTACGGCACCGTACGAGTTCACGGGTTTTCCAGTCGCTAGCTTTTGGGTGTACGCACTAACTCACTAACTCTTGCTATATATGCTGGATAAGTACGACGTATACAGAATTAAAACGTAGTCAGCTTACCTCCTCCTATCTTTAGACAGCTAGCGCAACAGAGGTAGATGCCGCTCGGCCTGCGTACTCGTTGAACGAGAACGATCCTGACGTCACGTTCACATAGCGGCTGATTTCCAGTGTTGCCGGGGACTCGAGCTGCTAGTTTCGGTTTTGTTGGCCGCGCCCCAAACAAAACTTTGAGGCGTCGATATCTTTAAAACTACGCACAATAACAAGAACAAAATTACACCTTGCAATTCAGGGACACTGACTACACTAAAAACAGTCATAATCCCAAAATCGAAAGTATAGACCGGAATTGCCCTTTAAGATCGATCGTGGACCATGTTTGCTCGTGCATTCATGATATCGCTGCATTCAGATGTGCGTGGCTACTGCGTTTGAGAGTGCACTCCAGGGGACCTAAACTCGTAAAACATAAAGTTGGAGCCGAAAGTTTGCGGAACGCGCCAATTGGACGTCGGCGATAAAAACGCGAAGTCATCGTCGTGATAGGCCAATCAGTGCGCTTCGTCAACTTCGGCCCCAACTTTGTGTTTGAAGAGGTTAGGGCTCCTGCACAGGTCTGTTTTTGTGCATTTGTACATCTACTTTGTGCCACGTGTGAGATGATATGCCCCACGATGTCACAACCGAATTGGCGTTCGGGAACACGGTGCCAAACGAATATCGAGTAATAAAGCGCTCTTCGTGCCCTACAGGGTGAACCGCCGAAGTGTTCTTATCTCAAAGGGGAATCTATAATTTACCTCCGATGGGAATAAATCATTATAAATGAAGCCTCAACTTGTCTCGCATTCGTTGGGTTACCTGTGAAGTTGCCCGTGAAGCGACAGTCACTCATACATCATACGAGGGACAGACTGCAGTCAGTGTCTGAGGCCTTCCAACAGCCACATATAGGAAAACTATCTGCACACATGATGGAAGCATATATGAATCCATAGCCTCCTCTATGCTCACAAAGCCTGGCAGTTCAACGACGGAGCCATAGAGTGCTCGGTCGCAGATATGGAGCGCGAGGATCTGGTAGCACAGAGCATCAAAGAGCCATTTCTCGGGGAACCTGGATGTCAGCGCACGATTTTTGCAGCGGCGAGGACCCGAAACACACTTGTTCGCTCGGGAGAAGTGTGTTTCGGCGTCTCGCCGCAGCGGGGCGTCAGTCACGTGGCTCTCCTCTCATCCGTTGTCTGCCGCTCCACCTTTTCCATTTCGGCGGCTGCTTCTCGTGGTGACCTGCCAGACTTTGTCAGTATATAGCAGGCTATGATGAAGCAAACATGGGCGTGCTTGAGGCCTGACCGTAGATGCCATATATGTTTGCAGCGAACAATGTTTGGTGTACATGACAGGGTTACCTGTCAAATCTGTAGAAGCGGTAATCCTGCGCGTGCAGTGTATGGGGAAGAAGTTGGCTCAGCCCGGTAACTGCGTCGCAGGCTACCACGGCAGGGGAGGCTACCTCACGGTGTCCACGGCTCCGTACAGGTCTCCCCTGGCTCACGCCTTCGTAGCCTCTGGGATGGCGCTCGGCTACCCCAACCTCGACCCGAACGGGCCCGTCCAGACAGGTGAGGGAGCTTGGCGTTTACTTGCTCACCTTTGCTTCCCATGCACTCGCTATCCTGTCCCCATCTCGACCACTTTACCTTCCGATCAGTCTCTCAAACGTGCAGGTATATCCGTGGGTCATGCTTTATTACATTTCCTGCATAAACCTTTACCTCGGCCCGTGCTCGTCGCGCTAAATTTAACGCGAGGATGTCTCCCTCGCAATGGACAGACATCGAGGCAGTCTACGATATGCAAGGCACGCGTGTCTTCGCCGTGCATTTTGCCACTCTCACAGCGGCGAATTGTGAGATCTAATTGAAGACTGTACCGCAAATTGTCCAAAATATACAGATCACAGCCAGCTAAAGGATAAAGTATTACACGGAACTTTCTTGGCTCGAATAGATGTGCTTTTAGAGAAAATAATTTTTGGTGAGTGAGGGCGGTGTATACAATCGAGACGTTTCGAGGAACGAAAGCCACTAATGATCTGTCAGCACAAATACCAATATTGCACAAAAAAAGAAAAAAATGTCCGCCAGCAGTCGACATTTGGACGGAACGCCAAAAGTGTCACCTTTGCCCCGCTAAACCAGTTTCGCACAGTGAAGGTGCTTTTCGCTTTTCTACGTGATTTTAGCCGATGATAGGCGCAAATGCGATGCACTTGTGCTACTGCCTGATTGGCTACATCCAATCATCGACGTACTTAAGGCCAAACCAGATAATTTTTGACGTATTTACGGGCGTCGGGACGAGGGCTTCCTCAACATCTCGAGGTAGGCGTAATATCAAAAAGGCCTATCCACGCGCGCCTTTCAGCAGACGTAATCTCGACATTTGGCGGGCACTTTTTTTCGAAGAAAGGAAGAGGAGAAGGTCGCCGAACAACACTCGGAGCTTTTTGTCGACGTCTTCTCGGCACTTGGTGCAGCGTGGCCCGACTCGGGCTTTTCGTGAAACGAGGCAAAATGTAGATCGGCTGCTACATTATTGCGTTCCGCGAGGGGACAGAAATAACTAAATGTTAATCAACCACGAAAGCCTAATCTGCTAACGCTTGTCTCAAAAACTTTTCCTGGCATAGCCGGGTTGCCAACAAGTCCCGGCAGGAGGACGGTCGCAATCTCTGCTCAGAACACTTCCATATATATATATTTTTTTTTCACATCGCCCGCCACATAGCTAATATTTTGTTCTGTCTCAGTGATTCAACGTTCGTTCGAAAGAGATATAGCGATTTCGTACAGTTCGCCGATAAACCGTTGAACGCGACGAGCGAGCGCCCATTTCGGTGGCTGAGTCAAGTCAGCAAGCCGGCCGCAAAGCTAGTCAAGTTGATCCTCGTGCAACTTCCGCTGTCTACTCGCTAGCTGATTGGCTGGCACCACGCTATTTATAGGCTTCCGGATGCGCCATGCCGAACTATGCCCAAGCGCCGAGATCTGTCTCGGTCGGATTAAAGTCATTGGATAATGGGAAAGTAACGCCAAGCTCCCCGTGTGGTCGCCATCTTGGTCCGTGAAATGGGCAACTTCTCCTTGACCCCTCCATTCTTGGTGAGCCGTTCTGAATTTACTGGTGACGGGTAGCTTTATGGAGACGTTTCTTGTATACCGAGATTTGGCTATCCACACACCGGCGAAACAAGCGTACACCTTCGTACCACCACCACATGCTGTGTCAATGCTTGGAGGCAACGAAAAATAATTTTACTGTTTTGAAATACGCAAGACGAACTATATGACTGTAAGAGATCCGTGGAGATAAGCATGATCGATAAGTGGATTGCATACACAGTGCCAAAAACGCCTATATTGGCGAGGAACGCTTCCAGTACGATGACGCTCCATGGTGATCTTGGCACGACTGGTTTAGAACGACCCTGTGGAAACTTCGAAGATTTGAATGGACAGAAATGGCGATTTCCATGGCAACGTAAGAGTAGCCAATCGCCTTGCGAGGTTTTGGTCGTCTGTTTGTTAGTATCCGTCTGTGTCCGAGTAGCAGGCAGGGAAAGCAATTGGCGCTACTTTCCCAGAATCCAGTGACTTCAGGTGGGATCGCCGAATACGCGCACGCGCGTATTTACGCCAACCTTGAGACGGCTTGACGTCACGGAGCTGCGGCGGCGCTGCGATCGCGGCGGAGCCGGGTGGATTGGGCAGAAGGGCGCACGTTTCGCATGGTCGTCATAGCATTTCAACATGCCGCGAAGCTGTGTAGCCGTTAATTGCACCGAAAGGCACAGAAAAAGTAGCGGAGTGAGTTTCCACAAGTTCCCGGTTGGCTCTGAAAAACACAGAAGGTGGATAATATTCTTGGATCAAAAAGAATGGTCGCCTCGCGCGAACGACCGTTTGTGCGGCAAGCACTTCCTTGAAGGCAACTGCGGCTTCCATTTCCATGGATCTCCGTCCACAGGCTTGCTTATGTGCAAGGAAACCGTCATCTGATCGAGAGCACCCGAATTTTGTTCCCACGGTGTTCGCGCACAAAGCACCGGCCAAGCGCTGGGTACGCCCGTGCTACGTACCCAGCAGAAGGGGATCGGCGACAGAACGGCAGTGTTGTGGGCGCTACCGAAAAAAGTAACGAGATACGTTACTTCTTTACTTGCAAATAAAAGTAACGCGTTACCGACCTACGTTGCCTAAAAATAAAAAGGAACGCGTTACTGCTACCGATAAATAGTAACGCACGTTATTTCTGCGTTACTATTTAATTTACTTGTTAAATTATGATTTAACACGTTTTACTGTTTTGACAGTACAGGTATGCATAAGCTCATGTATCAAGAAGCATTATGTTCATGCGGAAGCCGAACATAATTACTCTATCTCTTGTTAGGGTTTCACCTAAATACTCACGAGAAAAAAACGCAAAGAAAAACGCCGAAAGTCACAAAGCTTGGCGCCTCAAAAACGCAAAAAAAGAAAATTGAAGTGTAATTTCTTTAAGACTTGGGAAGAAGTAGTAACGAGTAACGAACTACGTTACTTGAAACAGTAACGTAAGTACGTTACCCGTTACTGTGTCGAAAAAGTAACGAGTAGGTTACTTCGTTACTGAAAAAAGTAACGGCGCGTTACCGCTAACGCCGTTACTTGTAACGTGTTACCGCCAAGACTGCAGAACGGACAAAGCGTTACCGCTTGTCATGCCTTGTGGTCATGAGGGTACGAAAAATATCATACCTTGACTTGAAGACGCTGTGTGTATTTAATCAATTAATAAATACACTTCCGCAGACCCACAGTCTGCTGATCCCGCCGGCAGTGCGGAAACCAGCTCGAAGTAATTGTAGACCTCGAGAGAATTGTATGCCTGCACCGTGTCGGCCGTGAACTTGCTTGGCGAAAAAACTAAATAAACGACGACGTGAGCCGTCGACGTCGGTGGCAGCAACTTCACGTCGGAAGTCCAGCAGGCCTTGTTTACGGCGTACGGGTCCTCAAAGAAACGCCGTCCACGCACAGTTTGTCTCGATACCGCAGCCGTTCAGGCTCGGGTATCGAGCTCAAATAGTCGGGCATAACACACGACATACGTTGTCAGAAAATACGACGCACAAATAGAGCTAGAAGCGTCCCTACAACGTCAACAACGAGCGCACGCCATAGATGATAGAACACATAAGCGAAAACGCGGAGAGCCTGACCGCTTCTGCCCACATAGCTTCCGCGCATGCGCGGCCTTGCGGCCGTGTTGGTAAACAGAGCCGCGCCGCGTGTCGGTCTTTTTCAACGCATTTGCGGACGTTTTGGCGGACGTAATCCCGACTTATAGCGGGCGTCGGGACGAGCGCTTCCTCAATACCTCAAAGTCGGCGTAAATACGCGCGTATTCGACGATCCGACATCGGTGCTCCGGCGTATTTCGGCGTGGCGTATCCGGAAGCGTGCGGCTGGGTGCCGGTCAATCAGCTCGCGAGCTGACAGCCGGAAGTTTCTCGAGGATTGGCTTGCCCAGCTGTGCGGCCGGGTGGTTTGCTTGACTCAGCTGTTGAGATGAGACGCGCTTGTCGCGTTCGACGGTTTATCGGCGACCTGTGCGAAATCGCAATATTTCTTTCGAACGAGCGATGAACGACTGAGACTATTGGCGTCGAGATGTTTTGGTGGCGCCACCTTGCGGGCGTCCTCCTGTGACGCAGCAGGTAGGACTGTAGGATGTGAGCAGACGACGCGCTATGTCAAAGGACGGGTGGCTTTGTTAGTTAGCATCTATGCCGATTAAAAACGGTTTATTTATTAGAGAAACGCGTATAACGTTTTGTGAGGGATCTTTTTAACAAATAACAACGCCTCAAAGTTGCCTTTTACATTAAAAAAATTTAAATGTTTGAAAACAAGCCTGGAGCTTCACATTACAGCTTGCGAGGCGTGAGTCAGGACTATTCACAGCCTCTCTGATTCTTGTTTTTCCGGATCTGTGGAGGCTGCTGTAGAAACAGGTTTGGCATTAACCAGGGTAAACGACGTGCTGTCTTCTTAGCTGTGCACGCGCGCACAGTTGTGTTGTAAAGTGCCGCACACTTCTTTTAGCTACATTGAGCTTGCCGATACCGACGCTTCTTTCCAAGTGTGACTCGAAAGAGCTGCCGAGTAAATGCTCCGCAGCAACTGACGCTTAGCTCCTCCTCCATCTAATACGTGTCAAAGAAATTTCTCACATCGTGACTTCTGCTCAAAAGAAAAGCTGACATTTTTTATAAGTTCTTAAATTGTCTGTGATGGCCCGGCAAATTCAGTCGATCGATTAATTTGTTCCATCCTATTTTTACTGAGAATTGTTTACAAATTTAAAATCGCTTGCTGAGAAGCGCATTACGCATTATGCGCATTTGGGTCCGCGAAAATTAAAGATACAAACGGTGGTACATCATAGGAGGTGCATTCCTAATTTTTCGGGTCGCTGAAATGTCACCGACTTAGTAGATTTAAGACTTCGATCGCGAGGAGGTCTCGCACGTTTCGCGTCGACCGGGTGAATATGCAGGGATTTAGTTGAAGCGACTCCGGGAGCCAGCCACCACTTCTTCCTGCCGGGCATGCATTGAGTAAATGTTTGTTTACTGGTCTACAAAATTTAAAAAGGATTCAATTCGGAACTCATACGAGACCAGCACTCTCAGAACACATTGGAACCCACAGCATAGACGGAGTCGCTTTCACTGAAGTGTTTACTACACACGCGAGAGGTTCTCGAATTTCGCTTTCCTATTTTCAATTTGATGAGACATTCCTTGCTTAGTTTTATTTTTGTCCGAATCTTAATAAAAAATTGCAGTGGCTTAGCTCGGCTATGCCAGGATATACGTAGCGTAAGCTTAGGTTCAGCTGGTTATTCTTAGCTTTCCTGGTTGTCTAGGATTAGCTTGATTATCATGCTTACTGCTGCTTCAATGACACACACACGGTATACGCATTATGTGACTACTTCGGGATCGGATGAGTTAAGCTTCTCCGCTCTTCTTATTGCGGAGAAGGCGCCGTAACTGAGCTTTCGGTTGCACGTCAAAGATCCCCAGGTGGTCCAAATCAATCCTCAGTCCTCCGCTGGGGCGTGCCAGATGCCCGTCGTTGGTTTGGCCAGCTGTGCGCCGTGTTGTTATGTATCAAGCAACCAAGCTGCCGCCCAGAACAACGGGGCAGCGCGAGCCACGATCTCCGTGCGGCGCGTGCATCGGGGACTGACCTAGGCGCCATGCAGTCCTGCCCTTTCCGTCACTGCTCCTCGCGTATAGCGCCGGCAGTTTGGCTCTCCAGGAGGCCACTGCGAAACTTGCTCGAACTCATCGGTCAGTGTAGCTTACGCTTTACTACAAATGCACCCTATTCGCCGTGGTAGATGTTGTATAATTCGAATAAAGCGCTGGATTTTCTATTTTTGTCCTCTGGCTTATTCTATTGGGGTAGAGAACAGCACACCATCATCCGAGCCCTTCGTCATCTTTGCGCCAAAAGTGCTAGTTGGCACCACTACGCGTGCCACGTGCGTTTTCAAACTTTGGTGAAGTGTCCTACTCTAAATATCACTTCACCAAGTAAAGAACGCGTGAAGTAGGCCTAGACGCGCGTTACCCAACCAGCGCATGAAGCGAGCCGACGAGCCGAGGGATCCAAGATCTGCGCGTTCTGTCCCATTCTGTCCTACCAGTGACGTCACAAACGAATGATGATGATAGCTAGAGCAGCGCCCCCAGTAGTTCAAACACGCCGCCAATAAAGGAGACTATAAACTAGAAAAGGAAGGACTTTGAGCAGAGATTGCGGCCGTTCTCCTGCCGGGACTTGTTGGCAACTCGGCGATTGCAAGGTACAGTCTCCTGCGATATGAAAGACCCACCGGGAGCGCGTGGCCGAGACGGTGGCGGATGGGGGTACGCTAAGCGCGCTCCAGAAGATTCCATTCTGCCTTAGTGGAGGACATTCACTCGGTGCCTAACCGAGCCTGAACGAGCTTTAGCAGTTTTTGATTTCGGTTAAAGGGCTACACGGGGTAAAAATCCCTGCCTTTGCTCCCCAGGATGCGCATCACGTGGTAACACTATCAAGCTTTTACGCGGAGCAGCGCTGACGTGCACTCTAAATATATCTGGTTGTAATGAACTTTTAGGGAGTCTTCGGCTTGTCACTACTTTGCCTTCTAACAAGTTCTAAAAGGGGATCTTCGTGAAAAACCTATAAGGGGTTCTTTAGCTCCTATTTTAATGCGAAAAAGTTCTTTATCACCCAGTCAATTGCCTTTCTAGTGCGTCAGGGAGCGATTGTGCGTAAGGCGAAACCGTTCTTCACGATCTGAAAGAGTCCTTGGGGTGCCAAAAATCTTTCAAGAACAGAATTTTTTTAGAGAGTAGACATCCCAGGGGGATGAGGGAGCGTTTGCTCCAGCTGCACAAACGCTGCCCCCCCCCCCCCCCCCACGACCCCCGCCCCCCCCCCCCTCGGCTATTAAGTGGACAAGAAAAAGATCCCCCGCTTTGGCGTGGGATCTTTTTGCAATAGACCCTTTCCGGGATTCAGTACCTTCTGGTGACTCAACTGACAGTTTAACTTCAACTGTACTAATGGCGGCAGTGAACCTGTGATCTGCAGTATTTTATTGGGCACCGTCAGTTTCGCAAGTCAACGGTAAACGAGAATGTGCGCTTCGCTGTACAGATTATTTTTCAATCTCTTTCAGAATCGATGGCGAAAAAAATGACTAGTCAACTTTTTGATTAGTGAAAATAGACATGATTCCAATTAAAAAATGAAAGCCGTTTACAACAACGTGTAACGCCGAATTAGAGCGCAGCTCTTGAGAAGGAGGGAAGGCACGGGAAGGGGGGTCACGTGGCCTGGGGGTCACGTGACCTCAAGGGGTGGGGGCGGAGAAAATTTTCCGCTAAATTTAGCGGGAAAATTATCCGCTAAATCTAGCGGGGAAAAATTTCCGCAATATTTAGCGGAAAAAATTTCCGCTAAATTTAGCGGAAAATTTTCCCGCTAAATTTAGCGGAAAAATGTTCTGCTCAATTTAGCGGAAAAATTTTCCGCTAAATTTAGCGGGGAAATTTTTCCGCTAGATATAGCGGGGAAAATTTTCCACTAGATATAGCGGAGAAAATTTTCCGCTAAATTTAGCGGGGAAAATTTCCGCTAGAATGGCGGGAAAAATTTTACGCTAGATTCAGCGGGGAAATTTTTACGCTAGATCTAGCGGGGAAAAGTTTCCGCTAGATTTAGCGGGGAAATATTTCCGCTAGATTTTGCGGGGAAATTTACCCATCATGTACCGCGCGGTTACGCCGACGGCGACGGCGACGGCGACGCCGCTCATGCCGGAAACGGGCGCCTAAGAGCTGCGCTCTAAAATGCGACCAGTCAGAACGAAGCGCCAACCCACATACCAACCTTGGTAAAGTTCTATACATCAAGGGGCTTTGAAGCCGAGTGTGTGCTACTAACACATTGACTGGACCCGAGTTAGAAATGAAAAACTTACGCAGCTCTTGCATCCAATTCCTACCTTACGTCGCGCTAACGTCTAGAATGTATGGGCCTCGAATCATCTGCTTAGGAGCATCCTCAACTTCTTTCATCAGTAAACAGAAGGCTGCCATTAGCACGACCAACTCTATACCTACGACCACTCCATCTGGAAACACTCCAGAACGCACCTCCGGAGGGCCGAGTTTCAGCGGCGCCTCGTGGCGGGGCCTGGAACTCGGTATTTTTAGAGCGCAGCTCTTAGGCGCCCGTTTCCGGCTTGAGCGGAGTCGCCGTCGCCGTCCGCGCGTTCGTGCAGCTCAAACTGCATGCAACCTGAGTTGCATGCAACTCAGAGGGATCGGTGGCCGAGTGGGCTAAAGCGCATACCCAGCCGACGTTGCATGGAGCGAAAGCTCAGCGTTGCATGAACTCGTCCTGGGTTCGAACCCCACACTGCCCGTTTCGATCTGGATGAGCATCGTACCAGCGTGCTGTCATGTATCACTACTGCGTGGTGCACGTTAAAGACCCTAGGTGCAACCGCCTCGAATGCTCAACCGGTGACTCCGCAACTTTAAATGGCTGACCAACTACACGCTGTATAAATATCCCCACAGCCCATGCAGCTCAGCGTTGCATGTCGCCGTAACAACGGTGCAGCAGTGGCCCTGCCCGAGGTCATGCCTAAACCCTGAGGTCACGTGACCCCCAGGTCACGTGAACCTCTAGGTCACGTGGACCCTCTGTCCGCGAGGTCACGTGTACCGGTCACCCCCCCCCCCTCGCGAAATCACGTGACCCCTCCCAAGGTCACGCCGACCTCCCCCCGTGCGCTTCCTCCTCCCTCCTCAAGTGCTGCACTCTAATTCAGCGTAAAGGCCGGTTCAGACACTTGCGTTTGAGTGCGTTTGACTGCCTTGCGGCGAGAACCGAAAGCGAGTCACCGGCACATCTGTGTTTCGTATGAAGCGTGAATTCCAATCCAAGGAATCTCTGGCACGCGATGGTAGGCAGCAGGGATGTCCTGTGTCTCGCTGCCGCAACGCAGTCGAACGCAGGCCAACGCAACTGTGTGAACCGGGCTTTGGCAGGGAGTTGTAAACGTCTTTCATTTTCTTCCGCTACTTTCCGCGCTGCACCAGGTTGTGTTGGCTCTGCGGTGTTGGCGTGGCGCGCGGGCGAAGCCATTCCCATCTGGTGCCGGCTGCGCAAACTAAAAAAAAAGCAAACTAATTAACAAATTGGTCTCCTTCAGTATCCTTTGCATAGATAAAAAATCAGCAGAACCCATCCTTTGGGAATGATTATCTACGTTAATGCGAATAGCACTCAAACGGTGCGGAGTTATGCGCGTCTCGTCAGGTGGCCGGGCACACTCTTGATACGCCAGCCCACTCTGGAGGCGATTCTAAATTTGTTGACACTTTCACAGCCCTGCGCACGATTCCCCTGCAGCCCAGCACGTGCGTTTGTGTCACTTAGGAAGGCGAGCAAAGCACGCGCCATACGCACAAACACTCAAAATGGTACCGGTACCGACCAGACTCTCTGGCGTCTCAGCCAGTCCCCAACCAACGGTAATTTGTAAACGGTTTTTCGTTTATCTCAGTGAGGACGCGCTCTTGCCAGCGCCAGCTGCTGCAGGGCGTAAAACCCATGCACGAGGGCCTCATTCCGTTTCGTGGCGGCTGGCACGGGCTGCTACCATCACCCTCTCCCCGAGCGCGGGGAGAGGGTGAGCTATCGGCCGTGCTCAGCCCCACGAGAGAGCGGAATGAGCCCTCGTCGCATGGAACGCGCGCGCACCGGTAGCTGCGTAGGACAGCGCTGTAAAGCGCGTCCTATGGTAAAAATATAAACAACCGTTTAGAGTGCGTTGAATGACTGGCTCTGGGGCTCTGTGGCTAGCGCGTCTGCCCGGCTGATCAAAGGGTCAAGGGTTCGAATCCCGCAGTCGGCGCGCCGGTCTTTTTTTAGTCATTTATCGACCCGGCGGCGTAAGAGGTCGGATAGCCAGATAGATAGATACAGCATAGGATAGACGAAAAGTGCGTGAAGTATCCTTAAAGAATGCTATTCGCATTGCAAACATTTTACTGCGTGAACGAGCTTGAAACCAGAAAACGGGACTCAGCTTGGCACCGCACCCAGGAATAACAGAAGAACCTGACGAGGTAGGAATTAGGTAGGAGTGACCGAGTTTTCGTGCATGCTTCGATCTCGCCTAGTGAAACACCTCTCACCAGGCGGCGCCGGCAGCCGGCCACCCTCAGCCGGAAGCCGGCTCTTCTATAGGGAGCTGCTCAGATGGAGTGGTCATAAGCGTAGAGCTTGTCGTGATGGCATTAGTATAGCCCATTTGCCATTTTTCAGATGATGATAGTCATCAAAGTGGCCAGACCTTGAATTCCGGAAACGGTCTATTGCTGGTGATTTCTTCACGTGTCTGGCAAGTTGCAACTTTACAATATTGTTTAGCGAGGTACCGAACGGCGGTGGAATCGGGATCGCCTAACTGTTGCGCACATCGTCCAGAGCGACGTCCGACAGGAGTCTTCGGTATGCCATCAATGCCCTCCTCCGCCGCTCCATGTTGTCAACTGACGATCTGAACGGTTTTAGCGCAGACATATGAAGAAGAGAGAAGGGACAGAAAAGAGCGCTACTCACAACTGTATTCACCAAGATAAAGAAAAGGAAGAACATCGTCAAGATCCCCATAAAGATGACAAAAGAAAGAAAAGGAAGCAGAAGTATAAAACAGGAATATAAACCACAAAGTCGGGTGTTCCCTCGCGCGCACAAGCTTGAGACACTTCTTTGATTAAACACCAAAACCTTTGTTGGCCTTTACGTTGCCGTGGTGCAGGGTGTATCTGCATCAGTCTTGGCTCGCGCAGGGTCACCTTTGTCAGTGGGGAAGACGAACACCTCATCCGTGGTCGGCTGTCGCTTGGTCATTGTGCCTGATGTCTCGCGGCACCCGCGACTCATGCGAGTTCTTCATTGTCCGTGCTAAAAAGTCTGTTTCCTTGCTTGTTAAGGCTACCGATGCAACACTAATGCACTTATTAGCGGCGGATATGATGTGGAAGGCTTCCACAACCTCGCGGGTCAATTTATCTCTGTGCCTCTCTAGGGTTATTGTTTCCCCGAACAGCGGATTGCAATTGCACTCTTTGCAATGTGTTGCGAGATGGCCTCCCACTGTGGCTCTCAGAGAATAATCATGCTCGCGCAGTCTGTCATTAAGACATCTGCCTGTTTGGCCTACGTAGATCTTGCCGCACGAGAGTGGAATCTTATATACTACGCCTGAAGTGCACGGAACAAAAGGTTTAGCATGTTTTTTAGTGCACCTGTGTCTTTTGGCACCTTCGGCTAGCGAGTTGACTTGGGAGCAAATTTTGCTCATTTTTTGCGGGGCTGAAAAAACCACTCGGACCCCATACCGACTTGCCACGTTCTTTAAATTGTGTGACGTCTTGTGGAGGTATGGGATTACCACAGGTCTTGCCTTTTCTACATCTGGTTTGTTGGCTTGGAGGCCTTTTGCCTTTTTCAACAAGGTGTCCGCTACATTAGCCAGTAGTGGTAACGGATAGCTGGCTTTTCTGAGTCTTTCAACCTGCATCGAGAAGCTGGCTCCCATTGTGTGGTAACATGATTTCTTTAGCGCGGATCCCAAACATGTTAGAGCAATGCCCCTCTTGACGATCTTCGAGTGAGCCGAACTGAAATCCAAAATTCGTTTCTTGGAGCGTGGGGAGTACGTCCAGCACACATGCATGTCACCTAAGTGAAGCGAAAGGTCTAAAAACTGGAGAACATTTTCTTGAGGGACCTCATACGTGAACCTAAGGCCCCCTCCATACTCAGTGAAGGTCGCCAAAATATTGGTCACCTGTGTGTGCACATCGGTGTTATCTTTAAGAACCACCAGGAAGTCATCCACATAGCGGGCCACCTTGTTAACTCCTCGACTTCCAAGCTCCTTTCAATGGCACAGTCTACAGCTCCCAGATAAATGTCACTGAGGACTGGGGCTACACAGGAGCCAATACATACTCCTGACTTTTGTACAAAGCACCCATCTCGCCACCCAACAATCATGGACGTTAGATAAAAAAGTAAAAGCTCTAAAAAGCTCTCCGTTGAAATTCCACATGAGCCTCTGCAAGGAGAGCTCTCCGTTGGCTTCAATACATGTCCTCACAGACTCCAATAATTGTGCATGTGGCAATGAGTAGAACAGGTTCTCCACATCTATACTGAAGGCAGTACCGATCTCATGGCTCTTTAACTGGAGAAATTCAACGATTGTCACTCAGAATTCACTACTCTGAAGAGCGTCCTGTACGTTTTAACTCAGATGTAGCAGATGACGTATTCGGAGATAGGATGACAAATTGTCCTATGCTAGGAACGTCTTCTTCATCGGTAACAGATCGCTACTAAATGAGCTTTTCAGGAAGCGCTCATTTAGAGCGATTGTCACCGAAAAGGGTTCCTGGCAAAGACAAGTCGCGTCCTATCTCCAAAAGCATCTGTCATCTTTAAAAATACAGGACCCCTTCAGAGTAGTGAATTCTGAGGAAATCGTTGAATTTCTCCAGTTAAAGAGCCATGAGATCGGTACTGCCTTCAGTATAGATGTGGAGAACCTGTTCTACTCATTGCCACATGCACAATTATTGGAGTCTGTGAGGACATGTATTGAAGCCAACGGAGAGATCTCCTTCAGAGGCTCATGTGGAATTTCAACGGAGAGCTTTTAGAGCTTTTACTTTTTTATCTAACGTCCATGATTGTTGGGTGGCGAGATGGGTGCTTTGTACAAAAGTCAGGAGTATGTATTGGCTCCTGTGTAGCCCCAGTCCTCAGTGACATTTATCTGGGAGCTGTAGACTGTGCCATTGAAAGGGAGCTTGGAAGTCGAGGAGTTAACAAGGTGGCCCGCTATGTGGATGACTTCCTGGTGGTTCTTAAAGATAACACCGATGTGCACACACAGGTGACCAATATTTTGGCGACCTTCACTGAGTATGGAGGGGGCCTTAGGTTCACGTATGAGGTCCCTCAAGAAAATGTTCTCCAGTTTTTAGACCTTTCGCTTCACTTAGGTGACATGCATGTGTGCTGGACGTACTCCCCACGCTCCAAGAAACGAATTTTGGATTTCAGTTCGGCTCACTCGAAGATCGTCAAGAGGGGCATTGCTCTAACATGTTTGGGATCCGCGCTAAAGAAATCATGTTACCACACAATGGGAGCCAGCTTCTCGATGCAGGTTGAAAGACTCAGAAAAGCCAGCTATCCGTTACCACTACTGGCTAATGTAGCGGACACCTTGTTGAAAAAGGCAAAAGGCCTCCAAGCCAACAAACCAGATGTAGAAAAGGCAAGACCTGTGGTAATCCCATACCTCCACAAGACGTCACACAATTTAAAGAACGTGGCAAGTCGGTATGGGGTCCGAGTGGTTTTTTCAGCCCCGCAAAAAATGAGCAAAATTTGCTCCCAAGTCAACTCGCTAGCCGAAGGTGCCAAAAGACACAGGTGCACTAAAAAACATGCTAAACCTTTTGTTCCGTGCACTTCAGGCGTAGTATATAAGATTCCACTCTCGTGCGGCAAGATCTACGTAGGCCAAACAGGCAGATGTCTTAATGACAGACTGCGCGAGCATGATTATTCTCTGAGAGCCACAGTGGGAGGCCATCTCGCAACACATTGCAAAGAGTGCAATTGCAATCCGCTGTTCGGGGAAACAATAACCCTAGAGAGGCACAGAGATAAATTGACCCGCGAGGTTGTGGAAGCCTTCCACATCATATCCGCCGCTAATAAGTGCATTAGTGTTGCATCGGTAGCCTTAACAAGCAAGGAAACAGACTTTTTAGCACGGACAATGAAGAACTCGCATGAGTCGCGGGTGCCGCGAGACATCAGGCACAATGACCAAGCGACAGCCGACCACGGATGAGGTGTTCGTCTTCCCCACTGACAAAGGTGACCCTGCGCGAGCCAAGACTGATGCAGATACACCCTGCACCACGGCAACGTAAAGGCCAACAAAGGTTTTGGTGTTTAATCAAAGAAGTGTCTCAAGCTTGTGCGCGCGAGGGAACACCCGACTTTGTGGTTTATATTCCTGTTTTATACTTCTGCTTCCTTTTCTTTCTTTTGTCATCTTTATGGGGATCTTGACGATGTTCTTCCTTTTCTTTATCTTGGTGAATACAGTTGTGAGTAGCGCTCTTTTCTGTCCCTTCTCTCTTCTTCATATGTCTGCGCTAAAACCGTTCAAATGTCTAACTACCAACTAGCCCAGTTATCAACCCTTTTCCATACAACTGGTTTTTGATTCCACGTCCGTTGTGTTGAATCCACCCATTCAAGAAGCATCTTTGTGTCAGCAGGAGCGCCAGTTCGTCCTCTTCTGCATCTAACAGCGCTGCTGCCATAATCGCGTAAAGCCGTTTCATGTACGCATCCATTGTTCTACACTCGTCAGCTAGCACCAACGTTGCTAAAACACTCAGTTGGGAAACACCCTTGAAGTCCGGGCCACTGGCGTCCACTGAAACCGAACTAGATACGATTACGGCGCCGCCCTTTAGTAGCCAGTCAAAACGTAAAAATTGCTTTATATACCTACTGCGAGAGGACACTGCGAGATGGCGCCGCCGGCCCTTGCGCGACTCGACTGGATCAGTGCTCGCAGCCATGCAGTTCCCGGAGCGGCCGCTGAGGGCGAAAAGGCGGCGTTGCGATCGCGTCTAGTTCGGTTCTCGAGTACGGAACGGAGCCACTTTTAGAGCGCAGCTCTTAGGCGCCCGTTTCCGGCTTGAGCGGCGTCGCCGTCGGCGTAACCGCAAGGTCACGTGACCTCCCAAGGTCACGTGACCCCTAGGTCACGTGACCCCCTAGGTCACGTGACCCCCAGGTCACGTGACCCCTCTAGGTCACGTGACCCCTGAGGTCACGTGACCCCCGGCCACGTGACTCCTCCGAGGTCACGTGACCCTCCAGGTCACGTGGCCCCCAGGTCACGTGGCCTACAGTCACGTGGCCCCCAGGTCACGTGGCCCACAAGTCACGTGACCCCCAGGTCACGTGACCGCCCCGAGGTCACGTGACCCCCCCCGAGGTCACGTGAACCCCCTCCGCGCCTTCCCCTCCTCCTCAAGAGCTGCGCTCTAATTCGGTGTTACAGGGAGTTGTAAACGGCTTTCATTTTTTCAAAGCAGGCTTTTATGGCAGTTTCACAACTGAGTTGTTCTAGTAAGGTTGGCTAGCACCGAGCTCTGCCGTCGAGATTGCGGCCGCTAAGTGTGTCTGATAACACTGACATCCCTCTTGTCTCCCCGGCGTTCGTGTGAATGCTTGAGTCGGGGAGGGAATCCCGCTGGTTTCGCCGATCATAGACGTCGCGCACATTCCTCCCCGAAAACTATCCCCCGTGTGGATACGCCTTTAGCGGAAGAGCGCGTGTATCGGCGTCAGGCCAAGAGATATGGCCATGAAGGCTCGAAAGAAGCCTAGTCATCACTGTTTTATTAGTTGTTTCAAGTGTAAAATTTCAAAATGGGCACTAAAAAAGTTTTATTCTTAAAAGATAAAATGCATTGAAGAGTGCATTCGTTCGCAAGAAGGACGGCACGAATCTGGCACCCACTGTGAGTCCTCCCCTCGGGGCAGAATGCGAGCGCGCTCAGCGCCCCGCCAGCCACCGTCCCGGCCACGTGCTCCCAGTGGTTCTTTCATATTGCAGGAGACTGTATGTAAATTTTTGAGACAAGCGTTAGCAAATTAGGCTTTCGTGGTTGATTGACATATGGTAATTTCGGTCTCCTTGCAGAGCACAATAATATGGCAGCTGATATAAATTTTGCCTCGTTTCACGTAGAGGGCGAGTCGGGCAACACTGTACCAAACACCGAGGAGACGTTCACGAAACGCGCCGTCTGGGGTTCAGTGACCTACCCGTCTTCACTTCGGCGAAAACGCGCCCTCAAAATGCCGCGACTATACGCCCGCTGGAACGCGCGGCGTAAATATGTTAAGAATACGCCCTATGTTGAGAATACATCCTATGTCGGCCGGCGAGTGAAACGCAATATAGCTGTTCCGGCACAGGAAAGGCTTCCGACAGGCAGTGGGGCGTGTCGGCGAAACCGCTTTATCGGAAAGGGGCTGATCCCGATATACGCCGAAGAGAAAGTGCGTCACGCCTCAGCCTTTGCACGATCGTGCATGGACCGCGCACTTCTGCGCAGATTGAGCGCGCCATCGATGTGCATGTGGGTCGGAGCGTTGACGGACGTGGTATTCTCCTTTTCCGAGCGCCGCCGCCGACCTGGTTGAGTCAGTCAATGGGCGTCAAAAGTGCGTCGTCACGGCTCCTCTGCGCGTTTCCTATCGCCGGCAAAACCAATCGAACACAAATCAAGATCGACTTGACCGTTACTGGATAAATACACTTGGAAGGATTTGATTTTCCTACGCATCCTTTGAAAGGCTCAGGTGTATCAAAGCAACTCATAATGACTCTGAGATGCTTAATAAACTGTTCGAAAATTAGAGTACGTAAGTTTAGGAAGAAGTGATTGAAATTTGACTGAGATGAAAAAAAATGTTACTTTCAGTTATTTGAGAAAAAAAAAAAGCTAATTGTTTTAATTTGTTTCGGTGTTTACCATATTATGGTTACGTGCACCTAAAGAGAGCGGGAAAAAATAAATGATGATTATAGATAGTTTGGCATGACTATATATGACCAAACCTGCTTTCGAAATTTAACGGGTCTCAAACTCACTTTCAACGTAGGGTTCGCCATACCCCAAGGCACGGTGAGGCGTGGCGGTCGTTGCAGCACAGCCAAAGCCTTCTTGGAACCCTGCAGGGGAAGACAGAACCTGCACATCCTGGTGCGAGCACGCGTCACAAAGGCGAGTCGCCGATCCTCAGCGGTCCACTCGAGATAGCAAAAACTACGCGTCGCAAACAAAAAAAGACTTGTGTCGTTTTGGTCCTGGGCCAGGGGCCTATTTAGGTCGTTATTAAAGTCCGGGATAATTAGATTGCTAATTATTTTTGCGTAATTAACTTTCTTTAATATTGTGTTTAAGGGCATGGTTTCAATTAGAAAATTGCTCAGCATCATCGAAAAACACTAAATCAACAAATTGCACAACGCAGCATTTTACCGCTTTCTGAAAAACCGCACGAATTCGACGGGTTATTAAGTTTCGGTTTGCTATCGGAGCGGATCTCGACCCCGACGGCACCGCGCTCCCGTGGAGAAAGAGTGCAACCAACCTCTGCTGCGCTGTCATCGCGCGACGCAACAGAGGTTGGTTGCACTCTTTCTCCACGGGGCGCGGTGCGTCGGGGTCGAGATGCGCTCCGATAGCAAACCGAAACTTACAAACCCGTCGAATATGTGCGGTTTTTCAGAAAGCGGTAAAAATGCTGCGTGAACCTTCTATCGTTGTGCAATTTGTTGATTTAGTGTTTTTCGATGATGCTGAGCAATTTTCTAATTGAAACCATGCCCTTAAACACAAAATTCAAAAAGTTAATTACGCAAAAATAATTAACAATCTAATTATCCCGGACTTTAACAATTTTCCTATATAGGCCCCTGGCCCAGGACCAAAACGACATAAGTCTTTTTTGTTGCGACGCGTAGTTTTCGCAATATCGAATTTGTCCACCTTTCGTGAAACACCCTATATATATATATATATATATATATATATATATATATATATATATATATATATATATATATATATATATATATATATAGTATATATATATACGGAGGGAGGGAAGAAACTACTTTTTGTGTGCATATGCAAATCTATATCGTGTCCATACAATTTAGGAATGCTTTGATCCCAACCAAGGCGCTCTTGGCGGTCGTTGCAGATCCTGTTCAGCGAACTGAAGAGAGCATCCACGGTCCTCTTCAGGCACAGGCGGCTGCAGCGATCCGTCAGAGCTCGGCGGGAAATCATTCTCTCGGCGGGTTCTGTCAGCAGTCCCCAATTACTCATGCTGTCGGGGATAGGTCCACGTCGGCACCTGGAATCTCTCGGTGTAAGTGTGCCGCTGAATCGGCTGAGGGAACTTCGACAATTCGCTCTTCAGTTTTTAAACTTTTTTCTCTTTTAACGGTTTCTTATTGAAATAGCCGAGAAACAGTCCTCCAAAACTGCCGCTCAAACGTGAACATATGCGAGCCATTTAAAACATTCTTACGAGTCATTAACGAACCAGCTTGTTCTAGCGTTTAGGCTTTGTTTATCGGGAATAGGGTTACGCAGTTTAGTCAGAATATGAAAGAGGAGTCTTATCAAGGTTGTCAGTACTGTATCACAGAATATCTTCAGCTAGTGGTCAAAAAGAATGGGAAGTAGAATGAGGAGTACCGCCTTATAGGATTTGGTTGGTGATTTTATTCAACACACAGAAAGAAAGGGTACATTCTTACACCCATTGTCACATATAATACACCCCATAAGTTCAGCTCGGCGTACAGCGCACTGATGTCGAACCGACGGTACCAACCTCTACGAACGGCTTGATAGCCCAGTTGTACAACTTATTGAAATAGCTAATTTGCGTGTGACTAACTGCAAAGAAAAAGAAAAGAAGAAGTTATTGTGTTTTTTTTTGGCTTTACTGCAAAACCTTGGTGCTTTCTTATGTAGCCTTTGATAGGATCTTCAGCTGTTTAATATGGTATATCGCACCGTCATCAAGCCCTTCGTAAAAGTTGGGGCCGTCAGCTCAACGTCAGTGCGTTGTATGTCGAACTGAAGTATTGGGGTGTATTAGATGTGTCAAGGGATGTAATGGCCACACCCTGTTTTTAGAGTGAGTTCCGACGAAAGTTATGCTCGAAGCGCTATGGGCATCAATGCGTTTGGAAGGATGTTTATGGGATGCTGTACTCACAGATATCTCTGGTGAGATGTCATTATAGCATGTAGTAGGCTTTCAGTAGGAAAGTGTCACCATGTAATCGAACTCTTTTTTATTCTTTCTTATTTTTTTCAGATTCGTGTGATTTCGGACCTGCCCGTCGGAGAGAACCTACAGGACCACATAGGAGGAGCAGGAATCAGTTTCAGCATCAACGACTCTGTGTCGGTGGTCAGAAAGCGCTTCAATCCCAAAACAGCTTTCGATTATTTCCTCAAGGGTCAAGGTACGCACTTTATGAGTATATTTGAAAACAGCGACTTACGCGTATCGGCGTATAGTTGGCTATTTAATACCTAGTACCGACAAAAAAAATGAAGCTATTAGTGTAAGGTTTGGGGCTATTGACTGTTAACGTAGGACACTTTTTCCAGATTTAAAAAAACATGCTGCCAAATATAATAGAGGGGGCAATGTATTATTGGAGGGCGTCAAACGAACCCGTGGCACGCAGTCGTTTTACTATGTACCACGTTGCCAACGTTGAGGAGTCTGCAGGAGTCAGCGCTGACGAACATTCATCGCTCGTGGTAACAGCCTGGAGATCTGAAAGCCGTGCAAACTATTAAACTGAGTAAGATGGTACTAAACAGATCCTCAAACTATTCCCTTACAATGAGAAAACTCGGGGAAGTACGCGGCTCATTGATGCAAGTGTCGGAATGTCGTGAGAACATCTGAGAGAGCTCTGTCTAAGAATCGCTGAGGTGTATACTTTGACCACGGAGTGACGAGTTGTTTGAGGAGGTGCACGTTGATCGCAGGTCCCCTGACCGTCCTCGGCGGCGTAGAAGGGATCGGCTTTCTCCGGACCAAGTACAACGCCGAGTCGGACGACTGGCCGGACGCCGAGATACACTTCGTGTCGAGCAGTCCGGCCGCCGACGGCGGTCACACGATCCGCCGAGTCATGGGCATGACTGACGAGGTAGCCCCGACAACCATCGAGTTCCTCTGTTTTAGCCTTTGCACCGCCAAGCTGACAGGCAGACACCTAGACGTTACTGAAATAAATAAGTAACTAAATAGCGTTACCTGATGCTCGCTCGAAAAGTAACTAAGCACGTTACCCGCTACCGAGATTCAGTAGGAACTTCAGCTCAAAAGTAAGCTTACTTTCTCGCAACTCTGGATATGTCGTTTTCCCAAACCAGTATCCACCTTCCGTTATTTTTTCTTCTTGTGTCGTTCATAATGCCTAGCTTTTTAACGCATTCATTGTCATTTATTTTAGTTTCTTGTCGGCTTTTTTGTTTTGCCCCCAAAGTCACGGGTGCGAATTGAGGGAAAACCCAAATAGGGTAACTGGTGTTGTACACGTTCCTCTCCAGAAGTAACTATATACCACAACTCGTTACTCCATTAAAAGTAACGAAAATATGTTATTCGTTCCTTGTCTAGAAAAGTAACTAAGCACGTTACTTGGTTACTTACCGAGAAAAGTAACTAGATGGATGTAACGTGATGCGTCCAAGTCTGCTCACAGGGCGATGGAAGTGATCGGTCTAGCTTCTCCACGCGATCACACTCTCCGCGCATCTTCACGCGAAGAGTGCGTGGTGAGATAATGAATGGCTCGTAACTCTCATCGCTCTGTCAGCCCAGCGGTGAACAGAGAATAGTATGAGGTGCTTGTATAGTGCAGTATCAAAAGGTACTTTTTGAGGTTGTTCGAAGAACTGAATCTGCTTCCAAGTGCAGGGTTCTTGTAATCAAGTTCAATCCTTTCTGCACCGCACGACGCCTTGCCGTCGTTTCTGTGGGTCCTGATGAAGGCCTAAAGTAATAGACGATGGTCGATCTTCTCCACAGCTGTTCAACCGTGTCTACAAGCCTTACCTGAACATGGACTCGTTCACGATGTATCCCGTCCTGCTGAGACCCAAGTCGAGGGGCTGGATCAAGTTGAGGTCTGCCAACCCTAATGACCATCCTGTTATCGACCCGAGGTACCTCACAGAACTGCAAGACGTCCTCGTGCTCGTTGAAGGTGACTTGCTTTTGTCTCACAACGTGAATTCCCCAAAATTATTTATCAGTACACCGAAAGAATGTGAAAAACAAACATTTCCGTTTCTATCAACGACGGGAGCACCACTTGAGAAAGCCCGGAACACATTTACCTGCGATTTCGCCGCGTCAGGACTCGTAAGGTGTGCGCTGTCGTGGTTGTCTATCATGAATGCAATTCTAGAGTCAAAACTATATGTCGTCGCTTATCGTAATAACTGTTCAGAGAGAAGACTCTAAAATGAGCCGTTTTTTTTTCCTTTTAAGATATTGAGGATAAATGCGTGTCAAAAAGCTCGGCCTCTGTCAGGGTGCCAGACACGGACTTGCCCCAAGCAATCTTCCGAGCGCGTCCCATTTATTTATGTATTTATTTAGACTGGCTGCACTCAAGGAGCCGGTAGGAGTGGTTACATCATAAATGTATTACGAAACGCTAGTCGAACAAAAAGGAAATGATTAAAAACGGGTGAGTAAACTGCCGTAACAAATAACTGATCAAAAGATGGTAAAGTGACAATATTGTTTGCGAGTATCATTCCAATCGTAAATGGCCCGGGGTAAAAAAAAAAGATGATCGAAAACGGTTATTTTTGAACCTGTACCGCGTCACTGCCCGGGAATGGTTAAGCCGGGAGGATCCTGTTGATGAGAATTTTAGATAGTTGGAACTTTCTATTCGCAGTACGTAGCCATTTAGAATATTGTAAACAATTTTTAATCCGTTATTTTTGCTCTCATTTCTAAGGTTTGCAGCCCAGATCTTTCCACTAACTCCGTGGCTGGTGATTTAGTGCACTAGTTATTTAGAATAAATCGAGCAGCGAGATTTTGGAGACCTTCTAGTTTATTAAAACCATACTTCGTGAAAGGACACCGCACCGAGTTTGCATATTCCAATATAGGTCTCACAAAACTGTCGTATGCGATAAGTTTAGTGTCCGAATTCGCAAATTTTACATTTTCCTAATGCAAACAATGTGCCTCTGGCTTCGGTTGTCGTAGTTTCTAGATGTTGATTCCAGTTTAGTTTATTATTCAAGAGAAGGCCTGAATACGTGTATTGTTCCACTCGTTTTACACGTTGCAGGTCTAGTGCACAACTAAAATGAATCGTTTTACGTGAAATTGACACGATAGCTGTTTTAGTGCTTCCTGCAGTTTAAGATTGTCCCGGTTGTCCTTTATTTTCTATTTATATTATGCAGTCATCTTCGAAAATTTTCGGTGGAACATTAATGTTGATTGATATGTCGTTCATAAACATTAAAAACAAAAGAGGTTCAAGAGGTACACCTGATGGGGTACACGTGATGTTACACTGTCAGAATTCACTTTCTTATAGCTAATGTATTAACTACAATCAGATAAATATGCGAAAATCTAATTTGAAATCTCCATATTTTTTAGTAGGTTTGAAAATTTTGATAACAATGTTGGATGCGATACCTCATCCGATGCCTTTAAAAATTCCAATTACACCACATTGGTTTGGCCCCTTTTAATAATTGCTTCTGCCAAGTTGTGAGGTAGCTCGATCAGCTGAGTTGTAGTCGAAAATGACTCTAAAACAATGTGATTTTTCTTAATAAGACTATGCTGCTCCAGACGAGATGGGATATGCGAAAACATTATGTTCTCAAGAAGTTCACATGCAGTACCTGTTAGTGAAATAGGCCTAAAAGGTTAGATGCCGTGTTCTGCAATTACCGTCTTTATGTACTGGAATTATTTTCGCTGCTTTCCAGTCCCCAGACTCCGTGCTGGAGACTAAAATATATGCAAATAGCGTGATGTCCATTCCGCATAACGTTTCATGGAAGTGTTAAGACTTATATCTGGGCCTGACATTTTTTAAGTGTCTAGTTTGTTTAGCAGCATGTTCGAAATTCCCTCCTGAGTTAAAGAAATATAACTTACCACATAAGGAACGCCTGGGGTAACGCTGTCGACTTAAATAAAGAATAAACTCATTTGCAGATGTCCACCGACATATCCCTTGAAGATTCTGGCGAATTTTTTATAGAACAACAAAAACAAAGTGTAGTATTAATTTTTGTTTTTTTGCTTTTTGAATGTTACGTTTAAGCCGACTGTTATGTTCTGATAGCATCTGACGGCTTGATTCTGTCTTATTACATCTAGATTGCTTTCTCACTCGAGCAATTTTTCGTTTTAAATGCAAAATAACTCTATTAATCCGAGGATTACGAATGTTAGATTGTTTCTTACGGTACGGAACATATTGTGATATACACTTACTAACGATTTTTTAAAAGCTATACCATGGCGCATTGATGTCCGAATCATGTTCAATTGACAACTGCTGAGACGAGTCCGAGGACAAATCCAAAAAAATCTATAACACCAGCGTCGTCAGCATTATCAAAATCCGGAACAGTTAAAATTACTGGCCCGGATCCCGATTTTATGGTCTAGAAAAATAGACTCAAGTACCACGTCACGATAAGAAATACCGTCACACACTACATTCGTTTGAAAGCGCTTTATCATTCAAAAAACAAAAACACCTCTGGATCATTCAAAAACAAAAACACCTCTGGATTCATTTCTGGTTGAATCCAGAGGTGAATCGTTTTCCTCCTTTTTCTCCTCACTTATCAGGCCAACGTGACCACATCACGTGACCCTAGCTAGCCTTCGTCTAGCCTTTGATCTGATGAAACCTACTGGACGGAGCGCGCGCAAGCCTGCAAGGAATCCTTCTACAATCAACCATCCATCTCACACGTGACATGTCACGCGCACCAATTGCCAGAGAGATCTACGGTCTGGTTGGTCACAACATCGTTTAAACTTTTTATGACTAGGCTTCACCAATATTGCAACGTGCCCCTCCTAGTACTTATAACCTCCTTGACGTGCGGTCACCTTTGGTGTGGCAAGTGTCGCATCTCGGCGCTTCTCGACGGCATGCTGAATGAGCGACCTCGGAGCGTTTGTTGTCTCTGCGACGCAGCCATGAAGCAGTTGATCGCCCTGGGCCTGTCGGAGCCGTTCCGCAAGTTCGACGCCCAGATCTTCGCGACGGACTTCCTGGGCTGCGAGGCGTACGCGCCGTACTCGGACGAGCACCTGGCCTGCCTGGCGCGCACCTACACGGCCACCATCTACCACCCGAGCGGCACCTGCAGGATGGGTGACGCCCGGGACCCCACCACGGTCGTCGACCCGGAACTCAGGTCTCTCTATAGTCATCATGGTGTAATGCGCGGGAGTTTCACTTTTCTCGCTTTCTGCGCACGCGTCACTCTTGGTGGGGGCAAACGCGGATTTCTTTCATACTCTTGTACTGGGCGAGTTGCCGAAAACGAACGGAGCAGGCGCGCGTTTATCACGGGTGGCTTTGGCGCCGGGGCAGGGCGAGTACTTTGCAGTGATACCCTGCTCTGCGTGTGATCCGGTTTATGCGATACACCGCACGACGCATCCGGAATTTCCAGTCAATCGCGGTGCAGTATTTTTGAAATGTCGCACCAGCTGACGCATTTGCATCGCGTCTCGTGATCGTCCGCGCAATTCTTTTTCAGCGTGTTGATCTACAATCGCCGTCAGTTAAACAAATTGACGTGTCGTTTGGACTTTTCTCTTTTGTGAGATACGGCCGCACTGCTAATACCTCATCCAAAAGACGTGTTCTGTCTTAGGTGCGCTTCGTGTTGGAAACATGTAGGATGCAAACGTGGTTTGAACCTGCTTGAGGCGGTTTCGCACACGAGTATGTTTCTAACGAACGTCTTTTTTATGGTGAATGTGCAGTCTGACTTAGTGGGGATGGGTGTAGTAACAGCTCTGAGCACATGAAGCGAAAGCTGCCCAACTCTCCTGGGTTCAATGATCCTCACCCCTGCCCGATCTGGACGAGCATCGTACCGTCGGGCGGTCGTGTCTGCGCGATGCACGTTAATTTCTCGTCTACAACGGACACGCCGGTCGCCCAATGGGTCTCACTAACTTCCCGCTGTGTAAAGAAACACGCAACACCTACGGGCAATAAACGGACGGCGCTGGCAGGCTCTTTCAACATCCAGACTTTCTCGTAAATAGCGGAAACAAATATGTGGTTGGCCTGCATGCCACAGTTTCTACAGGTTGGTAAGGTAAGCATCAGGTTCAAAACACTGAAACGTGTCAATGAATAAAAGGTGTTCAAATGAACTTGCCAAGTACTGGTTTTAGAAAATATTGATACTTTTCAAATTTAGAAAATAAATGTTCTCGAGGCTCGCGCAGCGTGGGCGATTGCCAATTCACATTTACTGATGTGCAGTTCAGATTGTGCATCAATGTTAGCGAGCGCACCAATGTCATTTTATCTGTGTTCCCCGAAACCGTGCTGCACCCACTTCTCAATACTTCGTTTCACCTTATATACGTCCGGGCGCAGCAGATGTTACGAGCCATCGGAGCCAATCCAAGGCTGTGGAGTGTCACGTGACCTTGGAGAGGGGGCACAGCGACGCGCGGAAAGCGTATCACGGGCTGTGTCCACAGAACGGGATTGGCTAGGATAGCTCATAGCGTCCGATACGTCAGGACGTAAGGTGCAACGGAGTATAGATACCTTTTAGTAGAGGCTGCGAGTAGAATTGGCGTATGCCTATTGTGCTCGGAGTCTAATTACAACATTGAAGTGCCCTTAGTGCTGAACAAATGCGACGTATTTGCGGAGGACAGGTATTTTGCGAGTCCATAGCTTCTTGCACAAAAATCTGAATTAGATTGACTGCACCGAGTTCGTCAATGACGGTACTCAAAGTGAGCGTCGCGATGATCGTAGAATGTGCGTTCCCTACGTTGCAGGGTGCTTGGTGTGAGCGGGCTGAGAGTGGTGGACGCTCGGTGTTTCCCGACATCCCGTCTGGCAACACTAACGCGCCCGTCATCATGGTGGCCGAGAAGGCCTCCGACATGATTCGGAAGTCGCGCACTTTCACCTGGAGTCCAGCGAGCCTGTTCGGGTCACACGACTGGCTTTGGGGCAGATGACGACGGTGCGTCAGTCGGCTGTTCGTCAACCAAGTGCCATGAGGAACGCTGTCAGTGCCGACGACGCTTGTTCATGCTGCTTTGTCGCCATCTTGTGTGTGTCGGACGATGCGGTCAGTTTTAGAGGGCATTGCATCAGTGACTTTTAATACATTTCCCGGATAACTGTTTACGTGGTCTCCATTGTGTCATACCGTTGCTTACCACATCATACGTCTTGATCCTGGGGTGTCACCTCGCGACAGCCTGTCGAAAGCCGCCAGATGGAACACCTTCTTAGATGCAGTTTAGGAATGCCAATGTGTCTGCTCGATTATTTTACATTGGGCGCACACTGGGTAAGTTACTTTTAAAAAGTAACTTTCCCAAGGCTACGGCTAATGAACACTGCCAAACACGGGACTAAAAAGAAGACGACGTAAAGTTTATTTTTCCTTGCCTTTGAACGGTAGATCTGTCATTTAGATCCCGTCTCTTCCTCGATTTAGAAAACGAGTAGAGAATGGGAATGCCGTTATCGCTTCTGAGCTGTCGGTTCACTCCACCCCCAGTCGTGATTATACGGAAAATAGTGCTGTCGTGTCATAATGTCTGGGACCTGACACTTACTTCCTAGTGTGTAAATGGTTTGAACTAACGCTTAGGCCGGCGCGTTTAGGGGCTGTGTGTGCGAAGTGTCTTTTGGCGCTAACTATCTGAAAAGCTGCAGGCATCATCGATTCGTTTTTGTGTTTTGCTCGACCTTGCTGCCCGTGTCTGTAGTGAGCTTCGTTCGACGCAGGAGTGGACGTTGAAAGGGCCAAATGCTTCTCGACAGCATTTACTCCAAGTAAGACCTTCCATTTGCTGGCAAGTCTTGGGAGGTACGGAAGGGGGCATTGCTGTCTCAAGGTCACAGATTTTCCGTATTCTCCCAGCGTGCGATCCTTTCACGCGGAAGGAGAAAACTTATTGTTGGGCAATGTCGATAGATGGCACGCTATTTTTGTTGACTGTCCACTCAGCATTGGGAAATTTAACATATAAAAGTAGTATTGCCGTAGGAAATGCTTTAGTGTCCCATGGGGACAAAACAATGATCGAAACTGTTGGCAACATTGCCAGCATTTGCCAGAATGAAATCCACCGTTTAGAGTGACGTCTCCTTTTTTATTGAAGTACAGTTTGTGCAGGACATGACGGTATATTTTGCCAATGGGAGATGTCTAAAACAAATCACGACGAACGCGACAGGGTATGGAATAAATAGTTAAAAAACAGGTAGGGTGTTTATTATAAATATATTACAAAAGTGCACAGCGGCGTGATGTGGGGCCATGACATTGGTTTGAGCATCTCAAAGAAACCTGGAAAAGGGAGAAAACAGTGCATTTTTTTAAAACTTGGTACAACCGTTTTTTTCTTTTTAACTTTTAACGGACAATACACATTTTATTTCTGACACGTGCATGATCGACTCGCTAATTATGTTATAAAATTAATAATTTATGAGAAATAGTTATTCGCTGTCGTCGGCTCTAGCAGCTGATATGCATTTAGAAAATCCACGAGAAAAAAGAAACAAGAAATCTAAGCACATGTTAGTTAAGTTAAAGCACGCATACCAGATGTATTTCCGAGTACACTGACCTGCACTGCATGTGGCGGGCTAGTAATATTTCTTATTTTATTTCGTAACTTAGCCAATACAGTGTCTATGTGCAGACGGTGTGTTTGAATGAAACAGCAGGTCAACCTCAACACCGTGTAGGACAGTCGAACGCATGAATTATTAAGGGCATCAAATCAAAGATTGTCATTATTTCGCCCTGTGCGCTAGAAGGCGCCATACCGGGCCGCTTTAAACATGTGTTAACCTATTACAGATCTGTGTTGCACACTGCTCAAGATTACAACAAAAATTAGCGACCGCTACATGTTTCTTCCAATCAGACAAATTTGTATTGCGCGTAAAACAAGCCTTGTAACCTAACTTTTTTTTTCTAATCTACGAATGAATATACACATGTAGTAAGCCATGGTGGCTACATATTCGCCAGTTCTATTTTAAGAGTCACTTTTCTCACTGAGCGAGCATAAAGAGAGGCACAGCAACGTTTCCAACCTTAAATGTTTTTTTTATTGTTTCTATATGGGGTATATTGGTGCGATCTCAAGGATTGACATAATGGCGGGAACTTTTTTTATAGTTTTCGGTGACATGAGATAAGTACTGCAGACCATGACAACATCAGAGGTAGGGAAATTACATTTTTGATAGGGAAAAAGGCAACCTGCCATTACACACTGAATTATTGATAGCATATTGTGTAGTAGAGTCAAAGTTGTAATTTCTGTCAGAAATAAGCTAACCGGAAAATATGATCTATAGTTTACCATGAACGTTAAGATAAGAAAGTGTATAGCACCATATCCACCTGACACAAGTGAGCAATGTCAGATGAATATGTTAAAGAATCGAGGCTGTACACAAACCGAACAAGGAATCTCGTGGGAATTTTCCTACAATATTTACTCTTCTCTATGTCGCTGCCATTTTAAAGCTCTCAAAGTGATTTAGTTTTTTTATACTTCATGCCAGATTCTGCCATTTATGTGATTTGTTAACGATGTGTATATTAAGTTTCCTTGAAATGTGACAAGTGAGGTGAGGGTGGAAAGCGTAAGAGTTTGGTACATACTCAGATACTTCAGGAAGTGAGTCTGTAGAGCCGTGACTCGCGCCAATGAACTGTAATGGAAGCACAATTTTCAAATGAAATGGCCTATTAGAAAATTCACAATTCAATCTGCACCTCTATGTGATTTATCGGCGCCGACGTGCAGAGGCCCCATCTATGTTACCAGAAACAGCAACAGCTACAGAATCATCAATATAGATATTGTGAATCCTGTTCATAAATTTATTGATATTTCGATTCTAAAACAATTGCTTGTAAGTGATGAATAACTGCTTGGCATTTTTTTCTTAATTGTATATGATTTATCGCGCAAGACCTCTCGTCAGGAGCGTTAAAAATCTAACTGCTAAACTTTCCAAGGGCTTCAAAAGATTAGAAAGTGTTCAAACATCTTGATATCTCGAATTATTTATACTAAAATTTTGTACTGGACTTTGAGAGAAAAACAACATCCACAAGGACTTCTATCTCAAAATGATCAATTTCGCACAAACAACGACTGGCAAAATACAATAAAAAGTCAGTACTAGAATTTATTTGCGTTATAGGTTACTATAAAACAGACAACTATACAGACCGACAACAAATTGTCGACAAACGCATGTCAGGAAGCTTTCGAAATCGTTCATGCCGCCGGTACGAAGTCTCAAGGTGATAGGGTCCATATATAAGCACCCATGGTTAGGAGCGTCAGAACTATATGGTATTGCTTACTTTAAATATAATTCTCCCGTATTGTTTACTGATTTTTTAGTTTTAATTTTTATTTTAAGATATTGTCAGTTGTTAGGAAAAAACAGGTTTGTAGGCATTTCAAAAGTACAATCGCATTAAATATTAAAGATGTTACCAAGAAAACCGCACACATATTCACTATTTCACTAAATGTCTGCGACAAGGAAGGGGGAGGCGCCCCCCCCCCCCTTGTTTTTTGACGCCATTGCCCACGGTGGTATTTTCTTTATATTTTTGAGGCAACAAGGAATGCTGAATGGTACCTTGTTGGTGTTTGCTGCGGTGACAGCGTCGAACACAGAGGGGAAAAGGTTATCGGATCCCAGGAAGTCAACAGCCCCAGATTTGCGCAGGAAGTCGAACACGGAATCTACAACATCGATGAGATCTTTGTCAGGTCCACTACATTCCCTATATATACACACATCGCGCGGGTTGCAGTGGCAAGCGATTAAACAAAAGGCGCGATTTTCGTAGCAGACAGACATTTGTGGTGTTCGCAGTAATAGACATATTAGAACTATCAACTACGTGCATCATATGCCGGGTGAATGAAGTAGAGGGACAGAAAGCTCATTGTGCGTTTGTCTGTCGGCTCTGAGGGTTACTGATGATCCTTAAAGGGCAACTCCGGTCCATACTTTTGATTTTGAGAATATGACTGTTTTTAGTGCACTCAGCGTCCCTGAATTGCAAGGTGTAATTTTTTTCTCGTTATTGTGCGTAGTTTTAAAGATATCGACGCCTCAAAGTTTTGTTTGGGGCGCGGCCAACAAAACCGAAACTAGCCGCTCGAGGCCCCGGCAACACTGAAAATCAGCCGCTATGTGAACGTGACGTCAGGATCGTTCTCCTTCAACGAGCATGCAGGCCGAGCGGCACCTACCTCTGTTGCGATAGCCGCTCCAAAGATGGGAAGTAAGCTGATTTTGTTTTAATTCTGTATACGTGGTAGTCATCCAGCATATGTAGCAAGAGTTTGTGCTTATACCCAAAAGCTAGCGATTGGAAAACCCGTGAACTCATTCGGTGCCGTACTCGGCGGCTGTCGCCTTATGTGCGGTCTTCGGTAGTCGTCGCTAGGCCTAAATTGTCATCGGGGCTCTGTGGATGGAGCGGCGTTGCTCTACGCCACGCTGCTAGTGACGTAGAGTACTGAGGGCCCTCTCGCTTTCGCGCTGCGGGTGAGTCGCAGACATGAAGCTTTGAGGCTCTCCGGCGAGGGCCGCGGCGCCCGAACACACGTGTGCTGGGCTGTACATCGTCTGTGTTTTTCGTTCTTTTTTCCTCGGGCGCGTAAAAGCCGAAGTCCAAAGTCCACTCGTCGAACAGCGTTCACCCACACCTTCTCCAATTTCCGGTCCGTTGGAAGCTTGTGAAAAAGCACCTCCGTGTTGCGCAGCGGGTTGTTTGAGCAGCCCACAGCGCTACAAGTTGCACTCGGCATCTTTCGAGGAACAGCTGGGCAGTCTTGGGCGCACCGAGTTGCTCGCTAAAACGAGTCTTGAGTCCTCGCAAGCAAATAAACAAAAGGCTATACCGAAGTCAAACGGGATACAGATAAAAGCAAGGGCTAAACACGCCAATCGCAAGCCGAAGTAGCGGTGGTAGCGGCTCAAAGAAGCTCACTCCGCGCAACGCCCGGACCGGAGGAAAAAAGAAAACGATACTGACGTCACGGCCCAATGTTGCTTTAGCGATCGGCAACCCGCTGGCCGCCCGCTAAGGAGCAGCGGCTCGCGGCGGGTCGCATTTTTATTATCGGCATTAGTTGAGAATGCGGCGTCCCCCTGACGTAATATTTTGGCTAGGGTCGTATTTTGTGTCACTACAGCGATACCAGTAACTTATTTCATTTTGAGTTTTGGCCGGAGTTGCTCTTTAAGCAAACAAACCTTGCGCTGGACATATGTGCTTCTTTCCCCAGCAAACAAGTATACTAATTCGCTGATATATTTAGTCATTTACTGGCGAGACAAAGTTCCTTGCCTGAAAGCGCTTGATATACAGGTATGTCGAGGCGTTTGCTTTTACATAATCTCAAAGTGAGGTAATTTACATAACCAATTGAGGGACATGTTTAGTTTATGCTGCGGTGACGAAAATATGTTGCTGGAAGTTTCGGTTTGTTGTCTATTCCTTCCCCAATATTAATGGATGATGTTGGAAAAGAAATTTACCCGAAGCGTTGGTGATGAACAGTTTCACGTCGATGGAGTCATACTCGCTTTTCAACTGTAAAGAAAGGCAATAGGAAAATATTATCGTAACAGTTGAACCACCGGGAAAAGTCAGTAATTTGCCACATTGTGCGACGCCATAGCGATAGGGAAAGGAATGTCGACAACAAAACAGGAATTTTGGTTTAGCGTCTAACTCAATTCTCGTAATTCGAGTTTCATGTGAAGCAGGGCCTCAAGGTCTCTTAAGCCCAGTCTTTCCGCCTGCTAACCGAGGACTGATCAGTATCAATTTATCATCGTCTAGAGACTGTCGCCAAAGTTTTTGAAACTTTGTTTTCTTATAAGGAATCCGGAGGTCATGGCCACAATCGTGTCGCTGTGGTGGTTGTATCCTCCACGGAACTATATACCTTGCCAGAATTATTTCTTTATTTCATTTACTTAAAACATACTGCGGATTTTATGAATAGGCGTCTGCAGGTGTGGGGTACAGGACAGTAAAAACATAGCGTATCAGGAGTATCAGAACACGATACCACCAACTATTGCACACCCAAATAAGCAGGCACATTAGAAAATAAACAAAAACGATGTAATTACATCGTAACCAGAAATCGCTCTATCAATCGCATTTCAGTAATTATACTACGGCTTTATTCGAAATCCGTGAGTCAAATCGTCACCATTAAAACAATATACGAGGGTTGTCCGTAAAATAAGGTTCCCAATAATTTTTCACAATGAAAAACATGTTTATTGGCATCGAATAATACATTTTTGGAAAGCTTAGACTTTCCCCTTTTTTTCGACATAATCGCCGTTGATATCAATGCATTTTTGCTTGTGGTGTACCATCTTCTTTATGCCTGAATCGTAGAACTCTCCCGCCGCGCCGTGAAGGTAGCTTAAAACCTCTTCTTTCAGCTCCTCTCCGGTTCTGAAATGCGTCCCACCCAGGTGTTTCTTCAATTCAGGGAAGAGATGGTAGTCACTTGGGGCTATGTCTGGGCTGTAGGGCGGGTGTGTGACAGTATCCCATTCAAATTTGTTGATGAAATCGTTTGTTACACGGGCGATGTGCGGACGAGCGTTGTCCTGATGGAAACGCACTCCCTTCGTGAGCACTGCCTCTCCTCTTGTTTTGAATCGCGAGGCAAAGGTTCTTCAAAGTCTCACAGTAGCGGTCCGCATTGATTGTTGTACCGGCAGGCATGAATTCGCACAACAATAACCCCTTCCTGTCCCAAAAGACGCTCGCCATCACTTTGCCGGCAGACAGTGTTTGTTTGAACTTCCGCGGCTTCAGCGACTCTGGATGTTTCCACTGACGGGATTGTTGTTTGGTTTCCGGTGTCGTGTAGTGGACCCACGTGTTGTACGCTCATACACTTTTCTCCGTAGACTTTACACAGTTGGGAATGAATGTCCACCGGCGCGGTGTTTTTTGCACACAAAAACGATTCACAGAGCGTAATTCGCACCTGGCGGGAGAAGCGAGTGGGAGCTCCATCTCTAACGGCTGCCAAGCCAAGACTGAGCGTCGCAGACAGCTCGCCGGGGCGGGGACTGGGAGAGGGGGAACCAAGCTACACGCCAGTGTCGCCGGATCCCGCGTAACAGCGTTCCTCGCGACTGCAGCTCCTTGGGAACCTTATTTTACGGACAACCCTCGTATATATACATTCGTAACGCTTTTGCTCCAGTGCCTCGTGTGTTAAAAGAACATGTCATATGAATTCACCCCCCACAAGCTCAAAAGTCTTCCACCAAACTCCCGCGAACAAAACTTCGTCCAGACATTAACTCATCTCGAGAATACTCATTACTCTGGAGCCGAGAGATCTGAAGTCAGGTCCCGTGACTCACGTAATCGGGTGACGTCAGTCGTGTCACGTGGCACAAAGTCCTCTCCCTAGCATCGTGAGGGCAGGAAGAAAAAGGCCAGGTTCACTCACCAGCTTCATGAGGGCGATGCTGGAGCCGTCCATGAAGGAGACGCGCGAGAAGTCGAGGATGACATGAGTGGGCAGGGCCACCATTTCAGCGATGCAGGGCGACGAGGACTTGAGGGAGCACAGGTCGTTGCCCACGCTGCCGTTCATCGAGGTCGCCTTGGAGTCGCCGATCATCGGAGACGGCTGAGGGCACCGATTCCCCGAAAGCAGTTAGCGCGCGCCACTGATCAAGAACTGCGGATTGACACTCGACCGCGACGAACGACATTTGAACTTGCTTCGCCCGCTCGCATGTCGGTGTCACTTAAGCCGCAATCGCACTGTCCCGTACACCATACACATGACACGGTGTTTGCGTCGGAGACGCCATGTTCGAAGCATAACATACATATGCTTGGACCATGTCTGGACAGAGTTGTTGTATGACCGATGTCATAGAAAGAAGGAACAGGCTTTAGATAATAGGGAGTTTTAGTAGACCGTGTTTCCCCCTCCGCTAACTCTACGCAACGAAGAAACCGCCACTGCGCCTGCGTGCCGATGGCCTTGGCTGTAGAGTTCCAGGTAGCGGAGGGCTTAGCGGATGGGGAAACACGGTCTGCTAAAACTCCCTAGTGTCTGCAGATTGTCTTTTGTATGCTGTATTAGCAGTGTGGTGCGGCTTAACTGCGTCATCAAAGGAAGCGAAATACGAAGACGGAGGCAAAGCCGTAATAGTATTTTTATCTACAATATTTTTAGATTTGGGAAAAAGTAAATCTAGATAGAGTCATGGTTTTCAGAACTATCCTGAGATTGCTTTTTCTGCTTCGGTTTCAGGCAATAACAAACATGGCTGCCGGCGTTTGCGGCATGCTCAACGAGCCTGGCTCGTTGAGCTCGTTTATTTTGAGTGCGAGTCGCTCTGCGTTCACCGAGATGTTAAGAGCAAGATTTCAACCGACTTAGTTTGCACCAAGCAACTATCGCATAGTACGCGCCTACAGAAGCGCTGTGCGGATGCTTGTTTTCAAAGCGGGACTGGCCTAAGCATAGCGTCCAACGTCAACTACGTTGCTTGATCTGGCGCGATTTGTTCCTTGGCGCGTGTTGATGCTAAATAAAGATGTTGGTTTCCGTAAAGGCGCTGCTCTGTGAATTGTGCAACCGTCGTGATTGCAACCATGGTTTCCATACAGAGAAGATACCTCCACAGGTACGAATTTGCGAGCAATTTTGGCTGTAGGCGATTGGGCGCTCGGCTCGCATCAAGTTTGTTCAGGTATGTACCCGTCATTTGGCTTCGAAAGGCAAGTAGCTCTCAAGTTCTGCAGTGCACCTGGCCTGTCAAAGCGAATATTTTGAGGTCGTGTCATAACGCTCCCCCACCTTGCTCGCGGATGCCATGCGAAAAACAAAACAAAAAACAAAACAGAAAAACTGGACGGCCTGCATATTTAATTTGTTGATCTTTTATAGTCCTCTGGGTCACTTTTTACCACGCATCGACATACGCTGACAGACGCTTGTATTGGACCGTGGCACGTGCATGATGGAACGCTAGAACGACGCTTTTATGGCCGCGTCTTGCGAGAGTTGCAGAAGTTTTTAGACGGGGCGGAATAGCGGACGGACGAAGGCGAAAACGGACACCGACGCTCAGTTTTTGTGTCCGCGTCTCACGGGCATTACAGACGACGATAGACGGTGGGGAAATAGCAGACGACGCCGGAGGCCGCCGCGCGTCTGCTCGCACGACTAGCAGACGGTGTCAGACGCCAGATTAGACACACCGGATGTCGGGAAAGGGAGACACTAGGCTTGCGAGCGTGTTCGGCCCAGCAGCCAAGCCAGCGCAGAAGTAATGGGCAGCCCACTGATCTGTGGGCGGGGCTTAGAAGTTGGTTGTGATCTCCACCTAAATTGTGTCTAACGGCGTAAATATTGCGAAAACAAAAATCGTAGACAAAAATACGTATCTTATCTACGCCCTTTAAATTTTTCTTTTTTTAAAATTTCAATGTTCATTTAAGGGAAGTTAAGGCGTTGAAACCGCGGTTAGTATTTATTTCACTAAGAGTAGTTAGTGAAACCTGCGAATTTTCACCATATCTGGTTCACCAAATATTGATGAACAACGAATATTAAACGCATAATTTGGACCTGTTGATGCATTTCAGCTTTAGAAAAATGTCAGTTGAAAAGGCACATGTCGCGTACTTCAGTAAGTTTTAAATATAAGACACGTTTATGTTTGCAACGCGCTACGCACCTTCACTATAAGATGAAGGGAAGAAGACCTACCATTTAAACTGGAACAAAAGGCTGATCGTATTCAGTTAACAGGAGGAACACCGAAAGAATAAAAGAAACAGGTGGACGAGGGACGACGTACACTTTATTTCAACCAGCAACAGTACAAGAAATTAAAGCCACAGCGATCTTTTTCGGAATCACAGCCTACTTTGGGGTGTGATTGTGAAAACAAAGATCGCTGTGCCTGTATTGTACTGTTGCTAGTCGAAAGAAAGTGTACGTCTTCCCTCGTCCCTCCTGTGTGTTCTTCTTTCGGTGTTCCTCAATTCAACTAATACGCTGCCTTTCTACATCACTTACTAGAAAACGTGCTAACAAATAGAGCACTCGTGCATATTTTGATACACTTTATTTTGCCTACTCTGTCTTTTTGAATCACGCTGCTGTTCAATTAAGGCCTCGCAATTAAACGTGAAATATATCAGCGGGCCAACGGATTCACTAATCGACCAAATATTCGATGTAACAACAAATAGTAAAAATGAGAAAAAAAAGGTATGTACGAGGTTTTGATATTACGAGCGCTGATTGCAGTATATGTTACTTGGGAAATATGGCTCTACTCACGTTGACTAGGTTGGACAGCGATCCTTTCTGTGCCCGCTTCCGTGCCTTTAGAATGTCCCTTGAAGGAGAAAAGCGAGATTGTTCAAAGAAAATGAAATAGGTGGGTAAAGAAAAACAGTGTTGAAATAACAGAAGGGCCTATTGGAAAGACACGGCCTCGCCTTGTCCCTCTTGCCGTGTGTCTTGTATTATTTCGGAGCTGTTTTTCCTGAGCTATGAATCAATTGGCCCAAATCACCACTTTACCGTAGTTAAGTTGCTTAACTTGTCATACTTAGAAGAAAAAAAGTGGCAGCACAGGGTAGCGGGGACATGCGCAAGAGCGGCCCGCTGATGGACTCATAGGCTGGCACTCCTGGCTCCAACTCTTTTGCGCTACTTCTTATGTATAATTAAAACTGTACATGAAACTCGTCAAAAAGTGGAAATGATTTGTCGAATGTTCCAGCTCACCTCACGGTAAATCCAACACGTTTGTTCAGTTGCTCCTTGAAATATTCGGTGTTTGCGAAGTGAATGGGACCGCCAAAGTGGAAGATCTTGATCTTGGGTACCTCGTGCACCTGTAAAAATGCGACGCAAGGTTAAGGCAGCTTCAGTTTTGCTTCTGATCTTTTTATTGATAGGCCATGCCCGGGAGACTGTTCAACTTCACACGAAGTGGAGTGACAGTTGGTGCCATAGATATGCACTGTTTTGAAAGGCCTTCAAATTTGTAGATCACATGCTACGTCCCTCATTAAAACATATTCAGTTATAGAAGACTACATGCCATTTATAGCAATGCAATTTAAAATTTTTGTTTGTCAAGTTTTATTTTTTAAGTGCGCAAAGTTATATTAAACTAATTATTGCTTTAATCTTTAAAATAAAAAAATGTATACAATATATGTGTGCAAAAGTAAGGCAAAAAGTAATATACCAATTTATTGTAATGCCTTTGTTGTAGAACAAAAATTGTTACTATTAGCAACCTTCTGAATTTTAAACTATTAATATCGACAACAAAAGTCTCAATTAAAACTTCTTTTTTTTCTCAGTGACGGTCGCGATATTGCGTTTGAGAAGAAAGTCTAAACTCACCATTTGATATTTTTTAATGGGCACGAAGAATTCCGTGTTGTCTACTGATCCCAGCAAGAATGTCTTTGGCCTGTCAGTCGGGGAAAAAGTGTAAAAACATAATTATGATACCCCTCACTGCGCTTTTTATAAGAGCGGATATAACCCCAATGATGCAAACCTTATCACAACGTTAAGTTGGGCTCAAATACCTCAAAACGAAATGGGTATGTCATTAGGACGTCCATATTTAATACAGTTAACCGCACACTCCCAAAGACGTTACTTTGCAACGCACACTGTTTAAAATGTTAATGCATTGAGAACGAGCAAGCATGCAATGTATCTGTTAAAAAAGTTTGGCTATTGCTAATAGATGAAAACTATACTTGATGACACAATTATTAATGCGAATAGCATTCTTTGGATACTTCACGCACTTTTCGTCTATCTATGTATCTATCTGGCTATCTAACCTCTTACGCCGCGGGTCGATAAATAAATAAAAAAGACCGGCGCCGGCTGGGATTCGAACCGTTGACCCTTTGATCAGCAGGCAGACGCGCTAACCACAGAGCTATGAAGGCAGTCATTCAACGTACTCTAAACGGTTGTTTATATCTTTACCATAGGACGCGCTTTACAGCGCTGTCACAGCTACCGGTGCGCGCGCGTTCCATGCACGAGGGCTCATTCCGCTCTCGTGAGGCTGAGCACGGCCGCTACATCACCCTCTCCCGAGCGCGGGAGAGGGTGAGCCCTCCTGCATGGAACGCGCGCACCGGTAGCTGTGACAGCGCTGTAAAGCGCGTCCTATGGTAAAGATATAAAGAACCGTTTAGAGTACCGTTGGTTGAGACTAGCTGAGACGCCAGAAAGTCTGGTCGGTACCATTTTGAGTGTTTGTGCGTATGGCGCGTGCTTTGCTCGCCTTCCTAAGTGACACAAACGCACGTGCTGGGCTGCGGAGATCGTGCGCAGGGCTGTGAAGGCCAGTTCAGACACTTGCGTTTGAGTGCGTTTGACTGCGTTGCGGCGAGAACCGAAAGCGAGTCACCGGCACATCTGTGCTTCGTATGAAGCGTGGAATCCAATCCAAGGAATCTTCTTGGCACGCGATATAAGAAGCAGGGATTTCCTGGTGTCTCACTGCCGCTACGCAGTCAAACGCAGTCAAACGCAACTGTGTGAACCGGGCTTGAAAGTGTCAACAAATTTAGAATCGCCTCAAGAGTGGGCTGGCGTATCTAGAGTGTGCCGGCCACCTGACGAACGCGCATAACTCCGCACCGTTTGATGCTATTCGCATTAACGTAGATAATCATTCCCAAAGGATGGGTTCTGCTGATTTTTATTTTTACGCCTATCCTGCATACCACATATATAAAGTGAACGATGGGTTTTTCCCTTTTTTTCCCGTGAATATCCAGGGCCTAGCCCTGTTTACTCAGAACTGACTGAAGAATATAGCGCACGCAACTGTGGTACAAACTGGCGCGGGTCCTTGAAAATTTTCACCAACATCTTGCCCCTTTTTGCATCATTTTCGCGTAGCACATCATCGCATTATTTTCTCTTTGGTTGCACAGGTACACGAACGTTAAAATATTTAAAACAACTTTGAAGTCAACAAAGAAATATTTTACCGTTGAATTTTGTAGATGAGGGTGAGAAGAGAAAAGCCAACACCGATAGCCAGCCCGGTTATGACGTCGAAAATCACAGTGGCTCCAAAAGACACCATCCAAACTTGCTGCAACAAAATAACAAAAGTCATGAAATACAAGGTCATACTTCCTGTTGACTGTGAGACCTATGCTAGTAACCTTCCGAGCTACTGAGTTATTGCTTCAGGCGCTAACATTTGTGCCGTTAGATAAGATCACATTGCATTACGGTGATTTTGGAAATAAAATTAAATGTAATTTATAGGAGTGTCACGATGTAAAAATAATCAATATTTATTTTATGGTGGTTTAAACGGTGCTCACTTGGACTAGCTCTAAAGAGTTGGGCGTGTTCGGTTTGATAAAATTTCGCCATATGGTACTAGACTGAAAACATATGTATATAGATCAAATGTAGCTACTTATTATTTAAGAAGTGGTGCATTCATTCATTATGCTATTTAACTTTCCTGACTGAAGTTTGGAAGTATAAGAACACCCCTTGCAAATATGAGTGCTCACCCTGTCGATCTTAGATATTTTCCAGTAGCGCTTGAAGTCCTGGACTTGCATCACGATTTTTTTAGAGACGTCACGATGATAGCAGCCAGGACACACTGAAGGGAAACAAAACACACTTAGCACCAGATGCTTGAAATGGAATAAAATACAACTCACAATTGGGAGTTCTTCCAAATAGTGACCCAAGAAAAGGACCATGAAAATGATAATGATGATGTTGACGACACTGACGATCTGCAATAGGGGTAAACGAAATAATTAGAGATGTGATTAGCGGCAGGAATAGACACGGCATTTTTTGTTTTTCGTTTCTTTTTGGTGTTCCATATAAAGATGTAAAGGTAATTTTTTTTTTTACTGCAAAAATAAATGACACATTGCCGAACGCTCCTTCTCCATCCAAATGTAGCGCTAGATGGTCCGAACCAAATGGCAAAGTTTCAGAAATAACGGTTATCTCATTTAAAAGTTATAAAATATTTTCTGCAATTTTCAATGGAAAATATGACGGCCGACGAAGCCCTCGACGTTATGGAGCTGAAGAGCGCCGATGCCAAGAACGGACCCCATTTTCCCAATGGAATTTTCAGATAATCACTTATTACCGGCAAATAAGATAACGGTTAGCTCTGAAACATTGACACCTGGTTCTGACCACTAGCGCTACATTTGGGCGAAGAATTAGCCATGGGCGATGCGTCGTTTATTTTTGCAGTAAAAACACCCTGAAATTCTTCTTGTTTATTTGCTGTGATTGCTGTATTTTTATTTTTAGCCCAGTAAGTTTGCTACTTCCTAGGCTGTCTCTTTTGCTTGCTTCCTGCACGCGCCGTCGGAACTCGATGCAACACAAGGGACAAAACATGCGGACAAGAAAAGGAAATTGCGGCGAGGCCCACCTGGGTCTTCCCACCGGCGCCCTCTTGGACGGCGCTTCGGGGCACGGAGGCGGCGATCGGGAAGCAGGAGAAGAACGAAGAGAACACGTGACTGGCGCCCAGGGCCAGGAACTCCTAAGAGAGAAGACGAAAAGTATCGCGATCAGACGCCCGCGCTGTGAATAGGCCTTGTCTGTATCTAGGTTAAGAGTCACGATAACTGGTCTAGTTGGTATGGGTTCTTCTTGAAACAGCGCGGATGTTACACGGACGGAGAAATGAGGTGGACAAGCCCTGGTGCCGTCCACTTCTTTCCTCCGTCCGTGTCCTCTTCGCGCTGTTTCAAGATGTATCTAGAGGTTGCTGTCCTGACGTATGTCTTCAAAAATCCCAGTGGTTGATATGGTAGAAGCGGAATTTGCTCAACGTCCCAATGATGCCGACTCTGGCGCTGTGCCATGGGTGACGAGGGTGTGTTTTAGAAGCTCCGAAGCAAGGTCTGACACGGTATGTAAAGAAGACGTGCGGGTACGTTTTGGTTGTACAGTGAAACTTGTCGCCAGCGGAACAGTGCAAACCACAATGTATATGTTTCAAATTCAAAATGACCGTACCGTCTTTCCAGTGGTCGAGTCTTCTAGTCCATTAGTGAATGCGCAACGAAAGAGAAACAAAACACATTCAAATCGTTGCTACACTTGAAAAAGGTAAATATTAAAAAATTATTAACACTTAAAAAAAAAAATTGGTGCAAGGATGAGCGATTAAAAGCGATAATTAAACATGGAAAAAAGAAAGACATCGCGCACTCAGAGGCACGAGTGTTGCAGTAAACACGAAAGAGATACCGGTTATACGAGGGTACGCCATGTCCTTTGCACTAGTCTTCTATCCTACACATTGAAAATAAAGGCTAAAGACTAAAGTACTAAAAGGTAGTAAGAAGAAGTTCCAAAGCTACTGGAAAAGTATCACAGCTAGGAGCGTTATGTTTTTAATCCGTGACTGGATTATAGGTCCTTTCATTAATATGACGAGTTCCATTCGATTGTGCAATGAGCCGGACCTTTCAGCCGGTCTCGACTTAAGGATGTGACAGGGCGTAGCCAATGACAATGGGACGTGTCTGACCTGGTTCGCGTCCACTTGGTAGCCGTGCTTCTGCCCGAAAATGCGTCCGAGGGAGAGGGTGATGGCGAAGCTGACGATGGCCAGGGCGAACGACTCCGGCAAGATGCTGGCGATCAGGGTCGGGTTGAAGCTGGGCAGGGTCGGCTCGGGCAGTCTGCCAGGACACGTTTTAAAGGAACCTTGAAATGATTTTTGAACTTCTCCCTCCTTAACTTTAATCATCAACTCAAAAGCGAAATGAGAAAGCACGTGGTCATGATTTAAGATATTTCACCGGATACGACGCGAAAATATGCGGATGAATGAAACAATGTCTACGAAGCCACCAGAAGACAGAATCTTTGGCGGAGCCGGGATTTGAACTCCGAGTCTCCCGATATCCGGTCGGGTATGCTAACCCCTAACCTAACCCCTCCGCCTTGTCTTTCTGGCGTTTTCTATGCCTTATTAATGCACCGAAACGTTGATGAAGGAACTTTTAGCAAGTGACGATAAGTTCCTTCAGGGCACTCATTGGCCACGAACGCGAATCCAAATGTTTGTCGACGGATTGATTTTTGACGAGAGCATACGTCCAAATGATGCAGTGCTTGGGTCCAATAAGTGAGCTGCTGACGCGCTTGGGCACTACAGATGCATCATAGTGAAAAGACGGAGGGCTTTCAATGAAAAGAAAGTACAAAATAGTTCATATATTTCAAATTTTCGTTCCGAAAAGCAGGCTTTTGATTTTCTACTTTCTTTCAATTGGGTCACTAAACAATATGCAATTAGTAAAATCACAATCTAAAATCAATAATCCTATCCCAAAATTCATTCCGCGGTCCCTTTAAGGCACCGCGAGAAAATAAGTTTTGACCCTCTGCCCAGCTATACTGCTTAGATTGAACTCTTTGCGTTCATAAAGCACAAAACCGGCAACGGTTGTTATTGAAAGAGGCATAGTAGTGATGCCAAACTATTGAAAAATGGACTATCGATACTATCTATAGTTTTTTCAATGGTTGACTGTTGATAGTACTACCGATGGTACTAGCGATAGTGCAATCGATAGTACTATCGATAGTACTATCGATAGTTGGATTTTTGGTCTACTATCATACTATCGAAAGTCAACTTTCAGAAAAGTATCGAGAGGAACAACACTTCTTGTTTTGTAGGGCGGAGCACCTCCGGCATTTCCTACTTAGTTACACGAGTCCTCTGTGCTCATACTCTTGGAAAGGTACTATACCGAGACCGCATTTGATTGACACAGTTAATGAGCAGGAAAGAAGGCATTGCAAGAGGTTCTAACTCTTGTGAGCTATACAGGCTTCTGTTCCGTCCTTTTATGAGGAAAAATCGGCTAAAATGACGGCCAGTTTTTTTATCAGTTGGTGTTGACTAGACTTGACTGAGCTTTCAATAACGCGGGTGATAGAAGGTTGTTCAACTCACTTTTCCGGAATGGTTCCAACGACGTCGACTCCGTAGTTGACCCTCAGGTTCAGGTAATGTGATCCCAAGGTGAAAAAGACCACCTGGTGAAAGAAATATATTACTCACCACACTGAAGGCATACATCGTAGTCATAGGGGTAAATAAGCAAAGATGAACGATTAACGAACTACAAGCCTCTTAATCCTTTCTAAAAGGACGAGCTCGCTCTTTAATTTATTTAACAGATTTTTTTTTAAATTGTATACTGTTTTGTTTTGTGCACCTGAGTGTCTACTTTCCTGCGGATCACCAGGAAGGTGTCATTGCAATATACAGTTGGAGGTCGGCAAATTACAATGCCAAAAAATAAACATTTTTACTGGAAACTAAAATTTCTTATGTCACGAAACGTAGGATTTCGCAGCCTCCCGTCGCGCCCAATGTAACAACGCAGACCCTGCATATTTAGGCCTAAATGCTTCTCTAGGTCCATAATTTGCCGGGGGTACTCCTCAAACCTGCCGTGATAAAATCAACAAATATTCTAAGCAAAAAAATATAAAAAAGACGCGCAGGAGCGTTTTGGCGGTGCCAGTATTCATAATAGAAATTCGGTATATTCCTGCCCAATTTGTTCCGTGCTTTTCAACAGGCACCAACGTCGAGCAAGGTGTCTAGTTACTGTAAATAACGTCCAGTAAGAATTGTGGCTCACCACCATGAGCTCGATGGGAATGGGGATACCCAGCTTGCGAACGAACGGCGGATCGATTAAGAGCTTGACCGTCATGATGACCGCGATGGCGACAAAGGCCACCAGCGTTGTCTGCCAGGCCACTTCGTGGATGTTCGCGAAGAAGGCGTACAACGTCTGAAACAAAGCAAGGCGCCAAAAGTTAGAACTTAGTACGACGAACAAGCCTTGCATTGAGACACAATACGCTTGATAATGTGTTTGATAAACACTTCGTAATTTAGCCCCTCCACTTGGGTGACCAGTAAAGCGTCCGAAAGACCACTTGAATACTACCGGTTCAGTTAAGTCTTAAATGGCTTAAAGACCAACGTTATGTTATCAGCCCAACAGTAAATTATTTGTGTGTGTGTGCGTGTGTGTGTGTGCGTGTGTGTGTGTGCGCACTTATCTCCTTTCCTTCTGTCTGGGAGTTAGCTTATTGTAGAAAGAAGAAAAGGTGTCCTTCCTTTTAGTTGTAAGGCGAACTTTAATGCAATTTTATCGCTTAATCAATTTCATAAGAGCGCTGATAAAAAAAATGTAAAACACTTCTGGTAAAAAATGCACAGTTCTATTTGAGATAATCAGGTGGTCCGCGCTTTAGGTATATTCTACACTTCTGAATAAAAAATTCGGTGTTAGAGCTGTATCCTGTTGTCCTCTACCCGCTTTCTCGTGTGGAAATTCGTTTTTTGTTTTTACTTAGACTGATACCAACTAGCCCAAATTTCGATTTTGTCAACTTCTTTAACGAAGAAGGGTGGTGATTTGGGCCAGTTGGTAACAGTTAGACATGATGAAAAACAGCCTCAGATAAACAGGGACGAAGAACGGGTAAAGAATACGACAGAGAAGCCGTTGTCCTGTCGTATTCTTTACCCGTTCTTCGACCCTGTTTATCTGAGGCTGTTTTTCATCATGTTTCTTTAACGAAACTGGAAAAGTATATATGGCGCGGTACCTTCGTCGGCACCAGACCAGTCAGTAACGACTACTGATGGAGAGTGCATTCGTTCAAACTGATACAGAGAATACAAAATCCGCAACTGACGGAACGTCAGAGAATGCATGATCCATAATGACAAAGAAATAAGGCCGGAAATAGATCCAGAAGCCTTCGTTGTCAGAGGAGTGTCTGCGGTTCCATGTAAGAAACATTTCTTTAGTCCCTAAAACGATTCGGGTTGTTAGATAACTATCACCGGAGGCGTCTCGCAGTCACCTTGTATATGGTGAACATGCCGCTGATGTGAGGCACGTGGTTGCCGAAGATGGATCCCAACTGGCTGATGACCACTTGCACGGCCACGCCCGTCGCAAAGCCGTTCACCATCTGCTCCGACAGGAACACGTTCAGCTGGCCCAGGCTAAGGAAGCTAAACACCAGCTGTGCACAGGGGACGAAGCAGTAGGGTGGTGTTATGATCGGAGTGTTCTTTTGCTCAATAAATATCGCAGCATGAAAATACCCTTCCTCCCGCACACATACACACACAAACATGTGCATGTGCACAAGCGTGCACATGCATGCAAATACTCTATGAAGTTCTGGCATACATACTGTTCCGCGATGCACTCGAAACGCCGATCATAGACCTTCTGCTAATCAGTTCACAATTGATGACAGATGCAATTGTTGTCATACTGCGAGAGAGCCATGCTGCCTCATGGCGCACCAAAGCAGACTTCTCCAACTCGGTTGCAGATCGGCTGTTCTCTCACCTGGATGATACCGATGGTGAAGCACAGCGCAGACGTGACCTGCGTCACGGTGTACGGCCCGTCGCTGGTGGCGTTGTGTATGGCCACCATGGCGTGCTGGGTGACGTACTCCTGGGACACGAGCCCTCGGACCACGCCACCCGTCATCATGGACATGATGGCATCCGCACCTGGGAGGGAAGGTTGAGATACGATCTTATACATGGGGACGTTAGACTATCTCCGCGCACAAAACGGATGGTTGTGTGTATGCACCATTGTAGCGAATGGCCGAAAACGTGTCCTGAACATGAGGTCAGCAATGGGATACAGAGCATGGCGTTTCACATGCTCGCGTGATGCTCAATGTCAGGTTGCGATTTCTAGGTCTAGACATAGTTTCACCATCCTTCCCTACGTATGTGGCAATGATTGGCCGTCCGAGTGTTCTGCGGGAAAGTAGGCGTACGAGTATTTCTTAGAAGCTATGCGCCATCTCACAAACATTTGCCGTGCTGACAAAGGCACGGACGCGCCGCGCTTCGCTTTTGAAAGCGCCTTATATGCGTGAGTTCTGGAACAAACAGAGCATTCTGCTGAGCTACGCTTAGTCCTTGTGACTTTGTATCCGCTGTAGACGTTTGTAGGATGGGGTAACACACTTAAATTATACCGTTTCTTTTGATGCGGTGGCACGGTGTAAAACTCTAAGAGGTGTTCACCTTCCCACGAATCACTATATGGGCAATAAAATCCAATGTTCACATGCTCCAGTATGATTGTTTATAAGGATTCAAACTCTTCAAAAATATATTTCACCACTCTTGTTTTTTTTGTTTTTCTTGTAGCATTTGGCAGCAGGCGTAGCAAACTTACCAACGGAAGCTTGTCTAACAGTGCCGAGAATAATGTAGATCATCATGGGGAACATGGCGTTGTACAGGGCGAAGACGGGAGGTACTGAAGCCAGTAGCGTGTACCCCAAACCTGGAAAAAATAATGACAGGAGTTCTTAGAACGTCTTTACTTCTGTGCACCCCAAAAAGAACAACATGACTAAACATTTTCAGCAACAATCGGCAAGCAGCTTTCTGCTTCTCCACGTCAGCTTTCTGCTTCTCTACGTCAATTACGCAAAAGCCGACGAGATCTGAAGAGGCAACGTTGCGTGGCTGTAAACAGCATCTTTGCCGAACTGAAAATCAACCGATAGAAATAAGCTATAAAGCTTTGACTTCAGCGCAACTCTTTCAGAAAGTCTGGATATGTTTTTTTGAGCAACTGGTTGCAACATAAAACGCGCTAAAAAGGTCACACACACAAAAAAAGGAAAATAAACTTTTACTAAAGAGGACGCCAGTGACCCCTTCTGATAAACCACTGCTCAGTGGCAGTTGCAAAACATCACCAGTTTAACGATTGCCCGCATGGTTCGCGAAGGGACACTCCGTGAAATTCGTGAAAATTCAGTGCAGTTTTCTCAGCAAATTTAGAGGCTGAGCTAGACCTGCCCCTTTTATGTTGCAACATTAATCTGCGAGAGAAACTGCCTCTAGTATGCCCTCATTGGCTTTTCGAGAGCTTGGGCTGCGCGTGCTCAATAGACGCCCAAGGGTTTTTCAAAGTACTGCCCACCCTATGCTGCAACTAAAGTCACTGGATCCTGGGAAAGTAGCGACAAGCTCCCCGCATGGTCGCCATTTTGGTTCGTGGAATGAGCAGTTTCTCCTTGCCTCCTCCGTTCATGATGAGCCGATACAAATTCCCGGCGACAGGTTGCTTTATAATGACATTTCTTGAATGTCGATATTTCGTTATCCGCCCAGCGACGAAATAAGCTCACATATTTGCACCGCCACCACGTGCGTGGTTGGCGGCACCGAAAAATAATTTTCGACTCTTAAAATACGGCAGAACAACAATACCACTATTATATATCTGCGGAGGTAAGCATGATTTAAAGTTTGATTGCATGCACAGTGCCCTCCGTTTTTTTCAGGCCATCTCTCACAATTCGAAAGGTTTGGAAGCGCGGTTTGGTGTTAGACTAGTTTTTAAGAAGGATTTTCACCTCATGAGTCAGTTGACTCCCTCCTTGGAAGTACATGAAGAGTGCTGCAAAGAGCACAGAGATCCGGGCGTAGCGTGCAAAAAAGGTGTTGTCTATGATATTCCTATGACGTGTGCTTTTCTTATGTTGGGCAAACTGGCCGTTGTGTTAATGAAAGGCTCCTAGAGCACAAAAGGGCAGTGCTATCAAATTTTCCCAACTCCGAAATAGTCAAGCTCAAGCATCTAGATGAGTGTAACAATTGCGTTCCCGAGTGGAAATTGAGAGAGATAGTTTGCAAAGAATTGAATTCGTTTAAACGTGTTATGAAGGAAACAATTAGGATTACGTCAGCAGGGAATTGTGTTAACATTTCTTCGGTTGTTCTTGATAAACAAGTGCGGACGTTTTTGCTGTTGTAGTTTTTAGATTTTGTTAGGTCAATTTTTTGTTGTAGTTGGCTTCGTAGGTTGTCAGTTGATACATATCAGCGATGGGTGGTCCCCCTTTTGCTGATACTAGCATTTGCTGTTTTTCCACTTCCTCGTTGGCTGAGGTTTGTTTGCTCTAAAGAAAGGGTGTTGTGAATAAAACTTTTTAGCTGTGTCTGAGACGGTGTTGTGTGTGTCATTCTTATTCCCTGTCTCCGGCTTTATTATGTTACTCAAACCAAACAGCAATCAATAAAAAATGCAAGTCAACTGCCATAACAAACGGATCAAAATATAATAAAATGGCAATATTGTTTGTGAGCTTATTTCAATCGCGAATTGCCCGAGAAATGAAAGTGATATCGAAAACAATTTTGAACCTGTACTGTGTCATTACCCTGGAATGATTAAGTCGGAAGGATCCTGTTGATGAGAATTCTAAAAATACTTTGCTTGCTTTCAGCGTTGGAATAGTGTCCTGATGTAAAATATGGCAGGTGTGCCATCGCACACCTGCCATATAACAGTGTGCCATCGCGTAATCCCTGCTGCGTGATGGACGTTAAAAGCAACATATTAACAGTCGTGCCGCACTGGTTGGATTGCCCACGTAGAGCGGATACACTACATTTGCAAACCGAGCACACATAATTCGCAATGTCTAAACCGCAGCAAACTTTGATTTCGATCCTTACCTGCCTGTCGGGTGATTTCTCGTCGCACATTTTAGGTGGAATAAAGTTCAGTGCGCACGTACAATGAGAGTTAAAAAAAGGTTCAAACATTACGGCGAGGTAACTTTGGGTCCCTTTGATTTTTTCGGACTAAAGGACCTTGTTCCTATGACCGAATACTGTCAATGTTTTCTCCAATTTAGGGTCATTATATTGAGTAATGTTGTTCGTCTCAGGACGCTTGCCGTCACACTCCTCTCTGAGAAATAAGCTAGGATGTGTGCTAAATCATATTTTACAGCTTCGTGTCTCGCTCTAATTGTCCCAATATGTTCTAAGAAAATGCTGCATAAATCGGAAACGGCGGATGTTGCGTTTTCCAAATTATGGCGACTTCCTCGTATATCTACGGGGTAAGCCTCCTGCATCCCTCCCGGTGCGGAGAAATCGGAAGCCGGCATCCTGCCAAATGTGCAGTATTTTGGTCAAGGGCAGCCGTGGAGTTAAAAACAAGCCCCACTTCCGAGTAATTTTTGTCCCCAACGGAGCGCACGTCACTTAATTGTCGCGAAGTCTCGCGGGCATTGCCAGCTGCGGAACAATTGCCGCGGTGCTGCTAGCCTAGCGGTTATGATACACCGAATGACAAACAAACACGCTCAACCCCGAGTCTGTCCTACGCACGTGGCTCGGTTTTGTTTTAGCAGAAATACGCCTCGCCGCTCGAAAGTTGAGCACAGAGATAGATATTTAAGCTCGCGCATCTACGGTGTATAGAGGATTTACGGAACTGACTGAACAGTGCGCAAAACCTGCGACTTTTTAAATATAATTTTTTTAAAACTATTTATAGCTTGTAGGAACGTGGAAAACGCAGGAGAGACTCCGCCTACAAAAAATAACGCTCCGCACAGTGCAGAACGCGCCGCTGTGATTGGGCATTAGGCGAAACAGTTTCATTTTTATGCTCGAAAATCTTGTAAAAACGGCGCTAACGAGTGCTCCTCTTGCTCCGTGTCATCAAAAAAAAAAAAATAAAAAAAAGGTTGGTTTGTACTGGCTCTCGAGTCGCGAAGTGACGACATTCTTCTCTGAGAATTCGGGGCGGGGCCTCGTTAGCAGTTCTTGTTTTATAAAGTAGAAGTTTGGGCTAGTTGGTATTTCATGATTAAAGACTAAAACAGCGCAAGGACACGGACAAGAACAAGAAGGTAGACGAACAAGACGCTGTTCAGCGTCTTGTTCGTCTACCTTCTTAGTTCTTGTCCGTGTCCTTGCGCTGTTTTAATCTTTAATCTTGTATTATAATTTATTTTCCTGGATTGATCGGTGGCTCAGGAGGTTAAGTACACCACAGAACAAGCTGTATCGTCGGTGGCTCAGGAGTTTAAGTACAGCACAGAACAAGGATTATCGTCGTTTTCAGATACGTGTTTTTATAAAAAAATTTGGTAGGTGACGCAAAAGGCTCAAGGGGCAACGAACACGTGTGGTAAAACGTGCACAATGTGCGGGCAGAAGGTTTTTAGACCCCAGAGTGCCGAAGAAATAAGCTTCTGCCGCCACTGTCAGTGTATCTCCCCGCTTGATTGCGATTCCGATTCGCAATCATAATGATGTTTTTTTTTTTAAAGTGGTGACAGAAGCCATTAAGCGGCGAACAGGCAAGACAGTAAAGAGGGAGCAGGCTTCTATTGGGAGTAGGAAGCACATACCGCCTGGCGGGTAAACACTGAAACTAGGAAAAGGGGATCGGAAAGCACTTGGCTGCGAGTACTTCCATATCCCCACAAAGTTCAATTAAGGAATACTCACTCTGGGGAACTTGAAACATGGCGACCGTGAAGCCGGTGACCACGTCGGCGAGCAGGTACTCCTTGATACGGTAGGTGCGCAGCCATCCGAACACGGGCAACAGCCGCATGGCCGAGTGCTTCAGGTGCCGGGCGGTGCATTGCGAGCGGCCGATGCGGCGGATCACCTCGCCGGGGACCGTCTTGTGCTTGGGCAGCTGGATGTACGTGTCGTTGAAACCGGCCTGCGACACGCGAAATATACACTTGCATCAGCGAGAACTATCTCAAGTGTTGCGCCGACGTCACACTGCTTCTGGATCACACAAATGACGCGCCGTTTACTGCAGACGGACTGGTTTCTGCGGGCAGACTCCAAACTTATTAGAAGAGCTTCATACGTCTGTATGCTTCGAACACGTCTACGGTTTCTGTATAAGGAAGGCCTCAGCCAGTGTCTGCAGACCATACTATTAGTGTGACCGCCACTTTACGCTTTGTATGCCTTTCGTAACTCACATTTTATAGGTTGCATAGTTCAGGTTTAAGGAAAGTAGTGATGCGATCCAGAAAAATAGACCATCTGTAAAATGCTCATCAATTTGTATCTCGTATGTGTCTTGTGCCCGAAGATAATCTTCGGCATCACTGTACGAACACCCCTCTCTTCTCTCTCTCTTTGTTTGTTTTCAAGACCAAATACTTACTGGAAAGGATTCAGTATTGACCATTACGAAATAATCTTCCGAACTAGTAACATAACAGGTTACTCAGACTGAGTCTCGAAAGGACCTCATTATTTTACTTCGATAACGACGCGTTACTTCTCGAAGTAAAGTCGATGGCTGCTACGCTAATATTAGTGTCGTTCATCGGAGAACGTGCCTGTCACTTTTTTTTTTTTTCAGCGCCTTATCTATCCGGTGCGTCTCAATATTGACGTAATCATAGGTCGTGTTGGGCCGAAGACACGGATTGTGTCGGTTTGGCAAACAGAAACAGCTACGAACAGGTACTTGTTACTTGCGTCAAAGTATGGTTAGAACCTCAGCCACTTACCCCTAGCCTAAAAAAAGCCGTTATTTTGTTACACTAAAAAACGTAACAGTTCCAAGAATAGCGTTACTTGAAACGCGCGTTAGATACACGCAAAAGGTGCAAGCTATAAATTTAGCTGCCTTCCAATTCTCTACAGAACACGCAGGTAGTCAGTACCGATTTATAGAAGTGTCTCGGTGTCCCTTCGCACTCCAAGACCCCTCCCCCTGGAAAACCCACATTAACTCCGTTGTGAGTTCCCAGTAACAAAAGCTTGGGTTACACTTTTGCCGAAATTTCAGATCCGCCCCTCCCCTACCTAAAACGGCTCCTCTACTCTTCCCCGTGTAAATTAGGAATACGCATCGTGTAAATTAGAATACGCATCATTAATCTGGCAGCCACCCCTCCCCCCTCATTCTACATTAACAGACTACATTGAATCTGTCTGAAACCGTGCTGCATACGTTTTATTAAGTCGAGATGCACTGGAAGTTTTTCTTGTATCTTCCAAATGCAAATCTGAATACTTCTCACCAATCGCTTTCTCCCCGTCGAAGAAATCTTCCGTCTATGGTTTCTAGCAACAAGCTTTTGGTTCACCATTCCCTCTAAATCAGTCTCTTCCCTCCCCTATCTTATCTATCTTCCAGAGTCGATCATTGATATAAGCCGGGACTGGCCTCGGTGTTTTTCCACAGCATACCAGCATATCCCACACCCCACAGCGCAATTGTGGATTTGGGATGACCTTCACGAAGACATCGCCACCATCCAGGACATCATCGCGATTTCGAGAAGCCGCTTCCAATATTGTATATAACACCGATCCCCCCTTCTAACGCCTTACGGCCCTAAGGGTCCTGTACAAAAATAAATAAATAAATCACTAAGAACTATAAAGAAGATTCCCTAGCAGCGCATGCCCAAGCTTCCAGAGTAAAGGAGTAGCCCCCCCCCCGCCAAAAAAAAAAATTAGTACGTGTAGCAGGAACAACGGGTATTACGTTTTACTCGCACATTGTCCCAAATAATTTTGTTAGGTCTAACCGTATTCTGAGCTTCATCGTATTGTTGTGCACTGGCTAGCTGTACGTTCAACGAAAGAGTGAACGCGCCAAAATTTCTGTTTCTGCGTGGACCAGCATCAAAAAACAACAGTAAACTGACCGGCATGTGTGCAGTGACAAAATGCTAATAAGCTTGAGATTGTGCTGGAAGTTCATAGACCTTCTTATTGTTCCACAATATATACATTTATGTATGCGTAGAAAAAAGAAGCAAAATCGTGTTGCCCAAGCACATCATGGAACGTTCCTCCCTTCCCAAGATATTCGATTGGTCCTCGTCTAATCTCCGGGTTCATGTCCGCGCAACGGCCACACGGAAGGTCTGAAGTGTATGGGTCCCTCGACGCGGGCTGCAGGTGCCGTCCGTAATCGGTAAAGATAACGTGCGCGCGCTCGTCTTGGCTCAAAACGTGGCGTTTCGGCCGACTTCCACGTAGCGGTGCGCACGCAGCCCTTCCCAGCCGTCTAATGACCCGAAGGCCGGTCGCTCCGCCAGCTGAGTCGACGTCCCAGCCAGAAGCATCTTTTGGCAGAGCCCTAATTTCTCGAATTATCTCGCGGAGGAAGGACTCGTTTCCTGTTTTTTGTTCTCCCCAGCCTCCCGCAGCAGCGACATTCGTGCGCGGTTCTCCTTCGAAGTGGGTCATTTCATGTATTAGCCAAGCATGCGCTCGAACGGCGAACCTTCGGAGCTGGGTTATTACACCGGTTCCACTCGCAGGGAGGGGACAAGCCGAAGCGTGAGCTCGAGGTTTGATTGTCCGCGCCATGCGAGAGCCTTCGCTTTAACGACGCCAACGGAAGCATTGGGAAGCCTTACTAATCGCTGGGTGCCGATCGTTTCCAGAGATCGAATGCCAACCCGCTCTTGTCTCGGAGCAAAGTAAAACTGTAATACAGTCGGTCCAGCACCGTTTAATGGGCAGTTATTTATACTGCCTCACGTAGAGCACCCGGTTGTCAAAGCAAGAGTTAGGGGCATGTTGCTCGGAAGCATTTATGCGTTTCACCGGGCACTGGTTGTATAAACCGCTCCTGTACCCTAACGACGTGTAGACATTTAGTTTTGAAATAACCGAAACAGTCTTTAAGTTGAAAGTTTGCGTCGCTATTTGATGCAACAGAAATCGCAGGCCGGTCAATCACCGAGGGAGAGCATGGAGGAGAACCATGTTGATTTCCAGTAAATCGTCGGCGCCGGTTAGTTGAGGGACGATCGTTAGCCAGCAGAACACGAGACAACACGAGCTTGTATCAAAAGTAGCGATATGTTCGATGATGCACGAGGCGCACGCAACGTGCAGCCCTTGGGAACATAATGGCGGCACAGCGCAGCATTGAGCTAGATTTCAGACGCCATGAATTTTCCAGAAGTGGCGCGCGGCATGTGCCTCGAGAATTTCTACAACAATGAATGGCGCCACTTTTCCCAGGATAGAGGAGCTTTACACGAGCTGTCCTGCACTGCCACCTGCCTTCGGTGAACTACAGTTGTGGTGGCATCACGCATGCGTTGAACGCTCAGTGAGATCGGTCTATTCCGCAGTGAGTCCATGGCAAGCATATACGGCACCACGCAGGAGGCGGTTATTGGGATGGTCTATACACTAGAAAACAATGGGGCCGGTCCATTTTCCCACAAAGCACGCGCCAATTGCTACGATCTGCGCGGCGTGCAGCCAATGACGGGGACGAAATCATATTTGACCTAAAAGTCCTCTTTGCGCAGGGCATATTCAACCCGAGGTGAAGGGTAGTGGAACAACGAGCGCGACGTTTTACTCGTTTCCTGTCTCCGCGCGTTTAGAGAAAATATCTTTACGACCTTTTCATTCACTGTGCCTTATTGCGTGGTGCTTTCTGTTGGAAGCAAGATTTGCGAGGACAGGCTGGCTGGTTATTGCGTGTCGCTGCAACACTGAGGCCGCCACAAAAGTGCCAACAAATAGCTCAATCAATTTCGTAAACATTCCTCACGGAAGCACCGGGTCCGAAAGTTCCGTTTTGTATACCTGATGTAATATTTGTCCGTGCGATGAACTTAAAAAGTTTGATATCAAAGGCGTGTTTACGGCAGTTACGTATATCGTCGTCTGATTTCCAGAGACAGATGTTGCGATCTACGGCGAGCTCTACGAACCGTGGGGCCGAAAGTATAGAGATAGAGATAGAATAGTTTTACATTTTTTACAGTACAATAACAGAGCTGGCGGAAATCTCAAGGGTTTGTGCGCCTAGCTCGGCGGGTTGAGAAAATTCAGCAGATTATAATATTAAACACAGCTATGTAAAGCGTTTACATTCAAAGTAATAGTATCTGCGAGTGACATCTTAGATAGACCAGGAAAAAACTAAGCAAAGCAATCTAAAGCACGCAATATATTATATCCAAAGCAATTAGTGAAAACAATAAAGATAAAGTACATTAAAAATACATTTGTATTGCTTCAAACGCTCTAACGATTTCCTCAGCTTCTGTCCAAAAGTAAAAAAAAATGTTGTCTGGGAGGTTTTTTGAAAACATGTGGTACATAATACATGCGCCTGCGTTCGCCATATTTTTTTCTGAATCGCGGAAGATCATACCGAATAGTAGGTCTATGTGACCGCTGTAGTGTGCGGCGTTTGAACATCAAAAACTCCAGAATTGTGTAAGCAAAGCCGTAAAAAATGATGGCAGGTGAATTGCGCTAAATATGCGTGAACTTAAAAATCTCAGGTCTATCAAACGCCACGCTTACAAAATGTTTTTAAGAAACAATTAACTATAATACATTATATAAAAAATATATTGTTTTACCGTAACATAAGAAGCTATATGCCAGAGCTTGTAGCAACACTTTTCTAACGAAGAATGGGATAAACCTTTTTAAATTGTACAGAAAGCATGGAATGCTCCTTAATATTTTACATAAATGTGTCATGTGGGTGCACCAAGACAAATAACTGTCGAAGTGTATACCTGGGCATTTTACCGAACTGACATGCTCAGTGAGGCTACATTCACACTTCAGCAACTGGAGGCGTGCGTCACTATTGGATGTGAAAATTCAACCTGCTTGGAAAGGCTTTTAAAGTAAATAAGTTTTGTTTCAAGAGGCGTGTACTTTTATTAAAGTTAGAATTGGATCGGTTCATCACGAGAATGAGACTATTTTGTAGTTGTTGAAAAGCAACCTGATCATTTTTCATGACGAGATAGCAGAACGGTATCATCTGCGTACTGCAATACTCTACAGGATGAAGGCAAAATTAGGAAGATCATTTATATATAAATGTTAAAAAAAGGTGACAACACTGACCCTGCGCATCCCCGGCCGTTAATACAGTTGTAGCGACTGTTACGATTTTTAAATACAGAAACTTGGAATCACTCTGATATACATCATTTTAAAAGTGGAAAGAAATGGACCACTTAAAACCCAGTGTGGATAGTTTGGTACAAAAAATTTTATGATTCATTCTGTCAAAAGCTTTTGACACATCAAAACGCACCGCGCAGTTAAACATATCATTACAAAAACGGAAGTGCAAGTCATCACAAAAATTTTATAATAAAGCCTGAGTTCTTCGTTTTGAGATAAAACCAGATTGATCACTAGCTAATAAACAAAAGCGATGAATAGAACTAGTCATTGTTCTACAAGAGGTGTTTCTCAAGTATTTTTGCAAAACACGACAAGATGGACATGGGTCGATAGTTTTTGAACTCATCTGCTGCCCCTCCTTTGTACAGCGGCTTTACAACAGCCGTTGTCATACCCCACTGGCCAGTTTCCAGGCTCAGTTATACCATTTATCGTTCCTAGAAGTACATGCTTGATTGTCTCAAAATTTCTTCGCATGTCACGTGCATGGAATCCCATCAAAACCCGAAGACTTTTTCATTTTTTTAATGAAAATAAATAATCCTACAAGTCACGTTGTGAGAACAATGAAAGAAAAGTGGAAACTTCATTAAATTTGTGTAATGTAATATCTTGGTCAATCGAGGAAGAAACGAGCAAAATAAAAAACGTATTCAAATCATTAATTGTTCGTTATGCGTTACAGATGAAACAACATTTTCTGTCGCATATCGTACGCTTCTTTGTCCCCCCGTAAATTTGTTTGGGCAACTTCCGCACTTTTTCTGTGTTAAAACGGTTCTTATCAAATTCGGCATTTTAAGTATCTTCTCTTAGAAGAACGAATTAATGCGTTCGCTTTATTCCTCGCATTTTATATTCGTCCCTGAGGGTTGTATTGCTGAAACGTTTGCAAGGATTCCGGAGAAAATCTATATAATGTTTTGCCGAAATAATCTCTGATGTAAACCATCATAATCGGGTTTAGGCGCTTTTTAATGGTAACCTTTTTGTACCTAGGAGAATAGTGAATATAATTCAACAAAATTGTCATACAGCTTTCTGACTCAACCGAAGGTAATAGACCGTTCAGTCGTAGTCTTTAACTTTTTGATCAAACCGTGTTTGATCAGTTATCTTCACCTCCTTCACTATTTTGTCGGAGGCTTTGTCGCTGTCTCTCGGAATTATCTGGCCGGCTATGAAGTAATGATCTGCTAATTTTTTCGTGAATACTATAGTTGTCACTGTGCTTTCAAAAGCACGCACATGCTAACGTGATTAATGCACGATGAAGACAAATTGTTCCCCAAGAATTCTTAACGAGTTGGTGCCCATGCTCGCTACATCCGATGCCGTGAATCGCTAGTACATTAGGGTAGTCACATGCATTCGCGCGTGCAACCTCGGCTTGCCAGAGCATAGGCTCCTCTATGGTCATAAAGCCTGGCAGTTCGACGACGGAGCATAGAGTGCCCGGTCGCAGATTTGGAGCGCGAGGGGATCTGGTAGCAGCACGGAGCATCAAAGAGCCATTTCTCAAAGAACTTGGACGTCAGAGCACAGCTTTTGCGGCGCCGAGGACCTGAAACACACCTTGTTCGCTCAGGGAGAGTGTGTTTCGGCGTTCGCCGCGGCGAAGCGCCAAGTCACGTGGCTCTCCTCTCATCCGTTGTCTGCCGCTCCACCTTTTCATTCCGGACGGCGGATTCTCGTGGCGATCTGCCAGGCTTTATCAGTCATCGCAGAGGGGCTATAACATCTGTGACAGAAGGCGTTCAGTGCACGATGTGACACCGAGCACGAGGTGAGCGTGTGAAACGTCAGTGTCACGTGGCAGGCTTCCGTTTTAGGCCAATTTTGGAGCTCGTCATTGGCCGCGATCGCGGTCGAGTGCTCCGAGTGCACTGCGGAAAGCGGATGCAGGCGAGGCACTGCTTAGTGAGTCGTCGCCCGGCATATAAAGTTCCGTTTGGGTCGAAGGTGAGGGCATGGAGACGTTATTTCTCGGGGCGAGCAGGGCCGTGCCCCCCGGTCGGGCACCGCGTTTGACTAAAGCCGGTTCGAGCGAGCGCACGTGCGATCGGAGGCCAGGCGGGAAGATCTGCGTACGGCGATAAAATAGGCGCCGTTCAACTGGGAGAAGGTCGCGGCTGGCAGCAGGCGAGAGTGACAGGGCGCCGGTGGCGTTGGATAACCAGGCTTGGCTACGCACTCGGAGATTCCTGCGGACCTCGGGGGTTTACCGCATCGCGAGCGGCTCCGGTTGCAAATGTGAGCGGGACAACGGGCCGCTGGACCGCGAGCACGACGTTAATGAGACAGCGTGCCCTGAGTTACCTCAAGGCGGTCGGCTGGAGGTGAAATCGCCACCATCTGGAGATTGCGCGCCATGTCCTCGCCCATGAGCAGTGTAATCTGTCAGCGGGAAGCACCGTTGTGTCGGGATTCCCGCACTCTAGTTCGGAGGTACGCAGTCGCGGCGCCACGCATTGCCCTATTGTTTGGCTGCTGTTGAAACTTGGGTTGCTCGTGAACGTGTCCCGGATTCGTTCTTTGTTTTATTAGTAATCTTTAGGTGTATTATCAACATCTCAGATGCCATTTGGGGGTGGGTGGGGAAATCATTTCTACTCAAAATAATTTGCGTACTGTACATAAAAAAAGTCTTTAGAGTCTGCCCTACCTCATAACTTCCACATGAACAGTTACTGCACTTATGATGCATCTTTCCAATAATCGCTGTCAAGTTTGTCTACTGTCTGTCGTTCTGGGCATGCCAGAGAGCTCTCTTCTGCCTCATATCTCCGCATCCACAGTGTCTCGTCATTTTTTACCCAGGCGCTGGTAAAAGCAGCTCAGTACTTTCTTTCATATTTCGGAAACACGTAGCTTTTACATAAGCCTACAGATTCTCTACTCGCTGTATATAAATTAAGTAGTTTCTTAGAAAAAGCAAAATTTAGCGTATGGACTTTCTATCTTTAACCGATATCCGCCAAAAAAGATCTTTATTCTCATTACTTAATAGCGTGTTGGTAACATTGACTGGCAAAAGAAAGAATAAACAAACTTGACAAAGGGCGTCCGTCCCGAGTTCGTTTATTTTCTTTGCCAGTCAAAGCTTTAGTAAGACGAAAATTTCTTCTAAGAAAAAATGTTTGCCATCCTATTTGGCAATAAAACAAACCAGAACGCAGTCGTCTACGTACCTCGTAAACTAGGTGACTCAAAAAGGTTTCGACATCAAAATGGATTAAAAGCTGGCAGCTTCTAATATAATACTACCGCTTGTAAATGCAGGAATGCAATCTTTTGCCAACTAATATTGTCGCAGAAAGTTACACTCGCAATAATTTTCAAGAAATGCTCACTGTCTTTATTAATCATAGTGATATGAGACTTAGAATTGCAATAAGAACTGTAATTGTGGTCATTGTATGCATGTGTGTGCTGGTTCGTTACTTTTTGTTTACTGCTTTTACAGTTTTTTGCAGAAATAGCACTTGCCGCCCCCCCCCCCCCCCCCCCCCGCCCATGTTAATACTCGAAACGGGTCCTCGAGGTACGTATATAGATGAAACAAAATAAATAAATACATGAATAACTAAACAAACCCTGTCAAATGGAACCCTAAAAAAGCGCTTGCCCGCAAAAAGGCGGCAAAAGCAGAGACGAGTTTCCGCAGGGGTTCTCCTCGGCTCACCTGTGTGAAGGACGGTCTGTGAAAGGCCGTGGCTCCTGCTCGGGTCCATTCTGCGCTGGTCGGAGCTTCGTGACGCCAGGGGTCCACGCAGAGCATCTGCGGTGCAACAAGACGCCCTTAGAGCACTCCGCCCGGACTCTGGGAACACAACGCGAGGTGACCACGTTACAATTTGCCTCTCTCTCCGCGCTGTGTGCGCGCGAGTGGTGACGTTGCACCGAACGCCACTTTACGTCCCATCCGGACACCACAGATTTGCATATCGTGTGCATTGCTCTGGTTGCGACAACGACGTCTGCACGCCTATTTCCTCGTACTTTTTCTGAGCGTAGATTGCGCCAAGCAGTGATCCCGGTCATCGCTCTCCCTTGTTTACACTCGTCTAAGTTTGGCGGTATTTGGTGAGCTGCACGCGCTGATGCCGGGGGCACTTATTTGTAGTGTCATATTCCACCCTCTCGACCCTCTTCCTCGCATGATAGTTGTATGCATGCTATTTGCAAGGTCATGGCGCACATCAATTCAACGCACAGATACGATCTCGTTGGGTCGCTGACGAACGACTCCATGTCAGCGTTTGGCTAGGCTCGCATAATATCTGGTCTTTCACAATCCCACGATCATATTTCGGGAAGCTTGATACTCTTTCCCTTTGTATGTACGTCTTTTTTGCTATCGCGTTCTGCATCTCTGTTGAACATGAGGTTATTTTTATCAAAGCGATTCTAAACAAAAGATATATTCTCGCAGTTCTGTGCGCGTGCTGATAACCAACATCGAAGCGTTCTTTTTATTCGCGCCATTTGAAATGTGTTTTGAAAACCTAGCTAGATTAAAACATTCATAATAAGTATAAAAAGTCAATATCAGATCAGGTCACATCTTAAACAGTTATTTTAAAGCAATTGTGCTTTTCGAGGCTTTTTTCTCGTTTCCTCGTTGCCACAATGCCGCAAGCAATCCATCCTCAAGCTTGAGCAATTCTATTTTCGCTTATGGTGAAATGCTTCGGCTTAAAACCCCAGAGTCCCACGACACATAAAGCTTAACATGCAAGGACAAGGAGTTGACAGAGGAAGTGTCGAATCAGCGCCGACTTGAAGTCACCCGTGCCAAAGTTTCTCTTCTTAGTGGGAGGGCGAAGCATTTCACCGTGTTGCTGAAGCTTGTACGCGTCATTGGAAAGTAGTCGTCGATGAGAGCTGTAGCACCGTTCTCGATACATTTGTGCTTAGCACGACCACTTTTTTTTTCTCTTTTTTTACCAAATGAAGCATATTCTTTTAACGTGGCAAGTTATATACGCTTTTATAATTAGCTTACTAAGAGAATTATGCATTTATATATACATATATATATATATATATATATGTGTATATATATATATACATGTATATTACGCTAGAAGGTACTGAAGTGTGTGAAAACGTAATTGATCGTGACATTTTTGCGTTATCATTGAAAAAATAATCCAAATTCACAACGTTTTATCCCCACGTGACAGCAAAAAAGTGGGAAGATGTGGACCCAAAAACAAGGATCTCTGGCCCTCACGGACGTCGACTTCACAACTCCCGCTGTCATCCCTACGTGTCAGTGGGAGTTTGAAAAAGAAAAGAAAAAGGGATTATAAAGCAAGCGAGAAAACTAAATTATAATTGCGAATGTAATGGCTCCGCAATATGTGGACTCCACGTCTGCTTGTATGACGACGACTAAGCAATTCAGCGGCCAGTCCACGTATTCCCTCGGCTGCACCTAGCTGTGTGACCGGCTGCGTGCTCGACCGACTGTTTTCCCGAAAAGCAACCGACTATGAAAACGTTTCCGGCGTTATGTTGTCTCGCGTTGCTTATCAGGCCGCGGATCACGTATGCCACATCTCGCAGTGCGTTCCATGTGATGCGGGATCCGCTTTGCAGCTTCGCCGTCGCGGGTGCCATAGGGGACCAGAATAGATGACGCCATTGCGCTAAGCTCTTAGTCACGTGATCCGGCATCCACTGATTGTTTATCAACGCACGCGCAAGGTTCGGATGATGGGAGCATAAACCGGATGTCCGGACGCGGTTCTTCGGATCCGACAACCGCACATCCCGCTCGGAGTGACATTTTCATCCGAACGTGTCTGCACTGGGGACAACTTTCTGTGGCAGCTCGGAAGAAAAGGCGCACGGACTGCTTATTGGGCGCTCAGGATTCCACTGGACGATCTCGAAGTCCCAGTTTATAAAACCTCAAACTGAGGCCGCTAATAAGATTTTGACATCGATTCAGTCGTATCATGCAACGCGCGCGAGTTCAAAAGGACCATTTATCGTGAGTTACAAATATCCGAAAAGATTGATGACTCCGAATTTTTCGCCAGCACGTAGAATAACGATTTTATTAATAGTGAGGTGTATTCGCTTTACAAACATATAGAAATAATGCCAGCATACATAAGCGGCATCCCTGCTTGTGCTGGGAACCAGACAACCCAGCAAAATCACGTATCATTGTAGCAGGGAACAATCACGAAAATTAAATGTGGCCATTAAATACAACATCGATACAAAACAATGCCAAGTGTAGGCAGAACGAAGCAGATAAAACGACAAACAAAAGACACAAAAATAGAAGTCATTCTGAAGCAAAATGACAGAAAGCACAAAGGAAATCCAACAAACGCAACTAAATAACATTCGTGATCATGGTATGCTACAAGTTTAAGGAGTAGATGAGGGCACCAATTTTTTTAGCTCTTTTTTTTTACTCTTATAAAATTTAACTTATATTAAAGGCTACAAGATATTAAATAAAGTGGGAATATAGCGATTTCTACATCTTTTTTCATACCGTGTGTAAATTATGGGGATCATGAACCTCTCTGTACGCCTTAGGTCTCAAGCTTGTCAACTAGAATCTTGAGCCTAGAATTATAGCAATAATTTATAAACGTAGCATATCTATGAAAATTTTGAAAAATAAAGTTAAGCTTCTGCTTTATCTTCCACACGTAATGTTCCATACAATGTTCTGTATTCATTTTTATATATGTTTTAAAATCCTGTCTATTGATTTCCTCTCTTGTAGTGAGAACAGTGCCCATATGAAATGCATTCATAGCGTAGGAATGTATTCAGGTAAAGACCTGAACACCAATATGATCTTATCTATATTTTAAAACTTCTTACTACAATACAAATATGCTAGAACAGCACTGCCTTCCTAGTCACAAATTTCACATGTTGATTCCACATGTTGATTGGCCCACATATTTTGAAACAATTATCATATGGCAGTCGTTTACAATATAAATTGTTACACATTGTCGAATAAAGTAAAATTCTTGGTGACAATGCCACACGTTTGTGAGCATTTCGAAACACAATATACTTAGTTTTGGCAAATTTTGTTGAAATTACATTTGAATTAAACCAACCTATTAGTGTATCTCTACCTCTTTCAAAGAATGAAATTTCAGAGAGGTAAAACTAGCACCGCACCATCAGCATACTGAAATAGCTTAACCTTTCACGGCAAAATACCTAAAAAATTTGTGTAAACATTAAATAAAATTGTCCCAGAGGCTGTCCTCTGAAACCTAACCTGTAAAGCTTTTCAGGTAACAAAGGATGATCAATATGGTATCGAAAGCCTTTGATAGATCTAATAAAAAACCAAGGGTTATCTTACTGTTGACTCGTGTTTCGTTAACGTTGTCAAACAATTATCTAAAAATGTAATAAGACTTTTTTGCTGTCAAAAATCATGGTGTGCACTGGTAAATAGAGGTAAATGTATAACAAAAGTTTGTTATTGTGATTTGCACTACTTTTTCGTTTATGTGAGCTAAAAACAGTAGAACAAAAATTGTCAGTAGCTCTCTAATTATTTTTAAGCTTTTTTATACAATGGAAGTATAATAGATATTTTCGAGCCCCTGGAAAGAATTTCGGTGTGAAAGGTGTCATTAATTAATTCCAGTAAAACGTGCTTCAATTTATCAGTTATACCCAACATCTCGTATTCTATAGTCTGTCAATATTTGACATTTCCAACTTTTTAAGGGGGTATACAAACGTTTATACGTTACAAGCCCGTAACGCATAGTGTTGAACTATTTATGACCAGACCCCTCGCGAGATTTTGTTAAGATTACCGAACAAATAAAACGGACGTTCGACGGAAATTCCAAATTCCTAGGTTTCATCACTCGAAATGCCAGTTTGTTTCTTACGACAACCTTCCTATTGGGACAGACTGCACTTTGTACATAAACGCGTGCAGTCGGCGAACTGTCGCCGTGGAAAGGAGAAACCATAGCTCAGCAATCTCAGCGAACACAGTAAAACAAAATAGAATTAAAAACAAACTCGAGGGGATGACGAAAGGAGCTGGCTAGAGTAAAGTCTCGCTTCCAAAGCCTGTCTTGGAGGGGCGACATCGGGCCTCAAATATTGGCACCCGAAGGAAAGCGCAAAGGGAGTCCGCAACAGAGCGTAGACCGAGGACGACGCACGTCAAGTCGCAATTTGACGCAAATCTGGCAAGGGGTCAGCATCTGCGAGAGTGACGCGTACGATCTCGGCGAGACACGAGCCCTCCAAGGTCCACGCGCGGCATCGGGCTTCACATTTCCGTCTGACGTAATTCTCATTTCTACCTTCGCGTGAAAATCAACATCCAGTTATGGAAGATGTGCGTGGATCCCACCACGAAGGAGCGAAAGATAAGATTGATCTTGATGTTCATTGTTTTGATGAAGATAGCATCGCGGTCCTTAAGCCGCAGTCCCACTGATCATACAAAAGACACGATGACAAAATTATCTGCGGTTACGCCTCAAGTGTGTTCCCAGCATGCTTCCAACATGTCTGCAGACAGTGCGACACATGCGACACGTCCTGGACAGTGCCTGCAGCATGTCTGTAGTATGCGGAGAGGAAGTCGTCTGCTTCTGGCGCAGGAGTTGCTGTGACGTCAGAACGACGCCGAGGCTCTGATTGGCTTTGATTGAAGGGATAGTGGGTAGAGAGCTCAATGCTATAGATGCCTTGAAGTCTACCCACCATTTTCGTTCAATCAGCCAATGAGAGCTCGGCGTTCTGACGTCATCGCAACCCCTAGGCAAGAAGCAGACGAAATTGGGCTCCGCGATTGAAGTGTGACCTCGGAAGAGGACTTGGTTTAACACTTGAAATGCACGACACTGTTCCTAGGGCCTGAGCACTATAATTGTTTTGAAACAAGGTTGCTCTTGCGTACCTTAAGATGCGTGGCGGGCGGCGAAATAGGAGAGCGGATTGACGACGACGAGACACGCGATACCACTGATGTGACGTAAGGAAGTCTCTTCTGATCATCCGACGTTCCCATAGACAGAACGGCAGCTGTGTATCTGGTTTCGGTGGCTTTCCGTCCCACTCATGTTAACATGCGCACAAACAAGGAGAACGCACATGGTTCCGGCATTTTTTGTCAGGTGTACCGCTTCCTCTTTGAGCGCCCGTGTTGTGTTATGTGGGGCACTGGTTGTCGCTCTGCAGGGATACGCGATGGCGCAGTTTCGTCTATAGCGTGCGCTGATTGAAAGGAGAGAAAAAAAGTTTTTCAATAGTTTTGTTTTGTTTTATTTGACAGCTGTGTCTTGTTTTCGTCGGGGAGATATCGGAACCGTGAAACTTAAATTAAAACTTATAAACACGAATTTTGGGTCGAATTTTTAATTTTTGTCAAAACATTATATATGTTCTCGGGCAATGCCTATAATAGAACAAGACGCAAACGGCCAGTTCGACGGATTTTTTGTTCTCAAGTTATGGACCGTTGAAACGGCAAAGGTGGAAACTGACGTTCTTCAGCTTATTGGGGGTGCCATATTTCACTCCATCCCTTTTCCCTACTTTTTACGCTACATCAATATAACCTTTTTGGAAACACTATAGACATATGCTTTTTTATGCTAATTAAGCGTCTAGGTCATAAGATCCTTAATGTGTTTTGGTTTAATTGTCAAACCGCCTCTCTGCGACTATATTTGACGAAGTTCAGCAAGCTGTGCTGTACGTGTGACCTAATCAACATATTTTTATGATCTTTGCATCACCGTAAAGCTACAATTAGGCGATTTCTTTTGTATATAGTTTGAATATTTTGCAATAAATATATAATGCGCAACAAGTGCCAGATAACTGCTAACGGTAAATATAAAACCTTACATAGGCCGAACATGTGCTCAGCAGAGCGCCTGTGCGAAGTCCCGTTCAAAACGCCCATAGCACGAGATTCGAGTCTTCATAGCGGCCATGCAAACAATATATTACAATTTCTGTTGGTAGTTCCTGTTAGACTACTATATTACCTAACTGTGAATAAAAAATAAGAGGGTGTTTTTTTTTTGTTTTAGAAAATCGACTACAAACTTGCTAGTTTTTCGAAATATTCGTTTTTCAGGCACATGTTGCGCAATATATATTTATCGCAAAATTTTGGGGGGTTTCGGACTCTCCAACCCATTTTCTTCCCCCCCCCCCCTTTCCTACGCCACATGCTTCCCCATCTTTGCAAATATCAGCTGATCTTCCAACATCTCATCTCCTTTGTGCAAGAAGGTTTGTTGACAGGCAGAACAACCGCTAAACTTCGAAAGTAATTTGTAATTTGAGTAGAAGTTACTCAAAAAAGTGATTAAAGTAAACTACTAATTACCGAAATAAAATGTAATTGAAAGTCACTAAACTACTCAGAAAAGTAGTTAAGCTACAGTAACTTAAGTAGAGTAGTTGAACTACGTATAAGTCTGTTAAAGATAGGCAGGTGGTGAAACGACACCTGAAACCTTCCGCAACGGTGCGACCTGATTGTGTCCTGGAGGCTTCCGCTGGGCAGGTACTTCCGCCTTACGATAGACGGTGCGGCGGCATACGGAAGGCGATGAACTGTGGGTTTGTATGAAGCTCTGCGAGAGAACGCACCTTGTCAGCGATATTATTTGATTTAAAGTAACATTTACTCAATCCTAAGCAAATAAAGTTACGACACAATCATGTATCTATATCTTTCCTTACTTTGATTTACTATCCAAGCCGCGTGAGCGCCGGCAATATGAAGTCGTCTGCGAAACGTCTGACGCTATTTGCTTTTCGTTTTGTTTGCTTTGCTCCTGAACGCGCTTAGAGCAGACGAGTTTGGCGGTAGCAGACGAAATTGGCATTTCCCGCGGTGTTTTGGCGTCTGGGGACGGCCAAGCATCTTGAGGTATGGGGCGCTACTGTTGTGTTGTTCCGAACTGTCGGTCGAATTACGGCCCGAAGGAAAAAAAAGCGGTGACATTTAACGCGGGCGATGTTGAGTTTGGGTGACTCTGTCGTGCTTGCACAGTGTGACCACAGTGTAGTGCGACGGCGTACCGCTGGCTTCAAATGACGTCGAACTAAAACTCACCTTGCTTGCACGTAAACAGCGAAAACGTATAAGTTCAATCGCCGAACAGATCCGCAGGCAGAGTGGGATCGACGCCGCCGGCGCATTCACGGCACACCTCAGCACCTCAGCTGCTGACTTCATAGCTCGCTTTGTCGCGCTGCGCGGCCCTCGATTATTTTAGCTTGTAATGTAAGAGTACAGGCAAAGCAGAACCTATATATAAGATATATTATTAATTCGCTCGACTACACTTGTGTGGTTCGTACGCAGTTTATGAAATAAATTGCCAGTGAGTCGCGTTGCGCGCAAAATAAACGAGGCTAATTTGTTTTTCGTTCCTTCTTTTCGTGTCGCCATCTATGGGGAGTAGTGCGAAGCTTCCTGACGCGGGGGCAGAACCAGGTCGCCCAATCAGCTCTCGTTTCCCTACCTGCCTACCTTACACCCTGCTTGGAACCGAGATGTACGGATCCAAAACGTTCTCTACGTACGATGGGGTTGTCAGCTATAACCAGAGTACTGCCCATTTTTGTTCCTCCGGTGTGATTAAAGCAAATATGGCAACCATTTTGTAAAATAATGCCCATTGCATTCTAAAATAATTACGAAAAGGTTCGTACGTCTCTATTCTTTGTACTAATGCGACGAATATCCGTCGCTGTGACCGAAATGTGAGTGGCTATATGGCGCAATTAATGCTCAGGCAGGAAGCCTTAATGGACCGCGCGAATAGATCGTATTCCACTGCGTGTGGACAGTCCCACTCGAGCGGCGGATGCTTACAACTGGGCAAGCGATTAGAGCCAGTACCAGGTAGAAAACAAGGCCTGTGGATGACGTCATCGTTAGTGGACCCTAGACCCTCTTCAAGACACGCTGAAGGCTCGACGAGAGCCACCAGCAAAGCCGCTGACCCGTCCGTCGTGGCGTCGCCTCCTGCTAACGTCGCTCTCGCTGTGGGATGCTGCACGACGCGCCGGTCTCTAGATATACAACTCTATAGTTAAATATTTGTTAGATGCATGGATGGATAGATGGATGAGGTTGAACCCTTTGAACCGGGCGGCGGTTTACACTAGCCGCCGCCCGGTTGAAAGGGTTCAACCTAATCCATCCATCCAACCATCCAGCCATCTATCTTTCCACACATCGTGGCGATGCTGATGCGAGCTATAGACCGTTACTTTTTTCCCTTGGCGGTTGCTGCGTTGAATTGCTGACGTAGCTGAGCCGGGAGAAACACCAAGTCACTTCATTCGCCGACTGGAACGCGCTAAAATTCGAGGGGTTCGTGCCAGTAATTCTACTTGTACTACTTCTTTCTTGGCTATACTTTTTCGATTGCAGTTATGCTCAAACTGTTCACTTTTGTCGCCCAAACTAACTACGTCATATTTCAAGATGGCAACTGTAGCACGAAAACGGTCGATAGGTGGCGCGGCGTGGATCCACTAGTGTTGACGTTTTGGGGGGAAAGGCCCCGTCGACGTCACTTGCGGAGGGGGTGCCCCCATCACTCACCTCAATCCACCTCCCGTCGTTTGAAGCGACATCTAGATTGTCGCTTACAAACTGTTTTCCATAGAGCTTGGTGGAACGCCTAGCTCTGCTTGAAACGTACGTATTCCACAGAATACACTGCAGTTACAGTAGCAGCCGTCCAGCGCGTGGAAAGATGTTAGTTGAGCCGTTGTGAGAGAAGGGCAGCGCCCATGTGCAGTTCCGTAACTTGAGCTAATCCAATAACGTTGCAGTGGACGTTACGAGTCACCGGAGCCAATCGAAGGCCGCGAGAGCGTCACGTGACCTTGACGAGGTGGCGCAGCAACGGGCAGAGACACGCAGATAGTTTTAGGGAACAGTTTTTGCAGACCCGAAACGGTACGACGGGCCTTCCGGTACAATGGGGATGTATGCTAGTCTTCTGCTGTAACACATGCGCAGTTAGCACCGGAGGGACGCGCCGTGAACGATCACAGAGTGGGACTGGCTAGGATAGCTCGTGGTGTCCGCTGCATCTGGACGTATGGTGGAACGGAGTGTAGATGGTATTGATGAAGCAGGCGTCAAACCCAGCTCATGGTAGCTGCCAGGAGACGTTTAGGCGAGCGAGCCGACTCACAGGGGAGGTTCATGACGGCTCGCGCTCTCAGTCACCGGAGAACATGCTGAAGCGACCAGTGGAATGGGTCGCCACAGTTGAGTGATTATCGGTTGAATCGCGGGACGAGGAGCGATTTGCAAAACGATGCAAACATTTCGTTTCTTCTCGCTACTTCGGGCTTTGACCTTTTCTTTCGGACAAAAAGAGACTACTCTGAAACGTCAGAAGAAATGACGACAGCTTCTGAATGCTTCTCGGAATTGCTCGACTGCACTTTTGTAATTGCTCAGGGCTATTAGGAAACAATTTTGAAATCGCCTTCAGAGTTCCTTGACGTGTTAGTGGATCGAGGGCGGTAGCACGTAGCGTTGGAATTTGTCCGGTCTGCAGAGATACTTTACATTTCATTTCATTTCATTTCATTTATTTACCTGTTTTCGTGCATTACACAAGAGAGGGTAAGAAGTCACTTGTCCAAACATAAAAGTAAAAATCACGAAGAAACCATAAGAAAAATAAAATAAAAACATGGTACGAATGTTAAATGGCGATAACAAGTTAACAAATCACTATACGAATTTATAAGTCATTATAACTCAAGAAAGCATTGAGAAGTTCACAAAACTTAGAGCTGTTAATTTCTAATACAATGTCGTTGGGTAATGAATTCCAATCGTCAATAGCAAGATGTGGCATGGAATTTGCGAAAAACAAGGATGAAGTGTGGATTACTTTGATTTTACACACATTGTCAACCCAAGCGGAAATTCGATCTGGGGCGCTGAAAAGGGCCGCTTTCATCTGCGGATTGTGATAGCATATTTTATGAAAAAGGGAAAGTCGAGAGAGCCTTCGAAGAAAAGAAAGCGTTTGGAGATCAGCCCGATTACGAAGTGAAGTGATACTGGTATAGGAAGAGTAGTCGGAGTGAATGTACCTTAGTGCTCGGTTTGGAATTTGTTCTAGTTCGTTAGACGGATAGTTTTGAAACGGTGACTACTACTACTCCAAAATCAAAACGCAACAAAAGCGGCGCATGCGAGAAAAGCTGCCGGCAAGCGAGAGCTGACGGCTTGTTTTCATTATATGTGCGATTTTTGTCCAATGCTGGATTTTGCAACTTTCCGCGGAAACGGAATCGGGATGTCGCAAGAGACGAAAGCGGAAACACCCGCTGTGTTGAGTATGTTTTTCTCGTGGCTTCCGAGAATCGTCCCTGCGTGGCGATGCCTGTTTGACGGCCGGAAATTGCGCCAAAAGACGGGCCTATGACACGAGGGAACAGAAACTATTTTATGTCAACTGATGCACTCCCAGATTGTCTTGGCTGCAAACGCTGCAGTGCGCCACCAATGCAATAATTTGTCGATCACCGAACATGTTGAGCGAACCAAAACTGTTCATATATATCGCAGTTTTTTTTTTTTCTCCTAAACATGAAATGCTTTGTCTGTCCTTCCGTCCGTTTATTTCCCGCTAAATGTAGCGGGAGAAATTTATATCACGAAGCCTACACACGAATTCAGTTTCCAAGCTAAATTTAGCGGCAAAATTCACGTCTTGTGACCACAACATCAATTATGTTTCCCCTTTATATTTAGACGGAAATTGACGTCACGTGACATATACGCCAATGCAGTTACCCGCTATAGTTAGTGGAAAAATTCACGTCTTGCGACCCAGAGACCAATCCAGTTTCTCCGCTAAATTTAGCGGGAGAAATCGATGTCACGTGACCTATAGAGCCATTCAGCGTCCCCGCTAAAGTTAGCAGAGAAATATAGGTCACGCGACACACCGATTCCCTCACTAATTCCCTCACCTATTCCCTCACCGATCCCCTATGATGCATTTCGTGCATTATGGTACTTTTAAGGTAAAAGTCGGCGCATGCCCAGACGCTTCACTTGATATGAATTTGGTTCGTGCGAAGTGACTGGACACGTGTTGCCTGGGTGAAAAAGAACAAATGGAGGAGCTATACTCGGACGCGAACTCCGCCCCTGAACCCTAACATGTACGTTCACTGAGCTACACGGTCACTGGACGAAGTTGAGTATCGCTCACGCTTCATCGATTGAACTCCCGCTTTTTTAACGAGGTTACGCGATCAAACTCGGACCACTTTACTTTCCAATAAGAGTCACCAGATTAAGAGTGTTTGGCAACTCAACGAACATCCAGCGTCACCACGGGACAACGTTTTACTTTCTAGAGATGGCGAAACTGAAGGTACACACCAAGCCTCTCAATGATCCTTAAAACTGAGCAGCGCATCTCTTGTTTATTGTGCACCCTAAAGACCCTCGGATCAGGGTATTAATCAAATAAAATACTTACCGGTATAAAAACTTCCGTGGTTTCTGCCCTAGTTAATGTAGACACCGCAAGCGGCGCTGATGCAAGTAGGAGTATAAAAATCAACAACTAAATAACAAAATTGAAAGCGCAAACAATCTTGAAAAGTATAATGAGTTTTTTTTTTTTCAGCGGATGCAACTCTTTTTACTTTATTTTTTTTCGGTAACGTTCACTGTAATTTAATTACTACTTTTCTGCAATCAATTATAAGTAATCAATTGTATGTTTCCGGAAGAGCTCAAAATATTGAGCTGAGCTTTTTTTACGTAAAACATCGCACTGTCTGCCCGCGCGTCAGTCGCCTATGTTGCTCCAATCTTTGACACATTTTTGACCCCCTTAACAACTCAAAAGAGATACCAAGATACCAGAAGGACGAGGATGTCAACGCGCTCTGCGACCTTTTGACTGCGCAGCTGTCGAGAGTGCCTAGTTTCCCGTGTACGGGTTGTTACAATCCGGATTCGCCGCGGCATAGACGACTGTGTTCTGCACTGACCTCATCTAGACTCTGAAGCGTCCGCCGAAGTACTGCGCCACCACAAACTAGTACGCAAACTGTTTGTACGCTACCACACAGCTCTTCCCTCAAGCGCATCCATCGCAAGAGTCTTCAGCGCAGGCACGTATCAGGGGGGGGCATGGGGCCCGGGCCTCCCCCCCTCCCCGGACTCTTCCATTTTGCTGGGACCTCTTGTCCCCCCTTCCCCTCATACAGCATTTTGTCATGGGCCGGCCGGCCCCCCCCGATACAAAATCCTGGCTGCGTGCCTGCTTCAGCGTCGCGATAGATATCGTCAACAGGAAACGTGCGAAGATGACTGAAGAGAATTTCGAACGACAACTGGTGGTGGAGCTTGACAAAGTTCGAATGATAACAAGAAACAAGAGTAACCACTGTGAACACATGTATACATTTTTGATTTCGTAATGAAAAGTTAAACAAGTAACGTGACTTTCAGTCACTTTCTGGTAATTTTTCAATTACTTTTGTGATGCAGTAATTGATTACTGTAATCAGTTACATTTTTCAATAAAAAAATTGTAATTGTAATCGGTTACTTTTTTCAGTAACGCGTACAAGATTGCCCCTATAGGTCCCAAGTACAGATGGTGCTTCCAGTCGTCCTTCTTTTCGACGGGTTCCTGGGGTTTTAGAAAAAGATTAGACGCATCCGGTGACTATCACCACTCTGAATTCTCCATCCGTTAGCTTCTCCGAGCGATCTGATTGGTTGACTCCCCGCGTCCTCTGGTGGTTCAATTTGTCCCCAAAGAAAATAACTTTCCCGTATGGCAATGAGTTGAAGAAGAAACTCGCCACGCAGCATTCCAACCACAGATATTGCGGTGACTCGTGTTTGTAGACTGTCTTTTGTATGGAGTACAAGCAGTGTGACCCCGGCTTTAGAGTACAAATTTCATCCTCAACTTTATTCAAAATGTCACTTTTCTACCCCGTCTCACTAAAACCGTGCAGTACAGCGAAAGCCACAGGGGAGAGACCGCATGCCAACCTGTTCAAGAGGAGAGTTAGGAGAAACCGGAGAGAAGGGGCTGTGATTCTCCCGTTCCTCCTTTCCCTCCTCCTAAACAGGTCGGGATGCACCCTCTCCCCTGTAGCTTTGGCTGTACTGCACGGTTTTAGTAAGACAGAGTAGAAAAGAGCCTATAACCAGAGCGTTGTGCAAGTTGAAAACAGCGAGTACTCATCTGACCAATTTGCCTACCTGCAGCCAAGGCAGAGAATGTCTTTTTAAAGACCCCTTAATTCCCTCTCTTCATACATTTCACAAAACATCTCTTGTACTTTTGTTTGTTACTTTTTGTTAAAATTACCGTAGAGGAGTCAAACGTTAGCGGTTGACCGTTGTCCAAATAATACGGGGTCGAGGCTTCTATTGTTATCTAATGAGAAAGGCCCCGCATTCTTTTGCCTAAGTGGTGGTCGGCCTTCGCGAAATTCACTGCTGCTGCCGAGCTATAAGGGGAGCGTTCACAACGCTTTGTTAATGTGCATTCCAAGTCATTAAGCGCGTTTTACGTCTTTACAGAAACAACCTGCAGCACCGGAGCATTAAAGCAGCTACAGCCTAATAGTAATAACACAAAAAAAAACTCGACCGTGAAACATAAATTGGTAACAAATCTAAAGGTCGTTAATTCACGCACCAAAATGAAGTTAAAAACACGGAAGTTGAAACTCAAAATTCCTTCCTGAAAGACTTAAGCGATCCGAATTGACGTCTACAAGGGCAATGCGTTCCACTCGGAGATTGTGCGAGGAAAACAGTAATATCTTTTGTAGTTAATGAGACAGACTGTTTTATTCTTGGTTTTCATTGGGTGATCCAAGCGACTTGACATATAGATTGGTGATTTCAAATAGTTACTTTTGTTAATTTCCTCCAGATTGTTAAAGATAGCACACAAAAACTTCGAGTTTTTTTTTTTTTACCTTACAAATTGGAGTTTACCATTCAATTATGTTTTAATTTTTGTTACACTGGTCTTTCTACTATAATTTTATATTATAAACCTCGCGCCATGACTCTGAAGTTCTTCCAGGTTATTTCTAAGATAATTTGATGCGGATCCCACAGGACACAAGCGGACTCACAAAGCGGCAACAGGCTCTTAATTTTTTTTTCAGGAGCACTAAGCAGGTTATGAATACGAAAATTCAATGTACGGCTAACTTTTTTAACGACCTGGATGACGGAGACAGAAAAACAGCATTATATGAATTGATCTTTTTTTACTTTGTGCTTTGATTCACTTTTGGATTATAAATAAAATGACGTGTTCTGATAACATTACATTTCATTCCAGAAGTGACGCCGGCATACTTTTTAAACGTTAAGCCCTAGTTCCCAAACCTTGCACCGCAATTAGATTCTATCCAGATCTGATTGTAAAGGCGGATTCACAGGACAGACTGATCCGCGGACGGATTGACCACGTGGCGACATATCCGCGGTTCGTTTGTCTTCCAAGCGCATCCACACGAGGGAGACGACGAGCAGACGCCAGCGAGGACCGACCGAACCTGTTCGCCACCCCACAGTGCCGCGAAACTCCAGCATCGCACCCTGGTGGGAAGTGCTCACTTCATCGAATGACGTTTTAGCGAACGCCGACGTTTCACCGAATGACACTTTAACGAAGAGTCGGCCGCCGCGAAGCGGCGTTTACAGGTGGGCCAAGTGGGTTAACATCAGCGCGAAGGGGAAGGGGGGGGGGGGAGAACACGCCGCTCCCGCTATTCGCTAAAACTTCATTCGCTCATGTGATATGAACCCGGACGTGTTAGAATGATCATGGCGTGCTGGACGAGCTTTGACGGGAGCTTCTTGACACGGACCCGGAGGAGTACCGGAACCTGCGTCGCGTCAGCCGGACAAAGTTTCTACGGTTTCTTTCACGCGTGGAACCGAGAATCGCGCAACAAAATAAACCAGCAAACGCAAAAAAAAAGATGCACAATTTAAAAAAATTAAGTTGTACACAAACAAAGAAAACTACGAAAACACGCTACCGTTGCCAGGCTAAACGATTTTCAAGTGAATCTCCCGCCGAAACTCCGCGAGTGGAAAGGCGCTCGACTTTATCAGACCGCGCGTCCGCGGACGAGGTGCGGATCGCAGGAATCGGTGACGTGCCGGTAACGGGGATCACGGTCCGCGGACGAAAATCGCGATGAGGTCCGTCGTGTGAATCGGCTATAAAAGAGCAGCATCACACTGCCTGCTCTGCTATATAAAACACAATCGTCTGTGAACAGCCTCACGGACAAGGTATACCTACCTCTATATTAAAAATTCGTCTATGGGGCCCACCAGTATCTGAAATATTTTGACGTACCCTTTAAAATGTTTGATGGATTTGAGAAGTTTCTTGAAAGTTTTCTAATGGGCCTGACGTACCCTATAAGAATTCTGAGAGACCCGTCATAGCTTTTTTGAGAGGCTTGTGGGGTCTTTACTTACTTACTTTTTTTTTTTTAGAGGCCTTTGGGGTCTTTATTTACTTTACTTTACCCAATCTTTACAGCGAAACCACAGTACCCATCAAAGCTGTTTTAGCGTGTCTGTGGGAAAGATCACGTGACCCTTCTGAAAATATACGTTGGGGAAGCTGGTTGGCCATTTTGTATCGGGCGGCCGGAACGAGCACTGGAAATTGAAATGTTCCTGCGTACCGCATTGTTGTGTCTGTGTATTCTGTGTAATGAGTTTCACGGGCTGGACTTGAGAGAGAGAGAGAGAGAGAGAGAGAGACAGATGGGGTCTTTCCGACGCCCAAGGACACCCGGTCCTCGCTCACGAGGGAGAAAGGGTGTGTGGGGAAAATGGGAGGGGGACCTTTTTGCTGTTTGTTGGAAGATAACCTGTTTTTAGTTAGTCTAAGTAGAAATCTTCGTCAGAGGCTGGTCGTTTTGTTTTTTTCTCCGTCAACGAGGGCAAAGTAAATGCGCTGCATCCAGCTGACGTTCGGTATCGGGTTCTCGTCACATGCCTCGGACCTGTCTTCTGAAGCAGTTGGGTGTGCGGATCAAGAAGATCTATCAGTGCCATGCTTTTTGCGCCTCTTTGTCCGTCTGGCTAAAGATGCATCCAGCGATCAAAAAAGACTCCGAAAAGCCACCGCGAAGACACCCTGTAAAGACGCCGTGACTGTGCTCAGGATTCAGACTTGTACGTAGTTCAACTACTCTACTCAAGTTACTGTAGTTTAACTACTTTTCTGAGTAGTTTAGTAACTTTCAATTACATTTTTATTGCGGTAATTAGTAGTTTACTTTAATTACTTTTTCCGAGTAACTTCTACTCAAATTACAAATTACTTTCGAATTTTAGTGGTTGTTTTGCCTATAAACAAACATTCCTGCACAAAAAGATATAAGATGTTGGAAGATCAGCTGATATTTGCAAAGAGGGCGAAGCATGTGGCGTAGGAAAGGAGGGGGGGAGAGAAAGTGGTTTGGAGAGTCCGAAACCCCCAAAATTTTCACGAGCCCCCCACTGCAACAACACTGCTACGAGGCGCGGGGAGCGAACAGACACGACGCAAGAGAGGCCCGAGTAACTGTGGGATTAGCGCCGACGACTGGCGTTTCTTTGTGTCGCGAAGCTCAAGGAGACTTGAGGCATTTGAAGAAAGGGCTTGTCCCCGCTTCTCCCCAACGTAGGAACTCTCGCCCACTACTGGAGGTGTACACACTGCATCCTCACTCAAAGGAGGCAACAAAATGCAGCACCCGCTCTGAAGCTCATCTGGTGCTCCCGTAGTTTGTGCTGTACTCGAAGAATCGCGTGCTAAAGGGCAGCGCGAAGGTGACCTTTTTGCGTTGCCTTTCCTGCCAAAACTCAAAATATGCAGATCTTCAAAGATTTGAAGATCGTTCGAGAGACCTTAGTAATTCCCCAAACGTTTTTATATAAAAAATAATAAACAAGCTGTGTTGGGAAGTACTCTAAGTACATGGTACTTAAGGTACCACTGTTTAGAAAACTTGCACTTTACTTGAAGTACATTCTCTGAGCATGTACTTATACTTTACTAAAGTATTTTTTCTGGTACTTAAAGTAAAACTCCCGACTTCAATGTATATTCCCCGAATTTGAAAAAAAAAAAAAATGGCGTATCGTCGTGTGAAAACGCGCTTTTTCGAGACGTCATCTGGTCATTTTCCCTAGTGAAGTAATGGCGGCTATAAGACCAACACAAATGCCTTATAAGTTGATTGTGTCAAATAGCTCGTCAGCGAGAGTAAAACAACTACTCTGTGGCGATTTGACTTTATACAATATTTGCTGCCGTTTCCGTAAAAAAACTGATGCACCTCCGATTACCCCTAGAGCAATGCATACCAGTTAAAAAAAAAACACTGTATAGGGAATGAAAGTACATCATGAAAGATTGTGTCAGAAGTACTTGTACTTTACCTTAAAATATATTGTATTTATAGTACGTTACTTCAAGTACATTCCACCCGGTGTACTTATTACTTTACTTGAAGTACATAACCTCTAATTTACTTTGTACTTTAGTTCAAGTACTTTTTAGATGTTCTTTACGCAACACTGTAAACAAGCAAACACTGTCTAAAAAATCAAGCTCAGGCAGTGCTAAACCTCAAAGTAGAAATGACACATTCGCAGTACATCATTGACCAAAAAAAAAAAAGTACAAAACAATTAGGCACGCAGAAGCAGAACCAGCTATTAAAGCATTTCTGTGAAAAAAACAAGCCGATTCATATTTGGCTAGCACAATTTCGCTAACGGATCAAAACCTATTTACTTTCTTGTTACCATAAAAAACATAAAAGTAACTTCAAAAGTAACTTCAAAAGTAATTCGCTACTTTTTACGGTAATTAGTAATTTTCTCAACTACTTTCCATTTGAGTAATTTCTACTCTACTCAAATTACTTTTGAGGCCAATACTCAGTAACTTAACTTAATTACTTTTTTTGAGTAACTTGTACATGTCTGGATTTCTCAACGACGGCGGATGCTGGTTGTGCGTTCGTGGTTTTCGCTAAACGTGCTACTGACAGGGTGTATGTGTGCGTGCGGTGCACCTGCTCGGTTTTATTCGTTGAACTACCGTACACCTCAAGGAATTTACCTATTGACATTGTGTGTACCTCAAACGATTTGTTTTTTCGACGAAGAACCCAGTTGTTTCTGCTTGGTCTAATCACTTTTGTCTACAACTGCTTGCGTCGGGGTTTGAGTAAACGTGGGTTCTTATCGCCTTTTTCTGTTACAAAATGCATGTAAAACTCAAAGTGTGACACAAATGTCTAATAACGTTTTAAATTGAATTTTTTGTTCCACGGTTCGCAATAATTTTGGCGTTTAAAGGGTTGAAGGGCTGAGGGGGTGTAATGGGCTGAAGGGCTGGAGTTGTTTGAAGGACTGAGAGGGTTTGAAGGGCTGAGGGGTTTCAAGCACTGAGAGGGACTTATAGACCGACACGCTGTTTCCAAACAAGCCCACGTTTGCCCACACCAGGTGTGGGCACTGCGCGTGCGGAGAAACCGAATTCGGGAGGAATAAAGCGTTTGCGCATGCGCTAGGCCGTCGACAGCGCCACCGCAGCTGTGTGACGTCAGGGCCGCGTGTTGGTCTATAACAGATCAGGGCGGAAGTGTTATTTAATAGGCTATCACTATGTTATTGATAAACACGAAAAAAAGATACCTCAACGCTGATCACTGGGACACACCAGAGGTCCCATAGATTAAATTAGAGTTTGCATCAACTGTTGGCCTTGTTTATTGCCCAGAAGGAAAGCCCACAGGTCTGGTGGAGGAAATTTACAAAATTTATGACGATACATTGCTTTCCTGAGTAATAATCAATCCATTGGTAGACGTTTTGATCCATATTTACAGAACTCAATATGTAAGAACAAGAAATGACAAGACACGCTGTCAAAAACATTGCAAAAGTTAAAAATAAACATACACAAAAACTCTTACATAGGTCAGCAGCTGAAACGATGTCCTGACTAAGTTTAACACGGTGTGTAAGACATCGGAGACTCTTTCCAAAACCATGCTGTGTAGAAGAAAACTAACCGTTCGCATCTAGATGTTTCACAACATTACTGCGCTCTAAAATCGTACAGCTCAGCAGAATGGGGCGATATATTTTTTTACATTTTGTTTCGACCAATGCTTGTGAATTTGTGTCACATGCGTGAATCTTCGTTCATTTGGCAGGACGCCCACTTCTGTCGATGTATAAAAATTATGCGTGAGGCCGGACCAAACCGATGAGCCAAACTTCAACACTTTAGGTGACACACGATCGGGTCCTGATGGCTTCTTAAAACCAAGGCCCTCTAAACATTTCTATATGCCGTTTTTAATAAATTGGCGAATGATAATTGGAAACTCACTTCGAGCGCGCGCTCTGAACAACGGGCACAAACATAGCATCGCAAAGGCCCCGTCACTTTGCCCATCGCGGCGAAAAATATTTTTGCCTCTAAACGGAATTTTGTTGAGTGTTAATGTAGCGAGACCGTATAAATAACCTAAAGTCTCGCTTTCAAAGTCATTCGAAGAAGATATGGACAAACGCCAAACGGATGTTACGACAAATGGAGCATCACGAATAGAGAAGGAGCAAAGTGCATTTGTGTCTTTGTGCTCATTTGCCGAAGGTTTATCTACCAACCGGCGATCAAGATGGACCCGCGCGATTCCTCGGAGCCGCGGCTTCGAAGTATTTTAAAAGAATAAGCCCGTACGCGGGATGTCTATTTCTATCTCGCTGGTCGCATTATCAAAAACCAATGGGCGAACGACACACGGGCAACGGAAAACTACTTACGGCAACCGCAGTTTAAATCTTTGTTTCGTTATTGTTTTTGCGAGTCCCTTACGGGATGGCTTTTCATGGAGGGGGGGGTTAAAACATCCGAGTACTACATGTAAGAAACACCCGAGAGAGCAGCAGAACAAGCACTTCATTTCGCCACTACTCCGAAGGCAGACCGAAATACGTACAGTGTGCGTGCAGCTACTTTCGTCAATAGAGCGTCTTCAAAAGCGGGCGCCACCTCGTAGCTGGTGCGCCAGTTATCCGAGTCCGCCACTGTTTGATCTGAGCACGCATTGGACACGAAGGCTGCATCAGCGTTGGGCGTAGACTCGGATCCAATCACACGCTTCGTGGCCAAGGATGGATGGATGGATGTCAATGGCTATACCCTTTGTAACGGGCGGTAGCTTGCGCCACCTAGCCTAAGTTGCAACAACCAATGTTGCTCGACGGGGAGGGGTCCATTGCCCGTGCGTACCGGGGCATCCGATGGCGTGCTCATTCTGGCGATTATTGCGTGAGCGGACAAGAGGGGCGGCCGTGTTCAGAACGGCAGCCCCATCTTGTCCGCCTCACTATTTGTACGATGCCTTCTAACCGGAGAGCTCGCGCTTGTCGAAATATGCAGCGAAAACATTCGCGGCCTGGTGGCGAGAATGTGCATCGGAGGGGATTAAATGACCACCATTGCAGTCTCGATAAGTCTACTGCAAGATGAGAACTGCGGGAAAGACTCCGCATATGCTCAGAGAGCATTGGGCATTAGGCGAAACTTTACTTTTCGGGGCGCCATACTTAAAAAAAAAACAAAAAAAAACCCGGATGTCTATCTTTTTTTCTGACGTCATAAAAATGGCGCTTTTGTCTGGAGTGGTGCAGTGACGTCATTTTTTTCCGGGAATTCCGGGCAGACGAGAGAATCGAGGTAAACAATTGTGAGTCCAGAGTACATTGGCGAATTAAAAAATGCACTGAGATTATATAAGTATATATATATATTTTTTAATTCAGCATTATTTTTGCAACGATGACAATATTTGTAGGACAGGAAATAACACTTATCTGGAAAAGCCATTCTGCGAGAGATACGACTTCATACATGTGTTTCCGCCAAAACTAGCGAAACAAAAGCGCAAAATATATCTAGCTAAACATTCATTTCCAAAAAGTAAAAAAAAGAAAATGCACGAGAAAAATAAGGGTTCGGTTACTTACGTTGAGGCAAAGCATTTTTGAGTGAATCACAACGTGCCAGCTGACTGTTTTCCGGACCACTGTCACAATAGCATCAGAAGCTACACTGACAGACTTGCAGCCGGTGTAGTACCTAAATGCTCCGCGGTTCGCGCGCGATGGCGCCACCATCGGGCTTCCGGATTGGCTAAGCCCGCGCACCCAATCATAGGCCGAGGAGACTTCCGACGCTACCGTTTCACGCGCGAGTTTGAACGGTGATGCACACGTAGTACTCGTTCCTCGCAGCATGAATGTGGTATTCGTTTTACGAGGTGGCACATTAACCGGCCTGTCACGGTACACGCGTCTCCGCGATAAGAGATTCCGACAGCCGGCGCGGCTACTGATAATAATACCTGCCGCAATTGCGACCGCCGTTCGGCGCGAGTAGCAAGGTTGGCCCGTAGAGGCGATTCGCTAGAAACGTAAACATATAAAACTTCTCACTTTTTTTTCTTTTTCTTTTTTTTTTGCGACAGAGCTGCGTGCGGATTTGAATAAGACGAAAGCGTTCCTACGTGTTGAGTAGTCTTCAAGTTTATGTATTTCGTGCGGCCAGGTAGGAAGTTGTATCGCAAACCTTTTTACAGTGAAGATAACGCGCTTGCGAATATTTTGTTTGTTTTCTTCAACAAGTTTAACATTATTAAAGGTTTGAAATCTGGTAAATATCCGGATATTCATAAATTGAAGCGCAAGAGGTACTTCTGAAAACACTGTGAGCTCAGGTTGCTCTTCTTTTTTTCTTTCTTCTAAATCTAAATTCAGCTTGAGTCAAGAGGCAGCCGAGGCTACTAGGTAATGGCACCAATCAGACAGGGACAAAAGCGCAAGTCAATGGGCTTTTCCTGTTTATGATTGGTTCAGCGACGATAGAACATGCACAGAGACACGACGCGCACCATGATGGTGCCCTCTTGACGCTGTCTGGTTGGTTGGTTGGAGCAGGTACAAGGCTGGGGCTAGATAGAGGCGGGGAAATCGCGCGGGCGGCTTACCGTAATCGCTAGCCTTGTACCTGTCCACGAGTGCTAACTTTAGTGCGCTACTACTCTTCTCACGCGCTCAAAGTCTCTCTGAAAATGACTGATTTAGTGGTTTTCGATAACGCTCAGCAACTTTCTAATTGGAACCATATATCTATTTCCACGAATTAAAAAGTTAATTAACAAATTTTAATTAATTACTTGGCTAATTAGTATGTCTTTGGCAATTCCTGACGTCCGCCGTGGCTGGTAGTTTGTTCCCGAAGACAGTGTTTTTTTTAACGCCCTAGTTTTTAAGATTTTTGAAAGTCTTCGCAAAAACACCCGGTATAGTTTCTCAACTTGACCACGTCTACCACCTCGTAACGAAGGGCAAAGCGAAGGTAATCTTTTTATCCGTAAACACTGTATGAAAAAGAAATAATGTTACAATGCGCGGCACAGATCGGCCCACTGACCTCTGTCAGCGCTCCGTAGGAGGCCGGAAACATGAAACCCGACGGGTGGCTTCCATAAATCAGTCCAATATCTCATTTGTATCTTTCCAGCTCCGGTCGCCGCTTGAAACACGGTGGCGGTCTCACTTTCTCGCGGGTATCGCGAACGACCAGAAACACCCCGATCGTAATAGAATTGAGCCCAGGAGACAAAATCAAAGGACGGCAAATATATGTGAAAAGAAAACGGTTCCACCCGGTTCGCTAAACGGGCACATGCCTGCGATCCAAAGAATCGGTGCAGGGAAGAGCGCAGGACCGAGCCGCAGACGCTTACCTTACACACGCGTCTCTCAGGTCACCTCGCTGCGGTGGCGGTGCTGCTGCCGGAGTGGCGCAGAAGCTCACGCGAGTTTCTGCGCACACCTGGTGTGGCGAACCCGGGCTTAGAGCCTGTCGGCGTGCGTGCCATTGAAAGAACATCCAACCCTGCGCCGTGGACCTCGCACGTCTCTCTCCCTCTTTTTGTTCCATGCTTGTCTACATTGATGTCGATGGCGCACTCCTAAAATGCCCCAGGGAGCTTACTCTTGCGAAAAACGGAAGCTTTACTCGCTATTCTCGTCACGATATGCTCATTCATCTCCCGTCCGCTTGCGAGTTTTTTTTCTCGTACTGAGAGGAAGATGTGTTTACGAATTTCCTCTTGTTGACCTTCTTGGCGATGCAGCAACAACAGCGCCTACTTCACTCGGTGTTCTCAGAGTACAGCACTTTAAAGCGTCCGCTTCAGCCAATCGAGATAATCGCGTTTTCTGACTGGTTGATAGCGGGCATCTCGAAGCCGTCGTCGATTGCGGCGCCCTATTTCTAAAATCGAGTTTCGATACGCACTGGGAACATTCGCTAGCTCAACGTGCGCCATTTGACTAAACGACTGATCGCTCAGCCTCCGACAACGCAATAAAAAAAGATTCACGCTTGCCAGTGGATGACAAATGAACAAAACAATTCTTGCGAAGGAAGCTCCTTAGTGCCACAGAGTTGTATACGATGTTTCGCTAAAAGGCAGAAAGAAGGAACAAAGGCCTTCTTCGAACAACCGCCGTGGGAAACTATGACTTGTTGCGACATGAGAAGAAAAAAATTGTTTAGGAGGGAGAAGGAAAAAAATGCATGTTTTCGTATTAGTTTTCGTTTCAAAGGCTACAGCCGTTAACAACCATATCCATTCATCCATCCATCCATTTATCTGAGAATTGCATCAAAGGCTCGCCGCACAGAGAACAACGTTCCGTTCCATACCCCACGTGCCGAGGCGGAATGGGCATTGGACGGAGATTTATTTTTCTGGTCGCCAGTATCGGAAACGAACGACGCTGACGGATTCTTCTTACGTAAACAAAAGAGGGACATCGAGAACAAACAAACAAAACGGGGTTTCCATTGACTCGAGAAAAAAAAATGACGCCATTTTTCTCCGGTGATTTGGGTGTTTTGCGAAGCAAAGGAAACCGTGTTTTTTCTCATTTGAAACTTTTACCATTGCCGAACGCTTATACCTCGTTTCATACTTCCACCTTTTCCCACGTGGGCGCAGCCATCTTAAATGTGGTCACTTCTGGTACGCGTTAAATCATCGTTTTGATCTCTCCACGCCGCTGGAAGGTTTCCACGAAAGATGCTTGATTGTCGCACAAATTCTTGTTTTGTCGCACCTATATTGTCTCGTATATTCCTCGTTCAAATGTCTTATTTTTTTCTTTTTTCGTCCTTTTCGTCCCTCATATCAGATATGAAACCCACGTGACGGATAACGAAAAGAAACGAAAAACGTCTCGCGTGACTTCATTTATGGTTTCGTTTGCACGAGAACTCGTGCAAATGATCTGTGAGATCAAACTCCATGGATCGCGCCAACAGCCTTGACAGCGATGCACACTAAGTATTATGAAACTGAGTATACGGACTGTAAGTTCGTCTGCTCCTTGCACGCCTCGTGCGTTTGTTTACCCCATAAACGCGCCCACGTGCTTTTGTTTACCCCCGACCTCAACCAATGGCGGCTCGCGCTCGGCTGCCCCGTCACCGCGCGTCCCCTGGGCGATCTCTATGTTGCCCTTTCATTGGCGCGCTCCTCCTTGCGTTCCGATGCGCGAAAGACGCATTTCGAAACACTCGCTCGTCGTATAGTCTCCCCTCAAATGTGCGGACCAGACCAGATGCCGAAGTTTCAGTGCTTGCCGTTATATCTCATTAAGAAATATAAGCGGTTCCCCAAAAGAAGTTACAACGGAAAACTGAAGCCCGTCCCAGGTTTCAGCAGTGGCGGATCCAAGGGCGACGGGGGCGGCCGCCCCCCCCCCCCCCCCAAACGAGGTCGACCCCCTCTCCTCCCCCTTCTCGGAAAGCAATTTGACATGGATGCACAAAAAAAAAGGGAAAATAGTATCCTTACAAGGCTTCGCGCCCCCCCCCCTCCCCCCCCCCCCCCCAAAAAAAAAAAAAAAACACGGAAATCTGGATCCGCCCCTGGGTTGCAGCCGAAATTCATCTCCATGTACTTCTGCCCTTCATTAACCGCTTTCTTTTCCGAATACAAAAAAACCAAAGAATTGTTTTTAACTGTTAATGACACAGCGGTAAGATGGCATCTGGTCCCAACGGTTAGCGCTCAACCTGGGCGGAGACAGCTTTAGGCAATGCGTAGTTTTTTTTAGAAAGAGTAAGTGACCCGTTGAGAAACGCCAGGCAGTACCGAGCATATTATTATCTCAGCGAATGCGAATCCGTTGTTGGTCAGCCACGCATCCTGCGTTTACTGCGAAAGAAACCGAGCTCCTTATCTTCACACTTCACGATTCGTTCATTCGGTCAGCCGTGCACTTCAATCGCTTATTGAATTATCACTGAACGGTGAAGAAAATTGAAGTGCGGCAAAAATAATCGGGAACTCACGGCGCGCACAACAACCTTAATACTTAGCTGCGCACTATTGTTCTTATCGTGCGTCTCACCAGACGAAAGAGGAAAAAAATATACTTAAACAAAGAACGTTGATCGCTGAAACTTGAAGCGTACAATTTAACAGCTTTTGTTTACGCCTGAGCATCAACAAACTGGACACGCAAGAAGTCGATCGTGAATACGCGGTTCTACGTCAAACTGCTCGAACAACCTGAAAGCGGCCTTTCTACGTCGGAAAAACAGTTCGCTTCAGTGGCTATACAAAGCACTACGTCGTTGGTCGTGGCGAAAACAAACATGCCAGGTTCATGGCCGTTTCCCGGAAAGGTACCGAATGTCGTCCATAAGCCAGCTGCTGCTTTTAACGGCGGAACCGATAAATACTGTTTTTTTTTAAGTTTTTATACAGCGAGGGAAACATTTCACTGAAATCCCGCCAGATTTCGTCGAACGAACGACTACCGCAGCTCGTCGCAGGCAGCAATCCTGCGCTTTCCCAAAACGTGAGAGCACGGATAATAAAAAAGACGTAGCGCGGAAAATATGGTACATTGTGATTCCTTACGTCGCGCATTCCCCGACATATATTTTTTCCTTTTTAACAAAGCAATACGTCATGTCACTTTCGCCAGACGCCGACCACGCTAAATCTTTGTAATGTTCGTTGTTATGCTTGTCTCAGTCGGGAGAACGGCTTAACTGGAACAAGCCCGCCGCAGCTGTTGGATCGCGCTCTGTCAACATCTCCGATAAACAAACACACACACGCACAAAAAACGGAGAGTTTTCCTCCACATACCGCGGGTGGGCAGTTCTACTAAGCGGAAACTCAATGCACGGACTCGCGCGCTGGGGGTCTCCCTATAAGCGAACTGCGATAAGCGGCCGGCAAATCTCTGAATGCGAGCGTGTTGCGTGCAGAGGAGAGCGCCGTAAAAAAAGTAATTTTGGCTTCCTTCCGCCGTCTGCAACCCCCGCCTCCCCTGCTCGGTATCGGAGACTCGAATGCCCGCTCGTATCCTGTCTTTAATGGATACCTGAGATTCCCGAGTACCCCGCGGGCGCGATCTTGCGGCGCGGCCAATTTCTCTTCGGGTCCAGATACGTGAAAAATGTTTGGTCGGCCGGTTGTATACGACGGAGGGGACCGCTCATTAACGCCCATTGACTCGCAGAAGCTCCTGCTCTCGTAAGCAGTGTTGTACGCTGTGCTTAAAAGTCTCCCGTAAGTTGTGTTGGGTCTCTACAAACTGTGGTAAAGGGGTGGGGTCATATTAGATGCACATAAAACTGGCTCGATTAAAACGTATGCGTAACCCGGCATGTTTCTCGTCAAACAAAACCGAACAACAACGTGGTGCTTAAACCCTGAGACTGGGAAGGAAACGTGAAGATGGAGTTGTTATGAGTGCGGTTTCCCGAACGCCAGAGCTATGGAGGGGGGTCTCAGACCTTTCTTCAAAGTCAGCGAGGGGTCCGAGACCCCGAGACAACCTTGATTTTAAGCGCTGGTTGTATGGAACGGCGTTCCGAGGAACGACCTTTCTGGAACGTATTCTTTTTAGAACGGAGGAACGCCGCAACTCCATCTTGCATCGGTGGAACTGAAACGGGGACTCGTGACGTTTTCGAAGACGCGCTCCGAGTAAACCCCGCCGGGAAGTTAGCGCAGGACAATCAACCAAATAGAGCCGTACGTGCGGTAAAGTTCAGTTTTCATGGACAGTATCAGCCACATCACTAATAAGAAAAAGCTCGCAGGCTTTTTGCATAATGCTTCGTGGTGTCTGCAGCTTTTCTTAGCTATGTTGGAGCGCCATAGATAATTAAATTTGTGATATAAAGCAACGGTTTATATATCATTCGAAGGAAAATTTTAATACTAATATTCTAACATATGACATCAAGTTTAATGTTGTAGTTATTCAATTTCTCAGATAACGACTCAAACATTTAGTGCCAAAACGTCAAAGGAGTCAGGTTTTCGCATTTTTGACGCGATTGACATAACCACTACCACGCTGTAAATATTTGTAACAATAGTTTTTATAACCTTTCAAAAGTAAAACATATTTGAGATTTCTGATATTTGAATTTTGCGCAGTAGGTGTCACCAAACATGAAAAAAAACACGAAAACTTCAGAAATCAAATACTTATACAGTTCTGGCTGTCTCTTTTTTTTCTCTCTTCAAATATTAACATATTTTACAAAATTTCTTTTGATTATGTTCCCTACACATCTTGAAAAGTAAGATATAAAAAATACACAACAAAAAAATAGTCCGCACTCGCGTGTATGATCTTATCTGAACAGAGCCTAAATATGAACGAGTTGCGCAAAAGGCCTTGTCGTTTTATTTTACTTTAAATATAGTCAAATTAAATTAATCTCACATATAATAATATACCAGTTGTCATGCTTCATACATATAATATATACTCGTAGAAAGATATTTCTTTTTTTTATATTGCTGTGGCCCTCAAAGTTGCGTCTACGCGCCATCGGTAAAGGCGTTGTTCCACCTCTTCTCACGCACGACTTGTTTTTGTTTCTTATAAAAACCATGTAGTATTTTCCGAAATTAAGGTTCGTTCTATTATGTGGGCATTTCTTTATTCAATTTTCTACAAAAATTGTATTGAAAACAAAAAAAAATAGACATGACACCCTTAACGCCGTCCTTACCTGAACACACCTCCTACTTTTTCCGAGGGTAAACCGAACACGATACCTGCCCGAATGAATGGAATTAACCTTTACCTTTGCTATCATATTTCGCTTTATTTGGACGAAGTTTTATTAGTAAGCAGGACTATAACGTTTAGGAACATAGAATGTGCGGTCTTAGTTTATTTGTTTATGCTTGTTTATGCGGATGTTCATGGTTAACGGTTGCACAATCTCTTCAACGCAAATATTCAACTTATACATTTACGAACACGAATAGACTCGAAGAGACGAGTTCAAGAAGAATGAAGGGAACCTCCACCTTGTTTGGGTGACGCACATCATAAAAACATGCCCGTGCGTTTACCTTACCTCAAAGCACTAAAAAAACAAAAAACAGTGCAATGCGCAAAAAAAAGAGTTGTTTTTATTTAAACGTAAAGTCAGGGATGCAGCGTTGGGCATGACTTTCACATGACCAAATCATGTTACCTATTACATCTAAAACTTGATTTTTATGTATATATGTATATAAAATATTTTGCGCCCTTTTTAAGTGGATCGCAGGGATTGGCTTTCCAGTGCTCTGCAGCAAAGCAGACGTACGGGCGTCTTTAAGAGTGACTGCTCGCTAAACCCCCGTAAGCGGACGTGTCCATATACCGGTGAATGGATTGGTGGATACGGCTGAACTAGTCAAATCGGGTGGCGGTTAGCGCCACCATGTCAGTGTCAGGTCGATCAGTTAGTTATCTGGAGGCTGACGAATCTTTCTGCCCCTGCGCTCTCCAGCGTGCGCGTATAGATTGTCTAGGACAGAAGCGAGGCTGGGGTGATAGGTAACTGCGCGTGTTAGCGTATTGCAGTTCGGAGCAGGTAGAGCGAAAAAACCAAGGGATCCAGACCTCAGTCCTTGCCCGTTTTCATCTGGATGAGCATCGTACCGGTGTGCGGTAGTGTATCACAAAGACGTGGACCCTGTTAATGACTCCAGACTATAGCAGTCCTCCGGCACCAAATGTACCTATCATATACAGCGTGAGCCAATCCCGCCATACTCTAACAGATTCACAGATTCACCTCACGCTGTCTCAACGCCCAACTTCCAAGTCATGGCTGCACTGAGTCCTCTTAGGATTACTGTTTAGGGCGCCATCGTAGTCCTTCAGTAAGTGTAATGTCCACTATCAGGATAATGATGCCTGAGTGGGGCTTTTATATGATGATAAGTGTAATAATAAGTTTAAACAAAAAAATAAAAAAAAACAAGGAGAGATTAGGAAGAACCAGTCGAAATTCACGAGAGATGCCGCGTCACTGACGGACGGAGGCTTGTTGCCCTGGGACGCCGTTCTTCGAAAGTGTATTTATGCCGAAAGTACGCCGCATGCTCCAATGACAATCCGTATTGTGCCGAAAAAACACAAGAAATCTTGAACTAAAAAAATATATATACGACAGCGTGTTGACCAACAGATAGATGCAAATAACCTGTGACGCTTTTCTGAGTGCCTACCCCCGTGCGTATTTGCATTTTTTGCTTGACTGGTTCGTCATCTGATGTTAGGGCCGCCTTGAGTATATGGTAATTTCGGCATCCAGTAACTTGTTTTCATTTGTAGTCACTTAACAAAGAAAAAAATAGAAAGTTACAAGTGTTTAGTGAAATCTTTTTGACCATGCAGGTGTCTAACGGAGGCGGAGAAAGAACCCTAGTGCCTCAAGACTCTTCGCGTCTTCTGGGACACCTGACTTCACGAAAACTTGAAATGCGTGCGGCCGAAAGAAAATTGTTAATCCAACTGAGCCAAAAATACTTTGAGAATGCATCACGCCACTTCGATGCACGACGTTCAGTCGACAGAAGCCAAAGGAGCATTGATAATATGGCGCTGAGGCCAGCCTTTTTCCAGCTGTGCCGAACAATATTTTGCGGATCGAAAGTGAGGAGCCAAAGCAAAATCACGTATGCAAATGCGCATTTCGAAAGTGTTGCACCAAACTAGAGAATGAAAAAAATAAAGAAGACACACGGATGGACAAGGCGAGCCCTGTTTCAGAGCTATCCGTCCGTCACCTTGAGGCGTGGTGGCTCGTTCGAAACGACTCAGTTGATTAGTTATTGTGACCAGTTACACCGCAGTGATGTAGCACATTCTAGAAACGGGATTGGACCGGCTGGCTCGTTGTCCGGGCCGCAGTAAGATGACATGAAGACAAAGTAATGTTGGGAACCGGCGTCTCAACTTGGGACGGCGACAGCAAGCAGCAGGGCACTTGGCTCGTGCATGAACCTGATATCACGTCGTAAAGCGGGTAATGCGCGACAGGAAACGTGAGGAAAACAACAAGTCTCGTGACTCGACCCCAAGGACAGGCGTAAACCGTCTGGAGGTCACCTTCCTCAAGGCGCACACGGACTCGACAAGAACGACTCGGAACCGGCTCGAGGCTGTTACGGCGTTCGGTACACCAAACTGGGCTGCTATTTGTTTTGTATTTGCCTTATGCCGGAATAGGGAACCGGGTTCTTCCGATGTAGTGTCAGCCAGGCGTTCGCTATGACTAGCTTATCTCAATGACCCAAGTTACAAATAACAAAACACAGCGCGAAGAACGGCGAGGGAGGGGGGGGGGGGTAGTAGAAGAAGGCCACAGATAGAGTTCCTACGGTAGTAGAGTTGCCCATTCATCCTCGGCGGGTGGCCATAGCGCCGGCTTTCCTGAACGGCCCTGGATGCTTTGTTTGTCACGTGACTGAACTCGGCGAATAGATGTCCCGCGCGCGACGCCGCGCATGGAAAACAGGAAAGGAGGAGGCGGAAGCAGGGAAACATACGCCGGGGCGCGTGCAAGGTCGGCGGTGCGGCCGTAGCGGTGGCTTTCCTGCACGGCGCTGGATGCTTTGCTCCTCACGTGATCGATCTCGGCAAATAGCGCCGTACCAGCTCGGGGAACACAAATGCGCAACTCCGGTCCCCCTTCAGGGAAGCATAGCGAGGAACTCTAGCCACAGATACTGCGCTGCCCTATCCTACTAGCCCCTGTAATCTTAATTTTACTTTTCTATGTTTGTTTTTTGCTGTAATGTGTAAAGGTTCGCCCAAGTACAAATTATCACGCACGTCTTCACCATGCTGCGGCGAATGACGCCAAGCGTCACCAAATGACGCCACGAAACGGCAGCGATTAACACAACTTATCCTTGATGATGCTTAGCAGCTACATGCCTCCGACAATCACGGTTATCAAATCAGAAAGACAGCATCTTGTATGATTTACCGAGCTTTCAAGCTCATCAACTTGCTTTTCTTCGGTTTCCGAACTCTTTTATTATGTGCATCTTATTTTTATTTGCGCCTTAAAAAGACGCCGAGTGCACCGATCTCCCGACAACTAATCATTATCTCATACCTTCTGTCGTGTTTTATAGTCGGGATGCGACTAGGAAATTTACAGCTACGCCAGAACAAATGCAGAGCAAGCCACACCATATGCTTGTCGAGTTGTGGACGACAGCCTTCTTATTTAGCACCATCAATTTTTTTTCTACTCAGTATTCTGAGCGAACTTAAAACAAAATTAATTTGCTCGCTTCCTCCCGTCCGTTCATAAATGACAGCTTCGTTTCGAAGACGACGATACTGATGGCTAAATTTTGGAAGCTATCCGATTATTGTAGATCGGGAAAGGCCCGGTAGAAACTTTACATCTGCAAGGGTGCAAAAAGGCATTGGTTTTCAGCCGTTTATATCTAGTTGTTATTGTTTATTATAAACAAAAATAAAAAATAATGTTTTTTCTTTGAAATAAATTATGCTTGCGTGGAAAGGTTTACGATCAAGACTAACGCACATTTTGGCAGCCAATGAAGACTGTTTGGTATTATTTAATGGTAAAACCAACACAGTAGATGATTTTTGTGCATTGATAAGTCCTATATAATAGCCTTCGCTTTAACAGATGCAGTTTTCTAACGGCTACTTGATATTTGTTATGGTTTACGACTAGCAAAATGAAGGCTACATCGATATAGGCGGATTTTCCGAAATGTACCCAAGTCGGTGTCCATGACACGCCGCATGCATAATGCGATAAAGTGTCAGTTTTTTTTTCTCAGTTTGTAATATGCAAGAAGCGATTGCAAACATTTGTGATTGAATAAACGCACATTATTTAAAACATAATGCTTAATCACCACTGTGCACTTATTCCTAGGGTTCGACCTAAATTCTCACGAGTCAATAAAATCTGTGGTGGCCCTGAAATAGAACTCGCAACAGCGATCGAATAAACATAACCTGGAAAAGGGTGCGTTTTTGACGAGCGTATTGAATTAATACTCAATACTGAAGAAAGCAAAACACTGTCTCTGTCCCCTGTTTGTGTTTTGCTTCCTTCGTATTGATACTGGTAAAGGGATGTTATTGAATGAAGTTACAAACCCCTGTAGTAAACAAAAAACGCCACATTCTATACTAATCACATTGACGCAATTACGAGTCTGTTTTGTCCTTGTTGTCAGTTTCAATCAGATAATGCGGTCGGAACCGTTCCGCGCGGCGATGAATCTCGCTGAACGTATATGAGGGGGGCGACGCGTTTCGAGCTAAATATATACTACAAGCAAAGCTAATTTACTGCGGATTTGAAGACGTCCAATGAGGCTTTATTGTAGTCTAATTGCGAATGGGAGATTATTTTTTTGTATTGTAGTGTTAACCCCAGTGAATAATGTTGACGTCACTATTTGTGCGCTCGCTTGCATGCCGGCTGCTGAGCTGCATTTTCAGGCCATCTTGATTTAATCTTACGTAAAGAAATGTGCCGGCACACTGTCAGACTGTGCCCCGTATATGCAGTTTTCGGGCCCTTGTATTTAGGACTCTCAATATTTTTACTTCGTTTATTGTGAGCAAGTCGGCCCTCAGAACCTCGGAGGGAAGATACACCGAAGGCGTTAGCCTAAAATATCGTCTAGCTCAGCCAATAAAAATGCGAGCCATTTTATAATTCTACGAAGAACAGATTTCATGTTGGTGATTTGCGCGAATAATTCCGGGAATAATACGTAAAAAGAAGTTTATAAAATTAGAAATTCCTACCTATACTAGTCTGCCATCTTCTTCTAAAATGCCTAACGAACCCCGGGAGGTCATAGAAGGTCTAAAGGTACGGTCACACTAGTGGCAAAACGCGGCAAAACGCGGCAAAACGCGGCAAAACGCGGCAAAAGGGGCGCAAAACGCGGCAGAACGCTGCGCGCGGCGTGCCGCCTTGATGCAAAACCTGCCCTGCGGGAGGACTTTTTCCGCGACACGAATGGGCTCCGGCGCTATTTTTTGCCGCGTGGCGCGCGCCTCAAGCAAGAGGAGACCAATCAAAGGCATCGCATTCAGTGACGTACGATGCCATGGCAACGCTTTTCCCGCCGACCGAGCGTTGTTTTGTAGCAGCCTGCAACCGAGCCTCGCTCAGGAAAGTCGCGTGATGGAGAGGTTTCTTGAGACTGTGCGTCTTTTTCCTTTACTTTTCGACAAGACTCATTTTGGGCATGACAGGCCGGGCGTACCCAAAAAGTAGTGACTATTTCGACGTCCACTTTCAAAACAATTTTCAATATTATTTTGACGTCCGTGACGCCCCCTTTTGAAAACTTGAAAATATTTTCAAATACGTTTCGACGTCCCCCGTAAAAATATTATTGTCATTATTTTGACGCCTCAAACTTCGAACTTCGGAGCGAGCTTCGGAGTCCGGATTAAAAAGCAATCGACCGTAGCAATAAAAAAAAATGCTTAAATGCAGCGTTGTGGTTCGACTATCCGACACGTATTTTCCAAAAACAAATGTCATACAGTCGGCTGCTGTTCTTAACCCTTTTGAATAATGCGAAAAAAAAAGAAAAAACTTTTCGAAGTACGTACATCAGTTATATCAGGCCACACGTAACGTTTGTTTGGTTGTGCTAAACATCACAAACTGCAGCACCACTGCATTCTATGATTTATTACACGTGTTTTATATAAACAAAGGAGCTAAATACCAAGTTTTAACGTTTGCAGTTGATTGGGAAATGCGTGTATCTCGTACAACCACGCCAGAACCTGCAGTTCGCACCGGTCGAAACATCAAGGAGGCAATGTTCGCATTCACAAATCCGCTCGTCATACACGAACCAAACGGAAAAATCTAAACTAAACAACGAACTTCCGAAACCCGGTTAAAAACGGCGGGATTCAGATGCAAGGCGAGACTGCAACCATGCGACCATACTACGAAGACGCGGCGCTCGCACAATATGGAGGCACAAAATGCGTGCCGAATTTCCCAGTGTTACGTAGTGTACATACTTACGTTTGTTACGTGCAGGCAAGGCAGAGGAATATTCAACTCGCCTTTGTTTTGGATTAAACAATTTAAGTGAGACCCGTGCCGAAACGACATGCGAGCTCAGAACGCTCGAGAACATCGCAGCCGGGCGTGTTACCTCCGAAAGAATCAACACGCACGCTGAATAAGACATTTCCACTGCCTACACTATGGACCGAAACTCTTAGAAAAGCAACACATGAATCTGTCCAACCATCAACAGAACACCGACAGCAACATCAGAAACTAAACTAAAACGAAACCACGAAACGGCTACCACCACTACCACTGCGACGGCTGCATTGAAGGGTGACGTCGAAATAATGAAGCCACTATCTTGACGTTCTACCGAAGCGGCGTCACAAACGTCGAAATAATATATATATATATCCCCCGCATATTAACAACACCGCAGACTCGTAAACATCAACTCGATGTGCACGAGGTCATGCAACATTCTCCAAAGTCGTTCAGTTCAGTGCATGCACTTTACGGCGCCAAATAACGTCAGCGTGCCCGCGGGCCAGTCACGACGTACGTCTTAATACGACCCTGGCTAAAGATCGGCAATTTCGACGATAATATTCAAGCTTTTTTTGTTTGTTTAGAAAACAAAATCTGCAAGAAAGGCATTCATTCTCCTCTCTTCCCACAGAGTCATCGGCCAGAGACTTTCTCCCCTCTCTCTCTTTAGTGCTCGCGTCAGAGTTGGCCAAGATCAGATACGGAGCCTGGCAACTGACGGGGAACTGAAAGCACTTTGAGCTCGGTCTCGCGTGCCACGTGTAGAACCGGTACCGAACCGGCGTCTGCTCACCTGTTAGGAACAACAACAAAAAAGAAGGCTGGTTGACGCTAAATCCTGCTTTCTATCGTCGCCTTGATATCTGCAGCGATCAATACGCGCGATGACGATTGACTGCCTCTATATATATATATATATAAAAGAGCACGTCCTCCGTTAGCTTTCCTAGAAATAACGGAGATAACCCCGCGGGCTTCCGCTCTTTTGACCTCGCATTTTGTGGTCGCTTTTGGTCGTGTTTCGCTGGAACGCGTCTGACGTCATTCGGTTACGAAACGGAGCCGTTGTTTGCAGCAGCCTTCGTGGCTTTTTTGTACAGGAAGAGATCCATGACGCTTCGAATGTCTACGAAAGACTGCGTTCCCATGAGCGGGACGAACACCTGTTTTTGTCCGTCCACAAAAACAAACCAGATATTCGGGCGACCCGAGAAAACTAACGCAGTATGTTATCTGGCAACCTGTTGGTGACACTTGAAAAAGAAAGAAGAAGAAGAAGAATGTTGTGTTTACTGCGCATTTCGAATGCCGTTTGTTGCTTTGTTTGAACGAGGTGCTATGTTCGTAATTTTGGAATCATTCGTGGGTTCATGGTCGATCACTACTATCCCTTTTTTTATTTATTGTATACTCGAACGATTTTCTGAATACTTGAAATGCGCGAGTGAGCTGATAGTGCTGATTATAATGTATAGATATGAAGACTTACAAAGATCGGAACTTTTTTTTCCAATCCCAAGTTTCTTTCATTTTCTGCCTCGAGGGTGACGCAATATTTCCTGTTACGTATTGAACTATGTTAAACTGGCGCTGATATCGGGTGCATCTGAGGCGCCATCCAGGAAGCTTTATGGAAATGTTTTGACGCGCAGATATTAGGTTGTTGATATTGCATCCTTGTTCACTGACCAGATCCGAAAATTTATCTAGAAATGAACGGGGGATGCCTGGTCTAGCGACCCCGTTTTTTAATCAACTTTCAATACGTTTTTTTCTTCTATTTTTTTTTTTGCCACGGCCTATGGTTTGGAATGTGCTCGTATAGCTTGATATTAAATAACTTATTCCTTCTCAAATTCTTAAATTTTCTCTCATAAAAAATAAAAAATATGACCAAAGAATCACAAGACATTACGGGGTAATACCGTTTGAACCTTGCGAATGAATTCTAATTATTTTAGAAGCCACCTAACTTCCAACTCGCAACCTTCGTTATTCCCGGTTATCGCATCGCCGAACGGCATAAATAGTGGCCCTTCTTAGATGCAGTACGGAAAGACACTGCGAGACATAAGTCATGACCGATCCTTTAGGGTTTTTCGGAACATTTTTCATTCCTAAGCGATCCTGAAAACCAAAGAGATGCGCATCCACGATTTTTCATCTCGAAAAGAGCGCTCTGAGGCTTTTTAATAAATACCGACGTGTCCCGCCGATAACGCCCTTCTATTCCCAAAAGGCCACGAGCGGCTCTTTTAATAAAGGAACAATCCGCTTATCGCTCGTCATTGTCTACCATGCGCGCTCGCTATACGGTCCTTAAAGATGGTCGTTTTCCGAGACTGAATAAACTACGGCGTAACAAAGGTCGCATTCCTTCGTAAGATCAGATGGAAGTTGCGCCATGAAGTGTAACGCAGCGCACATCCGAGTCTGCACTGCTTATAAAACGTACTCGAAGGACAGCTGTGTATACCAAGTTCTACGTCGGTTTCGTTTTGGTTTGTTTTTAGAAATGAGTACGGTACAGTCACCCGCGAACCGATGACGGCGAAGAATTTTATGACTGCAGTGCGTGTGTTACGTTTGTGTTGAGCTTCGCAGGTTTAGAGTCCACCTGGAGGACACTGTTTTTATGACGCCCCACGTACAACAGCGCAATGCAAGAATTAAAAAAAGTACAAACATAAATTAGGAAAGTAAGGCGTACTTTGGCGACCTTTTCCTTGTGCCAACGGGAGCCTAATACAATCGCTTTGATCGGCTGTCTCAGTGTCGCGAGGTTGCCAAAGAATTCCTCGTTCTAACTTGGTGACTTCACGTTCAGTGAAGACCAATGCGAAAGTTAGACGAGCTAGGATTGAACTGTCGACTATGCGCCCGCTACTTGCTATTCCTTTTCGAGGAGATTGTGAGTCGATATCACGATGAAGGACGATCACGCGATTCGAATGCCAGGGCCGGCTTGCTAGGATCAGCGTCTTAGATTGGACCAAAGTTCTCAGAACCATCAGTTGGCAACTGATTAAGGCGAGCGTGTTGAAATGTAGATACTTAAAATTAAAATAATAAAAATATGAGGAACGAGGACGAGACAATAACTCTCTTTCACTTGGCAACGACATCTGATTATGGAAGGAAACGAAATTCTCGCTGTGCCCGAGATCACCCCGATAAGGGGGTGTTAAAGAGAGGACGAAAAGGGGAGGAAAACCAAGAAACTAAGAGGGGTGAACGAGAAAGCGGGGGATCCATGAACGTTGGACAGTCATGGCCTTTGCCCTCTCGTTCACCCGTCTTCATTTTCCCGGTTTGTCTCCCCTTTTCGCTCATCTCTTTAACGCTCCCTTCTCAGGGTAATCTCGGGCACAGCTAGAACTTTGGTTTCAATAATTGAAGTCTGCGCTGTGGCATTACGCAATGCAAAGCGTTATGATTGCATTGCGTAATGCCACAGCGCAGACTTAATTTTGAGGTCTAAACAGATGTTCCGCCTCATCATTCGCTGCGCTCACTTCGTAGATCGCAGAGATTGGCTCTTCCAGTGTTTTGCGGGTAAGTAGACGAGCAGGCATTTCTTTAAGTGTACGAATTATTCGCGATATTTGCTCTTATAATCAAGCGCAAGGAGAAAATGCACTCGCTTTTTTCCCCATAGAAATGCATTACCGGAAGTCAATTTCCGATTGGTTGTTATCTGCTTCAATTTGCCGCAGCACACTAGCACCAGTTGAACCTCTAGAGTACATTATAATAACTCTATGATTTCGCGAGCCACTCCGCCCATGCGCTAGCTTCAGCAGTACTTCCTTTCATGCAGTCTCAGTTATGGCGCTGATTCTAGACATGTTCTACCAAGCTGGCCAGAAGCTGGATTCAGAAAGGCGTTGGATCGCGTACAATAAGCGCGCAATAGCATTTGGTGGTCGAATAGAGAACTGTGGAGCATCTGACCGACTGAGAACTGCGCCTCCGCGTGAGCCATATTTCAGGGCTTTTATATATACTTCTTGAGACACGTCCGTCTCATTCTAGAGCCATAATTTATATTCTTTAGTAATTTATCTTTATTTTAACTTCCTAGCGTTCATTAAGGAAGAGTATTTTCACCTATTTTGTCATCCTCCTCAAGTACTTTAGAAGTATTGGGTAATCATTATATTCGAAACGAGCGGGTTGGTATAAATGTACACTTAAAAGAGGACGAAACGACAAAGACCTCTTTCTGCTTTATTCTTTCTTCTAGAAATAATTATAGAAACAAAAACGGCACTTTTAGCTATTCTTTTTATAGCCAGTTTCGAGACGTTCCGCAAGCTTTCAACAACGAGCTCTTTTTCGTTTTTATGCAAATAGGCATCAGCATTGTTAACGCTTTTAGTCGGATTGATGGCAGCGGCTATACGCCTTCCTCTATCCAGTCTTGTACTTGGAAAAAAATATCGATTGCGATTACAATTGCTCTTCGGTAAAAAGCATTCAATTAGATTACTCGATTAATCGAGAAGAAAGGTAATTGGCCGTTAGTGGAAAAGGTAACCGTCACTTTTTCTGTTACTTCAGATTTTCAATATGACAGTATGACAGACAGGTTTTTCGTGCCGTCCATTATTGCATTAGAATCAGCGAAACTACTGATATTCTTAATCCTCCAATATTTGTAAACACTCCCCTGTCGGAGCCTTGGTTCGAGGACCCCTTTGCACGAAAACTTGTACGAAGTGCGCCATTAGGAATGGAAGGAAGAAATAGTAAAGCGAAATTTTAGGACTGCCAAAAATAATAAGACTACTCTCGTGATTACTTTCTAATAAACGTATTCGAATGGTTACGAAATTAATTCAAGGGGTAATCTATCGCAAGTGATTTGATTACCTTGTGATAACTGATGTATCGTCCAAGTCTGCTTCTGCGTGAGCTCCACTGAGGTTGTTTCTCAACGCCAAGCACACTCTTGCTCAAAATTGCACCGTGTGAGGTCTTCACCTTTGAGCTGAGTACTATATTTGTATTATAAAAATCTGTGGTCATTCTTCAACATAGGAATAACTAATTAATACAGTACACTTTAAAGCCTGGTTCACATAGTGCGATTTTGCTCGCGATTTCGGCAGTTGCGACGTCAGTACCGCAGCTTCCACTGTGCTGTTTTTTGTTTTGTTTTCGACACACAAGCAACAACGCAACTGCTAAATCGCAAAAAAAAAACCACATTGTAAATCCGGAGGAAATATATATATATACGGTTTACGCAGGTGAGTTATACCGCCAGAGGGACATACTATAAGAGACTAGTCTTAACAATCAGTCGTCTAATTAAGTAGAATTTCTTAATTAAATTTTCAATTAGTGAAAATGGACGTACGTTTCCAATTAGAAACTTGTTGAGCGTCATCAACAACCACTAAATCAACTCTTTTTAGAAGTATATAAGGCAGGGGCAGCATTTCACGGCGTTCTGAAAAAACGGTCAGTTTGGACGCGTTTCTAAGTTTCGGTTTCTTATCGGAACGCATCTTTGCACCCGCGGTCCTGCTCCCCGGTAGTCGGGGCGCGAAGCTCCTCACCTCGCCTCCCTCGTAGGATGAAGGGAAGTATGGCGCACGTGACGTGTGTTGCGCGTCTCGGCCACTGGGGAGCAGGACCACGGGTGCAGAGATGCGCTCCGATAAGAAACCGAAGCTTAGAAACGTCTGAAGGCCCGTTCACACTCTTGCGACCGACTTCGACCGAGAGAGACCAGATCTGTTAAAACTTCTGTACTCCATTTCTGGCGCCATCTATGCGGTGATCGTGGAACTGCATTTCACAAGAGCGACGGTTTTGCAGAGGTCGAATGTGCGTAACACCTTGAGAAAGGCTCGTTTATAACGTTTCAAACGTTTTTCGAGACAAGAGAAGAAAGGATAATGCGCGGGAGAAATAGAAAATATACGTGGGACCATCAAGTTTACACTGCAACCCGATCGATGGCGCCACTGTGTCCTCTGGTTTAAGAGGTTGTAAGGAACCAAGATTTAAGAGGTCGTAAGAGTGTGAACGGGCCGTGAATTGATAGTTTACGGACGCCGTAAAGTTGTGTTAGTTTCAATAAAAACAGTCGTAAACCTCCTTTCTAACCCACGTTTGCCTGCCTGACTTTGCATGGAGCATGGAGATAGGCGAAATAATGCCGGACATCAAAAGCGATAGGGGGAGAGAAGAAAAAAATAACCAACTGGATTTCCACTTTGTGAACGCATATCATAAATGGCTAAAGAAGCTAAACACTTAGTATTCCGCCCGTATATGCACACCTCGGTACATCATCATCTGCGACTCTCCAGATACAGTTCTTGGAAATCTTACATTTATATTACGACAGGTAGTTACGATGCATCTTCATAGATGGCGTTAGTCGTCAGGGGCTGAAACTTAAAACTCTCGGCTTCTGGTGATGAGGACGTCTGCAAGTATGGAGTTCTGGGCGCCGCCATTTTGCCGCTGGTATGGGCAACTCGTCTGATAGTCAAGCATTGCTGAGGCACACCCACGGCCTCGGCAATGCTTGACCATCGGACAACCCACCCACACCAGCCGTAAGATGGCGGCACCCAGAGGCCGTATACTTGAAAACGTCTATAGATATTGCTGGGCTTATGCCAAATTTGCACGAGATCCGTACCCAAATATAAGGTTCCGCATTGCATTACTCGCAATATCCGGAGAATATCGGCTGATAGATCGATTGCCACGATATTTCGTTTCTCATAATGTATCCAATATTCGCCGGTTATTTTAGATTTATTCGCTTTACGAGTCTCTAATTTCTCGATAAAATACAATGAATAGTTATCTAAGCATTATCAAACACATTTTTGTTTGTCACTTCTTGCGAAAGTTGGGTTCAGTATCGTCTCAAAATTTTCAATGGCCTCGTTTAGCGCTGTCTGTCCTAATCGGAGTATTAAAAAACAAAAAAAAACAAAACAAATAAGGGATGTAGTACTGCTACACTCAGTAGATTAACAAAATGCAGGTAAAAGATTAACTTACCGGTGTTTTATCCAGCTCCACGGGAAATCGGTAACCTTCCAAAAAACGGTGTCTGTAAAAAATAAAAAATAATCTTATTATGTGCACGAATATAATATTTTATGAAGATGAAGCGGTATTGCGATATAGCACTCTTCAAAGTACAAGGAACAATATTTTTGTGCCAGTCGCGCAGACTCTAACGATTAATCGGTTATCGATAGTCCAACTAGGTGGCCATTCAAGGTGCACTGTCTGGAGACTACGCATCGTTTGGCCCTACGACGGACCACAGTCACAGCTACTGGTCTCAGGTCTAATCATGAGTCAGTTAGGCTAAAATCCCGCAGAAGCGGCAGACTGATCCGTACGTGTGGGCAGCACATCAGGTGGTTTCTAACTAGCTCGTGATTGGACACTGCGGCCCGCAGCTTTGGCTGTAGTGCCAATGCACGGCGAGATGAAGTGTAGGATACACGTACTATATAGAATGGACCTTTTTCCGAAATGCGTAGTGCGCATGCGGGCAATGCTTGACGTTCTAGGTTCGGGATTGCTTTCTACCAAAACAGACCCGCCACCTTGTATGTTGTGCACAAGCCTCGTTTACGATAGAGTAACTGTATATGCTCCGCTTGCGGAGCAGAGTACCGCAATGGTGCCATTCTGGAGCCAAGCGCTGCGGGAAGCCACAGTCGGTTTTTGCAGGGGACACGAAGGCGCAGACGCGAGGCGGCGCGCTGTGGCGTGCTGAGGCTGCTGCGGCGCGCTGCGTAAGGAAAATAGTGCGGCGTGCGGCGACGAGCCGCGCATGTGCCGTCATCGTTCTCCCGTCGTTTCCTGTTTCCCTCTCGATTGCAAGAATCGCACCCGCGGGTTCCACGGGTCGCGTGTGAAGTGAAGTCGTCAAGTCGCTGTTGCCGGGACGCAGATAGCGTCGTGAGCCCGCTGTCTGCCCAACTTTTGGAGGACCTTTCCCCTCGAGCGATCGCAAGAAGCAAAAGAACGCAGGCCTGCTTATTTTCCCCTTGTATTTAATCGAAGAGCGGATGCCGCTGCTCAACCTGTGACTTTTTTTTTTTTAGCAGACAGTTTATTTTGTTTTATGTAGACTGAGCAGTGCTTTACCTTCGTGCGTCCCAATTATATGCGAATCTGAGGAAAGTCGAGCACCCGCACTTTCATGCTAAAATAGTGTACAACTTTTTTTTCTTTTTTATCTCAAGTTTTTGCCATTTCGCGAATTCGAGACGCCCGAATAGAGCTCTTGGAGATCGTGTCTCGCCGTCGGAATCCGGTACAAGCTCTTGCCGCTGTCCGCTCGATTTGTGCACTTGTAACACTACAGCCTGTCATTTTCACGGGGCTCTTTCTACGCGCATGCAAAATTCATTGCGGTAAACGACGCAGCGGCTGATGAAAACGCCGTCCCCTCGCTTTCGAACGAGAGCTCGCCGACTCGCCAAGAAGGCCGGATGTGCCGGTCGCGTATCGCGTATCACTCCGCGAGAGCCGGAGACGCGAGCAACGCGATCGTCGTCCGTGTCGTCTGCTTCACATACCTTGGAAACGGATGTCCTAAAACATCGCTCGCGTTATAAAAAACAGGATTGTACTGTACCCAGTTGACGCACATAATGTTCAATGACTTAGGAAGCTTTCGGCTCGTTCAATTTTAGTCTAGGATCTATATTTTTCGAACGCAAAGCGGAAAATATGTTCCCCCGAAACGCGGCGCTCTGGAAGGCCGCTTTCCCGCACGAAGGTCGGCTCCAGTTCTGCCCACGTGACCACTCCTCCGCCAATCTTTACCTAGTCCTTTTGCACGAAAGAGCTTTTTTTTCCCGTTTGCGTGGACCAGTTTGTTTTAAACCAAGCCATGATCAGCCTCCTCAAAAGTAGGTGACAAACGCAAGTATATTAACGAAAAGAAGAGGAGAAAGACACCTTTGATCGCGTGGAATGAACGAACTTCAGGACCCTTCCTACAATGATCCTGAACAAAAGCCAGTAAGATAAATAAATAAATAAATAAAAAAAAACTTCGAAGCAACAACAACCATCGCGTCGACGCTTCATGAGCCCGTGGCCGAGTGGGCTAGCGCAAACCAGCTCGGAACACGTGGAGCGAAAGCTCGCGCTGCAGAACCCAGAAAGCCTGGGTTCAATCCCCATCCCTGCACGTTTCGATCTGGATGAGCATCGCACCGACGTGCGGTCGTGTATCACTACTGCGTGGTGCACGTTAAAGACGCCAGGCTAGCGATTTGTACTGCACTGGCTAAATTTGTCATCTACAGCTGGAAGACAAGTCGCCCGTTGAAACAGACTAACTTCAGGCTGTATAAACATACACACACCAATTTGTTTTGTCTCGTGTCTTTGTCACATATTTTATGACAATGAATAGATTTCGTCTGGTGTCGGCTATCACCTTCTATCGTAACACTTTTTTTATTTGTGCGTCAATTGGCATGGGTTTGTGCCGTAGTAAAGGGTTTGTTTGAAAGTATACCGCGGTCCTGGGACGGGTTCGCAAGGTTTGGAGTATATGACGACTCAGTGGTCCGCCTTAAAGGCGAAACCAGATTTACTCATCCCAATGATATGTGACTAGAAACCCTGGAAATGCTACGAAGGTACCCAAATCCCGCGCTCAAATGAGTAAAATAAGCGTTGCGAACGCGTTGTGTTCGCAAGGCCTGCGAACGAGCAGAGTGATCCATCTGTTTTGGTGCAACTTATTCTCGAACCCAGATGCCCTCAACTGAAAGAGAAATAAGAAATTACGTGGTCATGACGTAGTATTTCACCAGATGCGATGACTCCAAGCTTCCACTGTGTTTTTAAGCACACCGTGGAACTTGTCTTTCGCAAGTGATGATAAGTGCAGTCAGGGCACTCATTGGCCACGAACGCGAATCCAGATATTCGTCGACGGATTGATTGTTGACGGCGATACGTCCAAGTGACGCAATGCTCGTGTCCAATAAGTGAGCGGACGTATCACAGTGAAGGGGCATCGGTGGCCGAGTGTGTTAACGCAGCGCATGCTCGGAGCACATGGAGTGAAATCTCGCGCTGCAGAACTCAGGGATCCTGACCTCAATCCCCAACCCCGCCCTTTCCGATCTGGATGAGCATCGTATACCGGCATGCGGCCGTGTATCACTACTGCGTGGTGCACGTTAAAGACCCCAGGCTAGCGTACTGCACTGGCTAAGTTTGTTCGTCTACACCAGAGAGACAAGTCGCCGATTTAGGCAAACTAACATCCGGTTGTCTGAACATACATACAGCACAATTGCTTACATCACAATGAAAAGGCGGAGAGCTTTGGGAGGAAATGAATTAAGAAATAGTCCGCTATATTTTCAAGTTTTCGTGCCAAAAGCAGACATTTGGATTTCTACGCTCGCGTATTAGTTATTTTTTGTTTTTCACCAAACAATGTGCAATTAGTAAAATCCCAATCAAAATCAATTTATCCCAGCCAAAAATTCATTTCATGCTACCTTTAAATGTGATGGAGTAGCCGGTATACTGCATAGGCACGTACCACCATAAAATATTCATACATTCATTTAAAAAGAAATACTCGCGGTTATTCTTCCTCACGCTGGATCCCCACCAATCGGAGACAAAGAACATCTTGGCGGTCAAGCGGAAAAATCCCCCAAAACCTCTGAGCAATATTAAAGCGACTGAGGGTCGGAAAAGTGCAGAAAAAGGCCAAATGCATATTTGAAACGAAAACAGAAACAAGTGCACATCAAATTATGTGTACAAGTACAGATAATCTTGTATATACGCAATAAAAAAAAATGAACAAGCATGAGGGAAGATTCATAATAAGTACTCATGCGGAACATGCAGCAACGAATGGCGGACAATAGATAACATTCATACCGACTAAAAAGTGGATCTCGACCGTTCCGACAGCGTTCGCAAACCTCCGACTTTCTCTTTCCCCCGCATGTTCCACTCTCCGCTTTGTCTTCCCTGGGCGCGTTGCGTGATCTGTCCGAGTCGGTCCGATCCGCCGAAACAAGTCCATTGTGTTACCCTTTAGGAGTACGCCACCACTGCGCATCTTTTCGGCCTCCGCCGGTGCAGCGACCCACTTTCTGCCCTTCGGCCATGCGGGCTGCCTTCGCTCGCTTTTATGTTCGCTCCTAAATCGGGCTTTCTTTTTCAGAAAGGCGCTTTTTTTTTCTCACCCATCCACGCATGTTTATCACGCCGCCATTCGAGGGGGTCTTCTTCCTAAGAACCGTCATTATTTTTTGTCGTTTCCTCGTCCCATTGTTTAGGAAAAGCCTTTTTGTTGAGAGGAAGCTATCCGGACGTGTTCGCGCGGGAAATTATATCTAGAAATTTAGGGGCTTCGATAAAAGTTGCAAATTAGGACGGTACGTGCAGAAACCGTGAGTCTCGTTACTTGTACTCTGTTTCTTCGTCCCTTGGCAAACGGCAAAAGCTACGCCACCGGCGAGCCACCCAATGCGTAGGAGCGAAGCACGTGACAGCGTTCAGCGGGTGTACACGCCACTGATCTCTACTGTAGGAGCGTGGATCGCGGATCGGGAGCCCGTCGGTGGCACCACCGGCGGCCATTGCTTGACACCAGGCAATACACGCGAGTCTATGGGAGGAACGCACAAAAGTAGGGAGAGTGAAGCTTGTACGCGGTGCTCGAAGGCGAGTGTTTTATGATGTGCTGCGATCATTATATCGAGTTCTTGGAAATTGAATCAGTATTTGTCGAGCGTTCGAACACCGATAAAAAAATCAAATGTGCCGAAGCACCACCCACTGTGTCGGCGCCGCTCGCTTCAGTTGCTGTATAAATGACACGTTCAACAAATGAACGACACGCTCCGAGTTTTAGTTTGTCACAGAAGCCCTCACTGCAGTTCAGAGTAAAAACATGCACCAGGAGTACTTTGTGCAAGCGCATGAAACGACGCGAATGTCCCCGGTAAATGCCTTCTAACTAATCGTCTGCTAAGCTGTGAGGACTTCGAGATCCCGAACGACTCCACATTGACTCGTGGCAACCCTTGTCTCATTGAATCGCATCACAGTTTACGCCCAAGGAAGTTGCGACCCTCAACCACTATACATTTATTTAAAAGGGATTGATATTCGAACGCTTTTGAAATTTAAGCCCAGAATATTGACTGTCCTTCCCGGAAAACACGAAAAAGTTTTATCGTCGAAAAGAACCTACTAAGGAAAGCAATTGCAGTTTTCTCCGTTTCTCTCATAGAGTCCCATGCATTAGACTGATATCAAGCGATGGTTACTGATGGTGCCGCTCGACCCCAGCAAGATAAGCTTCCGATCCGCGATCCATGCCTACTACAATAGAGATCAGTAGGTACACGGCTGTTGCAGAGAGCTGTCTGGTGTTTCTCTCCATCACTATAGTTGGCTCACTGGTGAACGTAGCTTTTGCTGTTTGCCAGGTTACGCTGAAAATGAGTGAAGTCCAGTTTACGTGCAAAAAAAATGCCTGCGAGTCTCCGAAACACAGTTCAAGCCACTACTGCTATTTTGTTACTAGTGTCTCAAATAAAGAGTGCCTCTGTGTCAACTTCCAACGCGGAGCACTTGAAGAATCAACGCAGATGTCGGCGATTAATTAGGCAAAAAAACATTTCGAGACAGTAATCCAGTTTTCAATGTGACATTATATGCTCAGTGCCATATAACACTATTTGTTGTTAAAAAAAAGGTTCTTTATATTTAGCTCGACATTAACGTATTTTATCTCCCACTCTGATTGGCTTTCGAACTCTACTGCGGAAAAGTAAAAACACGACTTTTATTTCTAAGTCAAGTATGTTATTTCCATGAAAAGTGGAATACATTTTTGTTTTCCTGGTAGAAATGATAATCCTAATCATATTGGCGGCGCACTGTAACATCGTATGAATGTTTGGTAGTAAGCGCCACGTCGAACAGTAGAAAAATGTGACAAGGTCAAACCACACAAAACTGCAATTATACGAGGAAAATATTACGGTTGCGCAAGAGAGTATACAAGCTTTCTTCTGCTATTGATTATACCTCAATAAATGTACCATGAAATGATTTTTCAGTATCTTCCTCTTTAGCATTCCTCCTTAACTTAAAAGGCAAATGAAAAATCACGTGGTCGTGACGTCGTAGGTAGCCGGATGCGATGACTTTAAGCTTCCATCGTGCTTTTTAAGCACATTATGAAACTTGTCATTCGTAAGTGATGGTAAGTGACGACACGGCACTCAATGACCACGAACTCGAATCCAAATATTTGTCGACGGAAGTGATTCTTAACGAGCGCATACGTCCGAGTGACGATGCAGTGTTCGTGTTCAATGCTGAGCTGAGTTCGGCTCACGCGCTTTGGCAACGCGGATGCATCACAGTGAAAAGGCGGAGAGCTTTCGAAGAAAAGGAGACAAGAAATGGTCCTCTATATTTTTAAATTTTCGTACGTAAAAGCAGGTTTTTTGCTTTCTACTCTTGTGCACTAGTTTTCTTTGGCCCACTACACGATATGCCGCTTAGTAAAATACCAACCTAACATAATTTATCCCGGCTCAAAATTCATTTTACGACCCTTTAAGATCAAACAAAGTTGTTCTGATCGGAATCACTTTTTCGACGGCCATCTATTTTTATATTAACAACCAGAAAAGGCAAGCCAAAAACGTTTTCGAGGCAGGAGTAAACATATCTTTTCAATCCGACTACTCTAAATAACCCACTATTTTACAAAAAGAAAAAGAAAAAAAAAACATAATATAGCAAGAACAAAAAATAATAAAAAATGACGAGAATAAATAGTTTGTGGGCCGTCTTATCGCGTCACTTCCACTCAACGTTTCTCCAACCAGTTCCCGTACTTGACCCACAAGCAGTGCGTTCCGCCTTTGTAAGGTCAATTGTTGCTCCCTGCACGAGCAGCGTGTTTGTAAACAGTAGGTGTGGCTGCTACATTACTATTTTCTTTCCTTTCTGGGTCGCTGCAAAAAGACTCGTCAACATACAAAAAGAAAGAAAGGTTTTTATAATGAACCTAAACTCATTTCTGAGAAAACATCATCGGATAGCTTCCGCAGCTCCATGACACACATACTGGTGGACTGTACTCGGGACTCGGTGAGACGGTCGAGCGCTGTCATCTTAGTTCCATTCTCGAAGAAAACGGTTCACGGTTTTTCAATCGCCGTTCCCACAGTTTGTTTCCTCGTTCTTCCGACGTGGCGCACCATCTGCAGGCACTTCTCGTACGCGTACGTGCTACCGACAGGACAAACGGAACCCAGCACATCGTTACAACTCAGTCTCCGAATGACCAGGAGCTGTTTGGACGGAAGGAAGTTGGAGGACGAGAGATGGCGCAGGACCATCGTTCGAAACGGTTAGCGAACAAAACCGCGAGAGGTAGGCATAAGGCGGGAGCGGTAAGTGGACGGGCGCCAAGCGAGGAGGAAGAGAGGATCAACTGATGATCCGGGCGTTGACGTTTCGGGAACTCCGACTTCACAGGCAGCAGGGCGGAAGTGTAACCATGTCCAAATATATATGTATATTTTTTTAACGCAGCATTATTTTTTGTGTGTGTGTGTGAAGCCGTCAACAGAAGACACCTATGCCCATATCGGGCATGGATGCCTTCTGCTACAGGTTCTGAAATGCTGGCCAATGTGAGCATAGTTGGATGGATGAATGTATGTTACCCTTAAAGGGAGCCCCGCAATGGCTGTTTTACTAATTTTTAATTTGCACCAAACATGAGCGCACTGAACGTAGTAACTTAATGACACTTTTTCTTTTTCTCGAATTTCGATTTATTTTAGAAGTTATGAGGCAAATTAAAATTACAAAAACAAGCAAAAAATAACCTCCTTCATGACGTCCTTGGTTGCTTGAGTGGCCGTGAACTAGACGAGGGGTGGTGAGCTGAGCGAGCGCCTCACGGCTGCCGTACTCCGTGTCGACATGCGCGAGAGGGCGCCACTAAAGCGTGTTCTGGATAGGCTGTATGTAGCGGGCAGCTAGAGCGGCTCTCATTGCATTTGCTGCGCGATCAAACACAAATTCGGCATGACACTTCATTGGCCACAAACGACAGCAAACACGGGGTAAAGATCAGTTCAGAATGGGAGCCACTTCGCGCCGCCATACCGCGAAACGGCCAAACCGCAAGACAAAGCTGCTCACCGAAGGCCTTGGGAACGCTCAGAGCCGGCCGGGTCCTTCGGTCCCTACGGCCGCAGCGCCGCCGCGTACATCCGGGACCTTTCCGTGTCGGCGCCTGATCCCACTACTCCTTTCTAGTAGGCGCCGCCTTTTCCACCGATTGGTGGCGGGTATGTCGACGGATCATTTCTTGTTTCCGTACTTTATAAACTGCATTTGTTTCTTTTCTGATCTCAAATACTGAACAAAAACTACTTTTATAAATAATTGAAACGGTTCGCGCCACTTATATTTTGTATTTCGACTAAAAGAAGCTTTTAGCGGCTCTGACCAGTAGTAAGCCCAGGACCTAAGACGTCACATTACGCGCGCTTTCGGTACCGCGGGTCGCCCCCGTCGGTGGAGGAGGTTTCCGCGTCGTCCGGTTAAAATATAGACGCACTGATATTTAGTGACTCCTCTCCGTGCCCGCTGGCTTGCCCGATCCCCAAGAGACGTGGAAACCGCAAAAAAGGTAGACGCTTAATTATGACGGCAGGGCCCTTAAGGGGTCGCGGGCATGAAAAGTTTGTGCAGCTCTGTCCAAGAACATATTTTGTTCTATCTGAACCAACCTGGAGGGGTGAGGATGGTGAAATGCCGTATGAACTGGGCAACTATTTTCTAACTCGGACTTTATTCCAGCGAAGGAGGTTTTGCGACAGAGAGAGCTGGGGCGATGCTGCTTCACAGTGGGCTTTGTATCATCGTCATCATCATCATCATCATCATCATCATCATGTCTTTTTATTGTCCCCATAAACAACCAGAAAGTCTGTAATACGGCAGTGGTATGTAAAAGTTAAAAAAATAATCATGCACAAATTCCACATGAAAAAATATACATCCATGAAATCATATGAAGAACAGAAATCAATTCGAGCAACTTATATACATCATTAAGAATAAAATAGCATATTATGCAATTGTCTTTTGAATTCAACATAGTAATTGAAAATATCAAAATTTTCATTTCGAAAATTATTGACACATATCTGCATTCTAGATAAAGGCGATGGCATTAGATTGTTTTGAGCGTAAAAAGTAAAACCGCTCCTATTAAAACAAGCCGGAACATTAAAATAACCTTTGCATAAAAGCTCGGAGTCTATATCATTATAAATTACTCTCTACAAAAATACTATATCACGTGTCAACCTTCTGGTGGATAAAACTTGAAGCCCTGATTTAGCAAGGAGAAGTTCATAATTATAAAAATATCTTCTGCCAAAATGTCTATCATAAGCTATGCGTACCGGGCGTTTTTGAACAGATTCTATTTGTGCTTCATCATGTGCACTCAGAGAATTCCACACTATCGAACCAAATTCCAATCTAGACCTGATAAGGAAGCAAAACAGTCGGAGCAAGCAAGCATGACCCACAAAATGTCGAGTTATACAAGTTATCATTCCCAGCAATCTAACTGTGGTACAAACAATCTGGCTGACGTTGTAGCTGAACGATAGCGAACTATCAAAATGCACGTCGAGATCACGAATGAGAGACACTCGAGAAATAATCTTACCTTCAATCGAATACAAATTCGACACAGGTTCCCGTTTTCTACTGTATGACAAAACCTTAGTTTCTTCAGGGTTAATTATTAAGAGATTTGCCATACACCAATCAAGTACACACGACGCATTATTCTGAAGAAGCACACAGTCATCCCTCGAACGAATTCTCAAAAAGAGTTTGATTTCGTCAGTAAATAGCAACGAATTTGAATTGGCTATGCAAGTTTCAATGTCATTGATAAAAATCAGAAACAAAAGTGGCCCTAAATTGGAGCCATGGGGTACTCCAGACGGAAGGAAAAAAGGATCACAAAAAAAAAATTACACCATCTTCCCGAGGGGAACCATGGGGTGATGCGGAGCATCGCGGATCGTAATTAATTTATTCCCTTCTTGACTGATTTCTTTGGCCGGCCGGATTTGGGCTGCGGCGGACGCGAGCGGCCGAGAAACGCTAGCACCCGACAGCCGCAGAGTTGCGGGGAAAGCCCACCCCACTGGAAAGCCCTGGCGTGGCGCTGCGACCCGCGCGCCCAAAACTATCCTCCTTTCACTCCTCCGGGGAAAGCGCGCAGCGCGCTACCGCTGCTTATATTCGCACTTGAAGGAGAGGAGACTAGAGGAGGAGAGTTGCGCATGCGCGCGCGGTGTGAGTAGAAGCGAACGCACGCGAAGTGCACGCAGCTGGTAGAGAGAGAGCGGATAGAGTAACGCGCAGCTGTTGGAGAGAGGGAAGGAGGAGAGTTGCGCATGCGTAGTGTGAGTGCGGACGACGCCGACGCCGACGCCGCGGGACATAGACCCGAGCAAGAGATGCTCCGCATCTAAAACGGTCTGAAATACGAACTACGCAACGAGGCTCGGTCAGATCTATAGCTTTTTAACCAATTTACAAGCACAGGCGAAAATCCGTTCTGCGATAGCTTATGCAAAAGCAAGACATGATTAACTTTGTCAAACGCCCTGGAAAGATCAAAATAAATAACGTCAACCTGACCACCACCATGAACGTAGGGAGCCGAATAATCGAGAGGTACATAGATTCATCTCAATCGAGCGTCCCTTACGAAAAGCATGCTGAAAGGCGGTAATGCGTTGATTGATATAAAAAGACACACGTGTGTGCACTAACATCTCAAAAACCTTTGCAAAAGCACACAGCAGGGACACTGGGCGATAATTGTTTGTGGCGGAAGTATTCCCAGCCTTGTGTAATATAACAACAACCAACTCCTTCCAAACAGATGAAAAAAAAAACAGTACACAAGGAAATGTTAAATATACGTTCTAAGACAGGTGAAAACACACTCGAACAACACTTGACAATAAAATTGGGAATCGAATCAATGCCAGTTGATAGTTTCGGTTTCAGTTTTTTTATGACCTCCGTTATTTCGCTAGCAGCGACTCTGTTAATCATGAAGACGTCTGAGTAATGGTGATCATTCAAAAATACACTTTTTGCAGGAACATCAGAAGAAAAGCCACCACTAAAGTGACTTGCGAATATGTTAGCAACGCCTTCAGGGTCAGGCAGATATCCTGAATCACTCTTTAAGCTGATACCTTCTCCACTGCGTCTCGTGTGCTCTTTGCCAAATTTCCAAAGTTTATCAGTATAGATGCAGCAGTAGGAATAATGCACCATCTTATTGGATCTCTCGCAAAATATCTTAACCCATATGAGAAATAACAACTGAGTCGGCTGCCATTTTAAATATGGCACGTTCAGGACAACCGTCCCTCGCGGGGGACACAACCGAGATCAGCATACTCAGGAGTCGTCTAAAGAGCAGATACAACGTGCCAAATCGTTTTCAAAGTTTAACATTGACAATATCTCTTTCTCTAATGAGAAGTTTATATCACAGCGGCTCGCACATCCTCCTGCGGTACATACCTTTAAAGCATATTAGTTTTTTTTAATTTCAACTTCGCGTCTTATTGTTTAGCTGCACAGTCGTCAGCAAACATAGCTATAGTTACTAAAGTTACGGTTTGTGAGTTTATTATCCCTCTCTGCAGCCTCAACATATGACCAACTGTACATTGGACAAGTCGCCCTATGACAAATGTTTCCATGTGACGATTCATCCTGTTACCAATCGGCCTGTGACAAGTGCGAATATGACGAATCTTCCTCATCCCCTAAAAGATAACACTCCCACTCCCTGACAGTAAGAGTGACCGGGGCGCCGACACATTCCGGCCCTAGATAGCCGACCTCGCACGCTTCTATAATCTCGCGAGTTAGCTTATCCTTAAGTTTACTGATGACTGTGCACTTTTCAAAGGCAGGGGCGAATTCACAATCCCGGCAATAATTTCCAAAGTGTCCCGACATTTCCAGCGCGCAAGTGACTTTGCCACAGCGCAACTTGTCTTGTGTTGCCTCTCACTCTTTGTCCTCAAGATTTTCGGCGTAAAACCTCAAATGCATCAGAACCAACTAGCCGAACTTGCAGTATTAGTTCAATGGTGAGCCCCGGAACTGCGGAAGAAGTTTAGAAAATCCAAAATTGCCATCTTAAAGAAAATCCTTCTCAAGAAGCGAAGCCTTTTAACTTTCAGATTTTTATGGCTACTCCTTTCTTGGGATCATGCATGCAAGCAATCACTGTTGCGTCACTGACTACATGATGCTACGTGGCTCTGAGGAAAAGGTCGCTAGCTTCTGAATATATTTCGTATCGAATATTAATCGTGATCATCCGCTAATTATGCGCATAAATATGCGGAATCATTGCGGGCGGTGATCGAAGTTTTTCGGGCCACATAAATCAGAACCACACGTCTTGGGGGCTCCTCTGGTCGAAAAAGAGACGTGCGCGTCGGCTCACTGGCTCATTACTGATTAATTAGGGGCATTTTCTCATTAGTGCCGCGGATAGTATAATGCGTTCGCGTCCGCGTTCGGCTTGGATCACATCGTGAGATGCAACACAGAATCCGAGATTCGGGTCGGCAGCCGCGGCCGCAGTTGGCCGTGACTGGTCGACGGCCACCTTTGCGCGACACCCATAGAGTTCATCGCCCAAGATGCCGTCGTTAAAAAGAAGCAGCCTTTTCGTCGGCCAATCACTAGCTCCACTTTTTTTTTTTTTACATTGGTAACTGTCATGGTTTTTTCCTACCACCGGATCATGACGTCCGCTGTCGTTGGTGTTGTAGTCGTCGTAGGTGGGCGTAGGGCGACCATCGTCAACATCACAAAAGGCATTATACAAAAAAAATCCGTAACTTGCGGGGTTACGAGGATTCTAACCTGGGTCCGCTGCGTGTGAAGCGGGCGCGTTACCATAGAGTTACGCCGAAGCCTTGACAACTGCCTTCATCGGCATTTGATAAGCACGCGCGTGCGTATACGGGTCTTGTGTAGCGCCCGCTAAATGGCCACAGATGCTGTGGTGGCGATATATAAAATGTATTCTTAATGCATTTTATATATGTTTTATGTGTTACCTTCCCCAGCGAGTGTATCACTGAGGGGGGAGGGGGGGGTGACACGCGCCTTAGTGATACACTCATTGAGTCATTTTCCCCCATTGCGCCTTCGAAAAGTGCGACCCCCCTGGTACATGCACTGACCTTGGACTGGCTTGGAGCACACGCGTATCCAAAGTTCGCTACTTCTCCACAGAATGCGGCACAGCCCCACTGGCTGTGGAGACTGCAAGCGCCGACAAATAGCGGTGGAGTGCACAATTCGAGAGGTTCTGCTGGGGCGGAATTTTGACCCATGCGACAACAAAAGTTTGTTACCGGCTATTTTTTTTAAACCTTTTCCCCGTAAGCGCGTGCTGTCTGCATCGAGTACTACGAATCATGACATTACCCTAAAAATAATGAGGACCCTAGCGCGTACAACATGTCTGGAACTGAGCGGTGGAAGGACTTCCCTGAGCATGTTCTTCAATGAAATATCAAAGGCCGCACGTGCCTCCGCAGCCCAGTCCGATTTTTTGCCCGGCTGATAAGAGCTGCGATAGGCACCGCTTTAATCCGGGCAGAAACTGAGCGTTCGACGAGTGCAGTACCCTTAATCATTCCGGTCAGAGCTTGAGTTCTGTCGTTTCCTCATCTCTCTCGGTTTCTGCACGCCGCCATCTTTGCTGTGTTTTGACGCGTCTTGAGCATGCGCAGTAGCTCTCCCCCGCGAGATATCGGATGCCGCGATTGCGTCCCGCCTTGCACTTTTCGGCCTATTAATAAGCGCCGGAAAGGATACGAAACGGACGAGGAATTATTGAACGCTTTAAGGATGCTTCGACGATGCGCGATGTGAGCCGATAAAAATGTTTACACGGATGCGACCGAAGTGGATCGAATCGAGAAGGGACCGATAAACCATCCCTTCTCTATCTCTTTCTGTTGTAAGGGCCGCCCACACTAGCGAGAAAACGCGCGCGGCGCGCCGATCGCGTTGAAAACGCGTTCCGCAAAATCGGTTGAGCGCGTGAAATCATGCGTTCGCTCGAATGCTTCAAGAGTGCGCGAGGCCTCCTGTGCTGTCACGTGACATTCGCCGCGATCGGCGTGCCACGCGCGTTTTCTCGCTAGTGTGGGCGGCCCTTTACGCGACCATTGCCGCGCAATCTCGGCTTGATGCGTCGCAATCACGTTCGCGTAAAAGCAGCCAATCGCTTCACTCTACCCACCACATCCAGCGAATGACAAATCCGGGAGTACATTTTAATTGAGATGCAGTCAGTGAAAATGTATACGACGTTCGGCCCACCCCGTGTTCCTGCGTTATTATTATATTCGAGACAGTCTTTCCTTCGAGAACCGTTGAATGTGTTCTGCCGGTTGCGGTGGCTCGGAGGGGCAGTGCGCTGAAGGCGCCGCAGTCTTGAACGAGCAAACGGACTCAAATTGAACAAATGAGTGAACGAACCAACAATCGAATAAATAAATGATCGATTGAAACACAAGCAAATGTGTCAGTGAATGAGCGAGCGAACGAATTAAGGAACGAAGAAAGAAACGTAAGTACAAATGAATGAATGAATGAATGAACGAGCACAAAAAATGAACGAACGAACCGAGAAAGGAAAGCACAAAGGAGAACGAATAGACGGGCAAATAAATGAATGAATGAGCTAGCATACGAAGCAAGGATTGATTGCGTGAATATACGAGTGAACGCGGAAAAACGTAAAAGAAACGATCGAACGGAGAAGAGAGGATACAATGGAATAACGAATGAATGAACGAGCAAAGGAGTGAACCGAACGAATCGTGCAATTAATGAGCGAATGAATGAACAAACTCGAAACGCCAGCTTGGAAGATCCCCGAAATGGGGGGCACTGAAATTGCGAGTGAGCGCTTAGCAGATTGATGAGACGTATCTGCTTCTGTGCACCGACACGGCAGACGTCTCCAAAGAAGCGCAGTGCTTCTGCTGTCAGGGGTGTCGAAAGAGATGCAAAGAATTCAGTTCGGAGGGACACAGCGACCTGACCTTGTCGTCAGGGCGTGCGGGATCCGCCAGGCGTTGTGCAACCACTATACTATACGAGGAATGCGTCACGGGAACCGTCTGCGAATGCGGTATACGCATAAGATCGCAGCGATTGCAAAACGCGCGATCGAGCACGAGTCGCTCACTGACGTCGCAAAATCCAGCACATAAAAAACGAGGAAAAAAAAAGAGAAAACTTTCTATCTGAAACGCAACTTGATGTTTCTAAAGTTATCATACACTTTGCAATGCAGCAAGTTTTTTTTTTTTCGACCGTTTTTTTAGGCGGTTTTGAACGTTTAGCGGGCGACTCTCTCCTTCACCCTAAGTTACAGGCACAAAAATACTGAGCTGCTTCTTTGACATTTTTTTATGATATAAAATAACAAGCATCGTTTCATAGCGAATAGCGGTTTTTTTTTTCCATTTAGTCCGACAGAAGCTGCGATCGGATGTTGCCAGTCAAGTACCGATCACGCGCATCAAGAAGAGCGCAGGCCGTATTTACTTTGCACGATTACTTTAGCCGGTGCTAGCAGACGCACAAAGACGCCACGACGATGCACTTTTCGTGCTGCTTGATCGGCTGCAGTCGGAGCCACTGAATAAGCTACGCTTAGAGTACCGGCACCCTGTTCCCCGATGTGGCTGTGGGCGCCGCCATTTTGATGCTTATGCAGAGCGGACTGAACTGCCGATCGTCATGATTCAAGGGTGCGACTTCTTCAGCAATAAATTCGGTGTTAGGAAACTCACGTAATATCGTTTTTGCTCTGTCGCGAACTGTTTAAACATTCGTGGAGGACGGGAAAGCGTATCCTGTGATTTCAGATTAAGCGTCAGATAACTGGCAAAATACGATTTTAAGCCTTAAGATGGGTAATATTGTCTTTACACTGAAGCAAAGCTTATTTAGTGGCACAAGGTGCAGTCGGAGTATAGAAATTTTTTTAAGGGTGCCGCCATCTTGAGAATTGCGGTGCTGACGACGTTGTCTAGTGGCTTAAAGCCTTATTGTTCCGGCTGGTTCTCCCAGCACAGCTATCCGGCTAGGCAACGGCGTTGGTAGTGGGTAGGGGGGGGGGCGCAACTTGGCTAGACTTTACTATGGTGGGCTACAATAACTTGGCCGAGAACTTGGCCGCCTGAATCGAGCTGGCTAATGACAGGCCATCAATCTTGCCTGCTCGAAAGAACGAGGACGAAAACGGTTGGGAGTTTTGATTGAGTTTCCACAACGAAGTTACATGTGAGCCCTTTAATGTAGTCTGTGCAGGTAAGCTCTCGGCGTTTGATAGCTGCATCTTGAGTGGTCGCACGTAGACGTTTTCATACCCTCCATATGCCGTGGAGCGAGAGCATACCTTACAGTGACAACCTGTTCGGAACACCTGCACCGGGTTGGAATCGGTCCTCTTGTCGTAGGCGAAGTAGTCGTCAGCATTAACGTGACGATGAGTAATATACAAAGCCCTCGCAATTCAGCTGGTAATCGACTGACTTTATAAATAAGGGATCCTCGGGGAACGTGAAGCTCATTAACATTGCAGCCACACACTCGCGCCGCAGCTTCTTGTGCTCGTCGCACATTTTCCGGGATTGCTCGTACACTTACTAAAATCATTTATGCACATGAAGACGACGAAGCGATAGCCAGACAACCATAGATTTTGGGAAATTGTAACACGGTGAAAGAACCACTCTGAACTAACTCATGCACGGGTACAGAAGAGCGTGCTAGTGCACACCTTCCGTACAGGCCGCGACCGCGGCGTTTCGTCACGTTACGACTTCGCGGCACTGCGCAAAGGTCTTTTGTTTACTACAGGCTGCATATCAATGGAAGGCGCGGCGGCGTCGTCTGGTCCCGACCTGCTCTTCTCGCGGGCCTCGCGGGATCTCGTCAGTCAGTGACAGATTCGTCACTAGAGGCGCTGGCTGCCAGCGAAGCGGCTATTTATGGGTGATCCAAGTAACGCGCCTTATATCGACAATAACACAAGAGCAGTCGGGGCTAAAAAAACGCCCATGCGCTTCCGTAACTGAGAAAACGCGCTCTTTTCGATCCAAACAATAATGAAATCGATGCTGCCGATGCGTTTACCCAGCTCCGCCTATGCACAGGAGTGTGGCCACGGTCGGTCGTCTTTTTTGTAGAGTTATATTATCTCTAGCCATCATAGTAATATGGCGGACAGCGCTGTGGCGGCAGGCTGCCATAAAAATAGCCGTGGGTCTCAGTACACTGTACCGTGGGTTCAGCGAGGGTGATATTTCGTACTTGATTGAAGTCGCTGGACGAAGCAGATTCTTGAAACTTAGTGGATGCGACAAAGGAAGGTCGACTCATGCCGCCATGTTGTGCGGCGCGCTGTTCAAATCGCCCCCAATCGTGAAAAGACAAGGAACTTATCATTGGTATGTATTCAGTTTTTTGTGGCTATCCTGGCTACGTTTGGTGAAAAATATTTATTTGCTCCCAAGGCTTTCACGATGTCGACCCGCGACCCTTCAGTTGTGGCTGTAAAACATGTACCCTATCTAACGGGCGGTAGATTGAGCCACCAGACTACTATGGTGTGGCTAAAGGCAATATAACTCCACCAAGAAAATGGCCGATCGTGGCCGCATTCGCGATGCGGGCAAACGCGATCCAGCAAATTGTCATAGAGATGGACATCACCGGCCGCGCACCGTGCGAACCATGCGCTAGACAGGCAGGCTGGGAACCAAGTGTGCATCGCAGAAAAACCTTTGCTAAGCGCCCCCAACGGCAAAGCGAGGCTTTTATCGGCGACAGCGCCTCCCATAGGGAGCCATTCTGTGGGCAGGCTTCAGGATTACAGAAGGTCGTGCTCACGATGTCCGTTTCTAAGCCTTTTCGCTCATACCCTCGGTGGTTGCATACCTTGTGTCAGCGGGCAATCCAAAAATGTGCCGGGTCGAGGAAACGTCACTTGCATGCGCGCTAATATGAGGTTATGCAGAGGCTTATAGCAGCCGTTCACGCCGGTTAACTGGATCCTTTACAGCGTTGAACAAGCATAGACCAATTTGAAGAGCACAGTGTAATTTCTCCGTATAAACATTCAAAACGTCCAATGTGCCTGGCAGATGTCATCTCCCCTGGAAAGAGGTGTCTGAAAGGACGGAGCCTCGCCACGGAGCAGGTGAGTCGAAGGTTCGCTCCCAACTCTGACAAACACCGTGAGATGGCGCAGCATGACAAGAGCTCGAGGAACCGTCCTTACTCGCGCACACGCTTTCAAGGCCACGCGGCGCGCGACCGCGCCTGCGCGCCGAGCCCCAACCCGACAGCGCCCCACAGGGAGGATGCGCGGAGCCCGAGCGGGACTTCGACCCACTTTCTGGCCTTGTTCGGACACTTCTCTCTTCTTCCGCCGTGCCCTGTACTCTAAACAATCTGGTGCCTCAACTTTACCGGAACGCGCTTGGGAGAGCGCTGCAATTTATACGGCTCGGCAAAGGACGCAAAATGACGTAAAAAATAACAGTCTGCGATGTGACATGCTCACACGTCATGCTCAGTGTAACGTCCTTTAACGCTTTAAGTCTTTTTGAGTGTCGTCCTTCGCCATGCCGTAGATTGCAGAGCTCTCGCAAGCGCGTAAGTTCACTCTATTTCGAAGACGGAGACAGTCAATCAGGGGAGAACAATAGAAGGGTCCCAGCGGATGACGATGCCCAGAACCGGGAAAATGCGGTGTGCGCAAGGACACGCGAGTCATCACGCTCCCTGTGCACATCGCACAGATCGAATCGTATTGCGGGTTTCTTCGTATCCCTGCTTTGTTCGCTGCGATTGCTCTCTCCGCGTTCTGCAGGAAGGCGAACTTACAAACTTCCTTTAGAGTGCACACGTGACACTGGGCTCATTCTGATTCACCTGCACCAGCCAGCACCGGTGCGGAAACTTGTTGCGATGTGCAGAAAAGTGCAGGGTAATTCCGGTTGTGCTTGCTGGTAGGATGCGTTCGTAAATCGAGTACGACGGTGTGCACAGAGTGCAGCTGGTGCTGGAAGTGCGGGTAAATCGAATGCGCCCACTGTAATGAAGCAAACCATGGCCGGCTCGTTTGAGTCCGTCAGAGCAGCAACTCAAACGGGCGACCAAGACGGGACGACGTTCCTCGGAAGCGTCTTGGCCGTCCGAAAGCGGTAGCGGCCCCGTCACTCGGGCGGCGCCTCTCGCCGATGGTCCGCGGCCCGGTTTCCGGGTCGGCAAAAGTGGACCACAGGGTACGCCTGCAAGGAATCCGTCTCCCTTCGGAGCCGCCGCTTAGTGTCACACGCTCCTGCCCCCGTTGGGCGGTTCGTAGACCACTCCACAACAGAGTCCTTCAGCCGCTCCTGTGTCGATGAAGGAGCCCGTTTGATACGAGCTTTTGCGAGCTCTAAAAGGTGACGAGCCGGCGCCCTCCTTCATACTGACCATGCAACCTTTTGCATCCTTTTAATGTCCGAGTCCCACTAGAGCGACAAAAAGAAACAAACGATAGCGACAAGCCTCAAACCAGAGTCATTCGGGATTTGACAGGCTTTGTAGAATAAATGAGGCTTGCAATCACTCGTGCTTACTTCACGAGCACCGAACGACTAAACGCCTGTCAAAGGTGCCATCGCGAGCATGCTCCATGTACTGGAGGCTCGTCGCTGTCGTCTGTTTCTGTTTGTCGCTCTAGTGGACTCGGGCGTAATCGCTGTATACACACCAACGCATTCTTGTGAAACTAGTCCGAGTTTACGACACTGCGCGTATGCAGAAACCAGATCCAAGTCAAGTGATATCTGTGTTTTGTGATTAAGTGGGATTCACACGCTCGTCACTCAATGGGCAAATTTAGCTACACGAACGCTGAGTTTCAGAAAGGCACAAGAGTACTGATCATTTCTTAGGTTTATAACAAAAGATGTAACGAAGGTCGTACGGCCGTTGGATATTCCCTGAGAGCGCTAAAGTTTTTTTTTTTTTTAATAAATCCAGAAATTTGACAGTTGTTGACTGTTTTGAAAATAAAAATTACTTAGATGACAAAAGTGACTAAACGAATGGTAGAACGTACTAGAGGTGTCTCCTATCCTAATTTTAAGACCCTTGCGGGAGTACCTGTTCACAACGGGGTACGCGCACGTAAAGAATAAGAAAATATTCTACTTTCCCTCAACTTACGCCATCAGTAAAGCCGGGGTCACACCAAAGACCGTCTGCAAACACCAGTCACAGCAATTTCCGTGGTTCGAATGCCGCGCACCAAGTTCCCCCTTTGAGCTCATTGCCATGCGGCATTCGAAGTAGGGATCTCGCCGGTGGACTCGCGTTCGAATCTGTATGCACACTGTCTTTTGTATGAGATATAAGCAGTGTGGCCCGGCTTTAGACAACCCTGGCTGAGTTGTTCGCCTACCTAACGTGTATTCTGACTTGGCTGTTCCGAACCCCGGGGCCTTTATTGAATGAATCCGCATGCAGGGAAGTCCTTCATAGCCCTTACGGCAGGGCATAAGCTGCTCATTCACCCTCTTCTCCACACACCGCGTGTGGTAGGCTACCAAAGTGAGTCCTTCAGCCAATACTCCTGTCGCTGCCTCTCGAACAAGAACGAGGCTCCCCATAAAATTGGTGCTGATATTTTATTTAGCTGATATCCGTCGAGGGCGTTCCATATACGGAGGATGATGTAGACTGCAAACCCTGCGCTTCATACTTCCCATTGCTTCCACTCGCTTCATAAATTTCCTAATCCGCCTCAATACTATAACACGGGAGCTTAGTTCATTTAGTTTGCTTTCCGCATCTTGTGTTCGCACTTCTTCAAAGACCTCTTCGTGCCACGCCTCCTCGTTCACTTCTTTCAGTGGATCCACCAATTCTCTCTTACTGGTCGCGCATCCATGCCTCAACCTTGGTGAGTAACGCGTTCGTGAAACTTTTTTTAAACTTTTTTTGGTAACCTATAACAGCGATGAGTTACTTTTTTTAAACGTAACTTGCAACTGTGTTCAATTACTTTGCGAATAAGGTAGGTTTTGTTTCATGTGCCACGACCACCGTGGTCACGACCCAGTTATAGCCACGTGTGGATGTGATGCGAAAAAAAATTATAGTTATTTTTTACGCACGAGCTTTATCTTTGCGACCGAACACTTGCATGTTGACAGCTTGGAGCACTATTATTGTTGCCGTCTCCTACGATTTGATTACCAGTCACTTTTGGCCGCGTCAGCCGTGAAACGACACATACGCTGCGACCAATCACTATGAATGCAATAATCTTGGGTCGAGGAGGAAGTTTTCTACTTTTTCCTAGATTCTTGCGTAACAGAAAAGGAACTAGAGTAACGCAATTAGTTTCATAAAAATACCTGCAACTTAAACGAGTTATTTTCGTTTCGGTAACTGTAACTGTGGCGAATGATTTTTTGAAAGTAACTTACCCAAGATTGCACCCTCTTCGAATGACAGCTATCCCCGTCCTGCGCCTCTTGATTTGGCGTTGTGCCAACTGCCATTAAGTGCCAGAAACTGCCGTTGCTTTACGTTATTATTTTTGCTTTCTACAAATGGACGCATTCGTTATTATAATATCAAAACGCCGAGAAGGTCGTAGTCGCCCTCTGGTACTGTTTTAAGAAATGTGAAAACGAGGATGTTTCCGTATTTTTCGCGGTTCCGGAAAAGCGCGAGACGTCCATGGTAACGTCCACTCGCCGACAGGAATCGCTGGAAGCGGCCCGAGCATGTTTTCAACCCGAGAATTGTCGCCGCCATAATGGCGGGCGGTTGAGCTTAGTTGAGTGTGCCAATCGGTTTGGTCTTTAAAGTCACACTCACGCACATGATACGAAAGACGCGGTGTCAGCTGCGGACACGATGACAGATTTGTCTGCGGACACGCCTGAAGGATCATAGAAGCACGATCGCTTCACACGTGTCCAGACAGTTTTTATATGACCAACGTGAGACTAGGGAGACCTCAGACAGCGCATGCAAACTGTCTTTGCATTAGCAGAGTGGCAGCGGGTTAAGCCGAGTGCACGCTGCTTCTACGTCATCCAAAAGACAGTATGCATATACAAATTCGAACGCGAGTCACTGCGAGATCAGGCGCTTCGAATGCCAGGCGATGAGTTCGAGGAGAAACCTTTGGCGCGGGGCATTCGAACCCGGGTAGTGCGACGGCTCGTGTTTGCAGACTGTTACGATATATGATGAGCAGTTTGAGCCCGGGCTTTAAGCGCAAATTAGTCCTCACATGAAAGTCAAACATCACAGGCAGGTAAGGGCTTTAGCGTCCTTACCTGCCTGTGATCTGTGTTATGAGCACACAGCACAGAACACCGTGTTCTGTGTTCCTCCTCGTTTGCCCTCGTCTCTTTGTGCGCGATTTTTAACCATGTTCAACGTTTACCAACTCGCCCAGCTTACTACTCTTCTCTAGCGTCACGCTGCCACGGGAGGTGCTCCTGTCAGCACTACGCATGCGCAGAAGCACGCGCGATCTGGCTTCTGCGCAGGCGCAGTACCCGCACCAGGTGTGGGAAACGTGTTCGCAAACCGAGTGCTAGTACATTTGTACTGCGCGGAACGCAAGTTCGTCTGCTTCTATTCATAGTGAGTTGCGGTGGGACGTCAGAATGACGCCGAGCTCTGATTGGGTCTCATTGGAAGGATAGTGGGTAGGCCTCGAAAGCAAGCTTCCTTCAAGTCTACCCACTATTTTCGTAATCAGAGCCAATCAGAGCTCGGCGTCATTCTGACGTCACCGCAACCACTGCAGTAGAAGCAGACGAACTTGCGTTCCCCATTGACAATACTGCCACTCTCACACTGCCCATGCGAAAGACAGTCTGAAGCGTTCTTTGTATGGCGATCACAGCAAAACTCTCTGCAGACATGCTCAAAGCATAGACCCGCAGTCAACAGAAAAAAAACGAGACATGATGATTATCTGAGGACGCGCTCACGCATGTCCAGAGCATGTTTGTTCATGTATGCTTCGAACAATACAGTTTTTGTATGACCGTCAGACAAGGAAGAAACAAATGCCTCAGACAACAGACTGTCCTTTGTACGACGTATTAGAAGTGTGACGGCAGCTTTAGGCCCCAGGCAGGTGTGGGCAAAACACCGGCGAAAGGGCATAATGAAATAACGAGTGGCACATCTCCTGTACAAAACGTCGGCACATTAAGAGAAAAGTTTTCTGACGATGGACTGCTTCTTCGGTCGTTTTGAATTACGTACGTCGTTTATTACGACTTCGTTATAAGCGCCATTGTTATAACCGGAGCCTTCGCGTATAGTGCGAGGTGTCGCCTCACAATGCCTTTTCCTCTTGCGTAATGAGTCAGGCCTCCTCGTATCCACGCACTCGAGTGGAAGTGTGACACCCACGAGAACACGGTATCGATGAAAAGAGAACGAGAGTCCAATTGGGCGCAAAGTCAGAGTGGCTACAACAAATGCGGGCGGAATCGAAGAAATTTGATGGTTTGGCCAACGAGGCGGGTCCGCGTCTGGCAGAGTGGGTCAGGTCAGCGTGCGCGAGCTCTCGTTCTTCCATCCGCCTTATTATATTGGACCGAAACAAACGGAGAATGGCGTGCCACTGGAGCCGCGCAGCCGAGCACATCACGCGCGGTCGGGAAGTAGCATTTTTTGCCTTCTGTTTTTTGTGTTCGTTCGAGGAATAACCATTACGTTACAACACCTCGCTTGACGTAGTCTTGTAATGTAATGGTACCACGCACATAATCGTTTCTATAATTGCGAAAAAAGAAAAGAAAATGCATAGAAGTACTTAGTGAGGTTTAAGCTTTGGCATTGTGCCGTAGATTCGACCACTTAGTGAGATTGAAGCTTTGACATCGTGATTGAAGATTCGACGAAAGAGAGTGCACCGATACTTTTCCGTTCAATCTTGATGATAGATTACGGATATTGAGAAAGAAGGCGAAGGCCTAACTTGCGTGAAAGGCACACGAAGGAAGGATATAGTCGGTTGCAACGTAAGATATTCGGGAGATGCTCCGCCCCCAAATTACCGGAGGGGGAAAAAATTGATGCAATAAAAACGCAGAATTTTTTTTTTTTTTTGTGACAGCGTGGGATTTTGCGAAAACAACTGTTTGTATAACCAAGAAACGGTTTCTCGACAATTAACGTTAAACATTTACGAAATTTTCAGGTCGATGGTGTTAGCAGTCCCCACCGAGCGGTAGTTTATCAGCAGGGGCCCAAATGTTAGGCACGCCAGCCCTCTTTTGTGCGGGCGGAACTTCTCCTGTATATTTTGCGTTGTAGCAAACTCGCCCATTCTGTGCCATATCGCTCGCTCATGGTGTCTACGCGTATTTAAAGCGGGGTGTACAAGGGCGTCCGTCATTTGCACCCATCGTGCTTCGGTTTTACATGCGCCCGCATGCTCGTGGAATGAACCGAGTCACCCCTAAGACTCTATAGACAAACGGGATGCCTTATTGCATTATAAGGATTACGATTCGGTTCGTCCGTGAAATGCGCCTGCGTGCTCCCTTCCATCTCAAACAAAACGGTGCTTGTTTGGGTATACTTCGCCAAACGACGAACTCCGCACTTTCTTCGTGTTGCGTGGAACTTGGCGTGCCTAACTTTTACCGCGCTGTGTCGCGCAGCACAGCGCCTACCCATTGGCTCGTCGTAACGTTCGCCATTGTGTCGCCCGTCGTTTTTCACACAGGGCAAGGCTATCTCTTTCGCTCCCCGCCCTACCCCCTCGTAGACCGCCGCTGTTCTTGCTCTGGTGGCTCTCTCACATCCCCCCCCCGCTCCACCCACACACGCACACTCACAAACACACACTCCCTTCCGGTAGCCGCCGCTGCGAAATACCCACGCGCTCGCTCTTTTTAATTTTGTTTTCTCGTTAATTTTTTTAATCTATGTCAGTTATTTGAGTGTCATTGTATCTTTGCGTCTGTGTGTATGTTTCCACCCCTCGCCCCTTTATGTATTACGTTGGAACGAACGTCTTTGAGGCGAAGAAAACATGAACTAGTGCGGACACGCTCCCTCGCCTCCCCACTGCCCCCGCCCAGGTTCCGTTCCGTTAGAGTCGCTGCATAGGCTCTGCAAGCAGAGCCAGAGTAGCGCGTTCCTTTGCGTTACTTTTCGTTTTGCCGCCAACTCTGTATTGGTGGAGAAGCGGCTACGTGCACCGAGCTAGATTCCATTTCATGCTGGAAAGCGACCTTACAGGCGCCGAGTTTCGGGCGGACCATGTTTTTCGATTCGCGTTTGTGAAATATAAATTCTACACAAGAAACGAACAAACTGGAAGGTGCCCTCACCATTGAAAATCCACTGGGTACAGTATCATAGCGTTGTTTTATAAGGCGAGCGACGTTTTAAAACATGTTTCGAAAGACTGGGAAGCAGACGAGACGGAGAACGATCGCGTTGCTCGCGTCTGCGGCGCTCTCGGAGTGATACGCGACCGACACATCCGGGTACCTCGGACCAGACAACAGCGCGCAGCTAAGGCTTGAGATGGAACGACGCTTTTGTCGGCCACTACGTTCTACGTAGGACATCGAGAGAAACAGGAGGCAAACGACGGGACGATGACGCACGTTCGGTGTGTCGCCGCACTAGATCTTCTCTGCTCCGCACGCCGCAGCACGCCGCTTCAGAGCCACGCCATCCTTGTCTCCGGAACTCCTGCAGAAGCGACGGTCGCTTCCTCGCAGTGCAGCCTTAGACCCAGTATGGCTCTCGGCGCCTCTACAGAGCAACTCGCATTCGTACTTTCGCTACTTCCACCGCAGGCGCAATCACAAATTCTAAAAAAAGCGTTAAAAAAAAACTTTGCTTTGTTTTTTTATTTTACATTTGCAATGTTTTCGCACTATCGTTCTATCAAATTAGGGCTGGGCGATTGATCGATTAACCTACCGATTAATCGATTAATGCTTTAATCGCGATTAAATTTTTTAACTGGTTAATCGGTAAAATTTAGACGAACCAAAAAAATTTCAAAAATAAACACTTCCATAACGCAGACGTGGACGAGTACACCTGTACGAAGGGCAAACTTTAGGTCAAATTTTAAAACAAAGTAAACTGTATAGGGGCGATATATATTTGTAACTTCAGATAAGTGCAGAGGTTACGCACGTCCCCGGCCATTTCAATGTCGTTCGAGTGTCTGTTTAGCGCAGCAGAGACTATTGTGAACAATGAGAGGAAGTCGCTCTTTCTAGAAAATATCCTCACGCAGCAAAAGTGATATAGTGTGAAAGGTCTCTGATACTGTTCTTAACTACATATCGAGATTAATTCATAATCCAAGTTGTCCATTTTACCCTTTTTCACATTTTCAGCAAAAAAAAAAAAACGACTTCTGTAATATTTTGCTTAGAAATAAACGAGACCGATTAATCGATTAATTAATCGATTAAAGGGTGGCGATTAATCGGGTTAAAACTTTTAATCGACGCCCAGCCTACAAATTACACATATCCTAACACACGTCACAACGCAGTACCTACTGCTATCGATCGCAGTACACTTTGTGTGGACCTTTGCAATTTTGTTTCAATGAGCTTGCGGAAATAACGTATTTAGATATAGTCGCTGAGATCACGCTCGACATAAACGGTCACTGAGAACGTGCTCGGAAGGCCCAAACATTGCAATAAGTGCGTCCAAAGACATCTGCGCCCTAACTTTTTGTTGAAAGCCAAACTTTCCAAACTACTTTTTTAACTTTTGAGTTTTTAGTCTGTCATAACAAGCTACAGACCAAGGTCTAAGTGAGGGAACCAGGTTCGTCTCAAGTAAATTAGCGGAATATGGTTCATAGAAGAAACATCGCAATGCTATCGCATTTCGACGTAGTCTGCAGCGAAGCAGAGCAGACAGAGCCCAGTTTTGTTTTGTTTCTATTTTATAGTAAAGGTTTTGGTCGAAGTTGGGTATCCCTGGCCATCGCGCCCTTGTGCTTACTACGATGTATAATTGTTTTAAGGAACACGACTGCGCAGCGCTCTTTCAAATCGATATTCACCACGCAGGAATCAGAGAGTGTTCAGCTTTCGGCATATGCGCCCCATGCTACTCGGCGTACCGTATTTACTCAGAAAGAAAAAGTGCGTCTTCCTTCTTGTTGTAACTACGGCCCAGTGGGGCGTGTGCCGCCGCGAGACAATCAACCAGTTTTAATCGCACCCCAGCTCCAACTGCCGCTTGATGTTCATTATCAGAACAACAACGAAAACAAGATACGATGTGGACACCTAGCGGAGGCAGTTTATACACGGTTACAGGAATTTCTACAAAGCATACACGGAGCCAGTCATCGGGTTCTCATTAAGACATGTGGCGAACAACGAGTTGGAAAAAGTGCGAGCTGGTAAAAATATGCCCGGGACACGTCTGTCCAGCTGCCGGTGATTGCAACAAATGTTCAGTGATAAACATCTTCGTGCGCACGCGCAGAGGTCGAATGTTGACTCGAATAAAGATACTTTATTATAGCGTCTACCCCTCTTAATATATACGACGAAATACAACGGAAACATTGTTGGCCTATACTTCGTCTCACGTTAGTACGGACTATTGTTAGCCGCGCGTGCTAAAAGCGCGAGCTAGTTGCTTCGAATGAAGCCTCGGCGGCTGCACTGAGCGCTCGTGCACCGAGTGCTCCGTCAAGGCAGTCAAGGCTAGCCGCTCGCGCTAGCACAGCCTTCGCGCGTTAGTCCATGCTAAGGTGAGACGAAGTATAACTGAGCTCGCGAACCTTCAGGGCTAAAGACACGGTTTCGATTGAAGACGTGTCCTATGTGCAGCGGCCACGGCACGAATCCTGCGTCTATTTTAGTGCGAGAATAATGGAAACGTATAAACGCTACTTGAATACCTGGCTACGGAAGTCTCAAAGCCCTTTACGGGGATTGCCGTACCTAAAGTATCCTGCGCAGAGGGGAGGTTCAGGAAATATCAACGAGAACATAGAAGAGAGTCGTGACTTTACATAACTCGGGAAATAATCCTTGTACACTACGGGCATTGGGATGATCGATAAGAAGAATAAGGAGGAAGTAAGGAGGAAGACCGTCCATCGACACCTCACTCGTTGCAAGTAGCCGAGATTCGCAGCCTTCGAGCGCTTCGTCCCAAGGTCGGACAGAATACGACCTGGGCGTTCCGGAATCTCCGCTTTATCAGCGGCGGAAGGAGCGAAAACTGGCGCATCATTCGCCAGCACAACGACTTTGTTTTGTTCACCCGCCAAGCACCGCGCACGTTTCTATCAGCAGACACCCAAAGTCGTTCGCCAGACGTAAAACTCGGCAACTTGCACGTGCCACATGTGACAGACAGCCACGGAGATAAGACCCTCAGTCTGGACGGCCGCAAACGCACGACGGACGTGCATTGTTGGCGGCGCTTGCCCTTTTTTCGAGCTCACACCGGCAGCATCCAGTGCGAGATGGTGTTTCTTTTTTTACGGGTATCTCGTAAACCTGTATATTGTTGTTAAATGACGTTTAGGGTCACTAAAAGAGGCTACATGCAACTCAAATCATGGAGTAATCGCCACAAAAAGGAGAGGAGAAGGAAGCGAGCAAACAACAGAAAACAACAAAAAAGAGCCGCGTTTATAACGCGTCTGTACCTACGAAATGTCAACGTGGCCAACACTTGGCCGATCTACTGCTCCCTAATAAAAAGAGGAAGAAAAGAAAATGAACGTCGTCGGCGTTGTCGAAGTCGTCAAAGAGTGCATGCAAGTCATCGACCTCGTCGTGCTGCAAGTCTGAGTACGAGTTTAGTAGATAACGGTGGCGCTAAAATAAGTATCGTTTACCATCTCGTTAGCGGTGACAGCCGCATGGACCAACACTTTGGGAAAAGCAGCGAAAAAGTTGAGAAGTGGCGGACGTCGTGGTGCCCGGCTTTTCGGTACGAAGTTTGGTTTGAGCTAACCTTCGAGGCAATAATAAAGCAGGGTCTCAAAGGATAACAAGATTTATGTTTTCTTTGCGGCAACAGTCTGGGGCGGCATGCATGCAAGTAAAGAAGAAAAACACTAGGCAGGTCAAATGACGCACAGAACGCACATGTCCAGCATTTGTTCACAGCTCCAATGAGCTGAGGCAGCATTGTACACACATGAACTAAGTGACACACCCAAGATGTGCCACGGCGACTTCTCCTAAACATTTCCAAGAAAAAAGCACCATGCAATATATTCCGGAAGGAGAGCTGTCAACATCGGGAGTGAGGGAGTCAGTGGCTTCCCTGCTGCTACTAACAAACAATAGATTCGTAGCTTTTAAACGAAATTGTGAGGGATGGATGAAGTAGGAAGATGTCTTATCAAAAAGAGAGATAACTTTCCTTATACAAGTGGTATCCGACTTGTGAGCTAAAAGGAGTACCAGAACACCCCTTCTCGAACACGGTTCCGCGATATCTCACACGTCCTCACATCCGCGGGGCTGTTGCCTCACAAAATCCCACATTTTTATAACAGGTTCAGTACAACCAGCATCGACATCGACATTTTCAACTCAAGTGTTCAAGCGTTTAGGCGTTCTCTGGCTGATATTTAACTGTTACCTATTTCCTGTTCCCCCATAATAGATATTAGCTGTTGCATGTGCTGTTGATTTCTTATGTGTGTTTCTTTTGACTCTGTGCATCATTACATAGGCTACTCGCCGTTCATGAGCACGAAAAATAAATGAATGAATGAATGAATGAATGAATCAGGACACTGTTAAAATATCAACGTAAAATATGTCCATACAATTGACTATTGCTGGTCCAGAGATCGCTTCTCTGGTATGTGACCGAGAGATTGTTTACCTGACTGCTATGTGACGGATGGATGGATTGATGGATGTTAATGGCTATAACCTTTGTAACGGGCGGTAACTTGCGCCACCTAGCCTAAGTCTAAAAAGACAAACATATGATTCATCCCGTCCTTCTAAGCCAATTTTCTACCCCAACTACCACCAGCCAGTGTGGGATATCACCAGGATGACCTTCGGGGGATCGGGCAAAAAACACAAAAAAAAAACATCGCCCCTGCCTCTTCCCCATGGCGAAAGAGACGCCAATTTTCCTCTGGTCAAACCTTGTCGGCGTTACCCCAGCACCGGACCCACTGGGGGACAGGGTTGAGGCTTTGGGTGGGAGCCACGCGGGAGAGTCCCACTTTTCCACTGTCCCGCCTGTCCCCAGACGTGCTCGTTAGCTGCGCATCATTCAATCTTCCCCACATAATTTCCGCCAATCTTCTAATCGACTCTTTGTGACTCTAAATTCTTTTCTCTTCCGTCCTTTCATCGTCCTTCCAAGGATGGCACTGCGTCAGTGTTGCCAGACAGATTAAAATGACGAAATTAACTAATTTTTACTTTTAAAGAATACTTCCAGTATCGAAGCAAAAAGGACAAGCAATAAAAGGTATTATTTTAATAATTCTGTAAAATATTCGATCGTTTACAAGTCTTTATAAAATCAGAAAAAGTTCTTAAACGTTTCATAGGCCCACCGACGGCGAGCCAAAATCCGTCACGGCATGGCGTCCATGAACCACGTGACATCGAAGCCGGGCGATCGTCGAGTTGCACGTACCCTGTTTCAGTGACCCTAAAGACGTTAACTACATGTTGGCGTAATGACAAACAACAAACAACACGCTGCTGATTCAGTTATTAATCTCTGTTGGGAACTTTCGTTGTTTATGCTCGGCACTTACGAACTGGCCGTAAGATAATTACTTTCTGAAAGAGTGTGTGACGAAGACGATTGTTCGGACCGGCAAAAGGTCAATTTTGTTTTAATGGTGTCATAAATTTACTGCGAATTTATTTTTACACAGGCGGCTATATCTATCTTTAAAGAGGAATCAGGATTGCTTAAAATCAATTACAAAAAACAAGAAATGCAAAGCAATCATGCAGAATCAAACTTACGTACCGCAGTCCAAAGACGACCGAAGGAATCGTAGACATTTATAAACTTTTATGGGGCCATATATTTTGTACAAAGTCAATTAACTGGCTGGACAGCTATAGACTCGCATCCCTCCCCGTTTCGAAGTGCACTCCACCCTGAGCAAAGAAACGCACTAGAAACCAGCATAAATTTCCGACGACGCAATGGTGTATCGCAATTGGTTGAGTCACGTGGTGCAGGAAAGGCTAATACATATGGTTTGCGGTCATTACAAACTCCTTCGGGGCGCCGGGAAGAGACGTTGCCAAGATCGCGGCTTCTGCGGCGAGTAGCAGTGCAACGCTTTCAACACCTCGACGAGAAAAACTTGGGCCGGGAAAATCCGGGGTGGCGTGATCCGTGACGCGGGGAAGATGTTGGGTGTAAAGAACTCGGACTTTGACGAACCGTCGCAGGGATTCCCTTGGGTTTCGAAACACAGCCCCGTGTGTCGTGTATACTCCGTTTACCATTAAGCTGAGACTAAAAGCTCCGCCTTCAGCACGAGCTCGCTGGCTTCCGCAGTACTTTGGTTGCGCGTGCATGCGCGTTCACACTTGTGTTAGCAAGGGCAGAAAGCTCGTGCTGAAGGCGGAGCCAATAGTCTCAGCTCCAGGGTGAACAGAGTATGGGGGGATTGCTAAAAATAGTCGAACTGTTTGACCAAGTTTATTTTTATAAAGCCCGCGCGAACCTTTTATATTATATTTCGTTTCCAGCGTAACGCTGTCAGCCACTGGCGCGAGCGCTGCTTCATCTATGGTTTTATTTTTGCGAGAACGCGTGCAAATGATTAACGAGATCGATCCCATGCCCGTGCCAAAAGCTTTGACAGCGTTGCACACTAAGTAGAAACAGAGTATAAGCTTCGCCTTCAGCGCGAGCTTTCTGCCCTCGCTAGCACAAGTGTGAACTCGCAGACACGCGTAACAAAACACTGCAGAAGCCAGCGAGCTCGCGCTAAGGCTCAAAGCCATTAACTAGAAACAAATGTGTTAATCAGCGTCTGCTTTATACACTACGACAGAAAGGGTAAAACATGCCTAAAATACATAAAAAGAATTAGAAAGAAAAATAATAAAGACCACGAGAGACACGAAGAATAATAAAATGCAAATAAAATCGTAAAAAAAAACAACTTTTGCCGACAAGCTTTTTTTTTTTTTAAGTAACAATTAGTACGGAGTAGCAATTCCAATACAATCAGCGCAAACGGCTTCCATCGGACATGATTCATTGAAAAGGTGTCGCGTCCCTTTACTGCCGTCTACTGCGTCAATCCGTAAGCAACTTGCCGTCGATCGTAGCTCAGTGCAGCAGCAGCCCGTGCAGCGCGAGCGCAATTTCTCAATTTCGGGAGGCGGCGGGCTTTGAACTCCAGAGCGGACCAGCTGGTTCCCCCCTCGCTGCTGGCACGCGTGCCCGTCGACTCCACTGAAATCGGTCTTGCGTCCGCTCGGCTAATGGCGCTGACCCACGAGGGTCGCACTGCACGCCGCCGGGGGACTGGTTCGCCGCTCCGAGTGAGTGGACCGAGCCAGAAGACAAGGCCTGCGCATGACGTCATGGTTCGTGGGATCCCGTCCCATACTGGAGCTCAGCGAGAGTGACAGACGTCTTGGCGTGGCCGCCTGCTATAAACGTCGCGCTCGTTCTGAGACGACGCACTGGCGGCAATGGTGACGCGAGCTATTATAGATGGCGCTGCCTCCATCCACTAGTCATATCGTTTCGTGGGCCTTGTTTCCTAGGTCGACCTTGCACTAGGACCTCCCCTCTGCGGCTGTTTACTCTCGAGGAAAAAAAGTAGAGAAAGAAAATTGAACTACGGTCAATCGTACGAGTGCCGAAAACAACAACAAAAAAGAAAAATCGCGGCAGGTCTGGAAGCACGTTCTGTAGAGGCACAGTTATAGGTATGCAAATGCGACGCGGTTATTCGAGTTGAAAAGGCGGGAGAGCAGTTCGCCATATCTCTTTTTAAGGCCCCTATATAGTTTGGGATTATGTCTAGGCCAGAGTAAAGAGCTATCATTAATTGATAATCTGTCTCGAGCCAAAGTAACGAGGCAGGCTGTCACGACCAGGAGGGGATGTTTATTTGTTTCCTTCATGTGGTATACAGTAGACTCCGCATATAGTACCCCATGTTTAAGACAACAAGCGCGTTATGAGAGTGCGGGCCGGCTACCTTTCAGGTTTTGAGGCCTCGATCGAGAGACTGGGAAAGAATCGAGGCATTTTACGGCTAGTTTTCAGGGTGTCATATTGCAGCCGTTGAAGGTTTTAGCTTTTGCCCTTTTCTGGAATAAGCAAGTACACATGTTCGTTGTCACAATTTTTTTTTTTTTTGCGTGTGAAACGTGAACGTTTTGATAAAACAATTGAAAACTGATTTTGAGAAAAATACAAGTATCTTATCCCCCGAAAACTGAGCATTTAGAAACGCTCCGTGAGGGTCCGGAATTTGTATTTTTTTACCGGTTTCCGAACTGAAAACTTGAGGAGTTTCACGACTCGTTTTATCACCGCGCTCGCTAGGTGCCAGTCGGTTTGCCTGAAGCCGCCGGTGGACGTTTTCGGTTTTAGCCACGAAACAACGATGCTGACTCCAGGACGCCACGTTGAAAACTTTAGCTTTGAAAGTAGGCTCTAATATGTAGGGAAGCTTCAAGTAAAGACCACCACATATAGTTTTTTTTTAACGGGAAACTGCAAAAACCGTTCAATGTTTGATACAAAAATGTGGCCTTTTTTTCTTCTTGCGTGTTTTTGTTTTAGTTTGGACGTCTTGTTCATCCTCCTCCGACGCACACTTCGAGGATTTCAACCAGTGGAGTATGTAGGGGACAGGCTTCCTAAATTGAGACGTCGAGGTAGCATTTCAACGAAAAAATAACGAGCTCCGGCAAAGTGCAGTAACCCGCGTCACTGACATCACAGGTGCTCACAGGGAACGCGAGTATCACTCTCGCACGCTGGGAAGCGACATCCATGCACTCGGAGCCCGGACTACCTACATCTGGAATAAAGCCGCTTAGTCCGGTGGACAAGCTAGTGATATTGCAGTGTTAATACCGTGTCAGAGGCAAAAGGTTGCGGGCCCGTCATACAAGAGCATGACTTCTGGAGCGTGACGTCGCAAGTCCACCTCACACGCGGAGGGAAGATGAATGATTCCTCGGTGCTACGAGCGAAAAGTGTGGACGCCGAAAATCTGGAATGCCCGAGCTCCAGACTTCCATTGGCTCCACCAAATTACACGGGTGAACAACAACGTTTAGAGAATTCACCGTAGCAGAAGAGTTTTCTGGAAAGAATCGACACCACCTAGAATAATCGATGCCCGCAAAACTTCTCCCCTTTCTGCATAGAACGTCATCAGAGTCGAATGGTGGACTCAACCCGAGCGTTCTTGACGCGTTGATTGTACACGAAGCATGGCCGAACGTGCACTCGCGTCCAGTCTTCGCTCGATCTCGCTGCCATGAAGTCAAAATTATAAATTATTCCAGAGGGGGGATGCCCTCCGGCTTTTTGCAGCTAGGGGGGGATGCCCTCTGAACAGAAAAGAACTTGCCAGAGCCGGACTCGGATATATTTCCGGGAAGCTCCGTTCGCCGAACTCTTACCTTTCCCCCTTTTAGCGCTCTATAGATTGCATCTCGAAACTGAATCAGCGCCTGACCAATTACTACTTCATTCTGGACTTTTGCAGGAAGGAACATATAAGGGCAGGGGCAGCCACGTCGAGACCAAAAGCGACCGGAGAAGTTTCCGGTACACCGCTGCTCCGATTCGCGGAAGGCCAATCTATCGACCTCGCCCGGGCGTTCCCCTAAAGCGCGAGAAAGTCGCGCACTTCCTCCTCCATCGGCGGGCCTGCCCGCAAAAAAACGAGCAGCGAACCGGCCAAGGTGGCGGATCAATTCGCTCGCGGAATGTCCGCCTTCAAGTTCGCCGGTTTGTCGGGGCTCATCCGTGCACAGATGGCGCGACGCGACCCGTTTCGATTGGTTCCTTCGCTTTGGGAAGGTTAGCGCCTTCGAGGTTGTCAGTCGGGCGCCCCACGTTCGTGAAAGGGGGAGTTCTCTCTTCCACCCCAGATACCGCGAAAGTAGATTACGAGCATCTCGGTACACTGCTCATACAATTGCTTGCAGACAGGATAGCACGCTCCGAGCATGTTTGCTTCCAAGTTCTGTGCGCAGACAGCGTTTGTATGACCAACAAGACGGGAACGGCACACAAGAAAGAAAGAAAGAAAAAAACAAAAAAACCGTCTCAGACAGTGTCGATTGACTGTAATATGTCTCACCTGCACGCGTGGCTCGGAACTATGTCACACCAGGAGCCCTAATCTGGATACTTGGAGAAAAAGTCGGCGAGAAATCCGGCGGCTCTGATTGGCCGGCGCCAAGGTCAAGTGCGGCGTTGGCCAATCAGGGCCGCCAGATTTCTCGTCGACCTTTTTCGCCAAGTGTCCAGATTAGGGCCCCAGGTCGCGCTTCTGAGCACGTAGACCTATCGCGGCGTCCATTTCGCTGCACCGAAATTGTTCCGCGTGGCAAGAACAAGAAGGGATGACCAGCAGCGTCATGCCACGACGGGGAGAACGAAAAACTGATCGTGCCTCATAAATCAACGATCTGTAGAGAATGGAGTGACTAGGTAGTTATAAAAAAGTTGCGGTTTCTTCGCCACCAACCATACTCGTGAGCATCTTGCACTCGAGTGAGCGAGGCCAGTATATGTCTGGAAGCGGTACACCCCCGTTATTTCTGAAATAGAAAGCGCACGAAACGCAAAACCATGTAAACGCAACTCCAACGTCGCCATCTTTTTTTTTTTTTTTAGTACGGAAAGGTTGTAGGCACGTTATTTGAATACTCCTTATCACATCAGACATTCCCTACAAGTACATTCCCAGGCTCGCTGTTTGTGTCGAGAAATTCTTCCCCAGACTGAGTTTATAAAGCATCGCCTATCGTCGTGGCACATTTTTCTGGATCTATTAGGAGCCAACAGCTTGTATACTTCGCTTCAACTAAAAATACAAATCCAAAGGAAAAAAACATTTTTTTTAAACAACCTGGGTGGTAAATGTTGTCATAAAGTCAATTTACGACGAAGAAATATTTTATTTAGAGCCATATTTACGGCTCGAAACGAATGCCTTGGCGGTCGCGGGAGCCCGCAAAAAAATGGCAACAAGCAGTCCCGAGACTGGCCACTATATACTCTGTTTCATACATAGCGTGCAACGCTGTCAAAGCTACTGGCGCGAGCGTGGGGCTTGATCTCGTTGATCATTTGCACGCGTTCTCGCGCAAACAAAACCATAGATGAAGCCACGCGCTCGCGCAAGTTGCTTCGACAGCGTTGCACGCTAAGTATGAAACAGGGTATAGACACGCGTTACTTGCGCGCTTCCGGGGGCTTCCTATGCGCTCTAAAAGCTACATATGTAACTTAGTTTTAAGTGGAACAAAAACGAAGATTAATAAGAACTTCTAATGCTTCATTTCACGAGTATTCATGTTTTGTTGGTGCCGTATACAGGCCTCCAGGTGCACCGCCTAGTTTCTTTGACACTCTTCACAGTTATGTTGATGAAAATGTAAACATTAATAGTCGAGTCATCATGGCCGGCGATTTCAACGCTCCTGAAATTGACTGGGAACATCATGTGTGTGAAAAACCTGTAAACGCTGATGCTCTACTTGAAATGTGTTTTTGTTATAACCTCGACCAGATAGTAAGAGAGCCCACGCGTGTTCATGGTTCATCTCAATCATTACTCGACCTTATATTTGTAAGTCAACATTTTGAAATACTTGATTGCACGGTAGATATTCTAGATGGCATCTCTGATCACTCAATGGTCTTGGCGTCCTTCAAAACGCGACCACCAATTAACAACTCCTCTCCATGTTCCGTACTGCCGGACTATTATAAAGCGGACGATGTTGGCATACTTGATCGTCTTGATATGCAATACGATCCATTTCTAGAACTCTTTCTCGATGACCATGCTTCCGTAGATAACTTGTGGGATTTTTTAAGAAAACAGTGAATTATTGTATGGTTAAGTTCATCCCCACCAAGAATAAAAGAACAAAAAGGATAACCCGTGGATAACTCGAGACATTATTCATACTAAACGTAAGCTCAGCCGGCTAAGGAAAAGAGCGAAGGAGCAAAAAGTACCACTTAACAGAAACCAGTTTTCGGTTCTGAATAGTAAACTGAAACAAGAAATAAAAACTTCCAAAGAATCGTATTTGAACTCCACTCTTCAGTCATTTATTAGAACCTCCCCAGAAAAATTTTGGAGACACGTGAACCCAAGGAAATCCAGCGCTACCGAATCACTCTCTCACGAACATTCAGAACTTCCTCTGGCATTTAATGATTATTTTGCGTCCGTATTTACAACAGATAATGGACGGACACCCCTTTTAATCACAGCCAGACCCCATTCATTGATAACATCACTATATCTGAACCTGGCATTCTCTCCCTCCTACTAAGTTTAGACACTAAGAAAAGCTGTGGCCCAGATAATATTTCAAACGTATTCCTTAGACGTTACGCGGAATGGTCTGCTAAGTATCTGACACTAATATTTATTAAATCACTAGAAACAGCCCAAATACCATCTGATTGGAAACTTGCGCACGTGGTACCTATTCACAAATCGGGTGATAAGAAAGATCCGTCAAATTATAGGCCCATTTCGCTTACATCGTCTTGTTCCAAGATTCTTGAGCATGTTGTACTAAAACACATAACTGTATTTATAGAAACAAATCACCTGTTAACCAGCCGTCAACATGGCTTTAGATCTGGACTTTCAACAGTAACGCAGCTAACAGAATGTGTGCATGACTTATCCTCAGCAATTAATAATCGTAGCCAAACTGACGTTATCCTTTTAGATTTCTCCAAAGCCTTCGACAGAGTCTCACACACGAAATTATTGCTAAAACTTAAAACCTTACTTGGCCCAGGACAAATTGTGAGTTGGATTGAAGCATACCTTACTGATAGAAAACAGTTCGTCAAAGTTAACGGGCACAGTTCACCATTAACCACAGTTACTTCTGGAGTCCCACAGGGATCTGTGCTAGCACCTCTTCTTTTCTCACTCTATATTAACGACATAGTCGACAACATTGATGTAAACATTAGACTGTTCGCAGACGACTGCATATTGTACACCGAAGTCAAAACTCAAAACGACCAGCTTTTACTAGACAGTGCATTGCAAGTGATCAGTGACTGGTGTTCTGATTGGCAAATGGTATTAAACCCAAAAAAATCTGTTTACATGACAATCAGTAATAAGAAAAGTACTCTGCAATTTCCCTACAGCATTGACAACACTCCCCTTCAAAAAGTCGAACAGTACAAATACCTCGGACTTCAATTTCAGCAGAGCCTTAGATGGGAATCCCACATCGACTTCATTACTACCAAAGCAATTAACAAACTACGGTGTCTAAGAAGAGTTTTAAAATCAGCATCCCACGAAACCAAGTTAGTAGCCTATAAGGCACTGGTACGTCCCATAATGGAATATGCTAATGTCGTATGGTTCCCTCACTATAAAACACACGTCGCTCAACTAGAAAAGGTGCAGCGCTTGGCTGCTAGATTTATTTTTAATAAATTTCGCTACTCTGACTCACCGTCCCACTTATGCAATTTAGCTCAACTAGCGCCACTCGAGAAAAGGGCCAAAATTTCAAGACTAAGGTTCCTGTTTCAAATATTAAATGACCAAACCCTTATAGACAAAATGAAATATGTTACTTCGCACAATTCCAGAGCTACGAGAAGGAATCATGGAAGGCTACTCGCAGAATATCAGAGCAACAACAACTTCTTCAAATACTCATTCTTTCCGCGAGTAGTGTCTGAGTGGAATAGCTTACCCGAGGCCATTGTTCACTCCACATCTATAGAATCATTCTCAACTGCTCTGGGCAGTCACCTCATATGATGTGTATTCTACTTGTTCCCGTCGGTTCATCCTATTCTAGTGGCCTAATGTTTTTTCCCCTTTACAAGTGTAATACATAGTATTAATTAAGATCCTCCCGTGTCTCCCCTGAGTAGCCCCATCCTCCTCATTGTCTTTATTTTTTTATTTTTTTCAACAGTGCACTATAAACTATGTAAATTGTGTTTTACCTTGTAACCACCCTACTAAAGTTTCCGATGGAAACTGGTAGTATTTCCAAATAAAAATAGAGCTAATAGGAAGCTCCCGAAAGACAGCAAGCACCACGTGACTAGTGGGGCCAGTCACGTGACTGTAGTTGCCACTTTTCCGCCGGCTCACCCGGGCGCCAACTGCAGATTCGTTTCGCACCGTAAATATGGCTCTAAAAAATTCTTTCGTTGTAAATTTATTTTACGACATCCTTTTTTCCATGCAGGCTGTTTAACCTTTTTTACCCTTTGCATATGTACTTTAAGACGCAGGCGATACTACGAGTTAATGTGACCAAGCAAGCCTCGTCAAAGACGCAAGTCGATCAGTGGGCCTTTTCGGTTTATAATTGGTTCAGCAATGATAGAACACGTACAGACCGGACGTGTGTTATAGGTTGGGATGACTAAATGTAATAAGAAAAATATGTAAAAAGGATGACGTGACGACCCAACTTAACCAGACGGTAGGCGGCTCGCGAGAGAAGAAAATCCAGACATTAGGTTCGGAATCTGGCAAACGTAGAATGCCGTCGGAAATGCGGACACAAAACGCCTGCGTTTTCACTGCGTCCGTCAGCGACCAGAGTGTCTAGTGTTTTCGTGTGTGCGAATGTGTGCGAATGTGCAGATCAGTGCCTCATAAGCAAAGAGGTTATTATGGGCAGAGGGTGGCGTCCGTATTCTCCACACATGAAGCGAGGTGTAAAGCCGTGGTCGCACTCCTCATACATCACATACAAGAGATCATCTGCAAACAGGAGTTCCGCAATCTTTGTGGTTCGAATGCAGAGTGCCCAGTTTCTCCTTAAACCCATTGCCATACGGCATTTGAAGTACTTATCTCGCGGTAGCTCGCATTTCGAATCTGCATGCAGACTGTATTTCGTATGGTAGGTATAAGAGTGTGACCACGATAACGGAAGTAGGCGTCGCCACGCAATGTCCTTTCAGTATCTCGGCCAATGAGATGATCCTTTTGCTGCGTCTTTTTTCTTCTACCAAGTTTTCCATCTTTCGCCACAGTCTCGGGTAATTTTCATCGCAATTAGGAAACTCAGTTAATGAACGTCGCCATCTAAATGTGGGGCAAACAACCGCGTTGGGACATACAACGCCGTTGTATGTCCCAAATTTACATGGCGGCGCCCACCGAGTCGGTGTCCAACAGGTGAGATTTGGAGCCCACCACTTGCCTGACCAGCAGGAAGTCGGCGTGTGGCGGACGCTCTCGACACCGCGCCGGGAGCGTCGTCTAGATAGAGCGAGTTGTCATAGCGCGGCTTTGGAAAGCGAACGTTTCGGGCGTCGTATACGTACGAACGTTGAGAATGGCACCGCGGGTTGAGAAAGCAGCCCTGCTTCCAGCAAGTGTTCGTTTCCCTACGCCATGATGAGAACGAGTATATAGAAACTTCTTTTGGTGCGCCGATCGTGTCGAAAGCCAACCGCGGGCAGACGAAGCAGACCGTGGGTCGCATCGATGAGCGATGTAGTCTGGGATAGAGTTTCCCGCGTCGCTGAGCATGACGTCATGCCGGGATATTTAACGCATAGAGTTATTATAATATACGCTAGAGGTTCAAGTGGCGCTAGTGTGCTGTTGCAAATTGAAGCAGACAGCGAGCAGTCGGAAATAGACTTCCGGTAATGCATTTCTATGGGAAAAAGCGAGTGCATTTTCTCGCTGCGCTCGATTATAAGAGCAAATATCACGAAGAAATTGAATTCGTACGTACTATAGGCACACTAAAACATTTCTCAGCCACACAGACGAAATAAGTGGTCAGTTACGGCCTTTTTATTTGAAATTCATGGCATGAAAACGGTGCAAAAACCGCTTCGTACGTGTATTTATGTGCACTGTCGGACACTGTGAGCGTGAACACGGCGTCGGCGCTTTTCAGCATGGGGGATATACGTGCCAAACGAATGAAGGACATGTGGAAAACCGAGAGAGACGGCAAGAACTACGCAGTAACACTGGATAAATAACTCCTTGTGCATGCAGACGATCTAAATAAATCGAAAACCACGTAATATAGTCCAATTCGCAATAAATAAGTGCTGCTTTATTCTTTCTGCTCATAAATATGTGCCAAGATGCTTGTTCTGGGTTCTTCAGATCATGATCCGCACTCTCCAATTTTTTGCAAATAGGAAGAACCCAGAAAACAGGTGCCCGATAAAATTTGCCCGACATAGGAAATAATAAAAGACAACCTTTCGTAGTCCACATACTTTATTTTTTTACGTTCGAATGTTTTTTAACCGATCGTGAAGATGCACGACGCCGTCGTGCGACGGAGTCATTTTCATATAATGACAGGACGGGCATATTAGCAATATATAAGCGCCAACGGAATGCTAGCGAACCTTGAACATACTCTACATTCCTTTCGATCGTTAGTTTGCTTAGAATCGTCGCTCGTTTTTACATACCTGCCATGTAACAGAGGTTTGGGCCTGAACTATAGCGAAGTTTAACATCGATCAGTGGTAAAGAAAAATACTGTAACTAAAGCAATTACACTTTCAAAGTATTAATAAAGGTACATACTATCTGGTACAAACGAAATAACAAAATTTATTCATGTTATTTTCCGGCTAAGAGACAAAATTTACGCGCATTTTCCCATAGGAATGCACAGGAGCCCCGCAAAAGTAGTCTGGTGGCTGTCTGCTTCAATTTGCCTCCCGGAAGTTGCATAGACACTAGTGCCAGTTCAACCTCTAGCGTACATTATAATAACTCTATGATTTAAACGTCCTTGCTTATAAGTATTGTGCCGGGGAAATTATCCCGGAGAACGGAAGGACCATATATATTCTCCTTCCCAATCGAAAAGCAAGGGCGTATCCAATGGATTAAGGCAATCTTGGAGAAAGAAGTTCAAGTTGCGAGTTTTTCTAAGGTATGTTGGTTTGGCAGCTTTTTTTTTATCTTTTTCACTTCTGTATTGTTATTTTGCCATGAAGGATGATATTATAGAAAAACAACTCTGCTTTTTTTGTGTACTATCAAAGGGGCAAAGATATTTTCGAACAAGCTATCTTTTGCGAAATGTTTTGAAATAGTTTGTTGGTTTTAACATGCGAGCTACCCCGCTCAGAGTATTTTGGTTTGCTTTCTGGAACCCCGTTTAATAAATGATGAAAAACGTCCGTGTCATCAGTATCATATCATGCCCCTCGTCCCCATTGTAACTCAGAAGCTACACCTTTTAAATCAATTATTTTTGCATTTCCAGTCTGCTCTAGTTGCGTCATACGTGCAGAAAATTATGTGGTTGAATTTACAAAGCAAATAGTAGCGACATGAAGATAATCTATGTCGACGTCACCGAGTGTGAATTAGCAGCTCTATCGTCAAAGGTTCCTTTTCAGAGGAGCCTTTGAGGAGCCTGTTAGTAGCTGGATATTGCGACTCTTCGGCTGTGAAGATAGTCAATTAAGTGCAAATACTGCAGAGGACATTTGGTTTTTGAGAAGACACTCCCTGACGACGCCGTGGTTTATCATTTCACAGATGCTTTAGATCGAAGATGGCTGCATCTTTCAGCACCACTGGTCGCCATTGTGGCAATGCACGCTGAAGTTGTAGCAAACAAGCTTATGGCGCCTCAGCACGTCGGTCAGTTCTTGTGATTACGTGATCCACGAAAAGTTCAGAGACCCGACACTAACTGCGCTGCCCGATTTCGAGTTAGACACTTGTGCAAGCGACTTCAAGCATTGCTTAAACTCATCCTCACCTCGTCAAGTAACATTCTTGTCAAGAATGTGTGCAAGGGGAAAACCGATGCCTCAGTGCGGAACGTAAGGTATGCTCCAGCCTAAAAGCGAAAGTTACCCGTGTTCGCAAAGGGTTAGCGCTGTTTGAGAAAAACTGCGAAGGTAACCTCGACATCTCTACGTATCCGCTTGGTAATGGCCTTACATGACAAACATTGTGGCACGTTCATTTATTAGACGATGGCCTGCTGAAACGTAAGCGATAAGTCACATTTCGTGTACTCATTTGCTGGTTTCACTCTCTTAAAACTCGTGTTTTTTTTTCTTTTTTTAACAATAGATATGACTGCAGCGCAACGTCAGTTATTTTCGTGAATTTCCTCGAACATAAAGGTGCCCGTACAGCCTGTGGTGGGAGGTCGAAAGAGTGCTCTTTCTTTTATTTTATCTTTTGGAAAACCACCTGAAAGGCGCTAGGCATAAAATATCATTTCCCGCATTTTGTAGTTGCGTGGTAAGCACAAACGTGAAAAAAGATGTTTAAAAATGAAGTATTTGTGACTTCAGAGCAGCGCTTCGGTTTATTAAAGGAGGCCACGTCGCATAATTGCGAAAAGGATCCGCTATTTACCACGAGTGTTTTCAGTCGCCGTAACTTAATAGACAAGGTCTAGAAGTGAATATGAACTTGCAATGCTCTACTTGGGATAATTCCGTCGTCATGCACGGCGTTCGGCTGAAACAACACGTGTTCCAGCCGCGTCCAATCCGTGCCCTTAGGCCACGTTGAAGGCCTTGTTATCAATACTTCGTTTCAAGTCCAGACGCAGCCACGACGAGCTAATGGGACAAATCGAGCAGCGTGAAAAGCATCAGGCCTCCCCTGCACGTGGTTGGTCAAGCGATGATAGAACACGTACAGAAGCACGACGAACACCATGATGCTGTTTGATTGGTCCCATTGGCTCGTAGCGGCGACTGCCTCAATTGGTGCGACCAACACGAGCAAGCCAGGTCGGTGGCGGCTTCTCAAATAAACCTTTAAAATGATCTGCTCGAACCATTTATAATAGCTCTTTCTGGGCTCCTGAACGTCTCTCTCTATCAGGCTGTCGAGTGATAATGAGATCACTCCAATTGCCCGCACGTTGCGTTCAGTCTGAGGTGGCCTGCCACAGGCTCTTGCGGGCCACTGCGAGTAACGTGCGACCGCTTTGCTCATTCGCCTGGTAATTAATAACTGTGGGCTGGATCATATCAGATCCTCGCGCACCCTGTGCTGAATTCACGGGGAAGGACGCAGTCCGGGATCGCTGATACTAATCAGGCAGCAGTGAAACGGGAGAGCGAAATGCAATCTGTGACTCATGTGCCGTTCTCTCATTCGTGACACATTGTGCTGCCCCATACACACACAAGCGCCTTGTGTTGTCTTCCTTCTTCTTCGTCCATGTTGTTTCGGGCGCTTTTATATAGTTTTTAAAACTATGAACCAACTAGCCCAATTAACCACTTTGCTGTTCTACATATTCGTATGTTTCCTCGTCAATACATGTCTCGTAGCTTTTAATATCCCTCTTAGCCGAAAAGTGGTCCTTTCAGTCCGCGAAATGAGTGACTGCGAGCGGCAGTGTCGAATAACCTAGTGAAAAATAATTCGGGTATTAAGGCTTTAAAAAACAAACACTTTATATGGCTCTTTTACATGCCCCTAATATTTACTCAGCTTTACACTGACGGTAATTCAAATGGTATTTTGGGCTGAAACTATACTAGTACAGTTACAACGTGCTGTCAAAGATAACTTATATCGCGAACGCACACGTGGCTTACACGTGACGTCATCACACTGTGCTGGTGGTACTCGTTCTCGCCGAGGAGGACAAACACGCCGGCGTGAACAGTGTGCTGGAGGAGATATGCGCTCGCCAGCAAGACCGCCACAATGACAGTTGACGGGACGCCAAGACGACACGCGTGTAAACTTCTAAACGTACCGTTATTTCTAAAACCTAAACTAAGAGAGTTGCGGAAAATAATATTCCCTTAAACCGGGGGTCACGCTGCTTATACATCATACGAAAGACAGTCTGCAAACACGTGGTCTCGAATACCCGTGGTTCGAATGCCGGTGGTTCGAATGCCACGTGCCGTGTTTTGTCCTTGAACTCATCGCCAGGTGGCATACGAAGCATGGATCTCGTAAGGCCCTGTATACTGAAAGGTAGCGCAAACCATTGTCTGAAATGGGAAAGAGAAATTTCTCCTCGCCGATGCCCTTTCCCTCTCAAAAGTTCTCTTTCCCCTCGCTTCAATTGGATCTGGCGCGACACGTGACCGTTGTCTTCCCATGATCCCGCGCGATTCCGTCGTCTGCTCGAAACCAACGCCATCACTGGGCCAGGCGTAGCGGCGGCTCCGTTGTTCGCGGCCCTGCAGTAGGTTTTTTTATATTTCACCACAACCTCGGCGGCAACGCGATGCCATCATGCTGCGCTGTAGATTGCACAAACAGCATTGCGAAAGGAAAGAACCTTTTTTTCGTCCCGACGGGAAAGGAAAATCTTCAACGGCGAAGACAATGGCTCCAACGGATCGGTCGAAAAAGTTTCGAGTGCCTCCGAGGGAAACTTTGCGAGGTAAGTCACTGTCAAACTCTGAATCGTATTACCTGTCTCTTTCGGTCTCGCCGATGAAGATCGCGTAGTACGATCATGAGACGAGACAAACACGGAACTATATTACCGGCACGAAGGACTTGGACACATCTTTTCGCGCGTATTTGATCATAGAAACTGACTCGCTCACTCTTAGCTCGCTTGCATTGAGTCGGCCGAGTTGAGAACGATGCGTGAGAGACTAGGGTGCCACTAAAATAAAAAGGATTGTAGTGTTACCGCGTGCATCTTGCGTCAGTGAAAGGAGAGTCACCAACAATTGAGCACCTCGCGATTTTGTTTGCAACATATTTCCGCGATCGGTACTTCACAAATGGCAACTAAAGATATGCGATGCTGCATTTATTTTTCAGGATCACTTCACGAACGATCAGTTTGTACCAGTGATCTTGGCAAAGACTGGTTTCAAGAAACTCAAGCCATATGCAGATCCTTCCATTTTTTCACACCGACCTCTTCCGAATGTGCAATATTTTGCCTTGTAGCAATAAATATTTTCTTGTCTTCATCTTTGTATGTGATTTGTCTTTTGTGATTATTAAAGCATCAATTATTCACAATAAAAAATTGCACTTGTATTTCAAAGGCTTTGCTGAAGGATCTCTCTGTCTTCGTTTTGTAACTCACGCAGTAAGGTACGCCCGCGGGTGTGGGGCAAAGCTTATGCGCTTTGAGAGTGAACTCAAGGGTGTACCTTGCGCGTGAGAACGTCAAAACACTAATATATGTGATAAATGAGAAACGTGCTGGCAAGGCAACCGAGCACACGCTATTTTTCATTTTAACGGATGGGATACAAGTGAGTGTATTTGATTATTTGACGTGTAGTTTTATGCACGAGGCGCGTATACAGCAGACGTCGCATATTCCTCCGCGCGCATGTGCACAGTTGCAAGTAGTATTTTACGCTTATAAAATGTGTATGAAGTAAACCAAGCTGGTGAACTGACAAAACGATCGGTGATGCTAAAAATTACCGAAAGGTACTGTTTTACACGCATAGTGGTGTCATTTATTTGCCTAACTCCAGCGATGCCGATTCTCCAAATGCACTTCGTTGAAGATACTAAACCGTTTTAGTAGAGCGTACGTTAAATTGCGAGCCTTGCTGGCGTGTGCCCAATTCATGCTCAAAGCGACGGCACGAGCTCCCGCTAGCAACGCACTCCTGGCCCACGAAACTCTATTTAGACGCAGGGATAGGTGCATTGTATCGTGTGCCTGCTCTCAGCTTTTGCTGCAATAAACGGGTAAACGAAATATATTTTCGCAGTGCATGCCGATGTTCCAAAAAACTCAACTGCTTTTTTTATTATTTTTTATTAATCGTTTGCGTTTAGCGGAATTGGAGAAAGCTTGTCTTCACGCCCGAGCGATCCCAACTCTGCTCGGGCTATTATATTTGCCGATAGAGACGTCTTCCCGAACATTAAAACTCCAATAAAGGTGCACAAACGCTAGGTTCTTCATGTTAGAAAACAAAACTCTCTTTATATTAGAAAAAAAAAATCTAGTCCGCCGTATCCAATAACATGAACGGCCAGGCACCCGGTTGTGCCCGGCACACAGGCGCGCGCCGTCGCGCGCGTTGCGGGCCCAGCTCAGACATGGCGGCGGGGGCGTGGCGCGGACATAGGGCGAGGAGGATTGGCGTCGATGGAAAGGAGGAAAACGAGGGGAGAGGAGGAATTGCGCTACCTTTCCGTATACACGAACTCATCTCTGTGACGTCATGGCGCGGTGGTGGCGCGTCGGTCGCACTTCCGGTCTGGGGCTGTGGGCGGAAGTCCCCATGCCAGACGTGTATTCCTGTGTTGTTTTCAAAGGAACCAGACAAAAACCTGCCTTCGTCAAAACGCCGCGACTGGGGCCGTACCAAAAGTGTCGAGAAAGGTTTGAAGGTCAGTTTTCACGTGCTCGGCTCGTCCGAGAATCTGGATATGTGCCGTGAAAAGGGAGAAGCAGACGCCGTCGGACAACGATTGCTTGGGCGGGAAGCACTTTGGGTTTAATTCACGGATACTTGTGGTCATCAGATTTATTTGTTTTGTTCCAACATGAACGCCAGAAAACCCTCAAGTTGTGCGGACCATCTGCGGACTACGTTCAGTGCGTCTTCAAGTTCAAACGGCCACCTGATTGTTTGAACTGTCGTCTGCTCTTTCAAACGTTTTTGCTTGTCGTCTGCGCTCTTAGACGACGCCGGTCCGGTAGACCAAATTCTGGCCCGATACTTGCGATAAGAAGTAAGTGCAGGCCTCAAAAGACTTCAATTTGAAGGTTGGTAAGCAGGCTCGATGTAAACAGTAGATACAAGGAGATGTTGATCATTGTTACCAGTGACCCTCACCGACTTGTTATGCCTAATTCAGTTGGTCCGATTCTGCTTGCGATTTTCAGTATCGACGTCGACCATCTCAGGTACGGTTCACGCTTTTGCAGCCCGAGCGGCGTCGCGACTGAAAATTTGAGCGAAATCTCATCATGCGAATCAGGCTTTAGCGCACATTCTGCAGCGTCCACGCGGAATGAATCGCCACATGTCACATTATTCACGCCGAAGTTATGCGTAACGAGCCTCGGTAATTTCGCTGACGCCGCTCAAGATAGTCAGACATCGCCAGGATGACGTAGAACCAACAATTCTGAACGCAAAAAAGGGCAGGGGACTCACACTGACGCCGACAACATCGCATTTCAATGGTGTGTTAATGGGCGACGGCGAGCTTCTTGCCCACACCCTCATTGCGCATGCGCGGCGCCGGTGGCGTCCGCTAGGGGCGCTCCGGTTTGTTTGTAAACATGAGTTGGTGTATACAGGGGGCCTTGGATCTCGCGGTTACTCGCGTTCGAATCTGTATGAAGACTGTCTTTTGTATGATACTATGATGTATAAGCAATGTGAACACGGCTTTATGTTTCGTCTATGGGAATCGCGAGTACGGTCTTGTAATAGTTCTTATGCTTTTAATGTGTACCCTTCGAGCAAATACTTGGCAGACCTAAAAGCCACTGCGAAATCGCCCATTGTTAGAAGACGCAGCGCGCTTGAGGGTTGACGAGAAAACGAGCGCGAGAGAACTACCTGTCGAAGAATCTCAAAATGACGGTGGACGTCATGCTAAGAGGCTTAGCTTCGTCGATGCCTGCTCCTTCAGAAACTGTTTTAAAACGCGACTGCAACGACCTAGATTCGTGTCGTGCGTTGAGCTTTAAAACGCAAACATTATGCCGAAACGTTTGAAAGTCTGTTTCCCATTGTGTCTTTAAGCCTGACTAGAGAAGTAAAACTTAATCCTCGGGTGCATTTGCGAAATGCACCGAATGATTATAAGTTTAAGGATGACATGTCTCAGCGAGTATGCGGGACGTGCCGAGGACAGCTTGTCCAGGTTTGCTCTGGCCAACAGCTGAGCGCATCCTTTGCTGCGGTCGCCTCTCTTATACTAGAGAGAAAATAAAATGCAAGCGGAGGTGGAACACTGCAGAGGCGGGTGGCTGCCGTAGACTTAAACGAGATCAAATGGCAGATGGTTAGGCTATAATAAGTTTCAGCCATTGGACAAGACTATACTGCAGGCACGTAGCCAGGGGGCGCCGTGGTGCCCGCTTCCCCCCCCCCCCCCCCGCCCCCTCTTTCCGAAATCTTCCATTTTGCCGGGACCCTCCTCTCCCCCTCCCCTCATACAGCATTTTGTCATGCGCCGCCCCCCCCCCCCCCCCCTGAAACAAAATCCTGGCTACGTGTCTGCTATTCGCAACTCCAGCGCGCCGCTCGCCCTCCCGCGGATGAACGGAGAACCAGAGGAGCGGGGACGGCAGCGGCGGCGGCTGCGCGGAAACGCTGGCAGGGACTGTCCCCCTTGATGCGTGAAGCCGTTTTAACGAAAAAAGTGACCGGATTAAAAAAGAATTCTTCTGCTCCGCCTTGCAACAGCCTTGCACGAAGGACCGGGATGTCTAATTTCACTAGGGACTTTTCGTGTATCGCATACGCTGCGGATTTCTGGTCTTGTGCATGGCTCCCAGCTCAACCTGTGCTCAACGTGACGGAAAACGCTCCCACTAATAATGAAGAACTCTATAGTACGATCTACGGAAAGTCTATTCTTTGCCATAAGTAGGAGAAAACTTGTCGGGCAATGGTATGTCGAGCAATACAAATCGGGAATGGGTTCGCGTTTTAAGGTCGTTACAAGGAACATTACTATTTATTCCAAGCACTTTTAAAAGACAGAATACCCATACTTGCTTTCAGGTAATTACAAAGCAAATAAAGAGATACTCAAAGCATTTCAAACGCGTCTGTGTTAGCCAGCCGTTCGTGACGAGACCTTAGAACGCACAGTTTTGGCCAGAGGGACCGCTATGTTGCAAATAACACGGTACAAAAAAATGTACAGAGCGCGACACTGTTAGCGTGAACAAGCGATCACCGGTTTTTCCCGTTTTTCTATTTGAAAGCAAGGGATGTCATCCAAGTTATTATTGCTACGGAAAGAGCTTATTTAGTTCTAAAATTTAAGCGATAAAAGTTCGTGCTCGCTAATACTATTTACAAGTAAAATGTGAAAATGCGCCGATGTCGTGTTCGCGCTAACAGTGTCGCGATGTGTACGGTATATTAAAATATATTTTTTTATAAAGCAATAAATAAAACCCCTAAACACGCCGATTATGTTAATAGGCAGTTTTTACATAGCGTACGACACCCCTAAACTTCAGCGGGACGTACAGCGCACTGACGTTCAACCGGCGCTACCAACTTTCACGAGCGGCTTCATAGCCGAGTTGTGCAACTTATTCAAATAGCTAAAATAAACGTAAAAGACTGTAAAAAAAAAGAAAGTAATTGGGGTTTTTTTGGTCCTACTCCGAAACATCGGTGTTTTTTTGTGTGCTTTTTTTTTCGGTACTCTTTGATGCGTACTTTAGCTGTTTAATATCATTGCCGTCATCAAGCCTCACGTAAGAGTTGGGGCCGTCAGTTTGGTTTCAGTGGGCTGCACGGCGAACTGAAGTTTTGGAGTGTCGTATATGTGACAAAAACTGTAAGAACTACAACATTGTTTTTATAGTGATGAGCACGGCAACGCTCCTGGCGCGCGCACTGAAAACTGTGCTTCAAAGGCGCAGCGCGACGTTGCGGTTGTAATGCTACACCGCACGGTAGCCTGCTGTAACAAACTTCCTATCAATAACCATAGAGCAGTTTGATTACGTGTTGCAATACACTAAAACCGAGACGGTCAGGAGGGAGTTGTGAGGCTGTGACGCGAAGACACCAATACTGTGAACGCTGCTCTTCCGAAGCTTGACGGTCGCCGTTCGTGGCTCTCTTCATAGAGCACTAATGGCCAGGCAAAGCGCAAACATATCTTCATCACCCTCAAAAATATTCTGCCACAAACAGTAACGTAACCACCGGCCGGTGCATAAAACGCGCTCGCTCACCGCAAAGCTTCGCAATTTGAGGTTTATGCAACTCTTAAATAACAGCATGCTCGTTTCCCTAACATGCATAAGCATCTCCGTCACCTGTAATATGATGCCTCTCCAACCGCTTCGCATTTGTAGACAAATAAATCATTTTTAGCGCGCTGAACAGCGTCCGCGAGCAGGCGCACGGGATATCCCGGAGAATCTATCCCCGTCTCTTCCGCCATCTTGGAACGACCGCCCCGCCACCTATAGGGCGTTGGAGTTGCGAATACTGATTTGCAGTCTGACCAGAGTGCCATTTAGAAGCTGTAGCAAAGGTTACTCATATTCACAAGAAGTTGTGGTATTGTCAACGCGCAGTGCACGGAGAGGCTCTTAACTGGTTGGCGATAAATATATAAATATAGAAAGGCTTCGAGCAAAATCCAAGAGAGGCCTCTGAGACCCTAAAAGGTCTATATGATAAATTTCTTGGAGCCTTCAGATGAATTGGACGCTAGTCAAGTCGCTGATAGAACTTAGATTATGCGTGATTATAAGACAGGCTAAATTCGCGTAGAGACGAGCAGCTATATAACAGAGGTGATAGTGTAGCAAAAGAGGGGCCTCACTTGTTAACATGCTTACTTTTTACAATTAAGCATATTTTACTTTTTTGCCAAACCATTTAGGCCTGGCAGTTTCTTCGGGATAACCGAATAAAAAAGAAAAAAGAATGTACCACGTATGAACTAGTCGTGCAATGTGAGAAGATCGAGCAGTATTGTTCATTGACGAACAAAAACTTTTTTTTTTCGCGACAAGAACAATTGTTTTAAGGACCGTTTGTTCTCAAGCCGATTCTTTTGGGCCAAGATTATGGGGGCTTAAAAAAAACTTTAGCGAGGCGTGTCTCCGGTGCCTATACGTATTACGTTTGTCGTCGGTTCTTTTAGTGGAACGAGGTCTGCATAGAATTGGGAGTATAAGAAGAAACTCATGGAGACGGCTCCCAGCAAGAGGATGGCTGAATACAATGCTACGCGAATGCACGCGGGAGGGCAGCGCAACTAACGGGGCCAATGGAATGCAGGCGTCCTGCCGCGGATCAACGACACTAGATGCTTACTCACGCTGACAGGCGCAGACGATGGGACGCGAGCGTACGCTACCGTTGAGACGGACGGGCCTGTTTCGTTCCGATGACGTAACGGGGCACCTATAGGATGCGAGACGTGCCACCCCCTGGCGAACACCTAAAAGACAGGGTCTGTGCATGACGTCATCGTTCTGCACCCGCCCCAAGACACGCTAAAGCTGGGCGAAAGACGCTAAAGACGCCAGATGTGTCCGTCTTGACGCCGCCGCCTCGCGGTAACACCGCGCTCAATATGGGATGCTTCGAGACGTGTTCTCTATGATACTGACGCAAGCAAGGCGGCACTGCGTGAATCCACTAGTGCTTATGTCTGAAAGGGGGGGGAGGGGGTGCGCCCTCCCTTGGTATTGCAGCAAGGCGGCACTGCGTGAATCCACTAGTGTTGACGTTTGGGAGGGGGGGAGCAGCAGCAACGATGCTCCCCCCCCCCCCTCGGTATTGCAAGTGCCCGAACGGAGAACAGAATGGTTTCAGGGACTTGGGACGCGATCCGTGAAACCAGGCGGCTTGGCGCGCTCGTTGCAGCCGCCCCTTCGTGAGAACGGGCGAGCGGCCATCCGTGGAGAAAGCCGGAGGATTAATCGCGATGTCGTAAGTTTCCAGTCTCGAATCAACGCGGCAGAAAGAGATTATAAAGTTGCGCAACGCGGCAGATAAACAATGAAGAGCTGCCAAGTGGAAGGAGATACCGGAGCTAACGAGCCCAAATTGTACACGCTCCGCTTACCGCGGAGTTTGTTAATGGCTCGGAACTGTACCTGTGCGTTTTGAAAGTCGCGTAGTTTGGCATTGTTTCGGAAGTTGGTATTGTTGTTGTTGCGCACGGACGTGAAAACAGAAGAGGGCTTTTTGGCGCTAGCTGCTGTTAGCGAGAATCGCAACCGGCAACCGGCACCCTAGCCGTTAGATCATTGGGTCATTAGGCGAAGAAATTAAGAAATTTGTACGCTCGCCTTTGCTTCTCATTGCGCGAAACGTATACCGGCATTCCCGCCGAAGTAGTGTTTCTCAATTTCGTCGCACATTACGTGGGAGAAACGTGTATACTCTGGTATACTACACCCTGCCTCAAAAGGTATACCTTGAGCGCTTGCAAAGGCGTGAGGAAGTCGAAAGCGCTTTCCATGCGCGGGTGCTCGTGCACATGATGCAGTGTATACAGAGCCACCCGCTCGCTCCCATGCCGGCACTAAACAGAACGCGTGAGATGGAGTATAATTGTTGCCAAATAAAATGTTCTCTATAATAAGTTGTAAAAAAAAAATCGGAGCTTTCTGTTTTTGAAAAGAAAACAAAAACTCTCAAGCACGTGCAATTAAAGCACGACAGAAGGCAGCGAGCGCGTGCTGGAGAGGGAACTTCCCTTCGCAAATCGTATGCTGCAACAGACTGTAAATACGGGTATATTAATCGACCCTAAATTAGCGCATTCTAAAGTAAAGTAGAACGCGCAGGTTGTGTCGTTCGCGAGCGTAAGTTGCTCAAAGGCACACCTTTTAAATGTCTCGATCTGCGCGATACATACTCCAGTTAGTACATAGTCTCGTTAGCTTAGTAAAGTATTCACGTTTCTAACGCTATACTAACATATTAACGTTAGTATACATACTCACGTTGCGTTAGTATGATTTCTCCTTAACAAGATACTTCTAAGGGTGAGAACCTACAGGAACCCAGCGCAGTTTTGTTTTTTTCTCGCGTCTAACCTAACAAAAATGCACGGTTGCACGCTACTGCTTCCATAGACAATCCCGCATTCATTCCCAGTGCAAAACAAAAAGAAACAAAACGAGTGAGACAAAAAAAAAGATCTCTTCAAATAACCGTACTTTGCCCGAAAGATAAAAGCACCTGCCAGATCCCGTTCGAGCGAGGCACGGATTCGGAAGGCGGAGAGATCAGAAGGCGTGAAATTCAGGCCGTTGTGGTGCCTGGCGAAATGTCTAAGGCCAGCTCAAAGCCACATAAAAAATCCGACGCACTGCCTCGTTCATGGTGAAAGGACCTTGAAAGTACGGTGGCGACTCGGGGCCACTGCCCGCAGATGCGTGTTGCTGCACACCTCCTCTTGCACGCCCGCGGAGAAGGCGGCGACGAGCGAATTGAATGGGCTGACTGCCTTCTCCGAGTCAGGCACCTGTTCCCCCGTGAAAGAAGCCGTTATGGCCAGGATGTCTGCCCCGTGTACAACGCGTCGGGGGCAGGAACCGTTGAGTGATGATCGGGGAGCCGGTTCATTGCGATGTTTCCCTGTCCCGCCTGAGAAGTAGAAAGGAGAGATAGTCTGAAGGGTCCGTCTCGCGAAAGTATCGGCACTTCGAGCACTACATGAGCGCAGTGCCAGAGATGGCCAAATTACTGTCAAAAAGTAATTAATTGACATTACTAATTACTCTTCTGAAGACTGCGAAAAGATAATTAAATAACATTACAAATTACCGCAGACTAAAAGTAATGACATTACATTACAATTACTTTCCCAAAGTAATGCAGTTGTTTTGATTGTACTTTTCAGTACCTTGAATCAGTAATACGTGCTCATTTTATTTACAGTATATGTACGGAAACTCAGATCTTCCTGCTTACACCGCAACAGCCTTATGCGCCTCAAAGTGAACCATTCTAAACAGTTGTTTTGCTGGCACACACGACGTAAATGTTAAAAATGATGAATATCTTCTTCTTTAGATGTGATTCAAAGATGGTCGACAAACCGGTTTCAGTGTTCATTCAACGGTGAAGGTTCTTAGTTAAAGGGCGATATGTTTTTGCTTTTCTGATTTAGAAGAACTTATAGTCCGTGTCAGTATGTTAAAGTCTGGTCACCGGAGCTCATTCTTACCAGAAGTCGTCACGTGAAAGGTTTCCCTCCCGCCTCTGACGCAATCTAATCCTTTGCGCCCAAAAGCACTAGCTGACGTATTCTCGCCCATCCCTCTTAAGGAGTATTGTTCCCAAACAACCGTAGAGACCAAGTCATCGAGCGTCGTAACACAAGGAGGCTGGACGTTTGATAGGCAGAAGCGTCGGCAGTTGAAGAAAGGGATGGCGCGAACTTTCTAAAATGTGTACTGCCCAACAAACGGGTGGCGATATCTGCTCGTAAGCCTATAATTCCCGAACAAACTTCCCAAAGAAAGGCAGCGAGGCATACCGCGAGCGGCACCTGCTTTGCTTGATTTCAGTCTTTTTCGACTACAAAAAGCGCCTTTACTTAATGCAAAGGATGCGCGTGCGCGAAACGTTCTGGGGCCTTGACAAGGCATTTGGGATTAACTATTCATTCCGGTCGTTTGTTGTTTGCAATGGTCGAAACTTAGGGTTTGACCTTGCTTGACGAAAGAGCAAGAGGGCTGGGGATTTAATTGTCCTATCCTCGCAGGTTTTAAAATATGTTGACCTCACTGGTGGTGTGCCCTTCACCTTGTAGCCCATAAGCCGCTCATCCCTAAGTTGACAGTGCGGTTGAAGCTACGTGCTCGTAAGAACAGTCACGCGTCTATCTTTCGCCACGTAATCACGCTTTCATTCATACCCACGCGCAGAGAAAGGGACGGGTCAGGTGATTAAAGGGAGGTGTTTGATTGGTTCTGGTAAGCTCCTAGCCTTTACCGCACTGTCAGCTTAAAGATGAACGAGGTATAGTATCGTCGCGGTGACGTGACTCCTTGAATCTTTCTTGCCTGGAGTTAGTGAGCCGTGGCCTTGCAGCGATCTCTTTACACGTAAGCGTTTCTCCTTCACCTTTCCAGCCCGGCTTTGCGCGTATGTCGAGTACTTCGACGAGGCTTCACGCTCAGATGGCCGTCGCTTATTTTCTCCGGTTCTTCTTCACGAACTTTTTTTTTTTTTTGGACAAAAGAACTATTGAAAGTAACGAATAATTTTCTCACAATTACTGCCTGAAAGTAACTTATTACATTACTAAATTACCAGCCTAGAAAAATAATGCATTAAATTATTCGTTACCACAAAACAGTTTAATTACTGTAATTTTATTACAGTAATGTCATTACTGCCATCTCTAGCCCACAGCTGGTCTTCTCTTTTTGCTTCCTATCGTTATTACGGTAGCTTTACTCGCCTACTAAGCTTCCACGAGTCCGCGATGGAGACCGTGGAGTCACGATGGCTTCCCTCTACTGGAGCGACAAATGGCAATATTTTTTTCTGCCGACAAATACAAAAATATTGTTTTTTGCGGACACAAGCAATTATTTGAAGTATAGAGAATTGCAAGCATTGCGCAGCGACTGGTGCCCCATGCCTGCAAGCCGGTGAAGCGTACGCGTGGGCGTAGCTTTGGCAAGCTTGCATTTCTATACAGACTCGTCCGCACGAGCAGAGACATGGCGGCGGCCTGTAACCCCACTTGCAATCGTCTATTCCGTCCTTTGCCGTGTAGTCGTCGCCATCTTCAATTGTGGAGCTTCCGGTATAGGGGGAAAACGTCGTTTTACCATCGTAACTCAACTAACAGTGTTCAGGATTTTACCGAGACTCAATCCTTCTTGTTTCGCTTGTTCTATATTACTTTACTAGATCCAGGTTGTACTTGGTTTCAGTCCTTGCTCCTTGGTTTCTTCTTGTCGCCCATGCGGGAGGTGTAAACTACGTGACTGTAAACGAGGGTAAACAGAAAAGATCTGTATTACAGCGTTCCTTTCTGGCTTCTTATCTTTCGAGCTTGTTTACCCACCCAATCGACAAGATGAGTCCCTAACGCTAGCGCAGATTTTTCATGAGTCCATCATCGCAAGTTTCAGTGATTGGGTATATGGTACATGGGAAAGTAAAGGTCTTTTCTCTGGAGCGTGTTATCAATGACGTGCCGTTCAATCAGAGGCCATTCGGTGGATGCCCGGTATGGTCAACGTGGGCTCTCATGATTCGATCTTTGGCCCAAGTGGAGAGCTCGTGTAAGCCGGGCTGGGATTTTTTTGTGAACATTAGAGAGAACCATTTCACTGCAGTTTTCCAAGGAGCCCAATGGTTTAAGCTTTGAGAATAAACGCCACTAACCAACCGCACAACGGTATACCCAATAATCATAGGTCAAATCCCAGCCCCTGCCGGTATTAATATAGATAAAAATTTTACGAAGTTTTTTTTTGTTTTTGTTTTTATCCCAGGTTCATATCCTTTTGAGGCTTTTTAACGAGACCCCATCGTATTTCCATTAATAAAAATATTTTCTCTTTGTCTGGCTCGTGGTCGTCAAATCGCTACTGCCTGATGCACGTAAAAGAGTCATTAGTCGCACAGCATTCGCAAAAGTCCCACTGCGTCGAACCAGCATCGTCCCATCTCAAAAGCAGAACGACCTCTCGCTGTATTCCGATTTCCGGTAATCCGCGCCGGAGCCGCGTGCGTAGCCGAGCCCCGCGTAGTGTTCAGGGAGGACCGGAATAACAGCACGAGAATGTGACCCTGCACCATTTTTCGCGCTACAGCTGAGAGGTCGTTCTAAGGCACACTAACTTCCCGTCGACCGAACATCTCTCGAACGTTTGTCTCGTTGATTAAAGCGACGCCCCTGGACACGCTGCTTCACCCAGAGCTGCCCGAGGTCCTCAATCGCTCTCGAGAGCGTCGGTCCAAACACCCGCTCCGCGCTTGCTGACTATGCAAACAGCAGATGTAGGACGACATTGTTGGAGGTTCGGATTGCCAAGAGCGGAAATCAAGGGCGCGTTCCGCTCAAAAACATTTTGTTTGCATTTCTCGGGATAGGAAGACGGCGACAGCGAAAGGCAAGCTTGCCAAATGTATGCGTCGCGCCTCCGATGGCGAAGCGCACACCGACAGTTGGCGACAGCCGTCACGATGAGCCCTGAGAGCGGCAATGAGGACGGATTAAGGTACACTGTTTGCGCACGTTTCCAATCGCTTTCAGACAGGCTGTTCGGTGAAGAGCACCAACCGTTATATTTGTACTTCCGTGGGCGGAGCTCTGTGTTGTCAGACACGGCTGATCGGACTCTACGACTCGTTTATAGGTGTGCAAGGAATCCACATCATTGCGGTCTGAAAATAATGCGACGTCGTATACCTACATCAACAAAGGCCAACACAAATCCTTTTCTTTTTCCTTTTTTTGTTGTAAATTTGCATACGGCGCAAGGGAAAATAACATGTAGGTCACAGTGTTTTCTCTGACGTTGAAAAAAACGCAAACAAATATTTCGTTAGAAATTACAGCGACGAGGATGGCGTCATTGCAATTCCTTCACGCGTTGTTTCCTCCGGTCTCGCGGCGCGGGGCCTGAATGTGATCAAAAGAGCCGAAAGATCACTGCGTGCTCGTGCAGAGCGTAGATTTTCGCAATGTGGGGCAAGGTCTTCTCCAGCCAAATGTGACGGGCCTCGTCAGGCAACACTGAGATTAAACCGCACCTCTTCTGTCTTTCTTTCGCTTTTTGGTTGGTTTCATCATGGGCTCCGCTCTCGCATTTCGCGGCGCCTGCTGCGTAGGCAAATCCGAGAGAGTTTTCTTTCAAAATAGACTAGACGTGAAAAATTAGTCGGAAATCAGCGGAGCGCAGCGACCTCACGTCCGATATCGACCCACATTTCGTGAAGCCTCACTGCTCACTCGTGCGTAAGTTACGCTCCGCTGCGCTCAAAGCGCTCTTCTGTATACCATCGATGCCCCGCGCAACGTGTTAACGTAAATAAAAGCCGTTAGGGAGGCTGAGTCGTTCCTCTTGGCCTCGGTTCGCAGCTGTACATTGTGCCTCGAAAATAAGTAACAAGAGAGCCTTACTCGTTAGTTGAGAAAAAATTAACGCTTTACTGAGATTGGTTACAGCCCTGAAAATATAACGAAATACGTTACAGTTATTTTTACAGAATCTATACTCCGTTTCACCTTATGTTGTACCGCGGAGAAGGCTAGAAGCGCGAGCTCATAGCGTTGGGAGCTGCTCTTGACGCACGAGAGCTTGTGCCGCCGAGATGTGCCCCAGAGCAAGGAGCTCGAGCTTGTAGGCTTAGCTGCGGTACATCATAAGGTGAAACAGCGTATAGCGCATGTTACGCTTGCATTACTTTAGATCTGACTTTGGTAGTGCCGCAGTTACTAACTTCAAGAGCAAATCATTTTTTCTTTTACAGAGCGATTGGGCAATATATTTATCCCTCTTTTATGAAATACCTGCAATGCAGCGCGGTCCTTATTGAACGTCGTTAAGGGGACCAGAAACGTGACTAACAATAGATAAAAGTAGCGAGTAACGTGAGTGAAATCGTAACTAAAATAATTCATTCGTTATTCGTTTCGGACGGTAAAGTTCGACTGAAAATGTCACGTGTCATTTTCAGCACTGGTTCGCAGTGGTCCGCGCCTCGCCAGTCTCTTTGAGAACTGACCTGGCCCTTTAAGTCCGCTTGCGATCGAATGCACGTCTCGTCGCTCAGAATAATGGCTGGACTTGCGGAGTTTGAACTGTTCGAGGCTGCTACACGTGTTGGGCAAAAACGAAAACTTTGATCGCATGAAAGCGTTCTGGAAGCCCACTGTGAAAGCATGCCTGCCGTGAATAGTTTTGAAAGTTCCCTGAAATATGAATCGACTGAAATCGTCTAACATGATCTTATAAGCAGCTAAGGTTTTGAAAACTTGCGTTTCCACACAATCATCCGCATATTCTTTTTTTTTTTAATTATTACACTGATTACGAAAAAGGGAAGGTGACGTTCACGGCAACCATCTGCTGTGTTGTTATTAGAAGGAATATAAAACATTTTAGTAGCGTGCGTAACGCTTATGTCAATGTGCGTACAGATCCCGGCACACCGAACCGTTTTCCCACAGAAAAAGGCGTGGCAACATGAGATGCATGCATGTAGGAGAGTAAGAGTTGTACGAAAAGTGCGGAAACTTTAGCACGAACGGAACATTTTTCTGCCAACACGAACATGAATTAGGGAACATCTCCTAGCGCTCATTATCAAGATTCCCGCCACCAAAACAATACTTCACTCAATTCCCAGTGCGCCTGGACGCGTTAAAGATTGAGCATTTTTTTTTTGTAGATGGTGTTTTTGTTGTTGTTTTTATCCTGCCACAGATCAAAGCACATACATGGTGTTGATCATTTCCATGATTAACGCATTTGTTTTAAGAAAGCCGCAAAATATGAGCTAATTCGGTTCGTGCAGGTAAATTATACGGCCAGGGGGACACAATACAGGGGGGTAATCGTCGCGAAAAGTCGAATGATTAACTAAACTTTCTTAATTAACGTTTCAATTAGTGAAAATAGACGTTTGAATCCAATAGACAAATCTTACTAACTTCGCTTCACTTTATCTGCGAGCGAAGGCAAAGCTAGAAGCGCGAGACCAGCGCTTTTTGCGTTTCTCCCCGGCTCGCGCGCTCGAGCAAAGCCTGAACGCACGGAGCTTTCGTACTCGCGCTTCCAGCTTTGCCTTCGCTCGCACATCAGGTGAAACGAAGTATAAGCGTTCGGCGCATGCGTGACGCCGCCATAACTTTAGTTCACGGGAGTCAGGTGGCCGTGCATGGAAGGGCTCGTGCCGTCTCGTGCTCCACACGCGCTGAGCTCCAGCAAGGTTGTGGCACGCGCAGAAAAACTAAAGTTCCCTCGATGCATAGCGGCAGCGGTGGCGTAGAGTCAAACTGGCTGGTGCACGGTCGGCCTCATTAAAAACTTCCTGAGCGTCACCGAAAACCTCTACATCAGTAATTTTCAGAAAGACTGGGCGCGTCGAGAGTGCAGCAGTGCGCTCATGGTACCACTCGTGGAGCAGGTACAAGGCTGGGGTGACAAAACAGGGACGATAAGAGGCGGAAAAACCGCGCGTGCGCGTTATCGTACCGGATACCCTTGATCCTGCCGCAACCGATTGGTAACTTTAGCGCTCCACTCTGCTTCCCACGTGCTCCAAGACTTTGAAATACTGATTGATTTTGTGGTTTTCGACGACACTCAGCAAGTTTCTAATTAGTACCGTATGTTTATTTTCAATAATTACAACGATAATTAACATATTTTAGTTAATTAGCCAACTTGCCGTTACGTTTAGCCCCCTATACTATGTCCCCCTGGCGGCGTAACTCACATGCAAAAACCACATCAATGTAGCTTTCACGTTATTTTTTTTTATTAATGTTTGAAAATAAATTGCATGCATATCCCACCGAAGAGTTCGTTTTTAGGCGTTCCCAAACTTTCTGCCGCCTCATTCGCTTAATCCCCACTGTACATCACACATTTCAGTGTATCCTTCGGCAAAACCGCTCGATCTCGCAGGTTCGTTCATCGTCGTTTCGTGCCACTCCAGCTTGGGAATATTTGAAGGGAGCTCACGAGAGCTTGGAGGAGCGTGGTGTGTCCGCCGTCAGCGCTTGCCGAATTTAATGAGATCCCAGAACGGCGCGAGGGGCCCGCGGACACAAAAGAGGAAGTGCTCCGGCGATCACCGAGGAGTCTAGTTCCGCGGACACGACACTCGGCCGGCGTCGCTTCGGGGAAGAGGGCGTACCCCAGGAAGCCCGACAGGAAGGGCCGGGGCCAAGTTGACGGACGAGGGGAGCCGAGTGACGAAGGCGCCTTTCGATTCGGTCATTACACGACGACCGACGCCCCGAGTCGATTTCCCTGTTTACAAACAAGCGGGGAATCGCGTGAGGTCGTGTGCTCAGATTGCGCGGCATGGCTTCCTTCTCTCGGACACGGTGGTTCGGCCAGCCTCAGACAGGATCGGAGACACGGAGGCCACGTCTACTTCATTCCAAGCTGAGAGTGCGAGGCTCGGCCTGGTACACGGATAGCGCTTGATATCCTTGTCACAAGCAGCGCGATATCAGCGTCAATGAAATTAGCATCACGTGAACATGGGTTCCGTGATTTTCAAAAATGTTCAAATTGAGTTGACTCATGATTGAGAACATTCGGCAACGAGCATCTTAAGGGTTAATCTCTACGTGTTAATATTTACTCGTTCAATATTCCAAGCATTTCCATATCCCGATTAGAATAATATATCAGCCCCAGCGGGCCTTTGCAAAGCTCCCATCACGAGGCAATGTTCTCACGGCTGACGCGAGCGGTAATTTGCGCCCGGAGCCAAACAACCTGTTTCGTCATTTGGCGGGAGCTGCGCACATCTGAATTACAAGATCTCCTCGAAACCAGATGGGAAATGTGCCACCCCCGCGTTTTGCGGGGGTCATTATCCGCCGTTGCGTAACATTGACACTGGCTCCCTTCGCGTTATCAGTCTCGCGTCTACATGCGAACGAGTCACTTGAGCCACGCGAAGGGTCGATGCGGGGGATGCACGCTCTCTGAAGGCCATCGCTCCCGGTGCTGCCGATGAAACGAGCGCTCCTCAAAAGCAGGCTGGTTCGTACGCGGCCCCGCGACTCTTGCAAAAGGCGCCGGCGTCCGCTGCTGACCAGAGATGACGAAAGGAGTGCCCCGTTTGCGATGACCCGTGCGGTGAACGCTACACGACGACGTCTTCGTGACCGACCTCTTCGAAAACGCCAGTCGGGCTCCGAACGTTTCGCTCGTCTTCGGCGCGTGGATACGCCGTCGGCGGTACGGGGCCTTCCCATCCGCCGGTGTCCTGCTCCGTGCCCAGTCCTTATTTTGTGCAACGCTTTCTCGGACGGGGCAGGAAGCGGGATCGAGTGTTCCTTACCTCGGATACAAGAGGATTCGAGCGATCAACGAAATACGGCCTGCAAGTTCGTCTGCTCTTTACGCACCTCGTGCGTCGCCCAAACACGTGTCCTTGTTTCCACCCAACCTCACCCAGTGACGGCGCTAAATAAAACGTAGAATCAGGCCGCATTCATTGTGCAGGATTGGTCTAGCCGATGCATAGCAGAGGCAGAAAGACGTGGAGCACCGGGACACTTCTAACGCTGCTCGATGTTGGCTCTATGGGCTCGAAGCGTCGACAGCACTCAAACTTCGTGTGAAACTGAGCTCCGAAGATGGATAGACTTTGTGATATACTGGACACCTCCGAGGAAAATGTAAACGAACTTTAGCAACAGCATGTGTGCGGAGGCCGGAAACTGTACGCACGAACTACTGCATTTTGTATACTCGAGAAAAAGTAGGATGGACACGTCGGCGAAAGCACCGTCGGATGAAATTTAGAAAGGTTCTCGAAAACGTTGGCGGGAATTTAGATCCCAAATAGCCGAAAAAAGAAAGGAAAAGGAAACACTCTTGGATCAGTCCGAAGAACATTTTTGATTCTTCCCTATGCAACCCTTATTTAGCTTTGTTCAACCTACACGGGCCGTTTTGTAGACATCTTTAAGACTACCATGTTGCTCTTAAATGTGCCTACATCGGAACTTCCTGGATTTCCTTTAAAAGGCAACTTCAGTTCATCTTACATACTAAGAAAACGATGCAATTATCTTTACCATCGCCTTAACAGACCACGCGCCAAATATTTCCATCTAATTCCGCCTCAAAGTTTGTGAAACTGGCAAAGAAAGTTTGAGGTACACGAAACTACCAGTCTGTGAATCCTAACGGCCGAGACGCGACGAAACCAACAGCGCAGTCAATAGACTCTTTGCAAAAATCCCCAAAGGCCACGCGCACCACGCGACGAATTATGTTAGTCATCGGTACGGCCTGAAGCAACTTGCATAATTCGGGAGGAGGCAAATTTCGGAGAGGGTCTAGAGTGACGCCGAAACTTTGCAAGCTAACGTCTAACCTTGTTCAAACAGTACGAAGAAGGCACTACTCTGCCTTGTCTGTAAAACTAACCGCCTCGACGATAAAATAAAAGCCCACACGTGGTTGACTAGAAAGGACTTGCTCTTTTAAGCTGTGCGACACGTAGCAAAACTCAAAAGATAACGAATGCTTTGCCCCGGCACCGGCAGCACGAATACATACGCCACAAACAAAAGCAGCGTATGGGTACTCGCACTGCCCCACGCTGGATATATGGATGGATATTGGATGTTCTCTTTACACCCAATGTTAGCTTGCGCCACCTAGCTTTGAATTGATTATTTAAAAAATGTATTTCCTTTTCAAACTGCGAGGCGCTGCGATTGAACTTGACCGTGGCGACACGGTGGCGCCAGTCGGTGTTTCTTGAATGTAGCTGTGAATAATGAAAGCAAAAAATAAACAAAAGATAAATAAAGAGAAGCAAAGAGGAAAAATATCTGCGTGCACTGAACACTAAACTCCAATAAACCACAGAGATAACTTGACGGTGGCAGTGCAGACTCTTCAAATAGAAAGAAGAAAGGATGATGAGAGGAGGGCGTTTGATCTCGGTAAAAAAGGACGAGGTTCAGCGGGAATAAAACATAAAAAAAAGTCCGAATAATAATAATAATAAAAAAGATCAAAGGTTGGTTTACTTACTTCCAGTACCAATTAGTGCTGAGCGCGTCTGCTGGTCCTTTCGTCGTGCTTTTGTTTGGGTGGGTTCGTCTAAGCACTTACTACTTTACTTGAACATCTGATTCACTTTGTACTTTACTTCAGGTACTTTTCATATGTACTTTACCCCACACTGGTTTTGTAATATTTCGAACAGCTACTAGACTCGGCGGCAACTTTGTGCGGCAATGCAGTCAAGGGTATACTGTTACTGTTATAGGGTTGTCGTTTTCGGGTAAAACCCGATTTCACCCGATTTTACATCCCGAGCATGTTTCAAGAGAATCGGGTTAAACCCGATTTCTCCCCGAAATCCAAAACCACATAACCAACCTATTTATTTTTACACCGCACAGAGTTTGCGGCGCACACACGCTAGCTACCCTATTTCGGGACAACAGTGACCTATAGTTCATTTCGCAAGCTGCGTGCGGCACTGTGGACGCTGCACGACTCTCAAGCAACCGCCCAACAAGCGCGGCTAACTCACTGTGACATTCTACAGAGGCCGGCCGAGGAAATGCGACAATAGGTGTTGGGGCCTCGGAGGGACATTTCCGTCCCCCCGTGTACAGGTAGAACCACCTCGGCACGCCACGTAACTTCAATAAAAAAAAGAAAACGAATGTATTACTGAGTACATTTCTAAATTTAACCCGAAAAAACCCGAATTTCGGATTGTTTTCACAAAAAACCCGATTTCTCCCCGATTATCAGCTTGAAAAATAGCACCCGATTTTTACCCCCCGAATTTAAAAAAATATAAAACCCGAAAACGAACAACCCTAGGTATACAGAACGCGTACCCTCTCCCAAGCTGAGCGCCGATTAAAGCTGCGCGCACGCTCTCTCTCTCTCTCTCTCTCTCTCTCCTCGGAAATGACAGAGAAAGTTGGCCCCGAGTATAAATTAAGGATCCGGCACGAAGCTTTGAGCCCTTCGTAACTCCGTTAGAGTAGCGGGAAAACATGCGTCTACACTCTTTAATCTCCAACTCGGAGTGTCGTTTTCACTGTCACGATGGTCGTCATGTTCGCTATCCGGACCCTTAATCTCTAGCGTGCTCGGCGACGACGCCGCGAAGGATTTCGAAGTGCGGTCACGGAGAGCACGGACGGCGTCGCTGTCTGACCAACGCCGCGGTATCGAACATCTTTATCGAACTCGATCGGAAGTGCCATTGGGCTTCCACAGGGACACGGCGTACGCCACGAGTGAGACGAAGTCGAATGCCAGATGCCTCGCGCCAACACCGCCGATGCGCTTACGTTAAGGGATTAAGAGATTAGTCGATTACTCCGAGGATCCTGCTTGTTTTCACTTCCACCCGGATATGTTCTTGCTTGTTTCCGGCCGGCCTCGAATTAAGCAGTATGCTTTAAGATAAGTGCAGCTCTCTCTGTTTATCTTTTTTGAGTTAGCTCGCTCCGAAAAACTCGAAATAATTCATATTCAGAGTATCGTATCGCGAATTCAGTTCCCTTTTCAAGAGCTCCTTCAAAATCCTCTAATAATTTTTGTTTTGTCTTTTCGTTATTAAAGTTGTTTTTGTTTGTTTGTTTTAAAAGGGGGGGGGATCGCACTTTATGTAACTTTCACTTAATTATACTTTAAAAAAAGCAAGCTGCCGACTATTCTGACTTTGTCTCATTAGGTTTATATTTATGAGTTTTAACTTGTTCGGGTAAAAAGCTGGTACAATTCCGAATTCTAAAATAAACAAATATGTCTTTGAGCCGCTCTTTTCTTCAGCAGAGACATTCCTCTCTTTAAATATAATTTGAATAGAACGCATTATCGTTCATGAGGCTGTAGACAAACTTACGAGCAGAACCCCTACACCCTGAATAGTAAAAGCAATGCTACATTCTCGTTTTTACTTCAAGAACCATAGTGAAAGAAGTCCGGCTCCCCCCCCCCCCCCCTTTGCGGATCACTACTAATTTTCCCCGTTATGTGGCAAAGTAAGATATATGGAGGTGTATTTTAGTTTAGATATGTATCTTATCAAGACGTAGTCCTGTTTCAAACGCCAAAAGCTCTCGCTTCTTCCTTCGACAACCAAATCTTGTAAGAACTACTTCGCGCGGCGTATGATCAAAGCGCAAAACTTGCTCTTTTTTTCTTGGGGTGAAAACGAGTATACCAGATTTGAAAACTATACTAAAGTACGAAGGACATAATATGGACGCACACATGCAAGAATAAATGACGCTCCTCGATGAAATTTAAGGCGAACGTGCAAATTGTGCTGAGGAAGTAAATTCCGATATCTACAAAGATTGGTGGTCAGGCTTAATCATGGATTTACGAAAAGCCTTTATGCTCACTCAGTAATCGAAAAGGCAATAAAACGTACCAAAGTTGTCTCACAATCTTATCCTTCAAGGCAAGTTTAAATTGTACCGTTGCTAAAAAAGAAGAAAAAAAGTGTTTAATCTAGGTAAACCTAATTGTCTGTCCTCCTATGAGATCACAGTAGGATTAGACATCTTACCACCTATTTACGACTCCAGCATAACGGGCGGCCGTTAGCGGGGAAACACTGAACTGGACAGAACGGGTCCTTTCTCGATTTGCGCCCGTCTCTCGTGGCTTCTGTAATTATACATGGTATCGGCGGCTGGCACGATGGAACGGTTGTCCCGGTGACACTGTCGTATTCAGCGTGTTGGCCAGGTGCGCTCTGAACGGAACCTATATCCGCAACCGCGTGAACTGTGCGTTTATTAGCGTTCATCAGCCTGGTAGGACAGCAGGCCTTCTTTCCATCGCGTCCACGAAGAAGGGCGAGCCTCTGGAAGCTCTCTTACTCCAACGCATCGCCGCAGGTTTGAAACGGAATCAAAATCGGTGCAAACCGTTTTGAGCTTGATGCTTGCCTGCTGAAACCAGAGCGTTGTGCGTGGAGCTGGCACATGGAACGGCACGACCTGTTTTAGACCGCCATATTTGCCCGATAGTGGCGACATCTTTGCGGAGCGAGAGTTCGTCTGCTTCTTTTGCAGGGGTTGTGGCGGTGTCAGAAAGCCGAGCTCTGATTGTAGGATAGTGGGTAGACCTCAAAGTAAGCTGCCATGAGGTCTACCCACTATCCTTCAATCGGAGCCAATCAGAGCTCGGCGTTCAGATGTAAACACAACCCCTGCAGGAGAAGCGGACGAACCTGCGCTCCACATAGGTTGCCGGAGTCGCGCGTAGTGTGCCCGACGTTTTTGGAAGAAAAACTGAAAACTTGATCATGACAAAAAAAAAAGAAGCTTCTTTTAGCAATAAAACGCCATAATATGACCACGATGATTATGATTAAGGGTTTAATGGCAGGATAAAGCTATCACCCCTCTCAGTTGATGTGCATGAATGGCATCGAACAAAATATGTTTCATTTGTAGGAATTACAAATTGAAGAAAATGATCAACAGTAACAGGTATGTATATATATACATTTTGTTTTTTTAAATTGAACCAGAAATTTTTTGCTTGGAAATATCACCAGCAAAGGAAACGTTGCACCGGGCTGCGATAAACAACACCCCGTGGGTTCTGCGGTAAAGAGCGCATTAGACACTAGCCCGACCAGACTCGGCAGAAAAACCGGGAAAAGCTGCTGAGCTTTAAACTCGCCCGGACCGGTCCCGACAGGCCCGAACAAAACGCTGGCGAGCACTCCCTGCAAAGCCGAGTTTATTTTTAACTGTCTCCAATGCCACATGCACAGCATCGCGACACGCCGTGCAATGCCGTCTCCCATTCAGGCGTCGCGTGTCTTGGCATATTCAAAGGAACTGCGAGCCGGAATATCCTTACGTGGCCCCGAGTCCGAGACTGAAGGTCACACAAGAGCATTTCACACAATTACAGGAATGAGAGCTGCCTTTTCTCTCTCAATTCTTCGAATAAGACGGACAACTCGATCCTGAGGATCTTCCTCTCAGTGCTGTTCCAAAGTAATGCACGATGGTGTTTCTAATTTGAACTCTGCATTCGTGTGTGCAAGTTTTTATTCGATATGCGAACGACAACTCTAAGTATTTTCTTAGAGTGCGCAAAATGTGTAATATTTAATCAATAAAAACAAAATTCTCCTCCTATGGGAACTAAAAAGACACGTCCGGTTAGCACGAAGTTAAACGTTGCAAGCGTACACTCGTCAATCTGCTTGCATTAGGAAGGGTGTGAGGGTAGGTTTGGGAGTTACTGGGCAAAAAACGACATATCTAGCCTCGATGTCGACAATGCAATCGTCAGCCAATTTAAGCAAAATTGGCTGATTGTTGAATAGTTCCTTCCAGTCTGTTTTTTACACGTGAAAATGGAATAATTGACCATAATTGAATACACACATCACCGATAGCCGGTATTGATAATATTCGGATTGATCAAAATGGGCATTTTTGATTTGTTTCTAAAATTTGATGCCAAGAAGTGGCCTGGCGCTGGTGGAGTCAGAAGCATTTGCTTTAAAAAAACTACGCAGAAGGTTGTTCTTTTTACTTAACCGATATATAGGAAAACTCATTATCTAATCTGGTTGCAGTCTTCCCCGTGACTGGAAGTAAGGAAAGATGGTTCCGATACCAAAGTCGGGAGAAAGAACATATTCACAAAATTATCATTCAATCTCACTGACAAGTGCCCACTGGAAAAAAATAGCACGTCATCGCCAAACAAATTAACTTTTGTTGAGGAAAATAAGCTTCTAGGAAAATATCAATATAGTTTAAGGTGATGTCGCTGACCGGTCACACAACATAGGAGAAACCCACGACCAAAGTTCAAGCGTCAACAAGGGTGGGCAAATAGATGTGGTGTTCTTGGATTTTACCGAGATATTTTCTCGTGTTTCTCATCCAAAGCTATTTCATAAACTGGAGTATATTCTTAATAATAATTAAATTCTGACCTGGCTTGAAGCTTATCTTGTTAGTAGAGAGCTGTTCGTGCAGTTGAATGGTGCTTTGTCAGAAAAGGTATTCGTTATATTAGGAGTGCCTCAGGGGTCTGTTCTTGGGCTCTTTATCTTTACATTGGTGACATGAGTTGAGGATCTCAACCGGGTATCAAAATTAAACATTTTGCCGATGATACAATTATATATTCCAAACGACAGGACCGATGATCAAAAGTTATTAAGTGAGCATATACAAAAATTAACAAGCTAATCCAAAAAATAGCAAATGCAAAAGAAAAAAAAATTTAAACATGAAAATAACGCGAGAAGAAAGTACCAGCGCAGTTTATCTATAGTATTGAGGGGACGCCTTTAAAATGGGTACAGGAGTACAAATACCTGGGCGTTCTTTTGAAATAGAATCTGAACTGGAACCTACACATTCAAAATGTTTTCAATAAAGCGCTAAACATATTTGAACACTTAGACGTAAGTTAAACTTTTCCGATTCAGAGCTCAAATTAACAGCATTTAAGTCACTGATATTATCAACGATCAAATATGCAAGCCCTGTTTAGGAACCATTCACGCCACAAAACATTTACAAAATGGAATGCATACAAAGTAAAGCTGTGCGATTTATTTGCAATCGCTACCAATCCATGGACATTATCTCCCTACTGAAGTTTGATGTAAACCTTCTGTCCATAAGTATCAGGATAATGTTATCTCGAAGGAAGTTATTATTTTTTACTTACTACATGGTGATTACTTTATTGATATTCTGAAATATGTTACATATCCAAACTTCAGTTACCAAACTAGAACGAAACATAACAAAATTACTGTACCTTATCGCTTTAATACTTTTAAAAATAATTTTTTATCCGTTTAAATGTGTCGATCAATGGAACTACTTAACCATGGAGGCTGTAAATAGTAATTGTCTATGGTATTATTGCAAACGTTTTAATACTTAAGTGTGCATGTATTTTTAAAATGTCTGCCAAGCTGCCTGGCCTCACGGCTGCAGTATGTTAAACATTGTGTTTTAGCATTATTTTAGAGTCCATAATGATTTGTGACAGCTGTAAAGAGTAAGGTCGGAGAAAATATTTATTTTGTAATTTCTGTATTTTTTAGTAAGCGTAATTTGTACAGACAAAATGTAGCCACGTGCAGAAAAACTAATGTCGGCTTAAATTAAGTCACTTCCTTTACGTTACACCAAATTACAGTTTGTACTTTTTATAGTTAACAGGAAAGTTAGCCCCAAAACAGTTCTGATCAAACCAAACAATGTCAGCCACTGCCAGTAGAGGCATTCAACACAATTCAAGGAAACAGTGGGTCAGTTGGCTCAACGGACGAAGCTATCCTGATAATAGGATATCACTTTACGACAGGTAAAGGCCATCACCTCTAATGGATGCGATCTCATTTTAGTACGCGCATCGCTGTAATAATCGACACATAAAAAAGCAGCAGGGTGAAGAAAAAAACAAAGCACGGACCTTAGTAGGATTAAACATATCACTGGCGCAATTCGGTGCAACAGCGATCGCTTGGACGTATCGATGATAATTGTACAGCGGCGCCGGTGCGCACTCATTCCTGAATAATTACATGCAGGCTGTACCAGTGAACGATCACCTGTCTTATGCGTAAGCAGGGGCCATAAGCATGCCGAGACGTGAAGGTGGAATAAATGAAGGTGAACGGGATGTAATCGCCTCTTCAACACAATTAGACATTTCAGGAACAGTATAAATGAATACGCGTAACTTGATTCCGATTGAGTAACGTGGAAGGCGCTACTCTAAGCCTATTTCGTTTCTGTCAAGGTAAAATTGTCACAAGAACGTATCATGCATTTTCTCTCTAAATACTTCCTCTTGTAGCTCCTCTCCAACTGTGCAGATTGTATTCCTTTATTGCTTTCTATTTCCGTCTCTATCAAAGATTTACATCACTTCCTTTCTGCACCGTACGACTTGGCTCAACTCTGCCCGGTGCAGGAGACAGGGCTGAACGCCCGTTCATTGAGCGTCTAGCCTCACCGCGTACACTTGACCTTCTGTACTCGATCCCATAAACTTAATGTGCTGCGCTGCCGAAACGCGCAGACGCAGAGGCGTGGCTCCGCAGCATACTGCGTTTACCTCGCGCGAAGCACAAAAGATTGCATCTCCCTGGCGCGAATCCTAAAAGACGTGTCAAACCCGTGCTCTGTACAACGCTACAAACAACTTCAAAGAAATCAAATTCTAATGTTAAGAACGTATCTACATAGTCCAGGTTGTCGCCTTGAAAGCGAGTAAAAGCGCGCGCAGTTCGCATTGAGACTAAAAATGCCAGACTCCCCCCCCCCCCCCCCCCGAGTAAACAATAAAAAGCAACATCCAGCCTACAATAAAAACGGTCCAGCGGCGCGAGGGAAGCAGGCGACAAACTCTCAAGCGTAGGAAATGACACACAGCGCCGATATGTTGCAATGGCGCCCTCTTATGGATCCCATTCATGACGTCACCACTAGGATTTGCCTCGCCATGACGTCACGAGTTGTGATCTTGATTATTTATCATCAGTTCCGAAAGAGACGTTCAGTAGTGTATGTCAAAAAGGGCGGTGGAAGCTTTTAGTCGACACAAGTAAAGACGATAGTCTGACATTACTCTTATTTCCGTCGATGAAAGCAAAATTCATCCAACGGAAGACGCCATGCTAGCGCTTGTTTAATCGTGAATACCGACCACAGTGACACTTCTGATCGAGCACGTCAAACATCGCGCTCCCTGATGTCAGACCCGTTTTAGCGTCCCTGCCAAGCACGCACGCTCGTGCAATGCAAGCATGGTCGAGGGCAACATGTTCGGGCTTGTAGCTTCGCTCGCACATATAATAGAGTGGAACAAGCTATAAGAACGAGGTTCTGGCAGTTGCCATTTTCATCGTTCGTGCTATTCGCTCACCAAAGCGACAAACATGTTGGGACGACGCACGCTGGGCCGTTGATTTGCCAACATTGGAATGGTACTAAAGCCCCTTGATAAAATTCACGCATGGCGCTACTTATAATGCACTGTACTTATATACCGCCAAACCTTCTTGTGAGAAAGCTTCAGACCCGAGCGAGTGCTCTGTCGCCATTAGCTTCCAAGAGACGCACGGGCTTCGCACATTAATAATTATGTTGTGTGTATTGTGAGAAATTTAGCCAGTGCAGTGCAAACGCTAGCCTGGGATCCTCAACGTGCACCACACTGTAGTGATACACGACCGCACGCCGGTATACGACGCTCATCCAGATCGAAGCGGGGAGGGGGGGGGGGGGATTCAATTCAGGATCCCTAGGTTCTTCCGCGCGAGCTTTCGCTCCACGTGCTCCGGACTGGTGTGCGCTAGCCCACTCGGCCATCGATCCCCCCGAGCGAAATGTCAAATTAGCCTGTCGATACGTAAACACCGAAACAACGCATAAAGTATCCGACGTTTTATGCCCGAAGCGAAGTAGTTAAGACGCCCGACGACGTTTGACGCTCACCAAAACCAGCTCAGCCGTCCCGTATCCAGCAGATAAGAGGGAAAGTGTTTACGTACTCAGTTTCGAACTCCGGTCTGGAACTACACGAGGACTCCGGGGACGAGCATGACCGCAGCGCGCGAAGCTGAGCCGAGCCAACTCAGGTTGACGGAGCGAGCAAGTCACTGCGTGCAGCGTGTCCCTTGCGAAGCGCGGCACCGAAACGCACTGTCCAGTCTTGCCCCCGATTTTCTCCAGACGCCTGACCACTCTCCCAGTGTCCTCTCCCTCCCTCCTCCTCCTCCTCCTCTCGCCATTTTTCCTCCTCTTCTTCCGCGCTCGTTACGTTCGGCATTGTTGGGAAGCAGCCGCCCTTGCTGCCAGATAGCTTTTCTTCCCCATCAAAGGCACTCCGGAGCTCGGCGCTTCTGTTCGTGAAAGTCGTTCCGTTTGCTCTTGTTGTCCGCTATGTAGACCAAGCGTTGTTTACAAACATGCTTAGCCGCAGCAGTTGTGGCCACTGCGCAAGAAGAGCGATGCTTCCGCGCATGCGCCGTATTTTTGGCGTGACGTCCGAAACCTGCTCTTATGGCGTCTGATGCTTTTACGAACGAGTTTAGCACGAAGCATCCTCGCCGGTGTTGTAATGAGCCGTTGGTCAAGTCCAGCTGGTATGCGGGTTTCGGAAAAAGGAAAGGTCAGTTCCTCGACTGTTTCGTGGAATTAGCACCGGATCACTAAAAATTTCTTTAAAAGATACGACAAAACTAATTTGCGCTCACTTGGTTGATCCAACGTAGACTGCTGCGTCATTAAAACTGAGGAACGCTGCGCCCGATGCCCAATGACATGAGGCGCATTGGACACTGGGCGTAGAAACGAGTACTGACGTTTGCTCATCCCTTTCTGTGATGTCATCAAAAAAGGCTACACGCGGTTACCAACGTTGCTGGATTAGCTCAGTTACGAAACTGCCCACAGAGCGTGCTTGCACGAGCCCCCTCTCCCCCCACAGCTCGCCTCCCGTTGTTCGACGCGTTACCGTTTTAGGCAAGAGCGAGCTGTTATAACTACAGTGTATGCTGTGGAATACGTTTCTATCAAAGCATATGGTCTAGGTGGCGTTTCACCGTATTCTATGCAACACAAAAGTTTTGGGACGAAACTTTAGATGGCGCTTCAAACGACGGGACTAAGGGGCGCGCACTCTAGGAATTCGGGAGCGGAGTTTCAACTGCAGTTTCCACGTTGTGCAACAGACTATTGGGTAGGAGATCCAAATGCCGCGTCCCTATCAGTTAAGTTTACAACTGCACTCATGGGGACAACGACATTATTTGTTGGTGCTTCTGACGCGGCGTTCCGGTGACGTATACCGAAACGTAGCGTTTGTCTGGGGTTCCTGTTCGATGAATCAAGTACAAGCCGAACGCGGGTCGCAGCATTCGTGTCCCGTTAGGGCTCCGCGATGGATCGACGTCAAGAATTCAAAAGTCATTGTGTTGGGTCGAGCTCAGTGGAAAACAAGTTGAACGCCCTTTGTAGTTCAAACTTCTGGCCGATAGTGCACACAATAAACTCTTTCATTTAACAAAGCGTAAACACTTTTGTTTATACAACGTGAGTTTTGCGGAACAAAGTACCAATGAAACGTGGATTACTCTATCTCTATTTCTATTGACTGTTATTTATCGACTTATCCCTATCGACTATCAGGTGCGCGGGACACGTCCAGTACCGTTATAGAGCTAGATCGTTTTCACACACCGATAATGATACCGGATATCGATATTGTTAAGCGTGTAAAGTAAGGGAAACGCGCGTTCAGTATTTACGTTGCACTTCTAACAGATAGTAGACATTGATGCGCGTGCAAGCGCTTCTTATACTCTGTTCACCCTTAACAGGACCATGAAATAAATTTTCGGCTGGGATAGATTGGGATCTCACTAATCGCATACCGTTTAGTGCGCCAAAATACAACTATAGTACACGAGCGTAGAAATAAAACCTAAAGCCCGCAAACAAATTCGGTGGCGTCAAGTGTACGCTGCAGAAGGTACGCGGTCATCAGCAACGCCCCTGCGATGGCCGCTCATGTGACTTGAATCGCCTAGATGACGAGGCCCCCAAACGTCGTGGATTGCCGCCTAGCTGGTGCCAGCAGCATCGCGTCTTGCGGCACCTCCCAATGAACGCGGCGCTAGCACGCGGCGATCTCAAGACGGACGCGTCTGACGTCCACTCTTTTTGAAGCTTCAGCGTGCTCGGGGATCTACTAACGATGACGTCATGAGCAGGCCTTGGCTTCTAGCTGGTATTGCCCCATTGCGAGCCATGCACTGAAAATGACTTCTTCAGAAACAAGTAAGGCGATGTTTCGGTGTCATTGCAATCAGGCTCGCTCGAACCGAGCCAAGGGACGCGCCGTAAAGAGGTCGCAGCGCTTCATCGGAAACAAAATAAGAAAGGGGAAATCCTCAACAGCCGATTATTACTTCCGGCAGTGAATGCGTCACAGAACGTCCCTTCGAAGGCTACTAGATTAGCTCAGTCGTGGAACAACTCCGGAGAGGAGGTACCCCCTCACCCCCTTCAGCCGCTCTTCCGTGAAGTCCCTCGAGAAAATTCACGCTTGCAAGTACCGCCAACAATAGACCTGATCTGCATGCTCTTACGCCAAGCATCCAAGGAGAAATGCAGGGATATGGTGTTCCACGCGCCGCACGTGCTGGCCGGCTGGCCTCAGCAGTAGTAACTTTTCCAAAGCAAAAACCTAAAACAAATGGCATCTTGCACGCGCGTTCGTCAATGCTTTCTTTTGGTTATTTACTTCGAATCTTTTATACAGGAAAGGCATGCGCGTGTGGCGCGTGGAACACCAATCCCTGCATTCTCCTTGATGCTTGGGTAAGACAGCAAATGGTCTATTGTCGAAACGCGCCAGACACGTGCCACGAGCGGGTGCTTTGCCGCCATTCGCTTCCAAAAAGAAATTGGGTAGTATGTATGTTTATATACAGCCTAGAACTTAGTCTGCCTCAACGGGCGACTTGTCTTCCAGCTGTAGATGAGAAATTTAGCCAGTGCAGTACAGCCACTAGCCTGGGGTCTTTAACGTGCACCACGCAGTAGTAATACACGACCGCACGCCGGTACGATGCTCATCCAGATCGAAACGGGCAGGGTTGGAAATTGAACCCAGGATCCCTGGGCCCTGCAGAGGACCCCATGGTGCTCCGAGCTGGTGTGCGCCAGCCAACTCAGTCACCAATCCCCTCTCGTTCGCTTCCAAGGCCGCTCATTTCAGTGCTGCGCCGCTATTTGCTTCCAACGGCCGCTCGAAGCACTTTAGCCCGGACCTCGTGCACTGGCGCATTTGACTCTACTTGCAAGACAAACGCAAACGCATCAAGGGGTTTTGCCTTCCGTCGTTTGAAGCGCCACCTAGCTTTTCGTTTCAAAACTGTGTGTTCCATAGAGTATATGGTGAAACGCCATCAAGACGCTGTGCTTCGAAACGTATGTATTCGATCAAATACCCTGCAGTTACAAAATCACTGAATTAGGGTTGTGATGTGGGGCAGTTGGTTCAGACTGACAAAGGGACCAACCCTACATTTCGGGAGCATGACTTGTTATGGCGAATTCGGGTGGTCAGTCGTCGGCAACTTATTTTGCCGGAAAGCCGGCAATAGTGTTCGCGTGGTCAGTTACCGGCCGGCGCGCACCGTTCGGGTGGTGGTTCTCCGGCAAGCACCGGCAACTTTCCGGCGCTTTTTCCGCCCGAGCTCCAAACGGCCGGGCGAGTGGGCGCCAGACTGTATCCGGTGTCGTCACTTCCGAAATGGGAAAGAAGGTTAGTGAGAAAAAATGAACGAAAGAGCGAAACTGATCTGAAGTCGCTTCAGCAGCCACTACTCGAGTCGATCCAAGGGGTTGACTCGCCGCCGTCACATGGATGACGGCGGCGACAGCCTCTCGCTAGCGGTGTCGAGCGGGCAAGAGGCGAAGTAAACTGCCACCGTCTGGCGTTTCGTGTTCGGGTGGCGAGGGTCACGTGGTGTGCCGCCGGCGCGTTTCTGGTTGCCGGTTCCGCCGGCTCGGTTTCGCCGGCGATTGACCACCCGAATTCGCCATTACAGTGAGAAGTGGGAGCGGTGAGGGGGGGGGGTTGTTGAGGGGGCACTTGACCCTTCTTTGTGCTAGCTGTGGGTGCCGACCCATCTTCAAAAAGGTGGAGATTATCGGCAACGGCAGAGACCGAATGACCAGAGAAATTTCACTAAAGTTCAGTTGAGAATCAGCGCTTGTCCTGTGTTCACTTCAAATTTGTCCCTGTTGTTTGCATGCTGTTTTTCCTTTTGTTACCATAGCAGCCGTCCCCAAAACGGTGGCGCGTCGAAAGACGTTAGGCTAACGTTAGGCGGGCCGTAAGCAGAGAGCGTGTGGTGAAAGCAGCATCTATATAGACCCCTTTCTAAAGTTTGCCCTTTGTTTGAAGCTGTAGAATCCCTGCACAATGGCGGACACAAAAGACACCGCCAATGTTGAAACTTTAGAAACTCTACTAATTACATTTCATTTCTAGCTTATGTAGTTTTAGAATCTCACATTCCGTGGTGTCGCTTGTTTTGCCATTCTGCAGTCTTTCACGCCTCTTAACAGTGAGCACGTGACTTCGAAAGCGATCGAAAGCGTCGCTGTGGTCGGCCCACCACAATTGGCGGAATGCTGACTATGACGTCAGCAAAGGATTTCTCAGCGACGCAAATAAGAGGGATGTAAGAACTTTAATTTTGACGGTGTTGGCAGTGTTGCTTTGAGAGCGCTATGATTTCAGGCTTTTGCCATGCTCATTACAAACACCATCGAACTTGTGGTTCACAAGGTAATGACGTCACGAAAGGTAACCAAACGAGGGCGCCACCGAAACATCTCGCCGCTAATAGGCAGTTTTGGAATTGAGCTGAGCTAATCTAGTAACGTTGGTCACTTTCCAAAAACTGCTCTTGGCCGGTTCCATTTTCAGTGTTTGTGCGTATTGCGCGTGATTTGCTCGCTTTCCGAAGCGAATAACACGCGCGTGCTGGGCTGAGGAAGTCGCAAGCTGGGCTGAGGACTCGTAAATATTGGAATGGTGTATACTCCGTTCACCGTTAAAGGGGCACTGCAAAGCGTTTCTGGCCATTTTGTTTAGTTTGCATCGTGTTCGTACGAACTAGTGTGTTCTAGCAACACATTGAAAATAAAATAAAGTAGAAATGTGATGTATTTTTAACTTAAGAGGCGAAAAAATTTGAGAATTTTTAGCACATTTTATACTGTTGATGACGTCATTGGTCACAACAAATAGAGAACCAAAACGACAAGAGCGTGCAACAACCACGCGCGTTCTTCCAGTTGTGAAGGTGTGAACGCTCCACCAATTTACGGGTGTTCCAAGCAAAAGTTTGATTGAGAATAACGCGCTTGAAAGGATCAGAAGGGGTCACGTGCACGTATTCAGCCAGTCCTACCTCTAGACTTTATGTCGTCATTATCCGATGCTGAAGACCAATGTTGTCATTGAACGCTTGTTTTGACACTGATAGGCACGCCGTACGAAGCAACGTTTGGTTTTCTTCGTCCCTTTGCAGTGCCGTGCCGCTTTAAGTTGAGACTGCAACCAAAGCTATAAGCGCGAGCTAATCCACACTCCTGGCTTTCAGACGTGTGTTTCAAGCGCGAGCGCTCGTTCTGCGGAAAAATGTTTCAAAGCCGCATGCTCTCGTGTTTATTGCATTTCTTGTAGTCTCAGCTTAAAGGGAAACTGAAAAGATTCAGCATTTAAGTAAAAACACTTAGATCTTGATTTGGCCTCCAGGATCACGTATATCGAGATTACTTTCAGTTTGGTGCACGGAGGCTGCAGAAAATCATGTTTGAAGTACCGCTGAAGCTCCTCCTCCCCAGACAGTTACGTCATAAAAGGAGTTTTCGGAATCTACGCTCTCGCGCATTTTGAGCGCCTATCAAAGCTATGCACGCGCACTCTTGCTATTTTCAAGAAGGTCAGAAAAGACGTCACGGCTGGTGTCAGTGCGGGCCAATAGACACCTTTCCATACGAGCGTATGAGGGCGGGTTCATTGCTGTTATGTGTTATGCATGCGAGCGAGAGCTGGCTATTGTGATTTTTGTAAAGAGTGGAAATGTGCATACCTGGCAAGCTTGCAATTGCACTCGCTAGCCAGGCACACGAGCCACACGCGCTGGGCGGCCGAAATATCCTTCTATGACGTAACGACTGGTCGCAGGTTTTACGTAGTCTAATTACATTTTCGGGCAAAAGGAACGTGATATTCAGATTTCACTGGATGCATTTTTCGAGGGCGCTGCTCAGCGCGCATGTTCAGAACGAGCTCATATGAATATGCTGCTAAGACCGGCGGTTTTGATGGTGTGGAATGCACGTTGCAAAAGAACTGTGGAAGCTGGCCATCAGCACGCGCTCAGCACCCGCGCACACAGCTACGGCAGCCCGTGAATGCTCCCTATTGGGTTGGCCGTGTCTGCTCGAGGACTCATTAATACCATTTAATTGCTTACACATACCAAGATTTGAAACCACTTCTGAGGAAATCTATTTTTCTCAAATGGCAGCAGGAATGGGATACAGAGAGCAACAACAAACTCCACATTATCAAGCCCGTTCTGAGCGTTTGAGAAGCTCTATAATAGGGAACGTCGTGAGATGTTCTTCTGTGCCGTCTAAGAATAGGTCACTCCCAAGTGACACACCAGCATCTGCTTCGTGGTGAAGATTTTGCACTATGCGAACATTGTGGAGAGCTTAGACCGTGTTGCACATTTTGTGGCATTGTTTGTCCCACCAACCACTCCGTCAATCATCTTTTCCCGAACTTTTTAGGGATCACCTCCCATTTCATCCCTCGTTTTTGCTTGGTGATAAACCTTTAGTTCCATTCAGCCGTGTTTTAGACTTTTAAAACAAACTGGATATCTTTACCATTTGTAAACAGTGTGAGCCTCGGAGTAAACTTTTGTTATAGTACGCTCTAAATGTGTTAAGTTTGGCGCATTATGGCCCTCGTTGCTGCTGCGCCAATAAACTCCTCAATCATCATCAGCTCCCTATTGGGGAGGAGATCGAACAGTTACACCTCTAGCGGTACGCTTCGGCTGTGGGGACAACAAACACATTTTTATTGTTTGTTTTTGATCCCAGAAATCAAAGATGACGGTTCGAAGGCCCCTCCTCGAGCGACCAACCACTGGTCAGAGCGAAGCGCTCGTACCCAGACCATGCTAGGCAAACTTTAGTTTCATTGTTTTGCTGTGTTAGTAAACACCGGGCTGTGGGGACAACAAGCAAAGCCCCGTCATGTTGCAGAAGTAGCGCAAGGTGCGTCGATGCACGAGGCACGTGCAACGTGGTGCCCTTGGAAAGGTCATGGCAGCACAGCGCAGCTTTGAGCTAGATTTTAGACGCCATGTTCTTCCCAGACGTGGCGCGCGACACGTGTCTCAAGCATTTCCACAACAATGAATAGCGCCACTTTTCCCAGGTCAGCAAGGCTTTAACAACAAGCTCGATAAAGCGCCCCTATAGTTCCATCTCCTGCCCAGTAGCTCATCACACTTCTGGCACGAAAACCAGAATTCGCGCTAATCCAGCTTTTGAGGGAATTGCCGGTTCGAGCTGCTTTGCAGAGAAGGCGCGTGCACAGCACGAACGCTGGCACGAGACTCTCGCTCGAAAATATCCCGTCGCTCTAGCCGTCGCCGCTCGTGAATGCATGAAACGCGGACGTGCGTTTTCATATCAGAATCTCTGAAACCATTATTGCAAAAGGTAGATAGTGCCACTAAATAAGCACGCTGGTACGACACTTGGCTATGTGGCTAAATCATGGTTGCCAGTTATCGAGTACTGAAAACCAGAAAGCTTTCCGTCCTACAAATGTTTAAACAGTCCTCGACAAGTAAGCAATATATGAGCTTCTGGCACCGAATCGAATGCTGGACGCTTTGATCATGACGATCGGCAGTTGCGTCTGCTCTGCCAGCCAATATGGTAGCGCCCGACAATGTCGGGCGGGTGCCATACCTAGCACAGCTCAATTAGTGGCTCAGGGTAGATGGTTACGAGGAATACGAGGTATTCTTTGGGACGCATGCTTTGATTATGGCTGCTATGCACCGGAACCTTTTTGCTGACATCAATATCCGTGTAATTCGTGAACTCCAGTCTGAGCTCCCGAGCTTCATCGACTTTCTTGGAAGCTTAATTGCCAGCGATTTGTAATCGCTGGCAATAGGCGCTTTGCACACGAGCCAGGTCACAGCCGCCATTGCTTACCTTCCCTTGTCTTATCCAGATGCCGAGACAGTGAAGCGGGCGTTGACCAGTTTCCAGAAAGGCCAATGCTGGTGAGAAAACAAAGAAATACGGTTACTGGTGCTTTAAGCCAATTTAAGCAAAGCGAAATGAAAAGCCAAGAAGAGAACCGATGTATGGAAAAACCTCAACTTGTTGCTGAATCGTGGACCGCGCGCGGACCTAAACCAACCGAACTTTCTCTTGGAGGTAAGACGAGAAGTGGTTTCTCATTGGCAGAGGCGCTTAAAAATATTTTGTAAACATTCTTGATGATGCTATTGTCACCGATGCAATTACTTTTGTAAAAGGTGTTCCTGATAGTCTTTTTTGGCTCCTGGTGCGGTAAAGTGGCAGGGTTCGGAGCCTGAAGCAGAACATGGTCATCACATGGTTTCAGATTAAACCAATCAAACACGAAATTCTATTTATCACCCGTATCGATTTTTTTCTTTTGATTTAGCACTTCAGAGTAGTGAATTTCCCCCAAAAATGCAAATGGCTTAGGTTTCAGCAATTCTCAAGCCCGGAGATCGAAACATCCTGGGTATCTATCGGCCCGTTTTGTGTTGCAGAGAGTTTTCAGAAGAGCTGGAAGAAATAATACATGCGAGGTTGTACGGATTTTGTGAGAAACATTCCATCTTATCACTTTGTCAGTTTGGTTTTAGGAACTCGCACGATTGAAATAAACTCGTGCTATTAAAACAAAAAATAACTAATCTTAAGCAACATCGAACAAAAGTTAATTACATTGAGCGTTTTTATTGACTTCTCAAAGGCCTTCAACCGTCTAAACCAGAAATGTTAGAGCTAAATGCGTACGGTGTCCGCGGTGTCACTTCAAATATAATCGAGTATTTTCTAAAATTCCGGCACCAATGCGTCGAAGTAGCCCTGGCAGCGCTCTGGCCTGAGAAAGATAACCTCAAGGCATGCCACAGGAAAGCATCCTTGAACCCTCCTTTTTAACTTGTTCATGACTTCATAAGTGATATAGTGAATGTAGACGACTATGCAAAGTTTATAATATACGCCGATGACACCAGTTTGTTCCTTGCAGGCATAGGTTGTGGTACCAAGGGCCTAGTCAGGCGACTTTAGTATCGCCTTTTTGCCCCAGCTCCATGGCAATCTCCTGTATTGTCAAAACGTTCCAAATAAACAAACAGATAAACAAACTTGGTTCTCGAGGGCGAACCGCATGCAGCTTGGAGCAAATAAATGTCTGGACGCTTTCAACTCTCTTACAAGTTATTAAGGATAAATATGTGTGTGTAAAACAATTTGTTCGAGCATTTCTGTTCTCTTCATCGGAGGATGCATAATTGATATAGGTATAGAGTCCCGCAAGGGGCCGTCCTATCGCCGATGCTTTCAACCTCGCGATGGCAGGCCTTCCAACGAGGTTGGCCGAAATTGAGGTATCGGCTTCTACCATATACGCCGATGATATTACGCTCTGGACTTCAGGCGGCCCACCAGGCGCCCAGGAACAAGCCCTACAGGATGGCTTGAAACACCGTGTCGGATTATCTGCGAGAAGTCGGGATGGCTCCTCTCCCGAAAAGACGACCTACGTTGTGGTGGCGGACGCAAGAAACAGGAAACAGGGCGTGAAGAGATCTCTTCAACTTATGCCCTCGACGGCCGTCCCATTCAATGTCAACGCAGCATTCTGTGTTTTAGACTCCCATCGACGAGGACGGCGGAGCGAGCACCTGGCTTACACAAGATCGCCAAAACGTGGAGGAGGACCCTGGGACTCATCAGAAGGGCCACCTCCAAATCGGGGCAAAACGAAAGTACCCTCCGCATGTTAGTACACCCACGTCCAAGGCAATGTACGGTATAAACTACCTACGTGTCACAGGAGCACAAAGCGCAAACTGGAGGTGCTCCAACAGAGAGGCAATGAGGTTGGTCGCCGGCCTCCCAAATTTGCCCCAATAGAGGAGCTCCACAAACACTCCAGGATCAATACTCTGGAAGATAGGGCCGAAACCCATCGTACCGCCCAAGTCCAGAGACTCGAGCGAACCAGACCCGGAAGGGCCATCCTTCAGCTGGGCATCCAGCTAATGGGCCGCCCCACATCTCTCCTCCTCCACCGCCCGGGCGAGGACGGCAGTGGTGACCATCGCCCCATGAAGCAGACGCAGACAAAGACCAGAAGAGGCAGAAGGACACAACGCAGCCAAAAAAAGCACGCGGAATCCGTACAGGACGGCCCGTGCCGGCTCCGAAAACAGTACACGTCTACACTGACGCAGCTGTCAGAGAAGACGGAGGAGAGCACAGCCATTGCATGGTTTTGTCTTAATACAGAATCTAAGGCAAACTTTGCGTTTCACAAGAAACACTCAACCAAAGAAGCAGAGCTAAGAGTCATTTTATTCGCCGTGAAGACGAGTCCCTACTCCAGAGGGGTCCAAGCACTTACGCGTGCACAGACTCGAAAGAGGCGCCACTTGCCGGAAGCGAGACTCCCCCAGCAAAACGGTAAAAAAAATAAAAGCTAGAGCAAAGACCCTCAAATGCAGAGGAGCTAAGTCACCATCTCCTGGGTCCCAGGCCACGCCGGGATCGAGGGGAACGGAGAGCACACGAAGCCACGCGGGAGCTCACTCCTTCTCCCTACCCCCCGCAACAGGCCAAAAGTGCGATTCTCGACAACCTTCCGCCCGTACCTATTCAAGAGGACTCTGATGACGAAGATTGACTGGGACGAGGAGGCTCGCTGACAGGTGCAATCCTGCCGCCCGAGCGACGAAGGGTCCTGCTCAATAAGCTACCCGAAGACGATGACCCACTGCCAAACGGGTAGTCGGTGGGCTACAGTGCGTCTTCGAGACTCCGAACCGGAACGGCCGTCTCCCCAGCAGTCCGGCGCTAAGCTCGAGAGATGTGGTCTAAGACAGATGCAGAAAGAGAACACGCCGACGACGGATCTTGCAGACGATGCTAACTGGACAGGCTTGCCGCTAGTGCCCATCTCTTATGGGACTGTGTAGGCTCCAGCCGGACGCGAGAAGAAGCAACTGAAAACTGCAACTCTGCTGCGCCCGGGATGCCTTCGACTGGATACACCCGAGGGGCGCACCGCAGCACCGCAAAGCCATATTAGATTCACTTCTTGACTTTGTCGAGAAAGCAAACATCCAGGACTCCGTCTGATTAGGGACATTCCTGGTACCCCTACCTATCCACACCCATCCCCCACCCCTTCTCTCTCCGATGTCAGTGGACAATGATTAGAGAGAGTCGTAGGCGCTTTGCCTGTTTTTTATTAATAAAACATGTTCAATCAATCAATCAACCAAAGTGTCAAGGTACTTGCGTTTTATTCAATGAATATAATATGCGCTGGGTTGCGACAGTGCGTTGTATAGCTAGAAACCTTTCGCAGATAGTTGGAATCATTAATAAATGTCGTATATTAGCCCGTTTAGTGATAACCCTTGTATGCTACTCTCTATTTTACTCATGCTACAATTACTGCTTTATTGAAAGTTGAAGAACAACAACAAATATACGCTTCCTACATACTCTTCAGAAGCGGGTTATTCGTATTACGTTTTGTGTTGAAAGTTATGCTCTCACGCAACCATCATTCAAAACGCTTAGAATAGCACCAATTACAAAACACCACACTTATAAACTTCTTCTTACATACCAAATGTCTGTCAAAATAAATCAACTTTCTTTTTTTTTCAGAACGCAGCTTTTAGTTGCTTGTTTCCGGCTTGAGCGGCGTCAGCGTCGGCGTCGCCGTCGACGTAACCGCGCGGTGCATTATGGGTAAATTTCCCCGCTAAATTTAGCGGAAAATTTTCCCGCTAAAATTAGCAGAAAAATTTCCCCGCTAAATTTAGCGGAAAAATTGACCCGCTAAATTTAGCGGAAAAATTTCCCTGCTAAATCTATCGGAAAAATTTCCCCGCTAAATTTGGCGGAAAAATATCCCAGCTAAATCTAGCGTAAAAATATTTTCCGCAAGATTTAGCGAAAGAATTTCCGGGCTAAATTTAGCAGGAAGATTTCCCCTTTAAATTTAGCGGAAATATTTCCCCGCTAAATTTAAATTTCCCCGCTAAATATAGCGGGAAAAAAATTTAGCGGAAAAATTTCTTCGCTAACTTTAGTGGAAAATTTTACTCTACAAGGGAGGCGAGCAGGAAAGGAGGGGCATAGCCTCCTCTCCGTACCTTCCTCTACTCCTCGTCAAGAGCTTCGCTCTAATTCGGCGATACATAAAATTGTAAACGGCTTTTTTTTTTTCATTGCTGATATGAAATTGAAATGTGTCTACCTACCCAAGCCGTTGTGTTGACACTTGGTCAACGCCACGCTCAAGGTCATATTATGGCCTCCAAATTATGAGTTTTCCTCTTCCAAATGTTTTGAACAGTATGAAAAGATCTTAAGTAAATGTTATGAGTACGTCCAGAAAAAAATATTCGGCTTCTGCTTCTCTGGTTCTTGTTTAGGTTAATTTTGCTTCAGATGGTCCTTGGTGCATGTAATATTTTGTGTGCCCGGCCTGTGTCTTTTCTTTTTTTAGGTTAAGTTCACCAGTCTGCTACCGCGGCGAGTGCTATGGGTCTGGGTTTTCTTGTCACGTTAGCCAGTGCGCTTCCAATTCCTCTGTGAGCGCTCTTTCAAAATTCAGTATTCTGTATACTATTTTTTTTTTCTCTGTTGCGGGTGGGGAGGAGAAACGTAATCACACAACAGCAATCTTTTTTTTTTCTACCTCTTCATTGGAGGAACACTTAAAGTTGAAACTTGAAAGCAGAATTCAAATTGACAATAACCAGCCCTGCTGTGGTCAGGATGAAGTGAAGTAAACGTAATAAGTGGAAGCAAAAATCGAAAGTCGGTTATAGCGTCGCCCATGCACAGCTACTGCAAAGCGTCTATAGGCCCGTAGCTCTCAAGCTGTACCCTCAAGCTTTGAGCACGCTTCACCACTCCAATTTTTTATACTTCGTTCTATGTTGAGTGCCAGCATAGCAGAGGCTACAAGAGCGAGCTCCGAGCTTTCAGTAACCTTGCCCCGCACGCGCGCTCGTGCAGCGCGAGCATCGTTTAGGGGAACAATGCTTTTGCTTGTAGCTGCGACTTCACTATCACGTAATGTGAAACATACATGTTCATTGAAGCTATGAAAGAAAACAATGCAGACATCATAAAATATGATACCCATTTTTCGGGGTTTCCAAAACTCTGCAAATTTCTTCATTTAAAAAAACAAAGTTGCACAGCCACCCGACTTTCGGTGACTTTCGCTTCCTGTATATTTAAGGAATGCTTGATGGGACTACTGATTTCCATTGTAATAGGCTGAATCGAGGACTGCGGCCTCGGTAGCTGGGGCCGAGTGTCGCCACCGGCGGCCATTGATTGACACCACCAAATGCATGGGACTTTATGGGGAAAACGATAAAAAGTGCTGTTTCCCCCGCTTCTAAGCTGTTGTCGGCACTGAAACTTTTTGGCTGCTTTTCGGGAAGCCTGTAGCATGTGTACAGACATTAAAACTGACAGCCCTCGCAGTACTTATAAATAAATGTTTTGTGATCGAGAGTGACTTTGCTGGCCGAGAAATGTAGTGCAGCTCAATGAGACAAGAGTTGCCTGGAGTATACCGCGGAGTCGGTGGCGGTTTCGGCAAGTCGGGTTTAGCAGACGACAAGCTTGAGGCCTTTGCTACGCGGTATTCGCTCACTCCCGGAAAGCCGCTGTCAACATGGAACTTTTTCGACATTCATCAACTCCTGGCCTTCCCCGAGGACGGTCCTGTTGACGGCAAGTTCCTTTGTGTACTTCACTACGAAAGCAAGCTTGCCAGCTCAGCCGAAGGTGCTCCGGCACGTTTGATTTTTTAAGAGGCATTCGAAAGCTTGACAAATGCCGATTCGACCACCAAACACCAGATATGATGATCGCATCACATTATAATATACTCGCCTTCAAGCACAGCATACAAGCTTCAATATTCCCATGTTTGTGTGTTTCTCCCATAGACTTGCATGTATTGCCTGGTTGCAAGTAATGACCGCCGGTGGTGTCACCGGCGGGCTCGCGATCCGCGATCCAGCCAACTACAATAGAGATCAGTGGATGGAGGGGCTAAGCCATGTCCGTATGTCCGTCCAGTGTCTGAGCGTCCGGCGTCCGGTGCTCGTGCTCCTGCTCGTGAGCTCACATGCTCACGAGCACGTGAGCACGTGCTCACGTGCTCGTGTAGGGCAAAAAAAAATCTATCGCCTTTAACACTCGGCCTCGACTGCGGGACGAGTAGGGGACTTTGAGATGTGGTAGTAACTCAAGAGCTGGGGATGTCATGGATGAAACGTTGCATGTAGCCGCTCATCGTCTATACAGGAGAGGGCGCTGCGGTCAAATGCGTATATAATCGCGTTAAACTTTGCGTTTATAGACGAGAGGGCGCTGCGGTCAAATGCTCAAATGTGTATATAACCACGTTCCATACCACACATTCTCTTTCTGACATGGATGAAAACGAACGAAAGGCTCGGCATGCTGCGGCTCAGCGTCTACGCAGACAAGTATCACCAGAGCTTCGCCCCAATCAACATCATTCACCACGTGGAGATGCGGTCAATTTTTTTTCTCCGTTTCGTTAGCGCAGCATTGACGTTACTAGAACGTCTCAGTTGGGAAACTGCCATAAAGCCTGCTTTGAGAAAGTGACTCCGATCCGTACTCGAGAACCGGACTAGAGGCGATTGCAACGCCGCGATTTTCCCCGTAGCGGCCACTCCGGGAACTGCACGGCTGCACGTATCGGATTCCGGTCAACACCACCTAGACAGAAGACCTCCGCACGCGTCTTCACAGTCAGATCGATCGACGCTGTGTCAGTACTCGGCTGGCGCACGTGACCAATCAGCGCGTCAAAGGTCGGGCTCTGGACCCAATAGCCGAGTTAGCGCTATCCGACCCTTATGACGTTTCATAGAAGGAGAGGAGAGCATCCGGAGGTTTTTTGTCTAGGTAGTGTTGTCCAGGTCGAGTAGCGCTAAGTCGCGCAAGGGCCAGTGGCGCCATCTCGCAGTGTCATTTGGCGGTAGATATATAAATAAAGCTTAATAAAGTGGACATTTGGCTAGTTAATAGTCTAGCATATTCTGGTATTTAACGCACAAAGTAGAGAGAACAGGACAGAAAAGAGCGTTACTCACAACTATAGGTTTACAGGTGAAAAAAAGAAAAAAGAAGACAGAACGATCCAACTGCTATTGGCGACATGCGCGACCGAAAGCGTCGCTGTGATCGGCCTTCCACGATTGGCCGAACGCTGACTATGACGTCAGAGAAAGGATTGAACATCGACGGAAATAAGAGGAATGAAAGAACTTTAACTTTGACGGTGTTGGCATGTGTTGGTTTCAGAGCGCAATGATTTCAAGCTTCCTACCATGCTATTTACAAATACCATCGAACTTGTTGTTCGCAAGGTAATGACGTCACAAGGGGGAACCATAGGAAGGCGCCACCAAAGCATCTCGGAACAGCGACAAATTGACCCGCAATGTGCTGAAGGCCTTCCACATCCTCTGTGAAGACAGGAAGTGTATTAGTGCAGAATCCGCGACGCTGTCAAACAAGGAAAGATCATTCTTTCAACAGACAATGAAGGCCCCACACGAGCCTGGATGAACGAGCCACTATCATTCACGGGGCTGGTTGTAGATGCACGTGTCCGGGGTGGATCATTCTGTCTTTTTCTTTCTCTTCCTTTCCTGTAACTAAACGTGTAGTTGTAAGTGGCGCCTCTTTTCTGCCCTGTTCTTCTTCTCTCTACTTTGTGCGCTAAATACCTCCATAAATCAACTTTCATGTTTTGACTCGTAGCCAAAGGGCGGCTCTGCCTGGATCTATTGCTGATGACGTTTGGGGGCCTTGTCTTCTATCTCCTTGCTACAGTGTTCTCTACTCCTTGCCCTTTGCCGTGCTCTCGCGTCGTGTGCACGCTCCAAGCTCGCCATTAAAGAGAGGAACAAAATGTATATCGCGTTTCTGAAATATGTCTCGTCGATAGGTCACTCGGTAGAGTGGTTATCTTTGGAGCAAACAATAGACATATTGCTATATTACCGAAGCAACTTTGATTCATGGGTAATTTAGCAATAGGTCTATTGCTGTCTTTCGTAGGTAGCTGGATCGAATCCGGCTCGACGGAGCGAAAATTTTGTTTTCTTATAAACCGATCAGTGGCGGCTTCTGGAAGCGATCATGCGATTTATGATGTCACAGGTAGTTTTTGGGAAGGACAACCGTGCAACCTTTCGAAAGTCACGTGCCGATGAGTAGAAGGTCGGAACTGCTGCACAATGGCGGATAAACTGCATCGAGAAACGTGCAAGTCATTTTATAAGATAGCGAACGTCGGATGGGGGCCAACACAACGAGCCGACGAGCCAATCAAAAAGTGTGCAAAGTGAAACGTCACCGCGTTCATCACCTTTTCTGTGGGAGCTTCTTTTCTCAGTGTGCCGTGACGTTGAGGTTCTAGTCCGCCATCGTGCTAGGGACTCCGCAGCTGCCAACAGAGGGCAGTATTTCGAAAGGAGTCTATTTCTCGGACGAGATTCCCACTAACAGCTGCCGACGAAATATACTAAACCACAGCGTCCTCTAAACTCACAAAGCCTGGCACTTCGACGACAAAGCCATGCAGTGCCCGGTCGCAGATTTGGAGCGCGAAGCATCTGGTAGCACAGAGCATCAATGAGCCATTCCTCGGGGAACCTGGATGTCAGCGCACAGCTTTTGCAGTGGCGAGGACCCGAAACACACTTGTTCGCTCGGGAGAAGTGCGTTTCCGCGTCTTCGCCGCAGCGGGGCGCCAGTCACGTGGCTCTTCTTTCATCCGTTGACTGCTGCTCCACCTTTTCCATTTCGGCGGCCGCTTCTCGTGGCGATCTGCCAGGCTTTGTCTAGTATATAGGAGGCTATGGCTATACGTATATGCGCAGTTCCGAAATCCTGCGTATCAAGTTCACAGCAGAAAGCGTGGGCAAACGAGGCAATCACAATGACGAATGGAAGCCTCCCTCTCGTCGATCTCATCGCTCGACTTTTGCCGCCTTGCGGATAAGCAGAAGGGCAGGAGGCCTTCTTTTTCCTTTCCTGCACGCAGATTGCAATGGCTGCTGCGTCGTGTGTTCATCGGGGAAGACAACACGCGCAATGTAAGCGAAACAGTAGACTGTTCTCGTGTGACCTCCAGCAGTAACAGCGTCCAATTAAGCGCGATTAACCGGGCAACCCACGACATATAGCTCGTGGGGTAAAGATCGCCTTGAAAATACGACTCGTATGTTTTCCATACTGTTTGTGCGGACGGTCTTTTGCGTGTGTGTGTGTGTGGCCGCGTGAATTACACCCTCTACTGAACGTTATTTACTCTCGCGAATTCAATTATCCGCGCTACATGCGCTGCTCTTGACGTAATCACTATATTAAGCGTCGGTGGAGCTTGCACGATCGAATGCATTTTCTTGCGTAAACCATGTACTTGTACCGCGCACTTATTCAATTTTCTCGCAGGTTTGACATTCGGAAGCTCTCGGATTGTAAGTGCGGGGTTGGTCCCGGCCGCGCACGCCCCCCATTCCGAGCCGGGCAGCCGTGACCATTGACTCACAAATGACGCTGAAAACGTCGCGTGTTCCTCAATGACTCTTCTCAAGCGAATCTGAGCCAGCGAAGGCGCGGAACGCACTGATAGCTAGCCCATTTTTCATACGCAGAGGGAGTTCCGTACCCGTGATTGACACGCAAAAACACCTATGACCCTCAGTTTCTTTCTGCAAGGAAAAAGAACCTATAAAGTTTAGGTACAACAAAAAGGAAATTCGGAACATAACACTTTCGAAGTTTCATCCCAATCTGAGAAAGAGCAAGGGAAGGGGCTGACACATTAATGTCGACGGTGTTCAAGGTGAATGATTCGATGATTTCCCTGCCAAATCTGTTATGATGCCCTCCCAAATCTATTGTGTTCTTGATAGCAGTAGGAATGCAGCTAGCTCATGTGCGGGCCTTCTCTCGTTGTTTCCAAAAAAGAGATAACCTACTTGACTCCGAAATTAGCGTAGGTTATAACCGCTCCCCACCCTATCCAAATTTTGTGCTGCTCATGCTCTTACTTCACTTGTTACCTTGTTTCCTTCATTACAATTTCAATTTTGCCTGTATACTTTCCTCCATCCCTTCCTGCCTCCCTTTCTCTCCTTTTCCTTAAAGGTCCTGAATTGCATGGAGTGCTTTTAGGCTCACTCATGTCGTTGCTAGTTGAAAGAAACTTTCGTCGTCCTTCGTCCTGAGTTTGTTTTATTCTTTCTGTGGTCAGTCAATTTTACCAACACGTTCTTCAGTTGATTCTCTATTATCTCGCCTCGCTTCCAGTAACGACCTATATTCGTTGCCACAGCGCGATCCATTGTGCCGTCTTCGAAGGAAAACTGCGGATCTGCATTTTATGGCCTGCGAGTACAATAAAAACGTGGTTGCAACCAGAAACCGAGCCCTAGAAACGCAGGTACGTGCGTGTGGCAGGGTGTTATTGCTGCAATTACGATGGCTCAATATGCAAGACGCAGTTAAGAACTTGCTGATTTCTACCACGTCCTGTTGCTTGAGTGTGCAGAGCATAGGAAGCGACAGCTGTCTGCTACTCTTTTTTGTAATGGCGCCGACCAGGCACTAGAAAATTAGTACTTCTGCCAGAAAGACTTTTTTTTTTAATTTTGAGATGCGATAATAATTGGCTAATGTGGGTCTCATTTGATGCCAGGCGAGCCTGCACCATGATCGATAGCAGTAGACCGACAAGGACGAAGACGCTGTTCACCGTAGGCTTCTTCTACTGTTAACTTTGATAAATGAGACAAACACGTCCATTCAGTCGAGCCGCACGTAGTCTCTAAATATTTACTAGAAATCTACCGAGGCCACCTGCACCGTCGCTGAAGGAACCACGCTCGTTCCGGACCGATTTTTTTCTCTCTAACCGAACTTTGTTTAACGAGTAACGAGGAAAACCGAAAAAGGTCCTTGTTAAAGACAGGGTATATCCCGCACACTCGACGCCAAAAAAGCAGCGCGCGAAAGCTTAGCTCGTTCAGGCGTGTCGTGACAGTGAAACGGGCGCGATAAGCCCCTGACAGCCGATGGGACACCTCAATGCCCCGGTTGGAATGGACGAAAAAGAACGGCATGTAACGACCACTTTGACGAAGAACCGTGGCTGGATGCATTGTATACCCTAAATTATAGGGTGAGTGGCCAGAAAACCAGCCCAGCGAACGAGTGGAGGAGAGTCGGACAAGCTTCCTCGCCTCGTTGTGGTCGAGCGACAAGAGGTGCGGTCTGGAGATGGTCGATGACGGGGCATACGGGTCCGCGACCACGGATTTGATGTGAAAAGCGACACCGTAGTATCGAGCAAGAAAGAGAGAAAAAAAGAGCACCCGAAGGTAGAGACGCAGCACTGGGTATTCTTTGGGACCCCAATTATCTAAAGTGGGAAGCAGTCGCGTTATCCTTTTTTTTGTGTGTGTTTTGTCCCACCTTTTAAATCAGTTCTATACCTCAACTAGTCATGCGTAGCATCCTCCGAAACCTGAACGAAATGGCCAACAGCGCTATACCTAAACTAATAGCGAACTATGAGTACATACACCTATAGAGTAGGTGAAAATTGACCGAGTTTAGCTGATCCCATCGTGATTTACATTTATCATTAATGTGAACACACACGCACATTAACGGTCATGCCTAGTGTATCTCATATCTGCTGCGACTCTATCGAACGTAGAGAAATGAACAAAAACCAAGCGAAGACTTAACTCAAATCAAGTGCTCGGGGTGTTTTTTCTTCTTTTTGTTCCGCTGTGGTTATGATTTTCGCAAGCAGTCACATGATCTTGACGTCAGATCACAGAGCGACCCAGCGCCGTCTCCGCCAGAGATGAGCGACGGTACCGTTGGTTCGCGAAGCGTCCTTGAACCCGCGTTAAACCGTCGATGGCTGTCACCGACACGGACAGCGAACACGCCGTCTTGCATGCACACGATCTGAGCGCGGGTTCCGACGGCACCGTTGTTCAGCGCGCCGCCGCCGACTGTCCCCCTGGCGAGACTCGATCTTTAGAGAGCGGCGGGTGGACATGCCTGGACGCATCGTCGAAGACGGCCATTAAGGCGCCTATAATGACGGCGATGAAGGGTTGTCCGCTGGATGCGTGACCGGGGATGGCTAGCCGCCTTCCACCATTGTCCGCCCTTCTACTGCCCTCGCTTGCCTCTTTTATTTATTTTTTCGCGTCTAAGACGTTCTTTTACTAGCGGCTAAGGAACGACCGCTTGTACTGATTTATCGCAGAAACGAGTAATTTTCCGCCAGCTTCGGGAGCTATTCCAGCGGGGTGGAGAGGCGAAATCGTCGCTCGAAAACAACAGCAATTGGTTTCACGGCGAGGAGGATGGACGAGGGAGGAGGAGGTTGGTCCAGTCCGCGCCGGTTGACCCTGAAGATGCGCTCACGTGCTGCAGGGCCGATGAGATGCGGTCTCGGGAGCTACCTTCCCCGAGCTCCAAGGCACGATTCGTTGGTTACGTTACGTACATGGGGGCCCAACGCGTGAAGGAGCATACAGGTTCTTCGACGGAAGACGCCAAAACGTTCTCGGCTCCCGGACCACATGGACGTGGCCCAGTGTTGCACGGAACGGCGTTCCAAGGAACGACGTTCCTGGTGCAAGTTTCTTTTAGAAAGAACGGAGGAACACCACCGTTCCAGCTTGCATCGGTGGAACTGGAACGGGAACTCGTTACATTTTTGACAAAACAACAACAACAAAAAACGGCGTTCCTTTTTTTTGTATATTTGAATTTTTTTTGAATTTTGTAGGCATTTAGGTTTTTACATCGATAGCTGTTACGGGCTCTTTCCCCATCTAAAAATGACAACCGTTGTTAATGTTGTAGTTGGCGTTGTAAGGCGTCCGTCGTTGATGTTGCGGGACGAGTAAGGGCTCTGAGATGTGGTAGTAACTTAAGAGCTGGGGATGTCATGGATGAAACGTTGCATGCAGCCGCTCAACGTCTATAGAGGAGAGGGCGCTGCGGTCAAATGCGTATATAATCGCGTTAAACTTTGCATGCATTGGCTCAACGTTTATAGACGAGAGGGCGCTGCGGTCAAATCCTCAAATGCGTATATAACCACGTTCCATACCACACATTCTCTTTCTGACATGGATGAAAACGAACGAAAGGCTCGGCATGCTGCAGCTCAGCGTCTACGCAGACAAGCACCACCAGAGCTTCGCCCCAATCAACATCACGCACCACGTGGAGATGCAGTCAATTTTTTCATCTACGGATTATCCTGCACAATAATCAATCGAAATACACAAATTTCACGCTAATAGAAATTTTAGTAGACCGTAAGAAAAAGGCTTTGCATACACAAACAAATTTCGTATTGGGAGTGCGCATGCGCAGAACGCTATAGAAGGGCTAGCGTATTGCGTACGCACGCAACGCTGAGAATAGCGAGTTTTAGTAGACCGTGTTTGCCCGTCCGCTAACCCCTCCGCTACCGGAACTCTACAGCCAAGGCCATCGGCGCGCAGGCGTAGTGGCAGTTTCTTTGTAGCGGAGAGTTAGCGGAGGGGAGACACAGTCTACTAAAACTACCTAATAGGGAGCTTTCGTAGACCGCGTTTCCCCTTCCGTTAAGCCCTCCACAACGAAGCAGCCGCTACTGCGCCGGCGCGCCGACGGCCTTGACTGTAGAGTTCCGGCTAGCGTAGCTGGTTGCGGAGAGTGTTGCGGGACAGCAGAAACGATCTACGGAAACTTCCTAATAGCGGATTTTAGTAGACCGTGTTCCCCCCTCCACTAAGCCCCTCCGCTACCCGGAACTCTACAGCCAACGCCATCGGCACGCAGGCGCAGTGGCGGTTTCTTCGAAGCGGAGGGTTAGTGGAGGGGAAACATGGTCTACTAAAACTCCCTAACATTGCGTTGCGGGCTAGCGGGTTGTGCGGGAGGTTCTCGAGAGATCTCTGGCCCAGCGAGAGCACCAGTTTCAAGATGGTGGTTACCTCTACTGGGCGCTGCAGCATGGGCGACGGGTCGTTCGCGAAGTTCAGCGTTACGTGAAATTACGCGGTGTTCAGCTGGGCAGTTATTTTCGGGACCAGTCGAGTCAGATCGCCGTGCAGCCGAAGGAGTACACAATAAAAATGTTCGCCGCTCGCGACGTGCCTGAAAGCTGCGATCTGCTCAACCTCTTCGCGCAGTTCATCTCCGACGAACGAGTGACTCTTCAAATAATCACCTAAGTTCTTGCAGTGCATTGAACATGAGTAAGTCATGAATTTCTTCCCGCGATAGCACTGATGCCGTTTCCACAGGACCATTGACGGAAGCTCCATGATCGAATTCGGCTACACACTCATGCTCGTAGCCTCGAACCCCTCAAAAGAGCGCACTTGACGAGGCAGCTGCTGCTCGGCTTAATTTAAAATAAAATGATGGAAAACCTTTTTTTTTCATTTTCAATATATTTTTAAGGAGCTGGCGGCCCTGTAAATACGCGGAATTCTACGGCTCTGGAAAATTAAATAGAAAAGATGATGCGAGATGTTCACTCGGCAAAGTTTACGGAAAGCACCACTAAAATCGGTCCGAGCAGGCAGTTGTTAGCGTACGCAATACTACTGCGTATTCCGTACGCATGAGCCAGCAACGCTATACTAGAACTATCTAAGGTAACGACACGTTCCAATCTTAGGAATGTAATTTGAACGCGTTTCGTTCGATCCATGCTGGAACTTTTAACAGGAACTGATTCTAAGGCTGAGAATTGGAACGAGGAACGAGCTTTTGTTCCCGTGTACAACACTGAGCAAAACTGAAATATTCACGAATATTGTCATCTACGCGAAATTGTTACCCTTCATAGCGGAAGCGTGCCCACACGCCTGCAATGTCGTGGATATTTTAGCGTGTTCGAATGGCAGCGGAAGATCGCGAAGGAACGCAACCTCAGCTGCAGTCCAGTGACTTCCTCGCTGGAAGGAATACGAGCAGCGAAGGATTCGTGGTCAGAGTTCAGCCTCACTCGCCACCTCCAGTTGCGCGCATCATTCCCAAAAATGTATAGCGTACGTAAAATCACCGTATAACCATGTTGTGATCTAGTCTTCATGAATAGTGGACCCTACCCTCGTCATCTCCTCAGACTGGCTTTACGCATTTCAAAATGGAACGTCGCAGACGGACGGCCGCCCCGATTAAAGCTCATCGCAGCGGGACGACCAAAGTGACGGGAATAGCTTGGGCGAAGGCAGACTTGGATTCCGTGTCAAGCGCAGGCAGACGCCGTCGCATTCGGCAGCACGTGGAGAAACGAGTTTGGACACGGCCGCGTATAAACCGATTAGCGTTTTGATTCTTGGGAGACGAGCGGCAGGTCGGCCCGCGGAGGAGCGACACGAGGGCTAATCAAATTGCGTCGTGACGAGCGGGAAGAGAAAGCCCCCGAAAGTGAAAAGGCTTCCCGAGAGAGTCGTCGACAAACGCCAAAGTATCTTGGAGAGAAAAAACCGCCCCTCGCACCCCTCCTGGACAAAAAAGAAAGCGCGCGATTGAAAACGCAACAGCCCACAACAACGGGCAGATACGAAGCGGTCGTCCAGTGTCGTGACACGGTCATCGACGCCGACCGGGTCCACTGCGCAGGTCAGCGCGCAGCTAACCCATTGGCGCTCTACTGGCCAATGAGGTCAGCCGGTGCCGTTCGCAGGCTGAGGAGCCGCACCGTGGCTCATGCGCGCAGAAGAGTCGACGTCTACGGATTGTCGGTTGGCGTGCTCGGAGAGCCGGTCTTCCTGCGCGAGGTGCTCGGCCAAATCTCAAAGAAAACGCGTCTTTTATTTCTTTTTTTCGGCGAGGGAACATTGGGAGGCGATCGAAGACATTGAACGGACCATGGACATTTAACTCGTTGAATGACTGCCCTGTAGAAGCAGGTCCACCGGTCACGTAAGCGTGCCTCCCATGGCCGCGTCTGGAGGAGCGTTGACCTTGAAAGTTCAGGTGCACAGATGGCTTTCACGGGGATGATGTTTGGGGATCTTTTGTGCGTTCAGTCCATGTATCTATTGAGGACAGATGGAGACTCATTCGAGCCAGCGAACCTCGTAGATGTCTGTAAAGGGGTTCGATGCACGAGCGAAAATTCCATGGACGCGTTAAGAAGTGACAAAGGGTTAAGGAGGCTCTTGGACCTTCAAGTCTCTCGTCTTTCCCCTCTTTGTAAAGCACGGTCACCTTTAATTGAGCCTGCGCTACCCGTCCAGGCGGCTACTCCTCAGACTGGCAAGAAGCATCGAAAAAGTTACCAACCTTATTAGGCCTTTGACAATTTACGTCCCCTGACAGCCCACACACTCGCCTAAGTGTGTCTTCCATAGGAGGTCATTTGTAAATTTTTTTGCTCCATAGTTTTTGTAATGACGTACTTAGAACATTCATGGTTGCTGTTCATTTCAATTGTGGTTTAGTAGCGTGACGAATAAGGTTTATCCAAAGGTTGTTAGCTTCATATTAAAGGGGTACGGAAACTAAAATTGAAATATTCAAATTTCGGTCAGAAATGAGTCAAGCACGACGAATAATTATCGTAAATGGTAATCGCGCGTTTGTATTTTTAACGACTGGCTATGTTTTTATTTCCAGACGGTGCCCTCGAGCAAGCGCTCGAAGAGAAGCGAACGGAGAGCGCGATGCGTCATGGGATATCCGGCGCAAATAAAAACAGAAAGGAAAGATTCCCCGCATTCGTGACACATCAAGGCTGGTGTGGTTATGAGCTCTGCCGTTGGTGGCGTTGTGAGCGTTGAGGTGGTGTCAACAGCGTCAACCCGTTACAGCCGAGCCGTTCGAAGTGCCCGTGGGGTGACGAGCGTGTGGCTGGCCCAAGGAGCACGTAGCTTCCACAGCACTGTCAGCATTGGGGCTGAACGGGGTGGGAAAGCAACTTTATCTAAATTTTGAGCGACGGGCTAATCTTCTAGGGGAGAATGGCTGTGTCCGGTACAAAAACGAGGGTTTGATACAATGCGTGACTTTGCGAGTTGAGGAAAGCTATGAAGGAAAATGATAACTTCCAAAGAGCAGCGCTGCTCCGATGGAACTTGCTACGTCATGACAACGTAGCAAGCTCCCCACCGTTGCTAAGATTGCCTCCCAAATAGGCTCCACTGCATCCACCAGGTGCACATTAAAATATCGTTTAATTAAGCTTTGAAATTAGGTTTCTTGTGCCTTTCAACGAAAGACTGGTATCTTTGAGGTTATGCTGCAACGTGCAACACACTAAAGCTAAAAAATGGGCGCTGGAATTTCGTTTCCCTGCCCATTTAAACGCCAAATATAAAACAAACTGTCTATAAAAATATTAACGATTGAATCCGTCAATCAAATGCTTTCAAAACGGTGTAAAACCCTTCAACACAAATACACAACCTCGTGGGCATTCACAATAAATATTGACTCCCGCGGTCGATTAAATAAAAAGTTCACCGAGAACCGGTGGCATGATTCACTGTGTTTGGGAAAATACAAATGCTGTAGTTAAATAATATTTTGTTTGGGCAAAGGGCTTTGACAACAAAACTTATCTTACGTGTGGAACAAACGTTTAAAACATTGTGTGTAGACATATACACGGAATGTCTTCTCGTGTTGCCTTTTTGTTGCGTTTGGTCGTGTTCTCTTTTTCAGCTAGTTCGTGTTTGGTCTTCATCAAGATAGAGATATAACAACAATTTAACAGTATCGAGATTTATATTTACTTATTTGTCTATACTGCCAGTATGTTTATATAAACGCCAAGGTGGAGAACACATTTGCCATCGCAAGATACAATCTGTAAAAATATGGAGGCCGTGCTTCCTTCCTTGGCACACAGCCTTCTAGACAAAAAAGAGGTATTATAAGGGGATTTATACGGGCGAAATAGAAAATTGTAGAAGGTGACTAAACGTGTGACAACAATCCATATTTTACTTCACAACAAAAGCGCATTCACGAGATGATCTTCGTTTAATCGTAAAGCTGAGCTTCAGTGTTTAACTGACCGATGGCTGCTGGTGATTTTGGCATAAAACTTTTGGGATCTTTCTTGCACGGTGCACGCCACAATGAAATCCTGTTCCTGATTTTACGTTCCGCTCATAAAAAAAAACACATATATTCTAATGTCTACGAGTAATTTGTAGATTTAGCTTTTAATGTTTGGCACGTCGAGCAATCGATCTCCATTCTCTTCGACAAAATAAAAGAAATAGCCAAAAGGAGTCGTCCAAATGCGATCTTATTTAAACCAACGAACTTCGATAAATAAATAAATAAATATCATAGCCGTTTCCTGCCTCGCCCTGGTGCTTCGCGTCGCATTTTGTCGTCTAAGGCCACTATATTTCATTATAGCTTAAACCTTTGTTCTTGTACGATCCTTCGCACTCCTCACCTGTCTCGACTTTTTGCTTTTATTTACTTTCGATCCTCGCCCCTTTTCCCGAAGTGACGTGCGAAAAACTAGACCTTCACGTAGGTTGCACGTAGGCTAACGCCTTCACTCGAGCACAAGCGAACCTCTCCACGTCACCACCTGACCCTTTGACGCGAACAATCAAAGCTAAAAGATCAACCTTCGAGTTGAGTGATATTCGGCGCAGGAGCACACAAAAGATACGCTAAGACAGAAGAACACGGGGTAAAGTGGACAGTGTACCCGAGCTCCCTTTACGCCGACCGACGGGACTTTTTGTTGCATAGGGGGGCCCGGAGGTTTCGCCTCTGATTATCTGGGATTCTGCGCGGCTGGCACGGCGTTGATGGAAATCGATAGCCGTCCTCCTCGGCGTACCCTAGTAACAAAAGAAAGCTTTTTTTTTTTTTTAAAGGCGAGGAGAAGAAATATTTTTTTTGTTGTTTTTGAGAACGAGTGAGCTTGCCTTTCTCCGGCTCATGTACCTCTTTTGTGCGCTCTCCCGCTCCAGGTTGTTTTTTTATTTTTTATTTGTTACAGGTGTCTGCGGTAGCTAGAACGTCTTGACTCGGTTTCTAAACGAACGCAAAACAAAACATAATTAGACTTTGTTCATCTAGAGCCTATCTTTCTTTTCTTCTTCTCTTTTCGAGAGCGAAATGTGTGAGTACAAAAGCGCGAAGCCACAGCCAAACAAATGGTCGTGGGCTTACTTTATTTATTTTTTAAGCTTTCAGCGTGAGTAGTGTTTCATACGTTTTATTATTATTATTATTATTATTTTGTAAAGCAACGTTTTTGAGCGAAACGGCTCGCCGCGACGTGAACAGATTTTGTAATTGTCTCCGGATAAATGAAAAACTGCGACCGTTTTCGAATGAAAAAGATAAACGAAACGCATACACTGTTTCTTAAGTGTGCCTCGGCACATTTAAGAAACGTCTACTCCAAAACATACGATGGAGTTTAATAGCCGCTGAAACTGAAAGTATTGCGGTTTGGATTAAAGTGAAGAGTTAAAGCCGGAAGACATTCGCGACCCTGAATCTAAAGGGCTTATCAAACTTTTTCCTGAGACCGATCTTGTTTTCCTCCTTCAACGCTCCCGGAACTGCTTTTATAGCGGTTCACGTGTGTTGCGTTCAGTCGAGCAAATGTTCCCGTTAGAGGGGTTATGATTATGTATTGGCAAGGACGGCAATTTCTGCCCCTGTGTCACCTTGCCTGAGGCACACAGATTGTGACACTGATGGATAGAAGAGAGGAGGAAGAAAACGACATAATTCATTGCAGTTGTCCGCAGTCTGTCACATCTGTTTCCATCGTTACTCGCTGACACTTTAGTTGGACATACTTGCGATGGGAGTGTCGGTGCATAAATGTTGGAGATTCGTGCGTGCCACATATAATTGCCTGTCACCGACAACTATGATTGATTGATGGCCTAACGAGACGAATTTGACAAAAGAAAACGTACGCATGCGATGAGCCTTTCTAGAGTTGTTTTCGCAGGCCGAACTCCGGGACGACGCAGTAAACGCGGGCCGAACACGACGCGATACGAAACGACAGCCTGCTGTGAAACCGAACAAGCTTTGGTGCTTGAAGCACAGCGGCCTTAAGAGTATGACTTTTTAATTAGAATAAAACGAGGTAGAGTTCCCGTATGTTTCCTGCACAGTCGGTTTGGCTTAAACAAAAGAAAAAAAAACACGAACGTATATATATATTTTTTAAAAACACGATTGTATTTTTATAAAATATGCGATTGCGGAGGTAATGCAGCGTGAGCACGAAAAACAACTTACGCACTGCACAAACTGCTGGTCGAAGAAGTACGCAAAACGTACCGTAAAGAAGGTATGAAATCATAATTAACCAGCGCACAGGCAGACAGTTACTCAAAACCAAATACGCACAAAGAATACACTCACACAGCGCTGAACTATCAACTGATTTGTATTTCAAACTTCCTCTTCTTCGACCCCAAGGAATAGGTTGCCAAGGAAGAAAAGGGGAAAGACAAGGCAAGAGAGGAAAGGCGAAAAAAAGACAGAAAAGGAGAAACAGAGATGAACAGAAAAATTTAAATAGAAGAAAAAGAAAAATTGCCTGATTTTTTTTGGATTTTGCGTTGGCAGTCACTTGTTTAGTGCGTTTGACGCGTTGCGAGAACTGAAAGTAGTCACCGGCACATCTGTGCTTCGTATGAAGCGTGGAATCAATTCAGGAATCTTCTTGGCACGCGATATAGAAGCAGGGATGTCCTGGTGTCTGCTGCCTGCTACGCAGTCAAACGCAGTCAAACGCAACTGTGTGAACCGGGCTTAACTGTTTATCTGTGCGCTGGTTAATTATGATGCCTACCAACTCGCCCAATCTGCAGTATTAAAAGGTATAAAAATTCGATTGAGCCTTCAGTGAAGGACATCTCCGGAATGTAATTAATATGTAAACGTTTATTTAAAGATATGGGCAAGTTATACAAAATTGATTAATCTCCGTAACTTGTTCGGGACCTGGGTATGTTCCAGGTATTTTGATAACGGGTATTGTAAGAAGAAACCTGTGTAATCCAAAGGGAACATTTGCAATAAAGTGATAGTTTTTGTTCTAACTGCTGTTCGGAAGACTATCAAAGAAATCACAGAAGAAAGAGGCACGAATTATATTAAGTTTACTAAAATAATTTCGAGTAGAGGTAGGCCAAGACAGATTTTTCATAATGTAAGAGGCGTTTTCTGCGCTGGTTAACATACGCCTGTTCTTTTTAGTAGTAGCTGAACATATCACGAGACTGCAACTTATGTTAGGTAGAAACAAGGAATTATATATTACTCTTGTAGTGCTATCTGGTAGGATATGTCTGTGTTTATTAATTATACTATTTATTATATTTAGTTCATTCAATACATGATTTATATGGCACTCCCATGTCAGGTCCTGTGAAAAATGAACGCCCAGTGATTTAATGTCGTGTAGAAAGTCAATTCTGTTATTATCCAGAATAATGCTTGTAGATAAACATGCTAAATTGTTCCTTGGCCTGAATAGACTGCTTTAATCTTAGTCTTGTTATCTTATAAATAATTTGAGTCGGTACATGCTTTCAGAAAGGCGAGAAAAATATTCCCCTCGCCCACCAGTTCGTCAGGGTTCATACCGCTCCCAAAAATTAAAGTTATGTCGTCCGCATACGCTATTAGTTTACTTCGGGGTGAATGAGAAACAAGTCACTTGTATATATAGTATATTAAAAGTAGAGGACCGAGAATGCTTTCCCGTGGGACGCTAGAGTGAATGGATCTAAGAGATCAGAAATACGTGTTGTAAGAAACAGATAGATTGTGCACGGTATTTGAGATATGAGTTAATGATGCCTCTGTTTCGCGAACGCCATAGCTGTGTAGTTTATTACGGAGTAAAACATGGTTTATGACGTCGAACGCCTTAGAAAGGTCAATAAAAATTCCAAGTGCTAGAATTTTGCGTTCGAAAGCATCAACAATAATTTATTTTTCTATAAGTAAGGCAATTGCAGTGGACATGTTCTTTCGAAAGCCATATTGCGAGGAAGAAGTAACGTTATGTTTAACGAGAAAGTGAGTTAGTCGCGAATGAATCATTTTTCTAATCCTTTGGAAAATACAGGAAGGATTGATATAGGCCGATAGTTCGACAGGTTATTTACGTTGCCTCCCTTGTACAATACCATTGTATTGGCGAGTTGCATCTGATTTGAAAATGTGCCGGAGTCAAAGTCAAAGTGGAGAACCCAGGAGGTCAACTACATATTTTATTGGCTTAATTCGCATATCATTTATATCGCGTGATTTACTATTTTTTAGATTAACACATGCGCTGATGACAGCTCGCTTTCGATCGTTGGAAAAATGAACATTGAGTCATTTATGTTACAATTTGTGGTGCCTTTCACAGCTGGTGATAAATGACCAGCGAACGGAACTAAGTTTACAAAATATCGATTAAATGTATTAGCTAGGGAATCACCAGTTATATATGTTCTATCTAGTGGTATACCATCCATAAGTGCTTTAGCTGTTGGACGCAACACATTGTTTAGATTACGCCACATGATGTCGCCTTTATTGATTTCGTTGAATTTTCTATAAATCTGTTTGACGTGTTTCAGTTTAGAGTTGAGATTATTGCTGAAACCTTTAAAGGGATACTGAAGCGAAACTTGAAATACACCTATTATGGTCAGAAATAGGTTTAATATGATCAATGATATCCGTAAATCATAATCGCGCGTTTGTATTTTGAACGGATGGCTATATTTTTCACCCTGAGGGGCCCGATTGGGCGCGCGCTCGAAAATCAGCCATCGGAGAGCGCGATGCGTCTTGGGATATTCGGCGCATTCGTGACGTCACTTGTGCCAGACGGGAAAGGCTACGGCGTGGATGTTGTGGTTACGAGCGTTGCCACTTGGTGGCGCGTCGACGATTTACGACCTGTGACAACGTGGCCGTTTGAGATGTGCAAGGGCTGCGCGCACGCTGCACCACGGCAAGTCGGCAACCACGGCACCACTGACAAAACCAGCTCTGAGGCCGGATTCTCAAAGCGAACTTACGACGAAAAAAGTGCGTACGACAAATTTGAAAGAAAACCCGTATTCTCGAAACGAAATTGTCGTAACTTTTGCGCAGGTTACGACAGAATCCTACGACAGCTCCGAAGCTGTCTTACGCACTTTTACGATCAAATCAACATGGCCGACAGCGTCGCTCAGTCACTTGGTCGCGACGACCAACGGACATTTATTTTTCTACGTGCTCTTCTCGCGCGTCCCGACTTCAACCAGCAAGAAAAAAGAAGGAGTACTTGAAACAGACCACGACGAACAAGAACGCTGGATCCACAAACACCCGAGAAGAGCTACAACGACCACGATTCCACCGACCAAGCGAGCTCGGCAGAATATAGTAGGCCTAGCAGCAACATCGACTCGGCGCACCGTTGCTCCGGCGGTCCTTGGCCAAGACCGTCTGCCCACGACCGGCTGGCCTGCTGAGTGGAATATGCCCGCGCGACCCTTGTGGACCCTTCCCGGATGAATAGTTTGATCCCTGAACTAAATTTCAGAGGTCAATCTTTTCCCCTTGTCATCTCGATCTCCTTGTTTTCCGAGGCAGCGGTGACGAACGCTGTCGTCGAAAAGGAACTCTCATTGATTCTATCTCCTTGTTTTGTGTGATATAGAGCTCAAATAAACGCCATACGGATTACCTTCGCAACACGGTATGTACACTTTGTTATTAGTATGCCATTTTTATTCTGACACGACGCTACGTCACTGTCGAGCTATAGCAGTTCGTGGGAGCTACGCGATGTCGGTCCAACCTTTCTTTGCCGAGTGTCACGTCAGTATCGAGTTGCAATCGTAAAAGATCGGTCCAGAAGCGCGTATCGAAACGCGGTCTAACAGAGCGAATCCAGCACTTCGATCCAACGCGCGCGTCCGCTCCGAGTGTGAACAGGTATTTGCGTGGCTCTGGCTGACACTCTCGTAGTTCAAACGTATCTTTTCTAACGTCGGCTCGCAGCTCGCGACTCGCAGCAACTAATACCGGCCGTGCCAGAAGCGTGCTCGCGTCGTGTCGCGCAAAGAGCCGCAACGAGAACGAGCTCACTGTGGCCAACTACGCTTTGGCTTTCTCCGCCACGGCTTTGCAAACGCGTTCAGGCCTAGGCTAATTCTGCCGGCACGCCGTATTTCCGCAGAACGGCGCTGCTCCTATGCCACAAGTGATGTCACGAGAACTTCCCACCATCCACCAGATGTGAATTTGAAATCGTTTAATTAGGTTTAAAATTAGTTCTCCTGTGTTTTACAGCGCGATATTGATATTTCCGAGGTGGTGCCTCTCCCTAGCCCATATTTATGCAAAAAGATCGGCGCTAAAATTTCGTTTCAGTACCCCTTTAATCGCTGACAATTTTTTTACATATTTTGTTTTTATAAACTAGTTAAATAGTTTGGTCTTAATGCTTATTTTATGCAATAGCTCCAGTGTAACCCAGGGCTTACGTGCTTTTTGCTTCTTGCAATTTGCCAGTACGGAAAGTTTTGTACGTATTTTTTGACTATATTTTCAATGAACAAGTTGTACGCATCGTCCACAGTTTGCTGTCCGAAAATAGTACTCCGGTCGAAGTTTGCAACATCGCTCCGGAAATGTTCTAATGTCTTTGGTGTAATGTTCTCAACATGAAACGAAGTTCGTTTAATAACATGTTTTTGTTTTGCATATTTACAAATAAATAAAACAATGAGAAAGTGATGACTAATATACGAGACTAACACTCCGGCCGTGATACTCTCCACATCTCAATTTGTTGGGAAGAGATTTAACTGCAAGTGACACGCGTCGGTTTGGAAATGACATTTCTAAAACCGTACGATTCCAACAAGCCTAGTAACATAGCTCTAGCATTCGAAGTGCAGAGGACACCAACATTGAATTCCCCACTTGTGTACAACCTAAGCCTGCTTACACAAGCAAAATCGAACAGAGTCTCCAAAAAAATTAAGGAAACAATATATATTACCCTCAGGAGGTCGGTACACAACACGGAAGATGTCGGTATCATTTTGTAGCGTGATAATTTCATAATTTGAAACCGTTTTAGAAAGATCTGGAATTTGAACTGTTTTCAGATGACGCTTAGTTTGTATTGATACACCCCCACGGCTTTTATGCGGGTGGCTTAAAACGTAATGTTCATACTCTGGAAGAATAAAATAACAAGTTTCATCAGCTGTACCATGCCTCGCACTGCATAACCACATTAAAATTAACATTAGTGTTGTGAACAAGCAATTCAAGGTCTTCAAATTTGTAGTTGACAAAACAAACATTGAAATAAAATAAAAAATTGAGCGTTTGTCAGTTTTTTAAAAATCCGCAGGTTGGACAAAGTCCATATTGAAATTAAGTGAGATTTAATTATCTTCTGTGCACCACACGTGACGAAATAGAAGATACAGAACACATCCTGTTCAACTGCCGACGTCATAGAAATGAAGGTGACCATTTTCGACAACAAATGTTCATCATCGATAACCGGCTATTGTCCCTCTTAATACTGCTAGGTTCATGGAGCGCAGTAAGGACCCGACAGAACGTGATCAGACATCTTAAAGTTTATCCTATGGACACAAAACTAAGTGAAAATGAATGACACGGTGGTTTTCATGTGCTACCTCACTCCTGGCCTAGTGTTGCTGTGCTGCAGCCCATTTCTGGAGGAATCAAGGCATCGCTTAGAATTCAGTCGGTCTGACGACCAGGGCACATGGTCGCATATTCTCAAATCAGGGACGAGTGTTTGGTCCGGGGACTGTGCTCTCCCTCCAGGGATGCGGGATACTGCTGTGATATTTGGCCCTGGGACATTCCACATTTTATATTACTATTTTATGTATATATGTAAATACTTTTGAGGATGTTATTTATATAATTGATCATGATTTCAATCTATGGTCTGGTGTAGCCGGCCCAACACCTGCTAACATCTCCACTCCTACCATTTTTCATTTAAATAAAGATATATTATCTCTCTCTCTTCTTCCTCTCCACTGTACGTCACGTAGTGGACACCCTTCACAAAAGGGAATCTTCGTTCTAACAAAAAAAATATTATGTTAATGATTCGTGCAGTTACATGACGCCTCCTAAAAAAGTTGAAACACGCGTGTCAAAAAAAAAAAAATTATGCGAAAAAAAGGCGCGATTTAGTCGATAATCACCTCCTTTCCACTTGTTTGCTCTCGTGTCATTTCGGGCACGTGGAGGAAAAGTGGATCGGCTTCAAGTTGAGGCGAAAATAGCGAATGACCATCTCGTTGAGGTGGGAAGACTGTATGGCCATTCCATGACATCATAAACTTTGCGCGCAGAATTTGAAATAAATCTCGCGCCGTCAATATTGCTTTCTTTTTTTCCCCTTTTTGTTCGCGTAAAAGTTTATTTTTTGACTCGCGTGTCAATACCAACTGTTAAAAAAATGTTTTCTTATTTTCAGTGGAGTGCGACTGCAACCCCTTCCGTCTTGTTAAGACTGCTTGCGTCGAGCTGTTGCTATGGCGACCCTTACGACAAGCCAATGGGGAGGCGCTGTGCTGCAGCACGACGCAACGCAGCGCAACGCAGTCGACGCAACTGTGGGAACGAGCCTTAACACTTGTCAGGTCGATAGGACGTAAATTAATATCAGAAATGAAGTCGGTGAGTGCATAAGAAACATTTTAGTGGTCTCGTCCATGCCATGTTGTGACGGGCGCAGACTCCGTTCCTAGCCCTTCCGCGACCTTCCAATTGTGATCCTCTTGACTGCCTTACTTTAAATTATATATGTATTCTATTTCACCAACCTCCTTTATCCTTTGTCTAATCCTGGCCTACGTATGGAGTGTATTCGTTATAACTTGTACGTCAAAGAAAGGATGCCAGATTCCCCACGCTGCTCAGAGCCGCGTTAATCGAACGCTCAAACTGCGGGAGCCGTTCTTCGATGTGCATCCGCCCGTGTAAGAGCTTGCTTTGTTTGAAGGCGCAACTGCGACGTGAATCTGCGCGTTTTTGTTGCTCAAAGCTTCAAAACACCGAATGAACTTGTACAGCGGTGGTGACCTACGGCTATAGCCTCTATGACCGCTCCGCACGGTCCAGGGCCGTGAAACGCTCAACACAAAAAAGACCACGCCGGGATTTTTAAATGTTTTTTTCTGGTTCTCACACATGTTTAACAAAACGTTCACCAAAACTGATCGCTCAGGGCACTAACAAAAAACGATGAAACGAGAATTTAACAACTACTCTGTTCGATAAAAAAATAAAATGAAAATGCGGCCGTGTCGTGTTGGCGCAAACTGTTGCTCGCAGACCATAATTGAACCGGAAGTACTAGTCTGCAAGTTTGTGGCACGGGCCTGAAAGGGTACTTGAAGACTGCATCGCGTAGCATGCCCCGACATAAAACGGCGTGCTGATTATGATATTGTTTTAGACGGTACGGCGAAACGAGTTCATCGTTTGTATACTTCGAACGAGACACGCTGCTTCGGCAAGCGTAAATAACACCCGAATGTCTCTCGACAGGTTCAAGCGTGCGGCCGCTGGAACCTATTGTAATGCGTTTAGTGGCGTCTAGTGACGTCGTGTGACGTCATTAAACGGCTCTGATCCTCAGGGCGTCTCGCCCATTGTACTTCCTTGAGAAGGACAGAACAATGTCCGAGAGTCGGGTGTAGTGTGGCGTGACATCGCACACCGGAGAAAAACTGCGCGGAAGAGCGGCCTCTAAGAAACTCCGAGGATCGCTTCCTCGACTCCGCTGCCTTCAACTTGGCTTTCAGGGCCGAGAAATGGGGTTCGGCATTCTGCTGGATAAAGGAAGAAAGAAAGAGCGACGGGGGAGAGAGAGAGACAGAGAGAAAGAAAGAAAGATTGACCCAAAGACAAAGAAGTATGTACATTTCTCCATGTGGAGGCAGAAATGCTCTGCATGATTATTTTCTTGCAGTATACGCACCGATACTCATTGCCGACGAAACTTTGTAAACGGCGAAAGCTATATACGGCGCAGGCGAGCCAATCGGAGCATTGGAGTGAGGCACGTGACAGTGACAAGGTACCGTCGAGTGTACCCCGCCCGTGGACAGCTGTCACGTGCTTTTCTCCGTCGCTCGAGTTGGGACGAGGGGATTTCTAGATGTCACGCTTTGCCAAGTTATGATAAAACCGGGGTAGAGTACAGAGCGCAATATATTTGGCACGAACAAGCCATCTCCTGTTTCTCTTTATATTTGATGTTTTGATAAGAAATGTTTCCCAGAATTATAGATATCATCACTTAACGTGCAGCGGAATGTGGGTGTGAATGTGCGCATTCAGGTCAACAACTTCCAATTTTAGGAGTTCCTCGATAGCCCGTCTTATCATGATACAAAATACCGACGTCGTGCTCGTTCTAACAGGCAGTGTACTAAACCTTCGGGTTATGTGCCATCGGCACATTCGATGACACGGATATGGAAGCTCTGCTGCAACCGAGGGCAGCCAAAACTAATCTTATGTTAAATGAAATCTGGGAAAGTACGTCTGTATATGCTTGGGAGGCTCCGATGCAAGATGCGGGTTCATAGACTAGCAGTCGAGGCGTCCACGAATACCGACTCTAGTGTCCGTAATCTGTATTCGAACTTTTTTAGCTTTGTATAAGGTGTTGACTGACTGCACGTCAAAAGACCGTGAAAACATGTCGAAATGGAGCGCGCCACATGCTTAGGCAACCGTCCCAATCTTCTATTAATCCTGCGCCGTCATTTGGTCTAGCTTTGAGCCTCGACGATCGTACAAAATGGTTGACAACTGCGCGTTTGCTCACCACCCGCTGCTCACTGCAGCAGCTTAAGAAAACCAGGACGTGGCCAATCCTGCGCAGCCAATCAGGTCTCTGCTTTGGCCTACGAACGAAGTCAGTCACTACGTGCATTTCGTAAGCTGAGAGTGCAGTGAGGGCCGACGCAATCTGTTTGCTTTGGAAGGACTTATGACACGAGCGCCAAACAGAGGTGGCCATCCAACGCCGCCGTGGAGGCGAACAGTCGGGGCACGGGGCGCACCTCCTGCGGCGACGGTGGTCCAGTGCGATTGGCTCGGTCGAGGGAGCCGTACGTATACATCAGCCAAGGAGGGCGTGCTAACAGAGCGACGACGGAAATAACTTGGACGCCAGAATACTCTCCCATATGATGTCAATGATTGGGGATGAATACCATGTCCCATACTTCGTTTCCGCTTGAAGACCAACGACCAGTTCGCGCTTTCCCACTTTCCCCGCCCCTCCTCTCCACCTTCTACCCTGTCCACTGTTGCCTGCTTCCTCCTCCCCAGGGCGAGGAGGATCTTCTGCCTCGCAGAATCTCGTGTCTCTGGTCGTCGGCCTTTAAGTCCAGATGATGGCAGCGTCTCAAGCGCGAGTCACCAGTCCTTTTTTTGTTTATGATTGGTTCAGCGATGATGGAACACGTACAGAAACATGAGGAACACCATAAGTGTGCTTTTGACGGTGTCTGATTGATCCCATCAGCTTGTAGCGTCGGCTGCGTCTGGACTTAAGTTCAAACGAAGTATAATAAAGTGTTTTGACCGCATTGACCGCAGGTGTTCCCCAGGAAAGCACACAAGGACCCTTATTGTTCAATATTCATATAACGACATTGTTAACATTTTTTCAGATGCAAGTTTGTTTCCTACATAAAATGTAATGCAAAAACCTCGATAGGCGCGTTCAAATCGCTGGAGTAACACAACTTTTGTATGAATGAGCGCTATACTAAAACAAAATCAATACTCGTTCCGCTCCAACGACAAAAATGTCCAACTAGATTCAGAGCTTCGCCTTCGTACCCTTCAGAATTAAAATCGTTCCAAACTTTAAATGTTTAGAAGTCACATTTAAAGAGCCTTTGACGTGGAATGCACAAGTTGACCCATTCGTATCCAAAGTATTAAAAATAACAAGTTGGCTAAACAGGCTGCGCTTTGACCTACCAAAAAGAATTAAGCTACTTTAATATAACTCTTTACTTTTATATAATTTAAGTTACTGTCAGCCAGACATGTACAAGTTACTCAAAAAAAGTATTTAAGTTAAGTTACTGAGTATTGACCTCAAAAGTAATTTGTGTAGAGTAGAAATTACTCAAATAGAGAGTAATTAAAAAAATACTAATTACCGTAAAAAGTAGCGAATTACTTTTGAAGTTACTTTGAAGCAGTCTTGAGTAGTAACGCGTTACTAGTAACGCGTTACTGTAACTTTGTTACTTTTTTGGTAACTTGTAACTGTAACAAGTTACTTTTTAAAAATGTAACTTGTAACTGTAACGAGTTACTTTTTTCTGAGGTAACGATGAAAGTAACGACGTTACTTTTGTCGTTACTTTTCAGCTTTTTATGAATAATATATCACTGAACGAGTACTATTTAGCTCGTTCTTTGTCGTGAGACACGACCCGAATATAGCCACGTGTAGATTTGATAAAAAAAAATCTATTTATCTTTACGCACGCGCTTGTACTTTGTGACTGAACACTTACATCTATAGTGTTTTGAAGCACTATCTATGTTGTGGTTTGTTTTTTTTCTGTGCAAACGCTTTTTAATCGGGTGAATCAACCGTGAAACAATAATACACGTGGAGGGCACTGCGCATGTTTCGCATTTTGATTTGCGCCACTACTCTGGCGTGTAAACTTTCAAACACTAATTTCGAGAAGCAACTGCTGCTAAGTTACAATATAGAAGTAAAAAGCGTACTTTTTTATTTTATGCAATAAAACTTTGTGAGGGTCGTTTTCTAGTTTTTCCTAATTTTTGTGTTATCGAAAAGCAACTGAAAAGTAACGTCGCTACTTTTTAAAAGTAACTGTAACTGTAAGGAGTTACTCTTTTGTTGCGGTAACTGTAACGGTAACTTCGCTACTTTCTTCTGAAAGTAACTGTAACTGTAACGAATTACTTTTTAAAAGTAACTTACCCAAGACTGCTTTGAAGTTACTTTCATATATATATATTTTTTATGGTAAGAAGAAAGTACATAGGTTTTGATCCGTTAGCGAAATTGTGCTAGTCAAATATGGATCGGATTGTTTTTTCAGAGAAATGCTTTAATAGCTGGCTCTGCTTCTGCGTGCCTAATTGTTTTGTACTTTCTTGGTTGTTTGGTCAATGATGTACTGCGAATGTGTCATTTCTACTTTGAGGTTTAGCACTGTCATGAGCTTGATTTTTTAGACAGTGTTTGTTTGTTTACAGTGTTGCGTAAAGTACATCTAAAAAGTACTTAAAGCAAAGTACAAATAAATGAGAGGTTATGAACTTCAAGTAAAGTGGTAAGTACACCGGTTGCAATGTACTTGAAGTAACGAATACAATATATTTCAAGGTAAAGTACGAGTACTTTTAACAGAATCCTTCATGATGCCCTTTCATTCCCTATACAGTGTTTTTTTATGAGGTACGCATTGCTCCAGAGGTAATCGGAGGTGCATCAGCTTTTACAGAAATGGCAGAAAATATTGTATAAAGTCAAGTCGCCACAAAGTAGTTGTTTTACTCTCGCTGACGAGCTATTTGACAGAATCAACTTATAAGCCACTTATTTGTGTCGGTCTTATAGCCGCCAATTCTTCACTCGGAAAATGACCAGATGACGTCTTGAGAGACCGCGTTTTCACACGACGATACGCCATTTTTTTGTTTGTTTCCAAATTCGGGGACTGTACCTTGAAGTCGGGAGTTTTACTTTCCTCGGAAAGTACAAGTACATGCCCAGAGAACGTACTTCAAATAAAGTACAGGTTTTCTAAACAGTAGTACTTTAAGTACAATGTACTTAGAGTACTTCGCAACACTGCTTGTTTATTATTTTTATATAAAAAAGTTGGGGGAGTTACTAAGGTTTCTCAAACTATCTTCAAATCTTTGAAGATCTGCGCATTATATTTTTTGGGAAGAAAGGCAACGCAAAAAGGTCCTCTTTGCGTTGCCCTTTAGCACGCGATTTTTCGAGTACAGCACAAACTACGGGAGCCCCAGATGAGCATAAGAGTGGGTGCTGCATTTTGTTGCCTCCTTTAAGTGAGGATGCAGTGTGTTCACCTCCTGTAGTGGGCGAGAGTTCCTACGTCAGGGAAAGCGGGAACGAGCCCTTTCTTCGAATGGGTCAAGTCTCCTTGAGCTTTGGGACACAAAGAAACGCCAGTCTTCGGCGCTAATCCCGCAGTTACTCGGCCTCTCCTGCGTCGTGCCTGTTCGTTCCCCGCGCTTCGTAGCAGTGTTGTTGCAGAGGGGGGGGGGGAGATTTTGGGGGTTTCGGACTCTCCAATCCATTTTCTTACCCTCCCCCCTTTCCTACGCTACATGCGTCCCCCTCTTTGCTAATATCAGATGATCTTCCAACATCTTATCTCTTTTGTGTAGGAATGTTTGTTGTCAGGCAAAACAACCACTAAAATTCGAAAGTAATTTGTAATTTAAGTGGAAGTTACTAGGAAAAAGTAACTAAAAGTAGACTACTAATTACCGAAATAAAAATGTAATTGAAAGTTACTAAACTACTCAGAAAAGTAGTTAAACTACAGTAACTTGAGTAGAGTAGTTGAACTACGTACAAGTATGCAGTGTCAGCTGGTCTAGGAAATCACTCCCATCACCAACGTAACCGGACTACATATGTACTCCAGAAAAAAGCTATACGCTTCATTGCAAACGTTCAGTGACATGCTCATACTAAACCCCTCGTCCATAAAACGAACCTTCTTTCGACTTCTCATTTCTATCTTTATCACTACCATATATAACTGGAACTAAGCTTAACATGTCTCAAGCATCTCATTCACCGCAAACACTAACGACTTGCGGCATGATGGACTGAGCCTTAAAATCGAACTATGGCATCAAACTGTTAAAATTCCGTCTACCGTCACCAATAAACCCTTTCCGAAATTCAGTCTGGCCACTTTGATCGCTATCATCATCTGTGGAACGGCATCTGTGCCATACCAATGGCAGCCTTCTAGTGACTTATAAAGGAAGACGTTAAAGATGCTCCTAAGCCACGGTGGAAAAAATACATTTAGGTGATGACCCTCTGTCCGACGCAGCGACCACATTATGTTCGGCGCACCGAGCGCTTCACTCGCACGGGGATAGATGGCGCCCAAGTATCGGGTCCCTCCCAACCCGATTGCTCCGGTTGCTTCTCCCAGTGGTGGTCCCGCATTCCCTCGCTCACCGCTTCTTGTTGTACCCACGGAGGAAGAAACACATTTAGGTGATGACCCTCTGTCCGATGCGGCGGCAGTATTATGTTCGGCGCACCGAGCGCGCTTCACTCGCACGGGGATAGATGGCGCCCAAGTATGGAATGCCTCTCAAACCGACCGCTCCGGTTGTTGCTCCCAGAGGTGGTCCCGCATTCCCTTGTTCACCACTTCTTGTTGTACCTCACCTCCGCCACGCCACCACCAAGTCGTCAGAGTCCGTAAATCTGTCTTATCTTCCTACTTCTTCTTCTTCCTCTCTTCGGGTTAAGGCTCACCTTTGCGCACGATGGTGGCACCTCTGATCGACACAACACCAAAGCAAAACACGAGGCCACCACTGTCCGCACACCACCACCACAGCGCGAAAAAGGCGAGCACGCTACGCTACGCCGCCGACACCGTGGCCGCCGAGGAGGGACTTCATACCCACGATGCTCGTACCTCAGCGCCCTCCGCGGCGGCGCGGAACTATCTACTCCTGGTTCGAGGCTAGCTCCGAACACAATCTGGTCGCTCGCTCCAAGCGGGAGGAGCGACCAGAGTCATCACCTAAATGCATTTCTTCCACCGTGTCCTAAGCCGATGATGCGAGGCCTATACATTCGGGGGTTAGTACGGTGCGACGTAGGAATGAAACACAAGAGCTATGTAAGCGTTCATTTTTAACTCAGTTTCAGTAAATCTGTGTTCGGCACACCAAAGGGCTTTAAAGCCCTTTGGTGTATCGAATTGTATCGAGGCGTCTGTGTAGGTTGGACCTTTGTTCACACTGCAGGTTCTCCGTCACCTTCGAACTGAAAGTGATCGAGAAAGGACTACACATTGAACAATCCCTCGCCTGCCGTTTACTCTCGAAAGTGGCGGTGCTCGATAAAATACAAGTTCATTACCGCCATTGGTATGGCAAAACCTAAACTGCTATACGAGCCACCAGATGGCACTGAATTGGGGGATCGGTGGCCGAGTGGTCTAGCTTACACCAGCTCGGAGCACGTGGAGCGAAAGCTCGCGCTGCAGAACCCAGGGATCCTGGGTTCAATCCCCACCCCTGCCCGTTTCGATCTGGATGAGCATCGTACCGGCGTGCGGTCGTGTATCACTACTGCGTGGTGCACGTTAAAGACCCCAGGCTAGCGGTTGTACTGCACTGGCTAAATTGCTCATCTACAGCGAGTGACTCGTCGCTACTTTAAAATGGCTGACCAACGACTCGCTGTATAAATATCCACACAACCCCAATTATTTTGGCACTGAATTTCGGAAAGGGTCTATTAAAGGGATTGTCCGGTCGAAACCGGAAGTACTTCAGTTTTTGTGCTCGCTACGTCGAGGGAGCCTTCATGTAGACAAACGACATTTTTATTTTGATATATGATCTCCCGTTATTAATTAAACCTTTCATGAGCGTGTGTACGAAACTGCAACCCGAATTTCGCCAGTGTCAATGGCTGACATCCGTAGCTGCTGCGTGACGTCACAAAACGCAAAGGTTTGTCGGATGGACGGGATAACAAGCGTTGGTCGATAGATGTTTTGTATTTTGTTTTGAATTATATAGTCTCCTAGGCCAGTGGTTCTCAAATGGGGGTCAGCGGACCCTTTGGGGTCCGCGAAGGCATTCTACGGGTCCGCGAAGCCCTGCCTCATCAGTCAAGCCCGGCAATAAAAGTAGCATTTTTTCTTCAGGTCGAAAAGAAATGTTTCAGTTTTCGGGCGAGTCTTTTCGTGTGAACGTCAATAAGAGAGGTCTACCTCACACTAGCCCTTATCCATTCATTGAATTATTGCGGCATATGGGTACACATTTCGGCGGATCCACTGGATCGGTGATGAGAGGCTGCGGGTCTTTCCCTCGGGGGCGATGACCGCGGGTCGAAGGCAACCGGCGAATCGTTCAAATGCATGTCGTCACTTGACTTGGATGAGCTTGGTGAATCGTAGCCACGCTGTATTTTCACAAGCGGGTCAAACAGTATTTGACTGCACGCGTGCTGGGCCGGCTTGCTAGAACAGCGTCTCGGCTGAGACTGGGTGAAAGAAAACACTGCAAAGGCTGGGGCGCGCGAGCGTCTTGAGACGCAGCTTGAGTCCCGCTCAGCTCGTGCGCTGGCTTTGGCAGTGCTTTCTTTCACCCAGTCTCAGCTGAGACGCTGGTTCTAGCAAGCCGGCCCTGGTATCGTTTCCAGGTGGTCTAGCTGTTGGTTTCGGTTTCGCTGCATAAACAAATTGATTGATCCGATTTGGGCAAGGAGTGGATGGACGTAGTTTAATATCGCTCGCACAGCATCACACCTCAGCTTACGAGCCTTCTGTCCGCTTAGAGCTCAGCTCGTAGCTCTTTTCTGTATAGACGATTGCTGCATAAGCGGGATCTCGATCTTGACGGGAAACCAGTCCCTGCGCACGGCGACGATCCATTTTGCTTGTCACTGCACGTCTCGCGGAAAAGTGTGGAACGTCATGTCTTGGCTGGCATGTGCTGCCCGGTGGTTGTGACACCCAACCGCACAACAAAAATCTCACCCAACCACGAAACAAGTCGAGCACAACAACAAAAACGAAGCACGCTGAGGCGCTCACTCGCATGTAAACAACGAGACAGAAATGCTCGCTTTGTGTTTTGTGACGTCAGAGCTCCCATGTTGCCACCGAAAACAGCGTTTACGCTAGAGTGCGATTGGAGGAGTATAAATTCAATTACTCATGCAGAGGGGCATATAAAATTCAGATATTGCACGTACGGTGCATCTCGAGGCATTAACAATGATGATTCAACTGTTTTCTCGAATACATAATTTGACCGGACAATCCCTTTAACAACTTCGTACTAGAGGATATTCACGTAGAACACATTTCTTTTAAATCAATAAAGAGTGTTTTCACAATATTATAATAATTACAACAGGTGTTTGCCCCGTATTCTTTTTTTTTAACTATTTGAGAGTCTCGTTAGTAATCTTTTCGCGTTTCTTGTTTTGCTGTACCTCGTTTCGCCAAGGAGACGCGACAGCGGACCTTGGGAATTCGACGACTATTCGCTTCTTGATAGCCTCCCCGCACCCGTACCTGTACAGGTGAAAATAAAATGATCGATGGTTGATTCACAACGACCGGTTTCGGGATGAACTGAAAATTCATTGCGGGATTTCATCTTTGAGAACGTATTTTGAGAACCATAAAAATACACAAAAAACACATAAAATTTCGGCAAAAAGAGAAAAAAAGAGACAAGAAAAAAAAGCAAGCTGCTTACAACTCTCAGTAAGCCGAATTAGAGCGCAGCTCTTGAGAGGAGGAAGGCACGGAGTACGGCTGGAGAGGGGGAGATTTTCCCGTAATTCGCAAATTTTCCGCTAGATTTAGCGGGAAAACTTTCCGGCTAAATTTGCGGGAAAGTCCCGCCACGGGAAAATTTTCCGCTAGATTTAGCGGGGAAAATTGCCCGCTAGATTTAGCGGGGAAAATTGCCCGAGATGTAGCGGGGAAAATTTTCCGCTAGATGCAGCGGGGAAATTTCCGCGGGGAAAACATTTTCCGCTAGATTTAGCGGGAAAATTTCCCGCTAGATTTAGAGGGAAATTGACAGATTGCGGAAAATTTCCCGCTAGATTTAGCGGGAAATTTTCCGCCTTAGCGGAAAATTTTCCGCTAGATGGCGGGAAAATTTTCCGCTAAATTTAGCGGGGAAATTTACCCATCATGCACCGCGCGGTTACGCCGACGCCGACGGGCGACGGCGACGCCGCTCAAGCCGGAAACGGGCGCCTAAGAGCTGCGCTCTAAAAAGACGTGCAGGTCGGGCGCTCGGTTTCTTCGTGTTTTGCGTTACGTGTTGTTTGTTTATTGCGCTTTTGTTGATTCTAGTTATGCCATACTAGCAACCCAGGTTTATGCTTAGTTACAAGATCTGTCATTTACAAAGCGCTACAATTGAATAAGCGTTATTTAGTTCCAACTCACATTTGCGCACCCGTAAAAGGCTGTGCAGCTCAATTTGTAATTTCGGAATACGAATAAACAGGTAGATCTCATGGCGGTACTGTACACGTTCACGTCTGTTGCAAAGAATCATTGTAGTTTTTTTTTTCGCTGGAATGTATATATTTTCGAAATGGCGAATTCTGCTAGTGTGAGAACTACCCAGTCAAACTCGACACTACTGGCAGACCTTCGAGAATCCGAAGATTACTGAACCGTACCATCCCAGAAGCGAAAAGGAAGAACGGATCACTCTCACGGGTATCAAGAGGTATTAAGGTTCTACGTTTTCTAAAAGCTGTTTTTTTTCCCCCACTATAAGTGAGAGTTTACTACTCTCCACAAGGAAACGCCGTGCGTGGCGAGTCTCGAGGAGCTTATACGGGGTGCACGTTCGTCTCTGCTTCTTGCGTATCTCGCGCGTTTGTTTATACCCCAAAGGCATTCAGCGTCCAAGTGTGCTCGTCCCCCCCCCCCCCCCCCTTTTCCGGACCCCTACCAGTAATGTCGCCAGCTTGGCTGCCCCGTCATCGTGCCTTATCTACGCGTTCTTTATGTGTCCCTTTGACAGGCGTTCTCCTCCTTGCGTTCCGAAGCGCAAAAGACACATTTTTGAACACTGGCTCGCCGCATTATCGTTCCAGAGCAGAGGATAATATACGGCGTCAGCCGATCATTTACGACGTCCAAGAACAGCGATCATTGAGCAAGAAGAGTGAAGAGGCAACGGCCCGCGTTTATTTCGTTGTCACTGACTATAGATGATACAGGCGCACAGACTAAAAGCGCCACAGCTCATTCACTGCACATGATCGGTTGAAACGCAGAGAAAGACAACGAAGGACATCACATTGCGTTTTTGCTGCTGCTCGACTGTCTCTATCGGCTCGTAGAGTTAGTTGTGCTCTAACTCACGGTGAAAACAAGTATGGAAACGGGTTTGGCGGTGTGCTATAAAGATATATCGTGCCTGCTTTCTCTGAAAAAAGAAGAATTCGAGTTTTATTGAACAAACGTTTTGCTCCTAAAGCCGCCAATAACGGGCACATGGGTCGCAACGCAGTAATTCCTCAATGACGGAGTTGGCAGCAGGGCTACATTTTGGCAATCCTAGATCCGTAAACCTAAGTCGCCACTCAATTCGACCAAATGGACCACAACCAAGCAACTTTGTAAGAACTAACCAAGAAACGGACACGTCCAACGTTGGTACGAAATCCTTGAACGCTCTTCGTGGCTCGAATTAAAGACCGAGCGGCTTTTGAATGAAGGACAGCCCCGCAGCGAGCTCGTCTTCATTGGTAATCGAACGCTGTCGGGAGTGACGCAAAGCAGAATCCGGTCTTGGTAGCTGGCAGCGGCTCTCTCAAAAGTTGTTTGCGGCGCTGGACGCCACGGCGCCTTATCTGCCTGACTACCGGTCAACGCCTGTCCCCAAGATGCGCAATCTTGTGGTCGATGAGTCGCCGTGACGCCGAATCTAAGAGGACGTGCTTTGCTTATGCACGATCCGATGTTCTCGCAACCGGTCAAGGCTACATCAAAACGAAGAGTGCTTAACGCACGTTAACTGTGTTGCTAAGGGAAAGTGTAGATGATTACTGGTTATTAATGGCAGCCTGAAGGGCGCCAGGCCCAGGAATCCTGGTAGACCGTTATCGTGACCTAGGCGCTGAAAATATCAAAATATGTAGACTATGGATGACCCGACTAAGGCTCCCGCATCAAATCTGCGATTCAAGGTGAAGTTGCAAGCTCTCTCCGGCATCATAATGAGACCTGTGGTTGTCTGAGAGCATCGCCATTTGCAGTCAGCCGTGGTTTCCAGCATGTCAAGCTGAAATACACTATTATGACTAAAATAAAAGGAATAAAACAATTGATTCGTTGCGTGGGAACAGTAATTTTCTATACTTTCATCCATATATTACTACACAGATAACAGTACTTGAACTCCGTCTGTGCAATCAACTACTGCTAGCTGTGCTGCATATACAACGTAAGCAAAGCTGAAGAGTAATGTTATTCGGGGCCATTCATATGTTTCTGGGTTCAGCATTCAAAGCTGTCATCAGCTTCGCTGAATCCTCTTCGCGAGAGAAGGGAAAGTGCTTCTTGAGCCTTCGATCATGCTGCTTATGGGAACAACTCCCAACGGAAGACACCGACATCTTCAGAGTGTCCACTACCCATTATTTCTTTTTAAACAAACTGAGCACAGCTAAGCACCTATACGTTTTGTGAAATAAAAACTATAAAAATATTACTTTAGTTACAGTCTCTAGTTTCGTGTTCATTCCCCCTTCCCTTAGCCTCAAAAAAAGGAAGAGAAAGAAAACGCTGATTTTCATTATAATCTTCACTTTTTTTCCTGCTCAATCCAACGAAAATAAGCGAAGAAGATTCTAGCTCGAATTCGAACCTTGAAATAAAAGCAGAGTGCGTGTAACAATATTAAATATCGGTGTCTTAGCAAGCTTTCTTCCCACTATGTGCAGAGACCCGCAAACCCCCATAACGTTAGTATTCAAATCCAGGCCACATTTTAAGAGTATATAGCTTAGTAGTACTGCTAACCTTTTTAGAGACTTGGCTTCGAAACAACGCTTAGAATAAACTGTTTGACGAGAGATATGTTCCCTTCACGGGCCTGGTGATCTAACGACTTAGAATAAGGTACAGTAAAAAAATGTCGGGAGGAAAGCGGGAAAGAAGGTTTTGTCGAAAGCAACTTTAGAGATTACAAGATGTCTCTATGACAAAAGACCGAGCAAGAAAACAGTGTCTTAAGTTGCAGGCGAATATCGGAAGTCGCAGCTAAGATGTTTCCGAATTTAATTGGTCGTTACAGCTAGGATTATATACGACGCCTCCTCTACGCGCGTGTCCACGGGGCAACAGAGGCCGGAGAGAGCTCTTCCTCTCCGGCCTCTGTTGCCTCTGTTACTGCAGAGCTCTGACGATTATCTCTGCAGTTTAGATTTGGAAAGGCTGCATACGCGAAGCAACCTTGCTATTAAATACAGGCAGCAGTTCCCGAACTAATTTTCTCGTTAAAAATATCCTTGATATATTTTCCTATCGAGAAACTTACGCCCTCCTAGCTTTTTTTTTGTGTGTGTTTGTGCGTATGCGTGTGTGCACGTGCGTTGTTTAGTGCTTGTTCAGTCTTGCGTTTGGGATCTCAATCCTGTCGAACCAGCGCTGACCTCGGTAAACGTCTTTAACAATGTCGTGTGCAACTGGACTGTTGTCCAACTTGGGCGTAGCGTACATCCTCGTTCGAGGCCTAAATCTGTAACGCGATAACAGCCATAAAGAGAAGATTAAAAAGTACGTTTTCCCTCCAGTACCAGCTTTCGCGAGATGAATGAGAAATGCAGGGGCGAACCCCGGTGAAGTAGAGAGGGTGAACCAGGCAGTGCCCTTCGACTGCAAGCACGTAGGTTGGCTACGGCGACAGCTCAGGCAACGACGGGAAGTCAATTTTTAAACGCCGTATCGAGCAATCCGAAAATCAAGCAAGGTGCGACCCTTTGCTTTCCTCAGAGAAGAGATTGGACGGTCTGAAACGACGTCACCGACACACCTACTCCTGCCATAGGCTACTATTCGGCTTTAACGCCGTTCGCAGTTGCGGTGCACTCAGCAAACGTGGCAATCCTTCGGTGCAGTCGTTAAGAGCCACCGTCGTACGGCGAAGCTCGACACGTTCGACCACCCCGACGAGGCAAGGCGAGCAACCGCACGGGAGTACGAGGCTCGCTAAAAGCTTCTCAGGGTCCGAGGTTAGGCCAGTCCTCGCCAGATCGATCCGAAGATGTGCCAAGGAGCTTTCTCCGCGAGGCAAAGGCCAACTACCCGACCCTTTCAGCACACCCCCGTCGGAACTCGCTGCCCGGGACGGCGCGAAGGCGAGCCTCCCGTAATCCAAGTCCCTTTGACGGTCGTACATTAGACGGCAAGGTTTGGCCCGACTCGGGAATTTTATCGGGCCAAGTCGCTCGCGGTCCAAGGTGCCTGCTGCTCCGAAGCGCGGCCATCTCGAGCTCGGAAAGAAGCTAATTATATCTAATAACAGTCATTCCGGCGCCGCTCGCTGTTTCTGCCTGGAACGAATGCTGCCCTCGCGCTGCGCTCGCACACGCGTCCTTCTGTCTAGAATATACTAGAAGCACTTCCGATCGAATTAGAGAAATCATTCGCCAGTACGCTTCGCTCCCGGTTTTTCTGCTTTCTGCTGTCTTCATTGCGTGTGTTTCCTTCATTTTATCCCCCCCCCTCCCCTTCCTTCCGAGCACCCCGGCGACCACTATCGACATCTCCGATTAGCATTGGTACTCGTTTCTTCTCTGCGACCTCGATATGTGCGTGCGTTAATCGCTGCTTTCGTTTCTATTTTGGACTGAATTCAACTTAATGCACCGGAGGTAAACCGGATGAAACCGGATTAAACCCGTCAGAGGCCGGGACGAAGGTGAACTATTAACGAAAGTTGACCGCATCGCCTTTAAAATAAGTACGCTTTTTTTTTTTTGCTTTCTTCATTACACGTTTTAGCCTCCGGCAGAAAGGCTTCTTACGCTTCTTTTATTTAAGTTTGTTCGTTTCCAATTTAGAGGAAACATTGCGTCAATCGGCGTGGACATGTTTCAGTTCTGTTTCCGTTCTGTTTTATAGCGAGATTAGGTTTCATTTTTAATAGAGCTTTGTTTTTCTCTCGTCTCACATTTATAACTATATCTTCATCATTGCTTAAAGCAACTGTATCGTTCGCCTGGAATGACTTCGCAATCTCCAAATGTTTCACGAGACGCACTTTATGGAATAGATTTATTTCCACCTAGAATTCTTTCGAAATTTAGCGTACATTTCTGAAAATAATGCCGATTACGATTACACTTTTCGCCCGATGTATTTGGCTGCAACGATGACCAATCCGTTGTGATGTAACGAATGGCAGATGTCCTTGAACATAAGTAAATGCAAAGTGCTTCCTTTTTTTGCCTCTCGTCACCGTCTTTTTATGCTTAAGGTATTAACGATGTCATTCTCGTCACATCCTCGTCATATAAATATCTTGATCTTCATATAACCAGCGGTTTAACGTGTATCATTCGCACGAACCATACCATCATCAAATAGAAACGACACATTTGGTTTTCTGCGGCGGAATTCGAAACTAGTCTTTTATAATGGTAATCAGATCATACACCTCACCCTCGCTCACCTCAAATGTTCAGCACCTTTATAGTCTTTATGTAAAAATTACCTTGAAGAAGTAGAAGGTGCCCAAAAGAAAGATTTACGATTTATTTATTCCCATTACTCCTTTTACACCAGCGTCTCTGTATTACGGGGAGCTAACCTTCCTCGTTTAACACTGTTTTGCAAAATTTATATTTCCAGTGAATCGCTGGGAGCGCATTATTGTTAGCATCTATTTCATTTTTTCAAGATTAAACGACACTTGTCAGATACAGCTTATTTTCGCGTCCACCACCTCTTATGCGAGCTTCCATACCCTTTGCAATAAAAAGAAACAGAACAGTTCGCCTGGCCCTATAGTCACTGATAAGAATAATGATACTTAAAAACAAATTAATACTACGGTAGTGACAACGTGCTCCTCATTTTATTTCTGTTTATTGTTCATTTCTATGTTTTACTATGTCCTTCTTAAGTGCCTACCTTTTTGTCATTCTTGGGTGTATATGTTTTTTTTTTGTTTTTTTATTTAACGCTATCTTCAGCAGCACATCTTTTGATGGAGTCTATTATTAAATAAATTAATACATTTGTTAAAAAAATTTTATTCTGAAATACTGAAATGAATAAATAATTGCTTGCTAGAAGTTTCTGTCTAATTTTCTGGATCGTCTTATCACGGGTAACATATAATTGTAAGCTGAACCAATATTCTTCGTCAAGGCCTATCAGATTAAATAAGGTATATTTTAGCCTTTAGGAAAATGATGATGGAAAACTTTGCTTTCCAATTCCTTCATCTAATAGTACAACCAGAGCGCGCGGTATGCATTACAAGTGATCAAATTACATAGTCGAAATCAAGCACTTAACCTTGCATTTCGTGTAATCGTTTTTAGTGTTCCCAGGAAATGATCGCAGAAGTGTCTGCTTCCAGATGACGAAGACTCCTTTTACTGTTCACAAACATGAATCGCTGCTTGCGCTCAAAGCGACTTCCGCTCGTTGAGTCTTTGCAAGTCTGACGAGCTTGCTTGTGTCACCCGTGCCAGAAAACATAAATGCTACACCGACAACAAAGCTGGAGATTAAGTGAGGAACTTCGGTTGTACGATTTTGCGTCTTGAACCAACAAAGAGGTTTACAAGAATATTCGAAAAATCTGAACAGACCTAGCGCTTCTTGGTTCTTTTGGCGTTCGCCTGAAGAATAATTGGTGGGTAAATGTATGATCCACGTTTCAAGAAGCGGTGTTAGGTTGAGGCTGATACTTTATGGACCGGAAGTTCGCTGGGACGTCAAAAACTGGGGGCGTCTGTGACGAAAAGGGTCTACAGCCCCCCCCCCCCCCCCCCACGCACACACACACACAGACCTTTGCTTCGCTTAGATTGATCTGAGGGAATAAATTGACCTGAAAACTATTATGACTATTTCTGTGATTACTGCGCATATGAAGACAAATAAGACGGACACAAGATTACAACGAATAGAATCTTACACGGGTGTAAAATACAAATTCGTCTTCTACCCTAGTTAACACTGGTGCTCTTATCTGTCATTACACCAACGACAGTTCAGTAAATCGCGATCGGCCGGAAGTTACATGGCGGCGCCAACTGTCATTGAGCCGCTAACGATCATTGAGGTCGACTGAGCTGGGGTGCTATGTTGCGCTTTTTGGACTCCCAGGAGACTTGGAAGAGGAAGTGACGTCAACGACTAGAGCAAACGCAGATTGGATGTTGACAGAAGAAAACAAAGTCAACATCCAATCTGCATTTGCTGCGTTGTTGACGTCACTTCCTCTCCTGAGTCTCCTGGGAGTCAAAAGCATAACTGGCCTACCTCAGTTAACTGATGGAGTTCGCCGCAATAGAGCTAAAGATGGCGGCGTCCGCCGCATCGCCGCCCATGGCCAGCGCCAGCAGAAAACGCCATCTAACTCCAACGCCCTATAGGTGGCGGGGCGGTAGTTCCAAGATGGCGGAAGAGACGGGGATAGATTTTCCAGGATATCTCGTGCGCCTGATCGCTGACGCTGTTCAGCGCGCTAAAAATGACTTATTTGTCTACAAATGCGAAGCGGTTAGGGAGGAACCATATTACAGGTGACGGAGATGCCGATGCACGTTAGGAAACGAGCATGCTGTTATTTAAAAGTTGCAGAAACCTCAAATTGCGAAGCTTTGTGGTGAGCGAGCGCGTTTTAGGCTCCGGCCACGTTACTGTTTGTGGCAGAATATTTTTGAGGGTGATGAAGATATGTTTGCGCTTGACCTGGCCATTAGTGCTCCAGAAAGAGAGCCGCGAACGGTGACCGTCAAGCTTAGGAAGAGCAGCGTTCACAGTATTGGTGTCTTCGCGTCACAAGCTCACAAATCGCTGCTCACCGTCTCGGTTTTAGTGTATTGCAACACGTAATCAAACTGCTCTATGGTTATTGATAGAAAGTTTGTCACTACGGGCTACCGTGCGGTGTAGCATTGCAACCGCAAAGCTCGCGCTGCGCCTTTGAAGCACAATTTTCAGTGCGCGCCAGGAACGTTGCCGTGCTCATCACTCTAAAAAAAATGTTGTAGTCCTTACACCCCTTGTTACATATACGACACTCCAAAACTTCAGTTCGCCGTGCAGCCCTCTGACGTCAAACTGACGGCCCCAACTTTTAAGAGAGGCTTGATGACGGCGCAATATAAGATATTCAACAGCTAAAGTACGCATCAAAGAGTACCGAAAAAACAAACAAACACCGAGGTTTTGCAGTAGGGCCAAGAAAACCCCGATTACTTTTTTTTACGGCCATTTACACTAACTTCAGCTATTTTAATAAGTTGCACAACTCGGCTATCAAGCCGCTCGTGAAAGTTGGTAGCGTCGGTTGAACGTCAGCGCGCTGTACGTCCAACTGGAGTTTAGGGGTGTCGTACGCTATGCAAAAACTGCTTATTAACATAATCGGTGGGTTTAGGGGTTTTATTAATTGCTCTATCAAAAATAAATATTTTAATATACCGTACATTTTTGTACCGTGTTATTTGCAACATTGCGGTCCCTCTGGCCAAAACTGCGCGTTCTAAGCTCTCGTCACGAACGGCTGGCTAACACAGACGCGCTTAAAATGCTTCGAGCATTTCTTTATTTGCTTTGTAATTACCTGAAAGCAAGTACGGGTCTTCTGTCTTTTTAAAGTGCTTGGAATAAATGGTCATGTTCCTTGTAACGGCCTTAAAGCACGAACCCATTCCCGATTTGTATTGGTCGACATACCGTTGCGCGACAAGCTTTCTCCTACTTATGGCAAAGAATAGACTTTCCGTAGACCGTACTATGAGTCCTTCATTATTAGCGGGAGCGTTTTCCGTCACTTTGATCACAGATTGAGCTGGCGGCCATGCACAAGACCAGAAATCCGCAGCGTATGCGATACACGAAAAGTCCCTAATGAAATTAGACATCCCGGTCCTTCGTGCAAGGCTGTTGCAAGGCGGAGCACAAGAATTCCTTTTTTAACGCGCTCACTTTTTTCGTTAAAACGGCTTCACGCATCAAGGCCGCAGTCCCTGCCACCGTTTCCGCACCGCCGTCGCCGCTGCCGTCCCCGCTCCTCTGGTTCTCCGTTCGTCCGCGGGAGGGCGAGCGGCGCGCTGGAGTTGCGAATTGCGGACGATTGGGGAAGGTATCTAGAAAGTATCAAAGCAGCAAATATTGTTCGAAGAGGTATATGATTCGTGGCCATAGCTGCCGCTAGAACGATCACGGCACGACGCGGAAGCCAAAGCTCGGTGAGGTCGGTCATTGTGATGTCGGTGCCGATAGGATTTTCATTATGTTCTCTAGCTTGAATTCGTATGAAACGTTCTGATTATCGTTTCTTTAATCTAAAAAAATAGAGTTCATTTAACTTTTGTTTTAGTCGTTTATAATGAATGAAAGGTGCGCATATAATTCATTTGCATTAATTTAAAAAAAAGAAAGGTAATGTGACATCAGTTTTGGTTTCGTTTAAGTTTCAACTGTGTCCCCTAAGCGCATCTCAACTGGGTTTGTTAAGCCTATTCACCGGGTGACACCGAAAGCTTAGTCGAGCTCAATGACAGTTGCGGGATGACAACGATCTTTGGCTTAATGACAGTTCAGAGCGCTGGTGTAACTAGGGTGTTCAAAGTAGTTCACTATCGTGGTGACGTATTGATTGTCTTGAAAAGAAAAAAAGATTACACAGGGGCGTTTTTTCGCGTTTTCTTACGTTACGTCTACGTCATAGCAACATCCTGGCCTCGAATGTCGACTGCAAGTCTACTCCTTGAACTGGTTACCACGCTTCATCCGAAGCACAGATGTCTCGGTTACTCTCAACGGAAGCCACCGTATACAGCCCAGTTCACACAGCACCGTTTCCTTACGTTGCGTTGTGTTGCGAAATCTATAGGGTGCCTTCATGTGCGCGACATCGAGGCACTCTAGCCATATGGCTTCACCATGGTGGTATCGCCTTTTCACTGTGATACAGGGGGATTTTTTTAAGCTTTATAGATTTGTTTAAAAAGGTCGTGAAAGCCACACTTCTGTGGTTTGTGCACGTTGGTTATACGGCCAGGGGTACGTATTAGAGGGGCCTAATCGTAACGATCAGTCGGATAACTAAATACAATTTGTTAATTAACTTTTTAATTACTGAAAATGAACACATGGTTTCAATTAGAAACTTGATGAGAGTCATCGGAAACCACTAAATCTACTCTTTTTAGAAGGATACAATGCAGGGGTAGCATGTTATGCGTTCTGTAAAAACGCTTTATCTGGTTCCGTTTCGGTTTCTTATCAGAGCGCATCTCTGCGCCCAAGGTCCTGTTCCTTAGGGGTTTAGTAGCGCAACACACGTGCGCCTTGCTTCCCTCCATCCTACGAGGGAGGCGAGGAGGTGGCTTCGCACTGCAGCCACTGGTCAGCAGCATCGCAGGTGCAAAGATGCGCTCTGATAAGAAACCGAAGTCTGGAAACGCGTCCTAATTAAGCCTTTTCTTTTAGAACGCCGTAAAATGCTGCTTTTGTCTTATATATTCACGCAAAGAGTTGATTTAGTGTTTTTCGATCATGCTTAGCAACTTTCTAATTGGAATTATGGGTCTATTTTCACTAATCAAAAAATTTAAGGAACATATTATACATAAAGGGAAGCTAGAGTGGTTTTGTATTTGAGGAAACACATTTAAATTTTCTTCATTTGACCTCCAGAATCTCAAATATCAAAATTATTTGGTAATTTGGTGAATCGAGGCTGCATAGAATCATTTTTAAAGTATCACTAGAGGCACTCTTTCCCGGAGAGCGACGTCACAAAAGGAGCTTTCGAAATCTCTGCTCACGCATCTTCAGCGCCAATCAAAGCTATGCACGCACACACTATTTTTAAAAAGGGGAAAAGAAGACATCACGACTGGTGCCAGTGCGGGAGAATACACCTAGAAAGTTTGCGATTGGACGCGCGGCCCTCAAGCGACACATGCTTGGCAGCTGAAAAATCCCCTTACAACGTCCCTACTGGTCGGATGTTTTTTGTGTTTTCTCAAGTTTAGTTATATCTTTGGAGAAAACAAACGTGATATTCAGATTAACGGGATAAAACTACACTAGAATCAACCTCCATCTAGTTTTCTGAAAGAAGTCTTGCACTTCCCTTTAATAAGCCGACTCATCATTACAATTAGCCCTTTATACCATGCCCCCTGGCCATATAACTCACGTGCACTGACCGCGTAAGTGTAGCTTTTACGGCTTTTTTTTCAACAAATCTGTAAAGCATGCAAAGCACACCCTATAGCATGTCCCCTATTACGATACGACTGTATGGTTCCTTCCCCACTTGCATCCTTCGGAGAGACTCGCAGACATCCAGCGTTCCATTGGAATGCTGGATGTCAGCGAGTCTCTACATCAGCGATTGGTTTGAAACAAGCATGATGTTTGCACACAAATAAGCTCTTGTCCAAGGTCCTCGAGGAGCCCTAATAGCAGTGGCGAAATGTAGTGACGTGGTAAATTTGGTAGCAAGTATTTATTTCTAGAAGAATTGCATGCAGCAAAGCTTAACTTTGCTCAAAAGATAATTATAAATTAAATACTGAACAAAGGTGTCCCTTGAGCTGTCAGGCCAAACTCCCACTCTTGCCACTCAGGAGTTCCCAACTTGTGCGTAGAGGGTCAGCACAACCCAGATTTGTGCTGCGAGCGCACCTGCGATACAAAGATTGAATAAACATGAGATGAAAAATAAAAGACGTTTACAATACTCTATAATGCGAACTTAGAGCGCAGATCTGGAGGAGGAGGATGGGAGGGTATGCCCCTCCTGCCCCTCCCCTTCTGCTCCCTCCCATTTAGCGGAAAATTTCCCTAAATTTAGCAGGAAAATTTTCTCACTAAATTTAGCAGGGAAATTGATGTCACGTGACCTCAACACCAATTCAGTTTCCCCACTAAATGTAGCGCGGAAAACGAAATCACATGACTTTGTGTCACGTCAGCCAGAAACAAACACAGTTTCTCCACTAGATTTACCTGAAAAATTAATGTCAAATGACCTCTACATTAATTCAATTTCCTGCCAAGTTTAGCGGGGCAGTTATGCCGATGGCGACGCCGCAAAACAGGCACCTAAGAGCTGCGCCCTCAAAAACTAAATGCCTCACATGAAATAAAGTGATAATTAAAGATAAGACAAAGAAAAGAGAATCTAAGATACCGCTTTAATATCATTCCTTTTGTCCGTTCTCAAATTTTGATTTCAAGAAATGTTTATCTCTTTATTCATACCCAGAGAACCCCCCCCCCCCAGTTTCAGCATGAATGCAATAAATCAGTGCAGACTAGACCTTGTAAACCGTAATCCACATGAAAATGAATGTTTGCCACATAGTCTTGCATGAGTCGGTGGCTCAGATCTCTAAATACATTTGTAGTGAGGAACGTTCTTGAATAAAACTTTTGGGCTTTGAATTTGAAAGTTTAAACATCCATAAGGAACACTGTATGCCACTGATTGTTTTGTGACATATCAGAAATGGCGCAGCACTGTCATCCTTGCATACCTAACAAAAGTTCGCATTTTTTTAGCATGGCATGTGCTATTCTGATACCTATACAGCCCTCTCACAAAACTTCGTCTATAGAGCTCTTTCTTGGTTCTTAACTCACATGACAGATTTGGTAGCTTGAATTCTCACTCGACATCAACACTTCTATATATTGATGTAATAGTGAAAGACAAGATGTATGGACTTGAGTACGGCTCGACAAGCACAGATGTGAAGAAAAGTACTGCCGAAAACTCAAATCTCAAAATAAAAATTATTAGGTAGAATGCGAATACAATTATGGATATGGTAATGAATACAATTAGCATGTTCAATAAGAAGAATATGTGTTAGACGCACACTCAAAGAAACCTGTTGCATTTATATTCATGCAAATTACTTCGGAGAACCAAGCGCTGCAGTCTCGAGAGGGAATTCGGTGAATGATTCTACCGAAAATGAAAGTAGACGGAAAAAGCAGTTTGATCTGCGACAATGAGCATTACATAAGCAAGTGGCATGTCATTATTACTGTTACAGTGCCGACTGTTTCAAACTGTCTGTCGCGTCATTCGTTGAGTTCCCTCCGTACATTACAAGGTTTGGCTCTCTCGCATGCTTTGCGAGGAAGTTGATGAACTGGAAATATCTAGTGTAGTTCTAGAAAAACTATTTGCAGAATCTTATCTCAGCATCACAAAGAATATAAAAAGTTTCTAGAGACAAGGTTAGTGCAGGAGTTGAATAAAAGAAATACTTAGTTCTGCGAAACCATCTTGCCGAAGTAAACGCATAAAGTTCCCCTAAGTAGAGCTAGTCAATACGGACGATTGTGCCCATTGCATACCATAAAAATTTAATTTGCGACCTACAATATTTACAGGCTCAACAAACTCTGAATTAGTGGAACACTTGACATTAAAGATTGGTCTCACCATGACTGTCAGCAAACATCCACATAATAATTTCCATGAACCTATGTATTTCAAAAAACTATTTGGTGCGAGCTGTTTAAAACACCATACCCCTTTTTAACACTAATAGAAAGCATGTCGTGGGCCACAACTTAAGCAGTTTTCACTTCATTATGAAGGGCAATTACACCTATATATGAACCATGAATATAGGCCTGCACTGAATTGTTTTCTTAAGCTGAATGTGCTATGCTCTGTTCACTATATAAATCTTTGCAGAGCTGACAATGTGCAAGTTCCTGTTTTTTTTATATTTCACATCTCCCGACTTCTGGGCGCGATTGGTACATAAGATTGCTGACACCAACGTAACACAATGATTATTTTAAGATATTGTTTGGGTATAGCAAGACCGATGCCATCTGCGGGGAGTTATTTGTGTGACAACGTCAAAACTACATCTGCGGGTTTCACATGGTTCACATGTTAATCATGTCTGAAGACTCTTTTTTGTAATTGGAACTCCATCCAACCCGAGATTTGAATATGCCTTTTGCATTTTAGGCTTAGTAGTGCTTTTGCTGTTTCACTTAAGGAATAGGTAAGAAGAATGCTTATTTCGAGTGGCATACCTACTAACACCTGGTGGCACGAGGACTCCCTGTCGCGACGCTAATCAAAAGTCACTGGCAGGGAGATGCTGTGATGCTCTTGTTGCTGGGATTACCTCCCCCATGGTCCTGGCCAGACCACAGAAGAAGATTGAGTCCAAGCTTGTGGCCACTAGGATCTCGAGATCTTGAGGCACCCAGGTAGCTGAAAATAAAAACAAATCACACTCAAGTACTTGGCAGAAATACATTATAATGAATAGCATATTCTTGAGTGATCAGCATATAGATCCTTTTATTTTTATGCTTTGTACTTGTCCTTATAAAAAAAACTGCTCCTTCACTGCCACAGCCATAGTCTCCCCTGATGACAAGGCCATGTAGGCACTGAAATGATGGGTACCTAATTAAGGCAAATGATTAAACACGTTTGTTTAACCCTCTTTTGTGCCAACCTGAGAGATTTCTGTCGAATATTCACATTCAACTGTAAAGACTATAAAACACTACTACTGCAATGGTAAAATTTTCCTACCCTCATGCTCAACGAGTGTCGAGTGGGGATACAACTCCAGTTCGTACACTCACTGAGCATAAGGGTATAGTGTGCCTGCAGAGGGCAGGTGTCTGCATAGAAAGATTTTACTTGGCGCACGAAGAGGCTAACCAATAAAAATGGGTACTTCTCTAAGCAAAATGTAAAAAAAAGGCCGATCTCTACTTGGCATTAACAGTGGCACACAGTATCTATTTTATTGACTAAAGGGTACTCAATCATTATTTCCAGTTACCTAATCAAACTAAATATTCTTCCCAGCTTGCTTTTTAGGAAAATCTCTAAATTTACAAAAACTATTAAAGGGATTGTCCGGTCAAATTTTGTATTCGAGAAAACAATTGAATATCATTGCTATTGCCTCGAGGCCCATCGTACGTGCAATATCTGAATTTTATATGCCCCTCTGCATGAGTAACTGAATTTATACTGCTCCAATCGCACTCTAGCGTAAACGCTGCTTTCGGTGGCAACATTGGAGCTCTGACGTCACACAACACAAATCGAGCATTTTTGTCTCGTCGTTTACCTGCGAGTGAACGCCTCTGCGTGCTTCGTTTTTGTTGTTGTGCTCGACTTGTTTCGTGGTTGGGTGAGATTTTTGTTGCGCGGTTGGGTGCCACAACCACCAGGCAGCACATGCGAGCCAAGACATGACGTTCCGCACTTTTCCGCGAGACGTGCAGTGACGAGCAAAATGGACCGTCGCCGTGCATAGGGACTGGGTTCCCGTCAAGATCGAGATCCCGCTTATGCAGCAATCATCTCACTGAAGAGAGCTACGAGCTGAGCTCTAAGCGCACAGAAGGCTCGTAAGCTGAGGTGTGATGCTGTGCCAACGATATTAAACTACGTCCATCCACTCCTCGGCCAAAATCGGATCAATAAATTTGATTATGCAGCGAAACCGAAACCAACAGCTAGATCGCCTGGAAATGATACCAGAATTTGTATTTAGCACGCGCCCGCATGTGAAAATAGAGCGTGGCTACGATTCACCAAGCTCGCCCAAGTAAAGTGGCGGTATGCTTTTGAACGATTCGCCGTTTGCTTTCGACCCGCGGACATCGCCTCTGAGGGAACGACCCGCAGCCTCATCACCGATCCAGTGGATCCGCAGAAATGCGTACCCAGATGCCGCTTCGTGTACCTAGTTGCCGCTTCAGAGGCGAAATCTGCATCATTTGCTTTGCAAGCGCTCTTAATTCGATCGGCGGCCGTCGCAGTTGTGTTTGCGCGAAATGGGTTACGTTTGCTCGAAGCTTATGGCTGTTTTCGAGTAATATCCTGCTAAAAGGCGTGACTTTTTTTGCACACGCTTCGAAACTGCATTAAAAGAACCGTATTTCAGTAGGGTACAGCCTAGGAGACTATATAATTCGAAACAAAATACAAGACATCCATCGACCAACGCTTGTTATCCCGACCATCCGAAAAACCCTTGCGTTTTGTGACGTCACGCAGCAGCTACGGATGTCAGCCATTGACACTGGCGAAATTCGGGGTGCAGTTTCGTACGTACGCTCATGAAAGGTTTCATTAATAACGGGAGATCATATATCAAAATAAAAATGACGTTTGTGTACATGAAGGCTCCCTCGACGTAACGAGCGCAAAAACTTAAGTACTTCCGGTTTCGACCGGACAATCCCTTTAAGACAACTGCTAAAAAAAATGGCAAAACCAACGATCAAATTTGCCTGCTCTCCGGTAGCACGCCATCTATGGCAGGCAGAACTGCAGAATGAGCAAGCAGTCTAAAAAACAGGGTATGTCCTATGTATGATTTTTTTTTCGTGCTGCAGAGCAAGTGCTGGAAGGAGGTTTTACGACATTCATTTTTCACAACCCAAGTTCTTGCAATCAGTTGAGAACAAGTTCGAGCAGTGAACTTGTCTTCGCCACTGGCATAACAATTTAGTGTCGCCCATCGAGACTCAAACAAATTTGTAAATAAAAAGAAGACCAACTTTCATAAAAAAATATGTAACTTTGGCAAACAAAAGTTATCTTGAGAAACATATGTGGGGTACAGTTGTACAGTGTCTATTCGTGTGCTTAACCAACTTTGAGGCACATCGGCGACAATGAAAAGAAAACGCCCAAGTACCATTAAGGGAAAGACAGAAAAAATGCATACCTATACCAGAAAACTTTAGGACGACCACGGGCAGGAAACTCTGGTGAGGCTCTCGGAGTGACTCCCTGCAATAGCCCTGCGCAGACCACAGAACAAGGTACGGTCAGAGCTTGCAGCCATAAAGTGCTTCATATCATAAAGTACCAGAAGCCGCTGCAATTAGAAGTAAAGTGCACTTCATTTCTCTGCAGAACGGAGAGTTTAATAGCTAGCATGCATTCATTAGGTGATACTGTCATGAATGCGTCGACTTTTCAATGGAGCACTATATCACCAAATTGTTAACCGTGCCGGGCAACACTAAAAACCGGAAGCATTATTCCAAAATATCTCAGCTTAAAGTTAACCACGGCAGAAGCTTCAAGCCATCCTTGCAAATTCAGTGCAGAAAGCAAGCCATGTGACCTTGTAGTTGGACACCATGGTACGTCAAGCTTATAATCATGTGTCACGCTGTTTTTGCTGCAATGGCTTGTAGCATCAAAAGTGGTCCAGCTTAAAGAGATACAAAGTATAGACGTTTGTGAGTGGGGCCCTGGCCAAGTCTTAAGCTGCATTGCGAGGCAGGTACTCGGACGTTCAAAACGGGATGTTTGCTGCCTGTAACCACGCGACCAGCTTGTGCCCAGCTATTGTTCGAGCTGAGTATATGACCTTGACAGTGCCGTTATTTGACAAGCAGTTTTACAAATGTTAAAAATGACTGACTTACAGAGAGACTGCGTCTCAACGACTAACGACTTGGGATACCTAACTGAATACTGATATATTAACTAAATGCAAAACAATTATCGGGCAGGCATTATATTTTTTAACAGGCTAGGTCGACTCGATCCCCATTTAGTCAAAGGAGTCTATGCGTAATAGGACAATACAAACAAAAATATTCCTTAGAATTCCTTTTGCACCCCCGAAATGATGTGTTTTTGAAGGCAATATACACAAGGTACTTGATTTAAAAAGTGCCTCAGCTGTACAAATGCATATTCACTAAGGGCACTTGCCAAGCCTATTCTCCTCAGCTCTGTCCAGGTTAAGCCGAGTTAGAGTATAGAAGTACACGCTCACTGACAGAATGAGAAAGGCAGGGAGAAGTCTCAGTTGTTCCGCCACCAGCCCGCCTGCTACCTTCGATGACGTTTCAGCGTCTTATGAGCCTCGAGTGAGCACATCCGTTCAAAGCGGGGTGAAAAGCAGAAGCGCGTGCTGGAGGACGCCCAGCCATTCTCTTTTTGTCATTGGCTATACTACATAATTTTAAGTATGACATATTTTTAAGTGAGAAAAAGTATTGCAAATATGCAGTCCACGTTTGACCATAATACAGAATTCTGATAAAGATAAAAACAATGTATGCGTATTGCCATCCACCATTTTCCAAATAAGTGCTCTCGCCTATCGGAACATCTACACATGTGGTGCGCGAGTGGGTTCAGGACTGAGAGGCTAGAAAACGAAGCGCTCACAAGGCTTGTCTAGCCCTTCAACCATGCGGGTACACTCGTCGAAAATCCCTAATTTCTAGCCAAATTTTTTTAGAATGAGCAAATCTTGTCCACGCTTGAGGTAGACCACTGAATTGTGATTCCCCCATATTGTGCGAATCCTCCTTCAAACTGCGGTACTACCTGCAAATGAACTCTGTTGTGCTGCGGCACGCATCCATGCTGCCTGCTTCAGAGGAAAACCACTGCTTGTGTTGAAGACGACATCCCACAACGTACAGGCAGCAACGTTTAACGAACTAAAATAAAATTCATATCATTCAATAGACACAGATAGGCTCACAAAGTGTCGACATCGTGATTGTTGTTGTTGGTCTTACTCTTGCATACGAACAAAAGTGACCTCCTCTTTTCTCCGATGTACAGTAAAACCCCTTATCTTCATGGCCCCTATTTCTTCTCGAATCGGTCACAGAGGACATAATCGCGGCCACTGAATTTCGCAAAATTAAAGGCCGCGAAAATTAAGGACTCGCCAACATTAAGGGGTTTACAGTACGTCCGTGTGCCACATGATGTTAACATTTCAAGGAGGCTGAACGTATTGGTTTAAGAAAAAAATGGCCTATGCAAAAAAAAACGCCCTTCTCCAGGTTAGGCACGCGAGGTTCTTTTGCACTCCCTATAAGGTGGCAGATTTGTTCCGGCAGAGCTTTTGGTAAAACGGAGTCTCAAAACTAGCTATACTTGGCGTCAACTATTTTGTGCTGCATTGTAAAGGCTAGAGTAGCTTCCACAGTGCTTCAGCCCAGCACTGTTGCGAGAGCATGTGGTTTAGTGTTGCATCCCATTTGCATGGTCTAGAGAAACTAGCACTGACAGAGTTGGAGCACTCCGGAATAATAAGACGCCGCTGTGCATTTCTTAAAAGTGGATTCGAGCCAGGCACGTAGCCAGGGGGGGGGGGGGCATGGGGCCCGGACCCTCCTCCGCCTCCTCCCTCCCTCCCCCTCCCCTTGAAATAAAATCCTGGCTACGTGCCTGATTCGAACAAAGGTAAAAACAATATGTGTACATACGGCGGCCATACTTGCCATACTTGCCTTTCCCAAGCATGATCACTTGTCCCTCGGTAGCATCATCCAGTAAGAAGCACCAGCAACACGCCCATGAGATGCCACCGACTCCTAGATTGAATGACGACCCGCCTCAGGTCTTTGAAGAAGATCCGGAACACTGCTTTATGCCAGATGTTGTATCTGGCGGGGCAGGGGCTAAAAGTAGAAATTAACAAATTTATCTGAAGCGATACATTCTAGCATAAACTCTAGGATAGCAGGACTTTTTAGGTCAGTGATGTGTTTTTATTAAACACAAATGGTTGGAGCCTAAAAATTTAATTTGCGACCTACAATATTTACAGGCTCAACCAACTCTGAATAAGTGGAACA